>JANBXA010000651.1:29547500-30147500 GCA_030556225.1 Cricetiscus sungorus | reverse complement strand
AGATATAAGCCGGACTATCTGAGTTACTCCAAGATAATATTATGCTCTGGGCATGAAAGTGCCACGCACTGGGTATTTCTGTCCTGATCAAGATGGTACTCTAATATTCTGGGTGTGTAGTGTAGGATATCAACACATGACACTCAAACAAGTGTTGTTCCAGAAGAAAAGGCAGGAGAAAAAAATATATATATGCTGTGGTATTTTGAGGCATAAAGAGGTCATCCTAAAGAAAAAGCAGTGAAATAGTGAAATGTGAGGGAAAAAGGAGACATTTATTTAGTGACAAAAAGAAAATAAGAGAGAGAAAGAGGAAAGTCTAAAAACACTTTCAAGAAATTATGGGCACACAATAAATGGAGCAATAAAGGAAAACAGATGTTCTTAGAATACACATGGAATGTTAGGTTGTCTGTTTCCAGGACACTGTTCCAATTTCACCTAACAGGTACTTTAGCTCCTGGGGCATTTCCATGCAATACCATTATTCTGAGCTCATTCTATAAGCCATATTCAACTGAATGAGCTGAATGCATATATGCAACTTGAAACTTGAAAACGTCGAAGGATGTAATTTATCCACAAGAAAACATAAAGAGATACCCAACGATTGTCAGTTGCATGCTCATGAGTATTGGACATCTAAAGAATGTGACAATGCCTGCTATTGGACACTTCTGTGTAATTTTTTGTGTCCTCTTTTTGCTCCTGTGACTTTTCTAAAACAGATACAAATACTTCTGGAATGAAAAAACAAAAACTAAAGCTATTCAGATAAATTGGTGGCTTGATAAGTAACTCTCAATAGATGGTATGAGGGGAGAGAGACTAATATTCAGGAAGCACAATTATCGAGAGGCAGGCCACTAGAGTCAAGCTGTCACATCATTTATTAAATGTGCAATTAGACCCATCTTCATTTATTTCCCTTTTGACAAAATGAAGACAAAAGTGGTACCTTCCCAATGGGGTTTTTGTAAGTATTAAGTAGGATGATGCTAAGTGAGGCAATCCAAGCACTGCTAGACATGGCGTGCATTCTCACCGTAGTAGCTATTAGCTAGGGGCAGACAAGAGAGCTGCAGAGGGAGCAGCAACCGCAAGAATATATAGTGGCATAAATATAGAAAAGCAATTCTCAAACTGGGACTGCCTTCCTTCGCTCCATTAAGTCTTGTCCCTCAGCAGGATTCTGACTATTCTGCAACCCCGTAGGACACGTTTAAGTTCAGAGAGCGGCCTCCCTTGCTTAAATGCTTTACCTTCCTCTCTTTCATTGCCCAAGCCACAGAGATCCTTCACTGCCCCACTCTGCCCCAAGCTGCCAGCCAGATGTTTTGCCCTTTGAGATTTCTCATTTGCTGCACACAAAGATGTAAAAATCTTACTGATTGCAACATTGTAACATTTCATCAAAACAACACAAAAAGGGTTGCTGCACGGCAAATGTTACTTTCCTTTTTTTTTTTTTAAAAAGACAAATAAAATAAGTATGAGAAAGCAAGCTAGAAAAAAGTATGAAAAGAAAAACACGTATCTGATGCAGATGCATGCTTGAAGTTTGAGAACACTAGTGTAGTAATGATACGAAAATCAACACAATATCAAAATCAATTTGATTAGCATATTTGTCATGTATGATGCAGCTAATAAAAGCATTTCATTTGTTGCTTTGATAGCATGTCTATGCTTAGATGATAACTATTTTCCTTAAATTCTGTAGACTAAGATCCTGCTTCATCACACCATTTCAACCTCAATATCTCCAAAACATGGATAAAGATCAGCATATAGGCAATTCATGACTGTAGGAAAAAAGAGAAGTGAAAGACACAAATACAATTGACAAGATATTATGTGCTCTATAAAAGAATCTAAAGTCTTTAAGATGCTTTGGGGGAAAGGGAAAGCTGTGATATATCTGGCCCGATAATAAAAGCTGACTGGCAAAGGTACGTATTTAGTAAACTGAATTTATTGTTGTTGTCAGTACCTCTAAAGTCCTTGCTCTGAAATCTAATATTTGACTCCAAAGCTTCTAACTTGAGCCTTTCATTCTCTTACTATTTAATTAGTTCCAGGATTTTACACTAGAGGTTGAAGGCAATACCTTAACAATATAGAAATGAAGAAAAACAAAAACACCACCATCTGAAATATTATTTAGGATATTGCTTCAGGCTGAAATTAGAATATTGCTCTAGGCTAAGGTAAGCTCATAAACCTTATAAGTGTCGGTTTCCCTTAACAGCTGACTGGTGGGTCAGTATCCATCAGTTATCCTCCAACACACCCAAGATTCGATTCCCACAAGGTAGTTCACAACTGTCTGGAACTCTAGTTTCAGGAGAGCTAACTGGCTTCTATGCATGTGGCACACAAATGGTCAGCAGACACACTTTCAAACAGAACATCCACATACAGAAAATAATAAAATAAAAATTTAAAAATATAAAATAGTCTGCAAATGCTGGTTATAATATTCATCATCAGCTAGCTACACAACCTTGAATAGACTGGAAATCAGACTTTGTACATAATCTAGACTTTTGTTTAATTATGATAAAGAAAATCATTGATGTGCTATGTGCCTGTTATGGCCTTCCTTTACTTTTATGCTTAAGAAAATCAAGACATAAAGATACTGATTAAGTACTGAAAGCCTCACAGATGAACATGGTTGGTGATGCCAGAATTTGTCCCTGGAAATGGGGTCTATAGTCTGTAATGATTAGTCATTATCATATTCCCAGAAATTTTACAATTGCAAATATATGTTGTCTTAGGGTTTTATTGCTATGAAGATACAGCATGACCACTACCAGTCTTATATGGAGAAAAATATTTTTTTTCTTTCTTTTATTTTTTAATTGGGGCTTGATTGCAGTTTCAGAAGTTTAGTTCATGATTGTCATAGTGGGAAGTGTGGTATGAATGCAGACATGGTGTAGGAGAAGCAGCCGAGATTTCTGCCTCTTGATTCACAGACAACAGCAAGACACTTACTGCACTGAGCCTTGCTTAAGCATCTGAGACCTCAAAGCCCATCCACAGCAACACACTTCCTCCAACAAAGTGACACTTACTACAACAAAACTATACTTCCTAAGAGATCACTCCCTATGGGCCAGATTCCAAACACATGAATCTATGGATTCTTATTCAACCACCACATATGTGCACAAAGAGATAAAAATAGAATACATATATTTTGGCATCTATTAACTGAGAATTTTATACACCTGTATCATTCTGAGAAAGATTTTCAGAAGCTAGGATCTTGACCTACTAAAACTATACTCTAAACTTGGTGCATTTAGAGAGCCTATAGAAGAATTGTCCAGAGAAAATGCACACAGGAGTTACCTTCAACACAGTGACAAGGAGTGTGGGCAACTTGGTGATATCTAATAATACAAATTCCCAGGTGATGTTGAAAATCTGTTGATATGAGCCATAATTTGGTTTTCAATTTGTGATGTAGTAGATTTCAATTTTATCTGCTGAAACACATCATACATTCCTATAACAAACTGCTTGTTTGCTCTTTTTGTTTGTTTGTTTGTTTTGTTGTTGTTGTTGTTGTTTTCCAAGCAGGTTTTCTCTGTGTAGCCCTGATTATACTAGAGTTGGCTCTGTAAATCAGGCTGGTCTTGAACTGACAGAGGTGCATCTGTCTCTGTCTTTCCAGTGCTAGGATTAAAGACATGTGCCACCACACCCCGCTAAAAAGCAAACTGATTTTTGTTAAGACAAACCACCACTAGAATAGTTGGAAAGTTTTATAACTAGAGACTTAACTATTCTTATAAATAGGAAATTATACTCTTGGAGAAAATTATTTTTCAGTGCGTGTCTTCTGAAAAATACAGAGGTATTTCAAGATAGTTTTCAGATTCCTGTTTAAAGGGCCTTTATGTCCTTTCCAGAAAATATCACCAAGTGCACACTGGTGCACTTGGTGCCTGCAGTTATCAAAGTGCTGACTCTGCATGCTGAATATTGTTCAACAAATCCTCACAATTTGATATTTTCCATCATAAATGACCATGGAGTCTTAATATGCTTATTAACACCTGCCATACATTCAAGTGATATCTGCCATCAAAAAAAATATTCTTGACATTTTTGATCCATGAAACAAGCTAAATTTCACATTACAGGTGTCAATTAAAGGAGCTCCAAATATATAAAAGTTAACTAAAATTATCATTCAGTGTGAAATGTATGTTCTCCCAAGCTAATGCCATATGGATGACAACATGCCTCAGAACAAAGGCCAAGGGCCATGGGACCAGTCTCAACACTAGGGATTATAGGATGCAGGAATCTATGGTGAAAATAAATCTTCCTCTTAAGTATAAAGAACAATATTATCTGAGCCTTCACATTTAACTTGATATTATCATAAAGTGAGACTTTCTCATTGTGAAAGCTCTAAATAATAAACCGTTAATCAAGCCTGTGATGCCTTGTGAAATCTTCCGTGAAACAGTGTCTGAGTTTCTCCCCTGGCTCTGACACTGTCAGCCTTCCCTTATTTTCAAATTAAGAATTATTTTTCAATGTGCAAATTTTATTTACATGGATCTTGTCAATGCCTTTTCCATTTTTATAAGTATTGACCTTAATAACAACTATATTTGAATCCACTATCCATTTAGTGAATATCAAGGCAGGATTGATTTACTGCAGCTGTGGGTTGAAACTTTCCTTATCAAGTATAAAAGGGGATAATCAGTGTAACCAGTGAGACATGCAGCTACGTATATTTGATGTGTTAGCACTTAACTGATCTATAGAAACAATAAAATGGGTTGGTAATCAAGTAATTCTAAACCTCATTAGAGCGAGCTCACCGAAAAGCATCATACCTAAAAGCAAGCATCACATATTTTCCAATTATTAATGACAGCCATCTTTTTTTCTTGCTGCTTGAGAGACTATCCTTTCTAATTTGCTTAATTGCTACTGAACAAGACAGCTGAAAAGCCCACAAAAAGGGCTTAAAAACAAACAACCTGGTAACAAATGCACTGGATTAATTCACCCCTAAACATACAGATGAAAATTTTTAATTCTGGATGCAGTAAAAAAAAGTACAAGGGGGGAAAAAATAAATCACTGAGAGCAATGGAATGAAGTCAACAAGAAACCCAAGGCAGTGTTCTTTTGGTTCCTAGCAGCTCTGTGTTGGCCACATCAAATGGAATGCTAATAGAGATTAGTTAGCAGCAGCTTTTATCTCAGGGAATCATCTAATGGAGTAAAAGCCTTAACAAAAGATTGAAACCAAGATGGAAGATTTTAATTGAAAACTTGATCAATTAGCAGACAGGCCATAAGATGGAGGCAGCAGAGCATGAAATTTGATTAACCAGAACCATACCTCCTATTTCATTTCCAGTGATGGAGTGCAACAGTCGACCTTGGGAAGATGAGATGTTTGATGTGTACGAAACAACCCAGAATGGTGGTTACAGCATAGCTCTTATGGGAAGTCTTCTGTGCATAAAAAAAGTTTTAAATTAAAATTCACATTCATACTCAGCGAAGAGCACACAGGGATGTAAATTCAGATAATTGACATATAATCCAAATTCATGACACTATCAGGCCAGAGGGGATGCAGAAAATGGCTTCATCTCATAAATGTTAAGAACAGAGCATGGGAGGTTTGCTGACTCCTCAAATTTTTATTCATTTTGGCTCTATTTTCCTTCATTATTTGATGACAACATGAAATCTATCCAAATTATAATAAAATATATGGCAAACCTTCCTCAAGAAACCTTTCCATGGTCCATAGTGGGGGTTGGAGGGCCACCTTCTCCCTTCAGACAAAGATTGTGGGAAAGGAGAGATAGAATGGAGAGCAGGGAGTCAGCTTCACCTGCTCTAAGAGGGCAGCTTCATGTGCTAGTGACTGTCCCCCACAGGTGGAGGAGTAGACATGCAAACTGCTAATCAGATGTGTAAAAAATGACAGTGAGGACATGGACCAAATATACTGTAGCCTTTTCTTCCTCTCTAAATATCCTTCCACTCCTTTCCCCAATACCTTATTTCATTTCCGCCATTACCTTTCATTTCAGTTTCAGTCATCTCATATCCCAGTGCTTGTATCTGAAGATGAGGGTGACAGCTACTTTTCCATCCTAGTGCAGTGACTCCTGTTACCTATAAAAACAGTGACATAAGTGAAGACTTTGGAAATGAAAAGCATTGAGTTTATAGGAACAGAAAGTCTTTGAGGAAGACTTAGAGTTTTCCTTTCACAACATACTAAGCACTGCAAGAAAACTAAAGCTGTCCCATGCAGATACAGGGTGGGAAAAATGCATTTTGATCTTCAGAGAAGACAACAACAAAAAGAAACATAATGGATTTCTTCGAGGGGAGAGCAACTGCCCTTTGAGCCCACACTCTCACAGGCTCCAGTGACTCTTGGAAGCTGCTACTCAGAAGAATGTTGACTCTGCCAATTAATATTGGAATGCACACCTTCTGTTCTAAAGGCCATTACTTTGTCCAGACTAAAGAATGCACTTCTCTGGTAGTTTGAATTGCAATTGGCCCCCATAAGCTCATAATGGAGTGGCATTGTTAGGAGGTGTGACCTTGTTGTAGGAAGGGCATCACTGTGAGGGTAGGTTTTGAAGTCTCACATATGCTCAAGCCTTACCAAGAATTTCAGTTCACTTCCTGTTGCCTGGGGATCAAAGATGTTGAATTCTCAGCTCCTTCTCCAGCACCAGGTCTGCTTGCATATCACTATGTCCCACCATGATGATAATGGACTGAACATCTGAACTGTAAGCCACCCAGTTAAATAATGCAGTGGTCATAGTGTCTCTTCATAGAAATAGAAGCCCTCCTTTCTCCTCTTATTTCAACTACATCCCTTTCACCCTTTACTCTATACCTCCATCCAGAGCTAATTATTTCCCCATGATTTTGTTTATATAAAAATTTTAAAGCAAGAAATTAGTCTCCTACATGATCAAGTTCATATCTACTTCTCAATATTATATGAGAATGGGGTTGGAATACAGAGGATTGCAATCCCATTCCAACTACTCCAGGTCATTTTATATAATGAGGTTAGTCATTGGAATCTCCAAGTCTCACACGTGGATTCAATTTTCCACTGGAAACTCTAAAGAACATACCTGATTTGCCTTCACTCTAGAGATAAATCTGGGCTCTTAAATTGGATAATAAATCTTAAGATGAATTTGTGAAGTTTCTCCCAAAGTGCTTCTCAGACTTTAGTACGCAGATGCCTCATCTGTGGATCTTATTAAAAAACTGCATTGGAAGGTAGTGAGGCAGGAACAGGGCCTGAGGTTTTACAGGACTGGATGCTTTTGCTGTTTCCAATAGCATGTTCTGGGAATCCAGCATTTTATGTAATAGTATGATGAGATGGGGGCTTTAGAATGTATTTCAGTTATGAGTCTGAATTCCTATCAATCCTATCAGTAAGATTAGTGTCTTTACAAGACACCCTCAAGAATTCCCAATGGCACTTCTCTGCCATGAGATATTAGGTTGGCAGTTTACAGCCCATAAGACCCTCACCACAGTATATTAAAGCCTCAGACACTAGTCTTGAACATTCAGCCTCTACAAGTGATAAAATTTAATCCCTCTGGCTTATAAGGCCCTGTCTATGATATTTGGTTATAATTGCATAGTCTATGCCACTCCAAGATGAGACTGATGCTAGGCTCTGTGCCAAAGACCTTGTGCATTTATGTTCTGACACGTGTAATTCACTGGGTCAAAAATTGGCCATTGAAATGTTGTTTTTAATTATTCAGTCATTTCTGCTCTATTTCTTCTCTAAAATAGCAAATGAGATATTAAAACCAAGGCTCACAATCTCTAGTCTTAAGCAAGCTTTTTCAATCTGGAAATAGGTCCAATGAACATTAACGATCATCAACCCAACAGGTAGTGTGACTAGAATGAAAGATGAAAGCCTCACTGATCACACGCTCTTTCAGTTGTTAAACCTCCATTTGAGCTTGCTCACAACACACCATACTCATTCTCCTTTACAAGTGGAGTAACTAACAAATTCTGTTAAGTAACACCAGTATCAAGTGGGACAGCTTGAGTTACTCCCTAGAATCTCATGGAATTACCTATGGTCACTCTACACATAAAGAGACCAATTAATGTGAGACAGAGACACAAGTTTCTTTTAATTTTTCCCTTTGTAATGTGGCTTCATTTTGAATCCACATGGCCAGCATTCACACTACTTGGGGAATTATTTGCGTTTCTTTCATAGATATCTATTGTTCCCACAACTAACCTTGGGTATTAAGAAGTTCTCTATCTAGCAACCCATTAGCACTGCTTGAAAAGCCTCACTCCTGGGGGAGCCCCGACTTCAATATGCAAAAGGCTACACATTTTTGCAGACTCTAGATAAGATAATAGATCCACATGTTGAAATCAGTGATAAACAGGGTTGTGAAAACTATCAATTTAAGCCAAGGAAAGTCAGTGTCTTGAAGAAAAAAAAATACATAACAAAATAAGCAAAAGAGAGTGGTAATTTTTATGCATATTAAATTACAAGACTCGTGGGAAGGGAGAGTTTTCAATGTGTGTGTGTGTGTGTGTGTGTGTGTGTGTGTGTGTGTGTGTGTTTAAACCACTTAGAAGCTAACGGAATTAAAAGACTCAGAGAGCAAGCAAGCGAGGAAGCGACTTTGTGAAGGGTGCCAATCTAATTACAGTGCAGCAGGTCCCTGGAGGCTCATCACTAGATGCATCATCACTTATGTGTGTCACCTTAAACAAGTTAACCGATCTTCTACACTATTGTGAAAGGAAAACAACATTGTCTGAAAATGCTCCCCTCATTGGACAATGTTACTCTAAAGTTCATGGGATTTTTTCTGTTTTTACATAAATCTTGGCAAGGTGAAAAAACAAATAAGTCTCCATAGCATGGAATATGATTTTTCCTTTACATAACGTATATGTTCTTACTTCTTCAATAGTATATTTCGCCTCTGGTGGTTTTTAATAGTCAATCATTTCTTGACAATTTGGTCTACTGCTCACATCTCTCCTGGAAGTATTTTCATTTTGAGGCACCTCCTTAACCCATGCAAAAATTTTCCAATAAAATTTCCTTTATCTTTAGGCTGACAAGATGTTAAGTCTTTTGAGTCTGTTTACTAATAATGCTCAGCTTTTCTGCCTTTGCTTTGCTGGTGGAAACATAGTTTCATGGTTGATAGCTTAAATTTTAAAACCTGATCTAAATATTGTAACATTCCTATGAAACCTAATAACAGGTTCCAGGTACTTGGCATTGTCTTTAAGAGTATGGAAAAGTGTACCAGTCCCCAATAAAAACTTCCATTGTGTTCTAAAATATGGTCTCTAAACTTGCGTTACAAAAATAAAATATACAAACATTCTATTATATAAGGAAACTAAATTCAACTTGTAGCTTAAGAAACAGGTGTGTTCTATCAGAAAAAAGGTTTAAAAGGAGTGTAACTGATCAAGATTTCATGTCCAGTTTTTCTCAATGCCTCACAGTACAATAATAACAAAAATTAAAAATTCCATTTTGACATACTCTTTTCCCAGGTTGTTATTCAAATTTCCAAAGTAAATAAATCACTACCTCTCAAAGTATTTCCTTTTTCAAAATACCCATTTTTCAGGTAACAATTAGATAGAATAAAATGATGGAAAAAGGAAGGAAGCTGGGAAAGGAAAAAGATGATATAATCAGAAAGCTGGGACAAAATAAAAGAATCTGGAGAGAGAACGGAAATGGTGAGAATCGAAATAAAATAGAATTGTCCTGGACTGGATCAGGGAAGATAAAAAAAAAAAAAGAATTGATATTAATTGAAAAACTGGAAAAATTCAAGTAAAATTGTCTATGGTACTTGATGACATTCCTAGCAAGGCTGAATCTCAATTTGGACAAAAGTGGTACAGTTTTGTAAGGTTGAAACACAGAATGAGGAATGTGTACACAGCGACTCCACACTATTCCCACAACTTTTCTGCAGAACTAAAAGTACTACAAAGCAAAAGGCTTACTTTTTGTAGTAAAAAAAAAAAAAAAAAAAAAAGAAAGTAGAAAGTAGAGAAGGAAAATGAGGCTTAATTAATTCTTTTTATATCTGACGATAGTGGTAAGGTGGTAGGCTCCAGGTGTAGAAGGCTGGTCCGATGTGGTGCCCCCAATTCGAAGCCAGCAGACATATGATCAAACGCAGGACCACTCCCTCCATGTGTGGAAACAATCAGCAGCAGGTTACTGCCAAAGGAAACAAAGAATGTAAAGTACCTCCTTGTCTTGTTCATTTATACTGATGCCTCTGGTCTTTAAAATAAAATTGGTTTGTCAATTCAGGTGCTCTTCTAGTACAATGTAGAGTGTCCTTGTTTTATTTTTATTTTTTCAGAATGCCAATGCCCTGTCTTTATAGTCATTAACAGTTATAAGGTGGCTATGACTATTTCTAGATAGATTTTTCTTGCTAACCAACAATAAAAAAAGAAAACATTGTCAGACAATTACAAAAAAACAAAACAAAACAAAAAAAAAAAAAAAAAAAGGCCATACCAACCAAAGAAGACACAATTTAGCAATGCAGCTAAGGGAGTACCTGCTTATAACTGTTAACCTGGCTCATAAAACTCAAAGCTCACCAGGATTCCAAATAAATAGCAGTTCACATAAAAGCAGAGAAGCCTGCATTGTTTTGCCCTCTCCCTTTTTTGTTTTTTTGTTTGTTTTTACTTAGTTTTTTATTTCTATTAAATACACTAGTAAACCAGAAAGGAGACTCTGAAGTCCATCTTACCCTAATCACCACACCTACTTAGAATAATTCAAAACATGATAGTGCAGGAAAGCCAGTGTGCAGGAAGAATAAGTAGGAAGACTGTGAGTTCCAGGCTAGCCTGGAATACATTAGGAGGCATAATTAAAAAAAAAAAAAGTTCACCAATCTACCAATCTAGAAAAAGGACAGAGAGAGACAGAGAGAAAGAGGAAGAGGGAGGGAGAAAGGGAGGGAAAGAGAGATAGAAAGAGAGAGAGAGAGACAGACAGACAGACAGACAGACAGACAGACAGAGAAGACAAACTACAAAGGCAGAGAATGAAAAGATACTGTGTCCCATTTGAATGTGTCTAAGCTCTAGTTGTCCATTCTAGAAAGGGGAGTCAAGTTGAACCAATTTCATAATTTTCTAAAAGCTAACCTTTCCTTTTAGGCTGAGAATTCAAAAGGCTATAAGCATGTTGTTTATTATACTTTGATAGAATTTATTTCTCCTAAACTCCTAAAATTGAAATGTAGAAACAAATATATCCATATTGAGAAGAAACAAGAAAGGGAAAAACAGCAATTTGTTTATATGGATCAATACCTTTCCTCTGCATTCATGGCCAGTTGAAATGGAGATTCAGTCAGTTGTAACCGAAAGAGCTTTGTCTACTGCATCTGTCCATCTGGGGCCCTAAATGCTTTCTACTTACAGTCCCTTTGGGGTCACCCTTAGACACTAAATTATCCTATGCTCTTACCGAAATATTTCATTCGTTTTATTTCACTGACTCCTGCCTATCTTCAAATATCCTCTTGTCTGGATCCTTCATTTTGAAATAAATCATCATACATCCCTCATGCTCCTCAAGTTACACTCATATTTCCTCTTAGCTACTTACAGAAAAATTTCTTGATACATCTTTATTTTTCCAACTCATGTCTTGAACTCATCTAATGCATGCTGCTTCCTGTATTCAGAAGCATACTTTAAAAAATATTTTAAAAGTCCTTCAACTTTGACATTTCATTTTTCATCTTCCATCTTTCCTAATCTCCATCAGGATTTATACTTCATGTCAGAATGTATTAAATGCAGCACTTATACAGGATAGTGAGCTAAAAGACAGGTTTAGTCTCAAAGACTTTTTTAAGTAACCTATCTTTGAATTTCTTTCTTGCTTTTTCTACATTTAGGTCAAAGTGTTATAGAGAATGGACATCATAAGAAAATAATTTCCCATTTTTTGGTGAAGAGCTAATGAAATTGAAAATGTCTTCACTAGTATCATTTTCCTGCTAAGTAGAGAAAACACAGATGGCTTTAGTGTTAATTATAGCTTGGAGAGAATGGTAATATGGACAGTGATGTTGAAGGTTGAAGGGAGTGTATAAAAACACCCAAAATACCACAATCTCTGCATAGATTTCAGAATTTCCCAAATCTTAATATGCTGATTATCTTCCTGATGGCCTTCACACCTATTTTATGGTATCTAGTTAATGAATTCATTAACAATATAGCAAGGTTCTATACATTTTAAGTGCTAACCATTCTAAAAATGGAGGATCACCATGATTTTATATCTGTAGGAGACTAAAATAAATTTTCTAAGTCTTAAAGCCTCAATTTCTGCAATTGATTATTAATTCATTTCTCTTCTTAAAAGAATCATAAGTACATGAGATTAAGAAAGGTATCTAGTTAGGTGTCATAATTAGGGTTTCTTTTGTTACAAAGAGACACCATGGCCACAGAAACTCTTATAAAAGGAAACATTTAATTGTGGTAGCTTACATTTTCAGTGATTTAATCCATTATCACCATGGCAGGACATGATGGCCCATAGGCAGACACGGTACTGGATAGGAGCTAAGGTTTTACATCTTGATCCACAGGCAGCAGAAGGAGACTGTTACATTAGGCCTAGCTTGAGCATAAAGGACCTCAAAGCCCACTTCCACAGTGATACATATCCTCCAACAAGTCACACCTACTCCATCAAGGCTGTGGGGGTTCCCCTATGTCTCTGTTGTCAGTTAACCATCAGTCCACAAGGACTGTGATGACAGAGATCCTTGTATGGCTTGTGAACATGATGGAGATAGTCATCCAGGAGAGACTTCAGTGAATCAGGTCAGCTTTATTCCATTGGAAATATATAGGATTTGGAAGATTTGGGACAAACCCTAATTTCCATTAAGTGGCATACTCCTATTACAAGACTTTATATGATGTGGCAGGAGGGTGCTACAGCACAGCTCCTAGAGTAAGTTACTGTATGTGCAGCAGGAGAGGCTTGTAGCAGTAAACTGTACCAAGGGTCACTCTATAGATATCAGGCATCCAGGCTTAGGACAGCTTTCAGTCCTTGGGCCCAGAGACATTCTCCAGATATGGGCACATAGAGAGAAGGAAGCTTCACTGGAGAAGGAGTCACCATGTCAAAGGGCTTTGGCAAAAAGCTGCCAGGCCATGATAGACTGTAACCTCTGACCAGCCTTTCACACGAAGCCACACTTCCTAATAGTGCAATTCCCTTTGGGGGCCACTTTCTTTCAAACCACCACAATCAGGTTACTATCACTATGATGAAATCGCATAACCAAAAACTTATTGGAAAGGATTATTTGATCATAATCCACCAAGGAAAGCCAAAGTAGGAACTCCAACCTGGCATAAACCTGGAACCCAGGGCCGATAGGGATGCTGTGTAAAAAATACTGCTTTTCAGCTTGCTCCTAATGGTTTCCTGAGCCTGCTGTCTTATAGAATATCCAACAACCACTCCAGGAGTAGCCCCACCAGCCATGGGCTGGGATCTCCTACATGAATTACTAATTAAGAAAATGTTCTACAAGCATGCCTACAGACTGTTCTTATGGGGGCATTTTCTCAATTGAGCTTCCTCCTCTTAGATAACTTTAGCTTCTGTCAAGTTGACATAAAATTATCCAGGATTGAATGCAAATTATAATCTGAAATAGAATTTTGTGGAGAAAAAAAATGAAAAGATAGCTTCTATCAATGACTTCCTAAATCGGTCCAATTTAAATGAATCTAATCCAATTGGCTAACAATTTTGACTTTCTTTTTATTTAGCACTTATACACATACATATGTATTTACAAAACTTTAAGTAATTCAAATTAGATTGCATGTAAATATACAGAGAAGTTCATAATATATAATTCAGTTAGATATCCAACATTTCTCTTAAACGCTAGAAATGAAAAGAATGAAGGTCCAAGATAATTAAGGGATGTATGTTAAAGTATGTTTGTGTTATAGATACAGTCAAATATGTGTATAACTTATATCCAGCTCATAATGTTAAAGTACATTATACACATCATTTCCAAGTATATTTGCTAAATAAGAAGGGCCAACAATAACCACTGTTTAACTTTAGTAGCAATTGCCTGCATGTATGTATGCATGTATATATATATATATATATATGTATATATATATATATATATATGAACATATATATATTTAGAAAGTTTTATGTATGTGTGTATATATGTACTTAAAATGTTATATATGTATGTACTGTATAATACATATAAAACTTTTTAATTAATATAAAATAATCTTTAAGATACAATTTACTAATTGGTGCTAAGTTGCCTACACTTAAACATTTCTCTAAAATCTGGTTAAAGGTTACAACTCTTTAGAATGCTCAGGGATTCATTTGTTTGTAACCTTTGTCTCAATGATAATAAGTTTGGTTTTACACATTTATTTATGCATTATGGTTTTGAGTACTTTTGCATGCCATGTGGCACATTAGAGGACAACTTATAAAATCAGTTTGTTTCATTCACCATATAGGGTTCCTGAGATCAGATTTGTAGCCAGCATCTTCACTATGCTCTAAACTACCTCACCAGCACCCCAAAAATTTCTTCAGGTCATCAAGTTTCCCAACATAATTTATAGTTTGATAGACTGGAGATAAAGTCATTGATACTTTTTCAGGAATTTAAAAGTATTTTTCTTGAAATTTGTCTTAGAATATTTTATACAATGTGATTCACTAACAATACTTATATGTGTCCTGTTATTATAATTTCTATTTTCAGAATAGAAATCAGTTCAGATTAGATATGCAAGAATGAGTTTTATAAAGTAACATTGTGCCAAATACCTTATAGTTTGCTTAACCTCTAGAAATTAAGCCAAGTTTTATAAACTCCTAGCTTAGCCACTGGCCAGAAAGCTAATTAGGCTATCATCTCATATAATATCTAGATCATAGCAGCAGGAAAAATGAAGACAATTACACTGTGAGTAGAGTGATTCAGACTAAGACTAAGCCATATGCAATTGGTTAGAGACAAGACATTCATAACACAATGACAAATTAGAAAGAAACATTCCCTTGATTTGTCTATGACTAATGTGTTTCAAAATAGACTCATACTATTAGAGGAAACAAAAACCATGATGATGGATTTCATGATGAAAATGTGTTTACATGTAGTGTAACTATAGAAAGCAAATTTGAGTATAATCATATTGTCTTTAAAAAGACAAAGGCTAGCTGGAAACAGTGGAGAATGATTATAATAGAAGGACATTGTATTTGGGGAATATTGTAAAAGGGCTAGTTTACTTTCTCAGCATTCTAAACAGGGTAGGACAGAGGTTAAACAATTTTTCTCCAATGGTAAGGAATTATACTGTTCTACTAAAATTCTTAAAAATGTCAAAAGTATATTCCATGTCATATGAAGAAAAATCATGAATGCTTACTAAAGGATATCCTCTCTGAGAGGTCTAAAATATATAAGGTTAAAAAACCAACATGCTAAGTTCAGGATAAATTTTAATGGATCTAGTCAAGGTATTGCCAAGAAAGAAATAGGTTAATTTTTAAATGGTATTGGAATTCATTTCCAGACATAGATGAACAAAAATCACTGTCCCTGTGTATAACTATTCATAGGCAGCATTATGGTTTATGAATTGTGCTGGGAGAGAAAATCATCAACAATCTTACTCAGCTGTGAACTCTGTGAGTTAAAACACCAACCTTCTTGGAAAGCTATGCCTGTGGAAGCAATAGTGGCTTAATGTTACAGAGCTAACAAACCGCTTTCTGACTATATTCCAGGCCTACTCTACAGGTGGAACGGACACCCAGTACTGTAAACCTGTTCAAAGGACAGTGGTAGGAGAGATCATAAGCCTCGGTGGGAATGCAATACTGTTGATTTGCTTTATGGGTATGATATCAAACTGCCCTCAAAATATCTGTTTCTGGTCATAATTAATCTTGGTCTCAGATGTGGGTAGAAAAGCTTCTATCTGTAGCAGGGAATGGGCATGGAAAGACACAACATCAAAGAGCTACACACAAGTAACAATTGAATGATAAGCCTTAAGTGGAGTATCCATATTATTTCCTTTAAGGCATAAGGAAGGAATATTGTGAAAAGCTGTCTTCTGGAAATGGAATGGTTATTGCCCCCATAACTTACAACTGTGGTGGTTTTCTATGAACCAGTGTTGACATCATAAACATTCCATCACAGAGGGGCTTATATGGCTTCATCTCTCCCACAGATATAGTATGCAGTTAATGTTTCCTGAGGGAGGGAAATTCATATTCCTAAGTAATATAGCCTCCAATAAATGTCTGTTTCTCAGGGAATTAATTCCCACTCATGCTAATGTAGCCAATTTTAATTAATATAAATATAATTCAACTAAAAAAGGCTTGAACATAGGAGGTGAACAGGTTGATGTGGAGGTAATAAAGCAGGGAGAGGAGAGGATTGTGAGGAAGGAATACTTGAAGTACATGTAGGGAATTATGAATGAAATTTTAAGAAGTGACAGGCCTGTACCTACAGCCTATAAGGGCAGATGCCACTGCAATGAACAAATAAATACGTGTTGAAGATATGGGAAAGATAGAGTGTGGACAAAGGTTCTGTACCACCTGGACAGAGTAAGTGGAATGATTAATGTGAGGCCAGTGAGGAACAGACCAGTATAAGGAGTCTGTGCTGCCACCAGAGGCCATGGTGATGGATGTTCAGGGCCAAGCTGCCACCAAGAGCCATGGTTGGGTTAATGGTTCTACTGCAGGCAGTGTGTGTTATCTGAAGCCCAGTGCTACAACCAAAGGCCATGCTAATAAAAGTGATCCAGGCTACCAACTGAAGCCATATTGATGTCAGAGCATTATACTGAGCTGGCCCCAGCCCTGAAGCACTGTCCCTGTGTATAGCTGACCTGCAGTGCCAGCAGTGACATGGGTACAGGAGCTCTGGCTGGCCCTGTCCCTTTCCAGGGGTGAGGGGATGCTCCATGGTGGCTCAGGCTACCACCCAGGCCTAGAGTCAGGGCCTTGAGTTGGCCAAACCCCACATCTACTCTATCTATGAGCTGTTGAAGTGCCTGAAGGGACCAGTACTGTGAATCCATAGCAAAAGTATCTCCATGACTAAGAGCAACAGGAGGATATCCGAGAAAAAAATCTCAGTGACGGTCCAGTATTGATGGTGTAGCAGAACTCATTGCAATGAACATTTGCAAGTAAAGCTGTTTGGGCAGAAGGGTATACTGCATGATACACCACAGTTTCCAGTGGCACTACCACAAATCAATGTGTGATAGAGAGGAGGGAAAAATGAAGGAATAGAGTGATGCAAGTACGGCAAAATTGTATTTTTATTTTGCATTTTCTTTTGGGGAAGTGGTTATAATGTTGGACAGTGGCTAGGGAAGGACTGAGAATGAGTGGGATTGGAGTGAATGATGTGAAATTCCTAAGGAATTAATTTTTTAAAAATATATTTAAAAATAAAAAATAAATTTAAAAATTTTATTTTTCTAGAGTATGGTACTTTCCAAATAGAAGAATGTTTAGAGATTCCTGCTCATGGATTCTTATTTCATGCTATAAAATTATGTAAGAAAGTATAAAGATGATGATAAGCAATCTGAGAAAAAAATATGTAAGTTCTCTGTTGAACCAAAAACTATGAGTGTGAGATTGTCTTCAAAGCATATGAATAAAAGCCTAGCTGCCTTTTAGCATTGCTGATGGACTATATAGTTTTGTTTGATCCTATTAATTGGTATCTTGACAAATTTCCTTAATAGTGCATTTTTGTGGATCTATTTTCAAGTTGACTATTTTGTATGCATATATAATTTAGGTGAAATGTGAACTGGAATAAAACATAGCATATACTTTAACTCAAAACGCCGTATTTTCCTTGTTTTTTTTTTTTTCTTTAAATCTATAGACTTGTGTGGTCCCGTAAAATCCTAACAAACACCACAGCTGTAAACTCATGTCTTTGGGAGTAACGTCATCTGCATGCTTTGATGTTCCTATTGCTTAAGAAGAATATTTCCCAGCTGTGCTTTTGCATTAAAGGAAATGAATCCATTAGTATAAAGCTCTCTGCTGCCAAACCCCTTGAGGATCCTGTGGCATATGGTGCATCTCCACTGGAGTGTAGAATGTTGGGTGTGGCCCTGTGGTTACTCCTATGCTGAGGTAAGTGCTGCTTCACTCTCACTCCAGGAGTCCCAGTAAAAAGTGTAAATTTGCTTCATACAATAAGCACATAAGTGCCTTTGCCAACCTCTTGGCAATATCTTTTCTTCAAGCTGGCAAACAAAATTCAACAGATGCTTCCCCAGATGACTCCACACTGATGAGCATTATATATGCAATCTATCTCATATGATTATACAACATAGATCATCATAAACATTGCATGTTTCACAGACTGTCTGCGAACTGATCTATGGTTCTTGAGGATTCGTGGGCATGAAATCACCGTGCATTTGAATTCCTGCCCATAAATCCAATAGAAACAAACAAAATGTGTGACCATAGACCTTGGCATATCCCTGACTTACCAATATATTGTAGGTGAGAAGGATGAGTTCTCCAGAAACTGACTTAAAATGAAGAAATCACAGCCACATGAGAAGTCAGGGAAATCTCAAAAATCTTGACTAGAAGATTAAATGTTCACATTATAGAATATTCCTGTACTTTGTGCCAAAGAAATATTACAGAGCATCCACACCAGAAATGCAACTGCCCATCCCTGGATGGTTATCCAGCTGTCTTCTCTGGCTGTGCATTTAGTCCCTGGGACACAATCTGCACAAAAAAAAGGAAGTTTAAGATGGACCCGGACACTTAGCTTGAAAATTGATCTCAGCTGCATATCGGTTATATAACTTTTGGAGTATTAATCAATTTTAAAAGTAGAAAAGCAATAACTATTCTTTGGAAGACACTATACTGTGAAAATTTCTTAAATATAAACATGTCACAAAGACCAAGTAACAAAAAGTTAGAGCTGACACTTAGTTTTAAAGTTGTAAAAACAAAAATTGTGATAATACATCTCTACTTAGAAGAATGAAAATAAATTTTGAAATGTTTAAATTATCAGATAAATTTTATATAAGATATAAGTCACAAATATTTCTCAGACTTAGAATATTGAACATTGATATTTCTCCTTCGGGAGCATGAATGACCACTGACACTTGAAGACAAGGCAAGGTCAAAAGAGTCTTTGAGGATTTATCATGGGATAGTAAGCAATTGATAAAACTCTTTTTTAATGTATTCTACTATTTATTTGAGAACTTAATAAATGATTTTATCATATTCATCTTCTCTAACTCTTACCAGATCCATTTCCCCTTTTATACCCAATCAACTTTATGCTCTTTATTTTTTTAAATGAAGTTCAATTTGTATACATCATATATTCTTTAATGTGTGGCCTTACATTGGAGATTGGTTAACTTTTCAGGAACAATGCTCTTAGAGAAAACTGACTTTCCCTCCTCTCAGTGACTATTACCAACAGTTCCTTAACCAGAGTTAAGAATTTATACCCAACTCACCTCACCTGTTAGAATTTAGTTTGACCATTTCTTACACAGGTCTTGTGCATGCTCTCACAACTGCTGTGAGTTCAATATCCTTACCCATCAGGAAAAGGCAAATTAAAACTATTTGAGATTTCATCTTACAAAAGTCAGAAGGGATAAAATTCAAAAAAGAAGAGAATACTGGCATGGAGGTAGGGTGAAAGGAACACTTATTTACTACTACTGGTGGGAGTTAAAATATGTTCATCCACTATGGAATACTATGGAATAAGTGTGAAGGTTATTAAGAAAGCTATAAATAGGTCTACCACATGATCAGGCTATGCCAAACTGTTTAATGCACTTCAAGGATTCTATATACTCCTATAGAGATATATGTTCATTCATGCTTTACTCTTTAATAGCTAGAAAATGCAAGTAGGTTAGATGTTCATCAGTTGATAAATTAGTAGTGAAATTGTGGTGTATTTATAAAACTGTATATGATTGGGCTATAAAAAATGAAATATGCAGGTAAATGAATGGATCTGGAAACAATCATGAGTGAAGTAACACAGACACAAAAAAGACAAATGTCACATATTTCCTTTCATTTGTAGATGCTATCTTTGAATATTCTAATATGTGGGTTTTGTTTAGAATATTCATAGAAGTCAGGAAATTACTAAGGCAGTAGGTGGGGACTGTGAGGCTGGGTTTTTTAAGAGAGGGGAGCTAAAACACAATACTATAAAACAGTAAAAGATAATGATGAAACAGAAAGGGTTTAATTGACAAAGGAGGGAGGGGGCATGATAAAAGAGATAATACTGAAAGAAATAGATAACATTAAAGACTTGTTTAAAAGTCATATATAAACCTAGTAGTGTAGAAGCTTCCTAAAATATATCTATATACACACTTAAAAAGAAGCCTAATGGGGTTAACCTATAATAGGACAATCAAAATCCCAGGAGTGGGTTACTTTTTGGAGTTCTTGGCCAAAGAGTTACCAAAGACCAGATAAATTGTAGAAAGAAAGGAAGGAAGGAAGGAAGGAAGGAAGGAAGGAAGGAAGGAAGGAAGGAAGGAAGGAAGGAATACACACACACACACAGAGAGAGAGAGAGAGAGAGAGAGAGAGAGAGAGAGAGAGAGAGAGAGAGAGAAGCAAAGCAAAGGCCAAACTCAATTTGTATAGATCCCCAAGTTCTCAACAAAAAATTCACAAACAAAATCTGAAAAAGAAAACATCAAAAAGAACCTCTACCACAGTCAAGTTGGCTTTATCCCAGCGGTGTAAATGTAAATCAATAAATATAATTTTCTACATAAGTAGATTGGAAGATAAAAACCACAAATCATCTCATTAGAAACATAAAAGTCCTTTGACAAAAATCCAGTATCCCTTCATGAAAAAAGTGCTAGAGAATTTAGGGATATGAAGAATACATCACACTATAATAAAGTCAATGTACAACAAACTCACAGCCAGAATCATGCTCATGACAGAAAACTAAAAACAATTTTACAAGTGTAGAATAAGACAAGAATGCCCACCGTATTCATTTTCTGTTCAATATAGTGCAAGAAGGTTTATCTGGAGCAGTAAGGGAAAGAAGGAGATACAAATAAGACAGTAAGAGATCAAAGTACCTTTATTTGGAGGTGATAAATTTTTCCAGGGGGGAAAAAAAGGAAAGAATATTCTAAATCGGACATTGATAAAACACGGAAGCCTTGAGACCAACAATTGATTAATGGAAAGTCATGTGACCATGATTTTATACAGCAAATGATATCATTATTCACATGAAGAGGCAATGTACAGAATGGGGAAAATTACTAGCTATACATCTGTAACAGGGTTTACATCTAGAATATACAAACTAAAAATCTAAAGAAGAAAACCAATAACCCAACTACTAATTGAAGCATGAAACTATAACAGAGAGTTCTCAAAAGAAGAAATACCACTTGTGTTTGGAAATACATTTTGTTCAACATTCTTAACCATTAGTAAAGCACAAATTAAAACTACTCTGAGATTTTTGTTTTATCCTATTTAGAAATGCTAAGATGAAACCAGAAATTCTCTTGCATGTGGGCAAAGAGCAACAATTATCCACTGTTAGTGGGAGTAAAAACTGTTGAAGGCACTATGAAAATCAGAGTGGAAGTTCCTTAAAAAAAGGAAATAGATTCTCCATATGATCTAAGTATACCACTCTTGATCACATTCATGAAGGACTTAAAATCCTCCCTCAGAGATACTTGTTCATCCATGTTCATTACTGCTTTATTCACCATAGCAGAAAAAAACATGTGTTACGGCAGGTTGTTCCCGCCGGCTGCAGCGGGTCCTGCTGCCATGGTCCTGCCACCACGTGCCGCCAGTCTGGGCCCACAGCTGCACCAGCCCCAAATAACATTCAGAGACTCTGTATTTGATACAATCCTGTTGGCCAGTTACCATTATTGTTTATGGGCTAGCTCTGCCTTAATTATTAACCCATTTCTACTTATCTAAGTATTTCCACGTGGTTATCTTATCCGGGAGCTGCAGCCGGCATCTTCTTTCTTTCAGGTCTACATCTCGACTCCTCCCCACTACTTCCTCTTTCCTCATCCTGGTCTCCTAGCCCCACCTATCTTGTTTCTTATTGGCCATAGTGCTCTATTAATCAGTATGAGAAACATATATACAGAATAACATCTCCCATCAAACATGGAAAAAGTCTACATGTCCATGAACATATAATGAAAATGTACTATATTTGCAAATGGAATATTATCAGCTGTTAAGAAAAATGTTGGAATTCACAGATGATGGGTAGATCTTGAAATACTCACTCTAAGTGAAGTGAGTCAGACCAAGAAAGACAAACATTGTGTTCTCTTTTATGTGAAAATGTACATGTTTTTAAATTGAAGTTTCCATGGATGTCAGGAAACTAGTAAGTAGCCACTGGGGTATTGCACATGAAAGAGGATTGGAGAACAGAATAGAAGAGGATGTAGAGAAACAAATAATTGACACTGAAGGAGTTTGGGGGGGGGGAAAGGAAATAATGTGATAGAAGCTTCCAAAAATGTACACATAAATTTATATGTGTACATTTAAATACACAGACAAAGAACAGTGCCTTCCCCCAGATACCATAGGCTATCAAATAACAAAGCCCAGTACACACCTCTTTTTGAGTTGTTGGTCAATGGCATCCCAGAGCCCCCCAAACATACAAACTATCACCATTTCTCTTGGATATGCTATTGAACTTTGTGGTAAGACACTAAGGCAACCACACAGCTGAGTCAGAGGACATGAGGAAATCAATATGGTACTAACCTGGAAGGAAGCTTCAATCCTACTAGCTAGCTTTCACATTGCTTTCTATGCATGCTTCCAAGGAAGAAATGTAATTAATTGTCTTAGCCATCTGTGAAGTCTTGAAGTAACAATAATGATTAGACTATCCATATTTGTTAACTTAAGCAACAAAAACAAAACAAAATGAACAACACTTAAAAAAAAGATATACACACACACAAAAAAAATTTATTGGAGTAGCCAAATACATTGTAATCACATTGTGATTGGATTTAACTCTACTTCATAAGATAGAATTTATACATGGTACTATTGACTAAATGAAAAACCTGCAGCTACCTACAACATAGAGGAAAACCTAAACAATCATAATAATAAACCATCCCATAATTCTTACCCTTAAGCTATAGATCAGTACATTTTTCATAGATGCTTCTTTATGCAGTAAATGGTGACTAATAGAGACCCAGAAATGGTCAAAGTGCAGAGAACAAGAGATTGTGGAGTACTGGTCTCTGACTGAGATATCTATATCAAACGTATTTTCCCAAAGTTTGGGAATCATTGTGGAAGAGATCTAGAAAGATTGTAAGTGCCAAAGTTAATCCATGACTGTAATGAAACAGTATTTGCCAATTATGAGAGTACTTCAACACATGACATGCTGAAGACCTACACAAGACAAAATCAGCTAAAATTCAAGAATGGAAAGTAGAAGGGCTCATGTGCTGGTTTGAAGAAGAATTTTTCTGTGGACTTTAGTTTGAATGCTTGGTTCCCAGTTGGTGTCTGGGAAGGATTTGAAGGTTTGCCATTTTTGGAAGAAGTGTGGCCTTATTAAGGGAGGTATGTTACTTAGGGTGGGCTTTGGGTTTTCAAAATAACCATCACAGTTAGCACTCTCTGTCTAATGGCTATTGTCTCAACAAGTAGGTTCTCAGATACTTCTCCAGTGCCATGCCTGACTGCCTACTGCCATGTTCCTCAGGGTGATGGTTATAAACTCATACTTTAAAATCGTAAATAAACCCCCTGTTAAATACTGTTTTTTATAAGGCTTCTTCTGGATCATGGTGTTTTATCAGTGTAACAGAAAAATAACTAAGATGATTCATGAAGATACACTCTTGCTAAGAAGCCATTGGCAATTGAAGGCTACTAGTGGGTTACTAGCAAGTTTAATCTAAAAATATGATCCCAGAGAAACTACACATGTTACAATAGGCATCCAACATACATGTTTATACAAGCCACACTAAGTGTATACTGGATTTAAAAGCAAAGACCAGGAAGTGGGAGGAAAAAATGTTGGAGTGGTATGAGTAGGACTGTAAGGAAGGGTTTAAGGGTACATTATATCACAACATGTTATATGTGTGGGTAAAATTCTCCAATAGTAAAATAATTAATTATAGCAAGAAATGCACTAAATAAAACAAACTAAACTAGAAACTTAAGTAACATATCCTATAGAAAAGATGACTTGTTTAAAATTGTTCCATGTTGCATAAAAATATAAAAAACAAATGCATTGATTCAGAAAACCAAATACTCAAATAAAAGACTGAGTTGCAAACAGAGTAATTAAGGAATAAAAGTGAGAACGTGTCTGAATAGCTGAATCACTTCCAAACTCAAACATTGAAGCATTTCCATCATGTATTCATATACAGAATCTTTAGGAGGGAAGGGCACAAAGGCAAACCTACCATGAATGTCATTAATGTCTTCTTTTAAGAGGTACATAAGGCTCCCAGGTCCCTTTTCACAATGTATGATGCAGGGAACTGCATCTGTCCCTGAACTTATAACACATACTCACCAACCACCAATGCTCTAATACTGGGAATTTTCAGCCTCTCTAAAAGTAGGTTCCAATTTTTATAAAAGCCACAGAGAGTGTGGAATTTTGTTAAAGAGACCTTAACCAAGTAAAACACTATCTCAACTATCAAAAAAATTACACTAAAACAAAGAGAGCAGCCAAATGGACACATTTAGAAGAGAACTAGAAAAGCTCAGGTTGTGGAACGGTATTATTGTCAGTGTAAATACAGATATGAAAGATCCTGGGTTTCAGGAACTTAAGGTGCACCACTATGATGTTGTTAACCTTACAGCAAGTAACCCACAGCAGAAATAAATAGTAACATAATTTATTCAATGTAGGGGTTCAGGAAATTTCAGATTACATAAAAAAAGCACACAGGGAAACTCAACATTAAATGACCAAGACATATTGAATCCAGCATGTCTTAAATACACAGACAGGCTTCTGATCTCTGCCTGGAAAGATGACAAAGATTGGTCAGATTTTCAAAAGGACTGGAGCCTACCTGGGTAGACCCTAAGGAAGTCCATCCTTACCTTAGGAAGACTCAATCCTATACCTGAAGAACATCTCACTCAGAATATTTAACGAACTGATGATCTTGGATTGGGGACAATAATATGATGAACTTTGTGGCCTATTAACTCTCATTCTTAACATAAATTATAACTCAAAATACCTGATGGATGTTGTATAATGAGCATCACAAAGACCAGAATTCATCTATAACACAGCCCCAGAATAAAGTATTCGACCATTCAATTAAAACACCACCAGAAGTAAATATATATCCACTTTAACACTAAAAACTATTCTATCTCCACTATCTTACACAAGATGGCTACTAACAACAACAACAACAAAAAAGATAAACATGTGGAAAGACAAAATAAGATAGCATATTCTAAGAGACAAAACAAAACTAAAAGCATATAGACACAGATATGGCACTAAGGCTGAAATTACTAAGAAACAAATTTTGAAACGTAATAATTAATACAAATGAGTATGTGTGTCAAAGGTTACATTTCTTAAAAAGAAGATAGATACCATTCAGACTAGGGAACATTCTTAAATTCGTATCAATGCAGATTAAATAACTTCATCAGCAAAATGTAAAAGAAGCCAGCTTGAGGACAATTTTCACATAAACCTTCAAAAACAGTGACATGGATTAATAATTATACAATGCTAAGAGATTTCTACTGTGATCCACTGTACCAACAATATGTGCCCACAAGACACTAAAAAATTACTAAAACAAAAAATACTAAATATAAAATTTTGAGGAATAAGCTACCTGTATTTGTCACTGGTAAAAACATAAAATCCATCCAATTGTACTAAATTAATATATACACTAAATAAAAGCAAATACTACACTAAATGACATAAAAGGGAACAATAAATTCATTCAAGAGAAGAATAATCACCTACTCATTTTACTCAGTAGAGAATACTGTGAAAAATCAAATTCTGTTCTACGTATTGAGTATCTATATTTTT
The DNA here is from genome assembly GCA_030556225.1 of Cricetiscus sungorus. Lineage (NCBI taxonomy): Eukaryota > Metazoa > Chordata > Mammalia > Rodentia > Cricetidae > Cricetiscus > Cricetiscus sungorus. The sequence continues at coordinate 30,121,131 of JANBXA010000651.1, read as the reverse complement.
CCATAACTTATTATCAATGATGAATGAAACTGGAGGTTTATCTCCCATCTACCAGTTCCTGAATAACCACTCTGAAACTCAACACCAATTACAAATGTTTGACCGATGGCTCAGGACCATTACCAGCCAATTCAACGTCTTTATCAGTCCGTGCCCCTCCATGTCCTGAGGCCCATCAGTGTTTCTCCCGCATGTTGTTCTCGGACTCCACCCTCCTCCTGTATCTCTGCTTGGATTTTCTACCTGGCTCTATCCTGCCTTGCCATAGGACAAAGCAGTTTCTTTATCAACCAATGAGAACAACACATTCACAACATGCAGAAAGACCTCCCATATTAGTTTGACAATGAAAAGAAACAAAAGAGTTTCATGTTCAGGAAAGTAACCTACTTAGACACAATCACCAAACTACCAGCATTATAGTTGTAAACATTAATGTGAATTTCAAAGTTTTAAAAAAAAGCAATTTTACAAGTAATAAGAACCAGCACATAATAAAAGAAAGCCAAGAAAATGTGTTGGAAGTGTCAAATAATTCTTATTTTTCATGGCAGGGCTTCAACTATTTAAAATTATGAACACATTGCCTTACAAAATACAGTGGCTCTGAAATTTCAATCATTTTATAATCGTTTCCTTATAAGGAATTAAAATTCTTTTTTTTCCAAATGTACTTGAGACTTCTCATCTTAAATGCATTTCACCCTCATTTGCTTCTGTTGATTTCAAGTGAAAGCAAAACTAGCATTGTTCTATTTTGAAGCCAATCACAGTATAATTCAATATTTATGAAAATTGTTTTCTATTACTTGCCTGGATTTTATGTGAAATAGTATTTGCCATGAATAATGAAGTTGATTCTTAAAGAGTAAGTTTACTGTTTGTTTATATTTCTATTACTTTTATTTTGTACTCATTTTCTCTAAAATGTATCAATTTTCCATAATAAACTTTACTTGTTATAGTATAGTAGTTTTCCTTTTTAAGTATGGTGTTACTGAGTGGCAGATATATAAACAATTATTATTCTTTGTATTTTCTGTATGTTTAACTTGAAGAAATAAAAAATGACTTCAATAAAGTAGCTATCTAAACTACAAAGTAACATCTAATGCAAAATGTGAGAAATGGAGTAACTGATAGGCTAACCAATAAACCTGAATTTGGGGGAAGAGATGGTAAAGAGCTATAGGGGAGGGTCGTGGAGCGTCAACTCTCCATCTCTTCTTGCTCACGGATATTGTAAAGGCCTTTAAGAAACACCTTTGATGACTTATGAGAGCCAGACATAGAATGTGAAATCCTGAAATGGTGATCAAAACTACTTCCCATGCTTCTATTTGTTTAATCCCTAGAGGGGGTAATAAAGTAATCTCCTCGTTTTATTACTTTTGATGTTAGCATAGGCCACAACGACCAGAAGAAACTGCTTGCTGTTCATATCACTGGGATATCAGCTAATGGACACAGGCTACCTTTTCCAGGAAATAGTTAAAAGGAAATAGGGCATGAGTCCAGGTTCCCTTTCATTGTTTTTGTTAACCTACATCACAAACTTGGAAGCCTCCAGTTCACCCTGCTAATTATCTAAAGTGGAAAGCCTGACATGAGTGTTCCAAAGCAGGGCCAGGGTAAGCAGGGAAGTAATGAGGCTCTTCATAATGCCGGGCATTCGTTAGGATGGAAAATGGCATCAGTAAAGTTTGAAAAGAATTGCAGCAAATATAGACTGCATATATTCACAAATTATATTTTATGGATGAGGTGTAGCTTTAAAGGAGAGCGGTTCTGATCATCTTTGCCATGTGCCTTGTGTTCTGAATACACCTGCTGTCAGATTCTGTCTTTACAAGAACAGCAGCCCTTTAAACTCTAGACCCATAAGAAGCTTTCTTTTAAAACAATAGTGAAAGACATCAATTAGCAATGAAAAAAATGAAAGCCATTTCTCCTCCAGCAGGGAAGCCTTTTAATGCTTTCTTGTCAGACCCCTATGGCTCAGACTCTCTGTCAGTTCCTTCAGGTCACAGACACAGAGTGTTTATCCTGAAAGGTCATCCCTCCGTGGCATTTTCCTCCATTTATTTTTAGATGTTCTAACCCTAGTAAGTTTAACCACCTGAAGGATACACACTCACACCACACACACACACACACACACACACACACACACACACACACACACACATACACACAGACACACACACACACAAACACACACTTTAATAGCCCTGTTCATGCAAAGCACTGAGGTTTTCAGGGCATCAGGAAAATGAAAGAGATCAACATTATTATATTTCCAAATTGATATCAAAGCATAACCCATCTTAAACATAACTCTCTTTCAGCCAATGAAAGGTCAACCCCAGCACTCATGTAGGAACCCATGTGTAACCCAGAGCAACTGCACAGCACACCTGGGCAGTGCATGCTCTTCTCCACAGTGGCTCCAGATATACTCAGAGCTTACTAGGGCCAAAAAGTCACCTTCAAAACCAGTATTTTCCCTTTTCAACATAGTAAAGGTGAAATAATCTTCAAATTTTAAACACACTCTGAATTTTGAGAACCTGGAACCACTCAGAGCCTACTCAAGGACAATGAGAACTGAGGGGTGTAAGCCTGTAAATTTGCTCAAGGTTTTTGATAAGAGCAGAGGCAAGCTGAAAATACATTTGATGGTGGCCACCACATGAGAGAGATGTCAGTGAACTTCTGTAACATTCTGAGATAATAAAAGTATTTTCTACCCTGAGACATTTCATCACTATGTCTGAATATGACATAACTACAACATAGTTGTCTACTTAACTTATATACTATGTGTACATATGTGTGTCTATATATGCAGTCTTTTTCTTTCTTTATATATATATATATATATATATGTGTGTATATATACATATATATATATATGTATATATATTTGTTTAAATTAAGGTGGTTTGTTAAAAGACCAAGAACTGTATGTAATCACATTTATGCTTAATGACTTTATAGAAATAAGAACACTTCTTAGTTCAGTACCCACTATTGTGTCTTATCTTGGAGGCAAGGTGATAAGCAATTATTTAGAAGTCATTTCTGAATAGTTTAAAAGATAAAGTAACATGATTTACTGTTTGCTCTTACAAAAAAAAAATATAGAAAGAGGTACCTTCTATATTCCCAACCATTCATTCATGCTTCATTTCAACTGGGATGTGAAAGAAAAGAATAGTAAGAGGAAAGGGTAGAACAACAAGAGGATTAAGAGGAGAGGAGGAAGACTCAAGGAAAGAAACACATAGAGGGAAGTTTACATAAACCCCCAGGGAAAAAAAGTAAAAAAGTGAGGAGTCATCTATAAAAGAATTGGATGAAGAAAAGAAAACAATTAACAGACAAAACAGACAGAAACAAGTGGAAAAACTAAAATAATGGCGAAGAGACAGGCAGAGGAGAGATTAAAGACCACCAGTGACACCGGGGGTAGGGGAGGGGGGAATTAAGGATTTTCCACAGATGAATTATATTGTCTCTCCTTCTCGTGAGGGATTTAAATTGATGCCAATGACTTTGTAGCCATACTTGTCCCATTGAAATAATAAATATGTAAATAAACATTTCCTCAAAATATCCTGGGATAATTATAGTAAGATGATACTGAAGAGGATATTCAAGGTAAAACAGAAAGAAAATATGTTAAGATCTAGAAAGAACATACATGAATTCACTAAATTCTCAACTCTAATAAAATTTCAACTCTAATTCTTTCTTATGTCAGAGCTGTCTGTGGCTTCCAGGCTTTTAGCTAGCAGAAACCCTGGTAATCTACATACTAGATGTCAATAGCACCTGCCTATAGTGACAATCACCAGATAGTATAAGTAAGTCTGGTAGTACAGGGCTTGCGTGCAGGACACTTCTTACATCACCATTCAGTACTGTTTACACAGAAGACAGAAAAGGCTAGTATTTGAGTACATGCTTCTCTATCATGTGTTGCATAAATCAATCTGGATTAAAATTTAGTCCCCATTTCCACTCACCCAGCACCAGAAACCCAAAACAGCCCTTGTAGGATATCCTGGAATTTCTGGTCTACCTGGATTTGGGATGGAGTCCCAGAGAACCCAACTGCACTCTGCCATTATTTGAGCCTTTCCTATCAACTGTGGCTTGAGGTATTGGCCACCATTTCAAATAGGCCAACAGGCATAGTGAATAACAAATGCTTAGCAGTCAGAGTGTCTGAGGGACAGCAGGAGAGCGAGATTTTCTGGCACAGAATGCCCCATTAGAGTGCCATTTCCCTCTCTCAGGCCTTCTATTTGAAACCCTCAGGGAACATTAAAACCTTGCTAGAGCAGGCCCCTTGCTTTGGCTGAGTTGAATTAGGCTGTACAATTTCTAAATCACCCCTCTGGATATTAGCCACAGGCAATTGAGACACACGCAAAGCAGGATGTATGCCAGCTTTTCAGAAGTCAAGCCAACTCCAAAATGGAAGTTTGCCTCCCAAAACACCCCTTGAACTTCACAGCCACCTTTAGTTCACAGATTCTGTTTAGAAGGCAGCATGATAAGACATATTCAATCATACATCATGTGGCTACTTCCAACAAGAAAAAAAAAAAACCTTTCGTTATGGTATCAGCTTCATGTACCTGAGATACAGATAGACAGACAGACAGACAGACAGACAGACAGACAGATAGATAGATAGATAGATGTCTTCAAATCCAGTTCTTAGAATAGAGAAAATACATTTAATTATTCATAAGGGGACAAATATAAGATATAAGTGGTTACAATGTTCAATACTCCTGAAAGCAAAAAAAAAAAATAAAAATAAAAATAAAAAGAGTATCTCTTCTTCTCTGTGTGCCTTTTATGGAAAACAGTTGCTTTTTATGGTTTCTTGTGATTCATGCCTTGGAGAGCTACCATAACCAGAGGAATGACGAGATTTTATTATAATTTTACAGATAAATATTTTACATTGAGCATCCTCTTTCATTTTTTTCAGACAAACTCAGTTTTTGAGGGCTCTTCTATATGTCATTGATGAAAATGTAACATTAACTTGTAACCTACTGAAAACAACATGACTTATGATTTTTATTTGTTGTTATTGCATTTATTGGTAATTTTGAGATTATACAAAAAAATTCTCAAAGAATATTTTCACATGTAAACTTCAGTGAGTTTTTACAAGTTTTCCAATGAGATGAGAAATGCTTGACATACAGACTTTCTCCTGGAATCATTCATACCCTGAGCAGTTGCAAAATATCCCACATTTCTTAGGGGAAAAGACATATCGAATATCAACCTGTATATTTGTTATGGTGGAAGTTCCACCCAATCCCCCTCCCCCATCTCCCTCCAAACCCTGTTGCATCTCAGGAAGCCTGCCAAATGATGACCCCTCTCCCAAAGAACACTCCAACAGGGTATTTAAATTCACCCCCAGAAAACAGTCTCTTGTTTTTTTCCAGTCTCTCTTTCCCTTCTCCTCTGAGTTGCTGGAGGGCCATCCAAGACCTTTGTATTCAATAAACATGGGCCTTTTTCTAATTTGGTTTGATTTGTTTTGATTTGGATTGTTGCATTGGCAGAGAGGCTTATCAAGGTATAGAAACTTTTCATCTGTAGATAGGGAACTAATTTTTTGCCCCATAGGCCCAGAGCCACAAGGTTGGAAAACACCCTTCTCCCCCACACCTACTCTCTGCCAGGTTAAGATCAGATTTTGACTAGATAAATTGTCCATTCTAAATCATTGCCTTAGAGGCCTAGAGCCTCCTGTGACTTTCCGGGGTGTCCTTCCAAAGATGCAGCCCTTCCAGGCCCCCAAGAACCTGTCTTATCCTGTAGGAATCCTTCTTCAGAAGACATTATGTTCAAGCGAATCTCCCACGCCCCCTCTGTTTTTGACCCAAGGCCTACCACAGTAGTCACATTGCATTAGGTTTTGGGTTCCAGCATAGTAAAACCTGGGACTGCTTTACCTGAAAAAGCTGTCTCACTTCTACTCATCTGCTCATCCCTCTCAGGTCTGATGGTTTTTGATGACTAGGGTACTGAGAGCTCATTAGTTCACTAAGTTTTCTGTTAAAAGTACAGACAGGTGTGTGTGTCTTTTACAGTCTTTATAGTCAGGGATGAACAGGTTTCAGATGGTAACTTCAGAGGTTCAGGGTTTTAAATTTCCTCTGGTTGTTTTCTAAAATGTTCAAGACTTTTAACCTAAAGCTATAGCCTTTTTTCTATGACACCAAGACATAAATCTTGTTCCAGCTATCTTCAGATACCTTCAATTGACACTTCTCCATTACCTTCATTCTGGCAGTTATCACCCTTCCTGTGGCTAGCCCCATTCATAGAGCTAATGACAACAATCTATTTTTCTGCTAGCAACCTGACTTCTCCACCTCCTCAAGGATCAGGTGCCTGAGATCTACAGGATATCAGCTAATCAAATGCTTCTTCACTCGTACCACCTGCTGAGTGAGAGCCCACTGACTCCTGACTCCTCCCCTCCCCATGTAGTCCTTTGTCCTCAGTAAAAAGCCACACATGAACCAGTGTCCTTATACCCAAAGAGTCTGAAATACTATGGTGAAAGTTCCACCCAGGCCCTCCTCCCCTACCTCCCTCCAAAGCCTGCTGCATCTCAGAAAGCCTGCCAAATGATAACCCCCTCCCCAAGAAATGTTCAAGACCACTTTCACAAGGTATTTAAACTGCCTCCCAGAAAACAGACTAGTGGTCTTTCAGATATCCCTTTCCTGTCTCATCTTTGGGTGTCTGGAAGGCCATCCATGAGTGCTGTATCCATTAAACATCATCTGATTTGGAGTGTTGCATTGGCAGAGATGCTTATCTGGGTCTAGAAATGTTTTCATATCAATTTATCACAGTAGAGATTTCTCCCTTTTAAATGTTATATATTTATGTTATAAATTACAAATTTAAGGCTTTACTATGATCTAAATACAAGACAGAAATCTTTGATATGTAAGTGTACATATAGAGTCAATACATGATTAAGCAATTCTACTCCTACATAAACTTGAAAAAGCTGAAGGGTACCACCCAAAAGAAATACACATAACAGTATTTATAATAGATAAGATGTGAAAAAAACTGCTTCAAAGAGACAAAAAATTCAGTAAATCCATAATGATAAAATGTGTTAATGGATGACAAAATGCTGTTTTGAAGGGAAGACAAGGGAACTGTTAATGAGTATCAGACTTTTATGGGGAGTTGGAGTGGTCTAGTTACATAAATGCCTTAGGCTTAGATAGGGATTATTGTATTCTTCTAAAAGTATATTAAGAACTATTTCCTTGTACAATTTATAAATGAAAATGCACAGTATATGAACTAAACCTTAATAAATCTATAATGAACAACAAGGTACACTTGTGTGCAATATTTACATAAGCATCAAATATGCTTTGCTTATGAATAACATAACAGCAACTTAGAGACCTGCCCAGATGGGCCTAAACTGACCTAGAATGAAAGATGACTTTCAATTAGTTAGAAAGCTTGAGTGCAGATCTCTTCTGGAAACCAAAATGTAAGGTTTCTCTCTACATACAAAGACAGTTCTAAAAGTGAACATTGGAAGATACTAATTAGATGCAATGTTTCAACCCAATACTAAATTGCATGCCATGAATTGCCTGTTTGAATTTTTTAATCAGTTCTTTCTCTAAAAGTATCAGAAAAGTAACAGCTGAGGCACAGAAATGTCAAAACAGAAGCTATGTGAGCCACAGCTGTTGACTCAGGAGTGGGAAATCACAGGTAAACATCACATGTGTTGGATACTCCACACCAGGTTATGTACTGGATATACCACCCCAGACTGATTGCTAAAGAAGGTTCTTTTGCTGGTTTTGTGAGAATCCTTGATTGGCAATCACTGATTTACATAAAATCAAATTCTACAACTGAAAAAAAACAGGGTAATTTTATTGAACTTTTTGGCTAGGGAATATGGTTATTCTTGCTTAATAAGCTTGCATATCCCTCTGCCCCTGTCATCATTATCTAATGAGAAAGGACAAATCCTAAAATTAACTTTCTTGTGTAACCACATTTCTGGTTTGGAAATAGAGGATTTTCTAACATTCAGTCTCCCTAGGACAAGGCTTTGGAAGCTCTATACATTGATAGAAAACAGAAAGCTGCTTATTTCCTACCCAGGGATACATTATAGTCTACAACATACTATGTCCTCATTAGATTAAAAGGCCATTTCTAGGCCTGAGGCATTCTGGTTGCAGAACAATACAAGCATGAATGGGTTCTCCCTCTATTGTCCCCCAACAGGGTTGAGCTTTGACAGACCTGAAACATAAAAATGAACAAACAAACAGTCAAAAGTCAAAAGGTGTTTGCATCATGAAAAGTAATTTGGAATGTGCTTCATGGAATTTTGAAGAATAAAATAAACAAATACTAACCATCTTAATAGTGGTAGGGAAATTCTCTTAATAGAAAGGAATTCTAAAACATTTTGAAATCCAAATCAAAGTATGTATTTATATGACTAAACCTTACATTGTATATAATCTGATAAATATATGCTATTTTAGGGAGGTTCTTATAGAATGGAATAGGTTTAAATGTCTTTGGCTTCTATTTTGTGTTTAAATTGTAACTATATTCTATATAAAGCTAGATTTATTAGTATGACACAAAAATATGTTAATATTATTTGTATTTATACTTATAAATACAAGCACATATATGTACATATATCAAGAAAGAGAGAGAGCTGGCAGGCAGTTGACTTTATGTTAGTACTAAGGAAATATAGATGCAAGTCATGACCAATATTTTAGATTATGTAAGTAACATGTTATCTTGTTCCTTTAATTTAATTCAGCTTATATATCATGTCTTATAATTGACATAAAAATTAAAATTATAGGTTTCACCTATTTAAGTGGGCTGAATAACCCACTCTTCACATTTTAGAAAATGTAAAACTATATTTTTATGGAGTTCTCTACATTTGAGACCCACTATCATCCCTCACCTCTTAATTCTTATCTAAATTATAATGCTTGAAATACATAGAATGAGAGTGAACTATATAAAATAGCCAGGAGATTGATACATACTTAAAACACTTAATCCATCCATAGGGGAAATATCATTATTTAAAACTTATAATACCAGACTGGAAAAAGAAAAAGTTTTGTTTTTCCCCATACATGAGGAGACAGTAAGAAAGTGTAGAACAAGTAAGTTTTCTAATAGCATGCTTGACTTTGCTTGAAGCCTTTTCTCCTCCTATTGAGCAAGGCTCAACAGTTCTCATGACTGTAGACACTATGTATTTCCATAAATTCAATCAACCCCCCAGAATAACCTTGGCCAAAGATCCAGTTTGGAAAGCCAAAGGGCTGAAAAATTAGTTCTTCAGGTTCAGGTCTCCAACTACCTTGAGTGTGAAGGACTTTGCCCTGCCAGCTATTCTGTAGTGAATTAGGATTTCCTGTCTGGCTGAATTTCTGCCAATACTATTAGATTTTAAATAGTGAAGAGTTGCCCCTTAGCATTAGGTCAAATTTATAAGCACACAGTTTAACATGGTATGTTAGTGTGTGTGTATAAAATCTGTTAAAGCACTTATACTGAAAAAAATCAGGTAAATCAGAGACCATCTTTTTGTTTGTTGTGAGTAACATAGTAATTAAATTGTTATATTTACCTTCAATTTGCATCTGAAGAGTGTTTGTGTTATAATTGATAGTGGCATATAAGGGCATTTTAACATGTTCTGGGAATTCAGCAGAGGTTGCAATTGCAAAGGCTGTGTGAACAGAAAATAGTTGAGAATGGGGTTTTTCTCAGTATGGGGAATCCATCCAAATTCCTTTCCTTGTACTAGCCAAGAGCATCTTCCTGGTGACACAATTAGAGTCGTACCTGTGTTCATAAAGTTGGATGGCTAGCCACCATAAAGTTGCTCATTTGCAAAATGATTCCATCGCATGCCATTTCTTTTCTTCATCATGTGGGAAGTTTATTATTCCCACACAGTGATGGATAAGGAAATGGTGAAGGAATGTCATTTGTTTGAGGTAGTATAGCATAATGATGGCTTCATTCATGATTCCTTTCCAGTATTCTTCATTCCAAATAGCAAATTGCTGTCATTTTCTTTGATAAAATTGGTATCTTAAAATGATATATGCTTCCTCGTGTTCACTGCAGCATTAGTCACACAGAAGAGATGCGGAAACAGCCTTGTGTCCACTGAGAAATGAAATGATAGACACACACACACACACACACACACACACACACAGGAGGGGGAGAGAAAAATGTAATTCAGTCATCTTTGAAACAAAAAAAGAATGAAAACAGTATTTTAGTATTTTCCATGAATACAAGCCAGATTCGAACACAAAAACCCAGTATAACATTGCTTATGCAGAGAAATTAAGAACTGTAATCACAGAAGTGAAATGGCTTTTGTCATTGACAGTAATGAATGTGAGAAACTTGGGAAATGAAGATACAGATGTTGGGGATCTGTATGTAATAATACAGTGATGTTTGTGACTGAAATCTGGTGAATGCAAGTAGTTTCATCCCTCACACAGTTTTAGCATAATTAATAGACATGATTGTCTCTGTGATTGTAGTAATCGCTACAGCACACCTCAAGTACCAAATCTTTATCTCTATGAATACCAAGTTGCAAGTGACAGGTTAATACTCTTTACCTTTAAATCTTTTGATGCATATGGCTGCACTGTTTCGCCCTCAAGACTGTGGCTGAGTGTCCTAGATTTCAGGTGACAAGCCAGCTCGCTGTGAGCAGGAAAACGCCTTTGTCTTGGGGTTCTGGAGTCCTTTCCAGCCATCTCAGATCCTGCAGAAGATCGGACCAGCAAGGAAAAGAGTAGGCCAGGCGGCACAAGATCCCGGCGACCACTCTTCCTTCATACCGTGATTCAAACTGCCCCTAATTGCTATATGCTATGGTTATATACATTAATGTCATCTTAGTCATTTCATTCGACTGATGTTTGTGATTAGCTAGAAACAACTAGTAAGCAATTACTTGAACCAACTTTTAAATGTAGCCTCAAAACAGAAGTTCCTTTGTGTTTCTTGTGAAAGCCTGAACCCCCGTTTCTCTATCTCTAATAAACCCAATAGAACAATTATCTTGAACATAGACAGAATAAGCTCACTTTCTGTTTTTAATTATAAGAGCTTTAATTGTTGCCTGCAATTTAATAAAGTCAAACATTAGAAAAACTTCAAACTAGAGAGCTTTGCAAGGACGTGGAAGAAAGAGAACTTGAACCAAGCCCACCACCTGAAGAAAAGGCTACACTGGGATGACTATTTAACTATTAGATGCATTTACTGGGCATCCTTGGTTTCTATCTACCTTGGGACTGTTTCCCCAACGTGAAAACCAAGCATCTAATATCCCTTAACAGCTGGGGACAATGTGAATAATAAATGAGGATAGTGAAGCACTTATCTGCCTGCTATGTAAGTAATATTTTTAAGAGGAAGAAAATATCCAAATGGGAATTGAGTACGAAGTCATTTTGAAAGCACGTAGCCATCCCTGTGAGGATGAAAAAAACAGCCTAACACACACACACACACACACACACACACATAACTTCAATACTGAAATTTGGTAAGAGCCCTTGACTATGCTAGTCAAAGGTTACTAAAACATGCAAATTAATCAAACCTAAATGTCCATGAAGTAAAAACTGAAATCACTGATAATACTAAGACAGATATTGTTGAAATGAATCTCTAAGAAAATAAATTTTCTTTTGTTAAGACAAAAGTTGTGTTAATTACAATACATCTTGAAGGGCTGTTAGCTATGAAGGAAAGAAATGTGGTTATGATCAGAAAATAAAGCATTAAACTATATAAGTCAAGAAATTAACTTCTTGGATCAAACACATTCTAACTGTCTGGTATATGACTAATTCAAACAGTAACTTCTAGGAACACAGACATTATTTTCAAGATCATCCAAATTTTTATGGTTAGAAGTGCAACAATACTCTTGATGTAAATGGGTATAAATAGTATAAATATCTGTGTGTTATTTCAAGGTATTCCTGGCAGCAGTAATGTTTACTGGAGATCCAACCAAAAATCCAGGTCTGTAATCAAATATTCAAATCCCCCCCAATCTACCTCTGTTACATAATGAAATAATGTTAAATCTAAAACAGACTGAAAGTGGGAAGCACGGAAGGAAGAAAAAAAAAGTCATGACAATTAAATACATTCATATCTGGAAAGATGTGTAATGGAAGTTTCCCAGGAAAACACTACCTAGAGGAAGCTAAATGATGTGACCCAAGGGTCCACAGCAAATGCACCTACTGTCAAATGGAAAACCTGCTTTTCTCTTAGATTCACAACAACTAAAGCATTAGTCAGTTCTTTCCCTTCTCACTAAGCACTCATATAAACAAGCCAGAAACTTTTGATACTGGAGAGTAAATGAACTCCACTCAAAGAACTTAGATACATAGCACTCAGATTTGAGTGGCAGCTATAATGTTACACAGCTATTACTGAGGTTAATGGCTGAAGATAAAAAACTATTGATTTCAGTAACAAGATCTCTAAATCTTGGAGAAGATGTCACCATAGACAATATGTCATGGGAAAAAAATAGCCAGACAAAAAAGTAGGAAAGGCTTTTACAATTCTATCAATCACACTGTTAAAATAATTCGACCTTCTATAAATGAGATCTGATATCAAACCAACCATATATCTTTCAAAATATAGGATGATGTGCTCCTGTGTAAACAGTACACATTTGTACAGCTCTCCTCAAATATAAATTCATTAATTTTCAGAAAATTCATCTGTTATCACCATTTAAATCCAGATTTAGATTTCTTAAGAGCATTGACATAGTTAGGAATGTCAATCTAAATGAGCCATCCATCTAGTCTTTATTTCCCCAATATTTCTAAATTATTTGTTTATTAAGATCAATTCTCTTAGATCATACTTTAAATATTAGCTCTTATTTTTAAATAGTTTGAAATATAACACCAAGGATAAAATTTTTAAGGATCTGAGTTTGAATCTCCAGCAATCATGTATAAATCAGGCTTTGCAGTACACTTACATAACCCCAGAATGATGGGGATAAGAGGTAAGCAGATGTTGGGGTCATGTTGACAATCCAATTCTACTGGAATAGCAAGCTTCAGATTTAGTGAGTAAGTACTGTCTCAAAAATGTAAAGCATGGAACAATAGAGGAAGACACCTGTCATAGACCTCAGCTTTCACATGTTCACAAGAACACATGTAAATACACACATGTACAGATATTTACACACATATATAATATACATACATATATACAAATATCACACACACACACACACACACACACACACACACACACACACATTCCATAGCTTCATAGCACTAGGATAGGACAATTTAGAGCAGGTGTTTAGGGAAAGCAGCCTAGTGTAACAGGAATGATTTAGATCTCACAAAAATTTAACTGCCGCCTTAATAAATCTGGCTTATAATCTTTCTAAACATTTCTTAGAAACAGCAAAAGAACACTCTTAGCAAAAGAGATAGAGATGGAGAAGTATTTGAAATAATAAAGCTATAGGAAGAGAACAATCACCTTTATGTATAATGAGTTTGATAGGCTCTGTGTGAGTGTGAGTGTGTGTGTGTGTGTGTGTGTGTGTGTGTGTGTGTGTGTGTGCGTGTGTGTGAGAGAGAGAGAGAAAGAGAGAGAGAGGGAGAGAGGGAGAGAGAGAGAGAGGTCAGTAGCTGATGTCTTTCTCATCACCTTCTACCTTACTTTTTGAGGCAGAGTCTTTTACTCAACCTAAATGTCATTAATTTCTAGAGAGTTTGACTGGCAATCTCCAGGGACTCTCCTGTCACTGCCTCGTAGCCCTGCGATAGAGACATATGCAGCCATGCCTAGCTTCTTACATAGGTTCTGTAGATCCACAATCAGGACCTCATGCTTGCTCAGCAAGCACTTTACCCACAGAACTATCACCAGGCAACTGAATTGATTTGTCAGACACACTACTGTTATCTTCCCCTGTTCATGAGCTTTTGCAAAGATGATTTTGTTTGCACCAAATTCGCTTGCAAAAATCCATGCATATATGTATTAGAATATTTAGTTCTTTCTATAGCTGTCTATGACTCAAATAAGGCTGTAGTTGCAGAGAGCAGAATTCCTAATAGGGTAGGATGCAAACTGAATATGAAGTTTTATTCATATAAATTAACATTCCAATTTTAGAGTGATCACAGTTTGCTTTGCATTTGTACAACTCTATCATGATGGACAGTGGCTGTTCTCTTCCAGTTAGTTCATAAATCACATAATTATATCTCTAAGGCAATGGTACATATGTTAACTCCTCTTGGGGAAATCTATGGCATGTATAATAAAAGAAAGTTGCTCTTCTTCCACCCACCCTCCATTACCATGTAATGCTGTTATGAGTGCATTTGACCCATCAGACATTTGATCTTCCTTTATCAATTAGTTCAAGGACTGACACTCAGCTAGAGTCGACTCAGGAGTATGTGGTAAGAACTGTTATGAAAATGGTCTTTTACTTGAAGCTACATTAATTTGAGTTTCTATTACTTACATCCCAGAGCCTTGCTTTATACTCAAATGTGTATATGGTAAATACTTCTTGGAATAATGCATAGTATGAAGAGATCATACCTGAAATCCAATGTTCTGTTTCCTTTTCTTGGACTTGATATCTGATTTTAAGATCATTATGAATCCTTGAGGTCCCAGTCTGTGTTCATAAATTCTTCATTTTATTTCATGAAATTCAGCACTGTGGAACAAAACAAAGAGCTAGAAAGCATGTAAAATACTTATATGCATGTCTGTAAATCCAAGACTGTGTAGTGACTGACAACTATGATGTGCATATTCTAAACATAGAAAGTGAATTCTCCTAACTGCCTCTGCTGATTTCCCTGAGAGAGCCATAGCATTGATCTGTTCAGTTCATTTCAAAAGCATCAAAATTAGAACAGCTTAAAAAGATCTAAGTGGAAAACTTTCCAACAATGAACCAATTAATAGAGTAAAACATATGTCTCTTGGTTGAGTTAGTCTGTATGAGAAGAATATATGGACATTGCTATTTAAGAAAGAAAGAGAAAGAAAATACTTCAAATTTCAGGGATTTGTCACATGAACAATGCTTGGTTTGACTTTCTAACCAAAATGTAGCATGTTCTTTAATTTTTCAGTCTGGTAGAAGCTGATGCCTCACGAAACTGAGTGGACATGCTTCCCCAGAAGGGGACTATGGGGCTCTATCAGGATCCCCTTGACTTCTTTAGAACTCAGAGGCCACATCAGGCTGATGAAAATTCCTTCTGTGACACAATGCTATTTTGAAATACACAGCAGATGCTATAAGGTAGAAAGGGAGGAAGTACACCATTTCCATCTCAGGACTGAAACGTGGAATGTCTCTATTTTAATCGCACATGGATCACAGATAATTGACAAAGTATATTATCAAGATGTTTTAAGTTTAGGAAAATTCATAGTGTCACTCTAGTGACAGTAGGCACACCAAATGATGCAAATGAAAAGCAACTCCTACAGTGCTTTTTTGTTTATGTGGCTGGTAAGGATTAGGCACAAAGAGTATGTATTGCTGAACCTGAAAACACCTGCTTCTCCAAGTGTAATTCTCTGTAACAGGGGCTTCTATTCTCAACCTACTTTCTTAGAAGCTACCTTTGAAGGTACTGCTACATAGGCTACTTTGAATCATATAGGGAGATTGAAATAAAGCTAAAACTTGAAGTACCTTTTATTATTAAAATGGTCAACAATTGTCAGTGTCTTGACTATGACAAAGGCTTGGCCTAGTCGCTCTCTATTTCCCCCTGCACATTAGAATCACCATGGAAACTTAGAAAACCCAACATTTCCCAGGATTACCACCACAAGCACTCTGAGGCTCTGCTACAATAGAAGCAATCTAGGACCTACACACATGTCATTGTTTGTTTTTAAGTAGATAATTTTAATAAAGAGAATTAAGTAACCATGACATACACAGACACAGAAGGATTTTGTTGTGTAAATCGAGTGAAAGGATGAAGATAAAAAAATATTTTAAATTTTATTGGAATTATTCTGAACCCTTTTTTCTAATTCCTTTGTCTCTAAATTGATTTGTACAGAGTAAACAATTGAGTATAATGGATCCTTTAGCACTCTTTTATGTAAAATGCAGATTGTACTTTGGTTATTAAAGGATTTTGATACTGACTGGCCATAAAACTCTGCATTGACAACTATTCTACCATGTTTTAAAAGTTGCTGTATTTCCTTTCGATCTTTATGTCTACAAAGTTTTTCATTATTCAATTAATTCCCATCTGTTGAGTTTTTAAGTTAACAGATAATGCCTTTATTGCTTTTGCAACTTTTTTTAACTTTTGTTTTCAGTTTCATTGTTTCTTTTAAAAATTATTTTATTTATTTCTGTTTGTATGTATACATGCATGTGTATGAGTATAGTATGTGCATGTATAGTAGAGGTTCACCTGGGGGGGAGGAGAGGTAGCTACATAAAGAGCTGTGTCACCTTTTTGTTTTATCGTGTGTATTCTGAGATGGGCTCTCTGTTCCCTATATTATACAAAAATTCATATTCACTGAGTCACAATTCATTAGTATATTATATTTCCTTAATTATATATAATTTAAACAGTTTGTGTAAACCTAAATCTGAATTCATCCTTCTTTTGTGCTCTGAGCTTCACTTGTAAGTTTCCTGTAGGTGCAATGCTTCCCATCTGAAATTTCTAAATGGTTTATTTATGGAGCTCGTATCTCTCTATAGAGAATGCCTATTTTCCCCTTTATTTCAAAAGCATTTGCTTTTTTATGTGTGCATGAGTGGCTCAGTGGGTAAGAGTACTATCCAAGCAAGTATGAGGACCTGAGTTTGAATCTCTGGAATCTCAGTCAAAGTTGGAGGCTGATGTGAGCATCTGTATTCCCCATACTTCTATGGAGAGAGGGGAGACAGACACTAGG
Source organism: Cricetiscus sungorus (assembly GCA_030556225.1). Lineage (NCBI taxonomy): Eukaryota > Metazoa > Chordata > Mammalia > Rodentia > Cricetidae > Cricetiscus > Cricetiscus sungorus. The sequence continues at coordinate 30,104,013 of JANBXA010000651.1, read as the reverse complement.
AAATCCCTGGGATCTCATGGACCAACTAGAGAGGCCTACTCATGAACAGTGAAACCCTATCCCAAAACAGGCATAAAGGAAAAGATGCACATATAAGTTTTCCTCCAAGCTATGCACATGTACTGCAGCATGCACATACCAACATTATCCACATACTTGCACACATATGCACACACACATGCATACATGCACATATGCATGACGATTTGCATTCATGAGGTTTTGGAAATTGCATTAAGATTTTTTTTTCTAATTTTAACACTGGGGACAGATCAACTTTATTTAGCATTTGTAGATGGCTACCATTTCTTTGAGAAAATTATGATGATCTTCATTCTTCAGTTGTAAATAGTTTTAGAATGTGTACCACATACTTTAAATATTATGAGAATATGATTGCTGTTTAAAATCCAGTGGGATATTAACTATGTGTTTGTTCATTTCTATTTGTAATCAAGTCTAGTTTGGTTAAGACCACAAATCCCAATTGGTCTTCAGTGGATTTGGCTCCAGAATCAGTTTAATTTTCAAAACCTTGTTGAATACTTAGCAAGCCCACATTACATGTGCACCACAGGAGGAAAATTTAGGTACCTGGCAATGGAGCCCACCAACATTCTGTTTTCCAAGCTTCAGTTCTGTGTTTTGTTTCAATTTTACACTATAGCCTGGGGACTGCAGGCTTCCTCTGAAGACTTTATCTAACTCCCTTCTTCCTATTATATTTCCTAGATTCCTAGAGTTCCTTTCCAGGAACTTTGGCTACATAGCCAAAATTTGAACCTACTTATGCCATCCATATGTCCCATAACTGGATGATTCTCTGGACAAAATATGAGACAAAATAGAGGTGAGATAAACAGAGTATACCCCATCCTCCATAGATCTCATTTATATCTTTTACAAGTGCTTACAGATAAAAAAGAAAGGTTTGTCTGAGTTTGTTGTGCTCACACCACCATTGTAAGACTCACCATTTGTGCACTGATGATCTCTCTGTTCAAGTCAGGAAAGTTTGAAAAAGAAAGCCAGGGGGAGGGGATTGGCCTTGGCTTACACTCATAAGATGTCCTACATGGGCTCTTGCATGAAAGGGTGTTTTTCACTGAAAGTTTTTCTGTGCATGTAGCATCAAGGGCTGGCATAGGAGTTATGGGAAAGAAGAAGAAAACATAGATACCATCTCTGTTTTGGTCAATTTTGAAATTTGTATTTCTGTGCTGATTCTCAAAACTGTAATTTACCTTAAAGGCCCTGTATATAGTTCATTTTTAAAATATATTTTGTCCAAGAATTTTAGCTTTTGGTGAAAACACAAAAATATATGACTGTATTTTCCCCTTAGCTGAAATGAGAAACTGTAGTTTTTGAAATAGTATTAACAGTACTATGTCTTTCAAATCCCTTCACTCTCATTAGTCTATGCTTTCAATTATCAGTTGTATCTTTGTGTCTCATCACACTCCAGCAAGGTTAGAGTTTAACACTGTTCTCCCTCAGATACCTCACAACCTACTGTCCACCTATAATGGTAGATTTCTCTTTGAGTTAAGTGTTGTATCTTCATTTTACAATAACATTTTTTCATTTAAATTTGAAACAAGCTTGCTTTACATGTCAATCCCAGTTCCCTCACCCTGTTGTCATTCCAATGTTCCCCCCACCAAGCCCTATCCCATCCCTTCTGCTCCCCAGGGAAGATGAAGTCTTCCAAGGGGGATCTTTAAAGTCTGACACATACTCTGGAGCATGGCCTAGCCCCCACCCCATGTGTCTAGGCTGAGACAGTATCCCTCTATGTGGAATGGGCTCCCAAAGTCCATTCATATACTGGGATAAATACTGATCTATTACCAGAGGCCCCATAGACTGCTAAGTCCTACCAGCTAACACCACATTCAAGGAATTTGTGTGGGTCCTATGCTGGTTTCCCAGCAATCTTATTGGAGTCCATGAGCTCCCACTTGTTCAGATCAGCTGTTTCTGTGGGTTTCTTCAGCCTGGTCTTGATCCCTTCGCTCATCACCCCTCCCTCTCTGCAACTGGATTACAGGAGTTTGGCTCAGTGTTTTGCTGTGGGTGTCTGCTCTTGCTTCTATCAGCTACTAGATGAAGGCTCTAGGATGGCATATAAGGTAGTCATCAATCACATTATTGGAGAATGGCATAGATTGTTATCTGGAGTCATCCTTGTAGCTCTCTGGACATTCTCCTAGTGCCAGATTTCTCTTAAAACCTATAATGGTTCCCTCTATTATGGTATCTATTTGCTTGCACTCCTCTATTCTTTCCCTGACTCAGTCTTCCTGCTTCCTCATGCCCACCTCTCTTCTACTCTTCCTTCTAACTCCCTCTCCCCTCCCCCTCCACTGCTGGTGGGAGTGCAAATTCATACAGCCACTTTGGAAATCAGTATGGTTTTTCCTTAGGGAAGTGAGGGTAGAATCAGTCTACCTCAAGATCCAGTTTTAGGCATAAACACAAAAGATGCACATTCATATTAGAAGGGCTATGTTCATAGCATCATTATTTGTAATAGCCAGAACCTGGAAACAACCTAAATGTCCCTCAACTGAAGAATGGATGGTACATTTACATAATGGAGTACTACTCAGAAGAAAAAAATCAATGGAATCTTGAAATTTGCAGACAAATGGATGGAACTAGGAGAAACCATCCTGAGTGAGGTAACCCAGTCACAAAAAGACAAACACAGTATGTACTCTTTCATATATGGATTTCAGACATAGAGCAAAGGATTACCAGCCTACAATCCATACCACCAGAAAAACTAGGTAACAAGGAGGACCCCTGGGGAAGTAGAAAGGGGCAAGATCTCCCAAGTTTCTTCATTTTTTTTGACCCTTTTGAGAAAAGTTAGGTTATCAAAATTAAATTCATTTTAATATGTCAGTTTTGAATTTGTATATGCAAAAGGACAATATAGCACATTACCTCTTTGAGTTATACTTACTTTCTAAGTTTTTTTTCAGAACTGAAATTCTTTAGGATATAACTTATGAAATATTGTAACAACTAACATTAACCTTTAGTATTTTGCCTTATTTATTTTATTAATTCTAACATTTCTTCCTTCAGTACTTATTAAATAATAAGTTAAATTAAATAATAAGTACTTTGTAGGGTATATATTTTTTATACTTAATGATCTATTCTGTAGTTCTACTAAAATAATGCTAATTGTATAAAGCATATGTCATTACCTGACATTGCAAAGTATTCTGAAGAAAATTTCAAGAAAGTATATATAGAATGTTTTAATTTTGAAACATATAGCTAATTAAGATAAAATAGGTACAAACGTGGATCTTCACAAAGTAGTTGGTAGTTCAATGTCATTTTGTAACTTCTTGAAAGATAATGTAATAAAAATATTAGGTGACTGGTGATAGTTACAACATAATCTATGAGAGAATATTTCATCTCAAGGATAATCAATCTTCAGGTGATAGTAATAAACACTCTTATTATATACAAGGAACTTCATATAATAAGTACTATTTTATAGTGTTATATTAAGCTGGGAGTCATAGCACACACCTTTAATCCCAAAGGCAGAGGCAGGTAGATCTTTGAGTTTTGGGTCACCTTGGTTTAAAGAGTGAGTTTCAAGACAGCCTGGGCTACACAGAAAAACATTGTCTTGGAAAAAACAAACCAAAACAAAACAAAAAAGTTCTAGATTAGTTACTCTTCTATTGTGATGATAAAAAGCATGATCAAAATCAACAGAGATTATTTGAGCTAGGCTTTTAGTGGGAAATTCCATAATGGTAGAAAAGACATGCAGAAGGCATCCAAAGCAGGAAGCTCACAGACCACATCTCTAACCACACATGAAAACTAGAAAGAAAACTCACAAATGGGAGAAGACTTTGAAGTCTCAAAGCCCATACACACACTTCCCCTGTTAAGGTCATCTAAATGTTTTATAACCAGCTCTACAAATATCTGAGCCCATGGGGTGGGGATTTGAGGAATTTCTCATTCAGATCACTACATATGCTAACAGTGCAGATGTCATTGCTTCTGACAGTACAGTTTCCATTCTCTTTTTTCTTATAACTACTCTTTGAGGTTTTGGAATTTCTCTAAATGTGGGAATATGATAAGTATACCAAGATAACCTGGTGATTGCATTCTGTATCAGTATATCAAGATTATTTTAGAGATGGCTAAAATATTACAGATACTTCAATCCTAGTGTTGTATCCAGCATCTTAGTGACAACATCAGCTGCGTTCTACCCAGCTTATTTGTCCATGCTTAGAAGGATTAATAAATAGCTGGTAGAAAAATTATGTATATGAAAGAAAAGACAGAGATACAAGATAGAGGGTGAATACCAGGATCTACCCCAAGTTTTATTATTCAAATCTCTTATATAAGACAATCAAGAGTTTGGGAAAGCAAAAGACTTCCTTACCAAGATGCAAAGAAGCAACAAGTGTAATTACCTTCTCAATACAACCAAACATCCCATTGCTAAAATAAGCACATAATTGACACATTTTAGGCCAAATATCCTACTGTCAAAGTAAGACATCTTTTACTTACTCCTTAGGCCAAATATCCGGATGTCAATGCAAGACACACAATAGCCACATCTTAAATTAAACATTCTGTTGTTAAATCTTAAAATAGCAATAGTGGGTTTGAACTCTCTGACTTTAAGTCAAGATGATGTGGAACAATTTTTATGGTCCCAACATCCTAGTGACTATCAGGACTAATTTTGAGACTCTAAACAAAACATACAAACTTTCCAAAATTCCACTACTTAAAATAATGATAAACATTTAGAATATCTTAGGCTTTTTCCTAAGTCAAAAATGGAGATAGCATACTGTTGAATGATTGAATAGCTTATCTCTGCTTCATAATTACAAAGACTCAGCTGAAATATTTGAAGGCTTGAAAGTTGTATGTTGGAGCCATTTGACACACAAACATTTGAAGTCTGATACTGATTGTTAATAGGGATAACTACTGGAAATATCAAAGTGAAAAAAAATGTAAGTTAAGTTTCTCCCCACTTTAATGACTAGACTCCAGGGTGAATCACAGAGAAAACCAAGAGAAGAAATGCTGGGAAAGAATGAAGAGAGGGTGTATAATGTGGAATATGTATTTATGGGGAGCATCATAAAAAAATAAATTAAATTATGAGACATTAATTACTTAAGTCAGTTTGGGTTAGATGATTTGTTTCTTATAATTAAATCATATAATTAGCACCACATGTATACATATTATATTCTTTATCTGGGCAACATCTATGGCATGGATATGCTTTTAACACATGTATCAATCAGGGTTCTCCAGAAAAAGAAATGATGATAGTAAGACAGATTGGCAGATAGATAGAAGGCTTGTTGAATTGATAGATGGGATGATAGATGAATCAATAGATGTTATTATATGTAATTATACAGTAGAGAATCCAAAGGGAGAAAAAGGATAGAAATGCAGAAAATGTAATGATTGAGTTCTGAGTCTGAGTCTGAAATTTCCAGAATAGGCAGCCATATTTGTACAGAAGAGCTGATATTGTCATCACAAGCTTCAAATTTTGGGGAGGCCAGATTTGGCACCTTGACTAGTTTTTCCACACCATAGACATAATACAGAATTCCAGCTTTGGGAAACTAGTTGTCTTGAGGCCTGAAATATATCGGATCAGAGTTTTATCCAAAAATTCAAGAGTATTGCCCATCACTTATTGACATTATCTACATCTACTCCACTATTTAACAGTATCATCTAACCCTGAAATAATTTGTTTAATATTGAGATCATAGTACAGTTGTAGCATTTCTTCCCTCCATTTTCTCCCTTCTAACCCTCCAATATGGCCCTCAAACTCTTTAAAATGCATGAATTTTTCATTAATTGTTATTTGTATTACATGTAATTGTTCTTCATTTTATGTGTGTGTGTGTGTGTGTGTGTGTGTGTGTGTGTGTGTGTTTGAACGTGCCTACCTCTGCCAGCAAGGAAGACGCGACTCCAGAAAGATCTTCCTCATGCAATTTTAATCAGGATCCTTGAAACATGTTCTTCTGACCCGCAGGAGCCTGGGAGACCCCTGCACAGGCTTAAATACCCTTGAACTAACCAACCCCAGTGAGCTATGTAGACCCTGCAAATAGGCTACTCTAACACAGAAGCAGACAGGCTGAACAGACTTAACCAAAAAAGGGCTTGTTTACACCAGAGAGCTCTCACCAATGGGAAGGTGTAATGCAGAAGCCAGCTCCACTTTAAGGCATGGCACTTCGTGGCTCTCTACAGTTCCCCCTTTTTGTTTTAATAATGCAACAGGCAAGGGTAGTGGTCTGGTCTTCAGTAAAGCAGTAGACATTGTAATGACCCTGAATCCTGGTAGTCAGCCAAGTCAGTGCCACACACGTCCCGCATCTTTTTCCTGGAGGTGGGGCCTCGGGACACCAACCCGCATGCAACCAGACTTGCCCTTCTTGGAGTTGCTCACATCCAGAGCTAACTTGGAGTGCAGTGCTAAGCCATACAACCTGAGCGTGAAGGTTCAATACTTGTTCATGACTGCGAGCCATGCTTGGGAGACTGTCCTGCCCCAGTGGCTGTAAATGCCTGGACAACCATAGCTGCATACCACTTCTGAGCAAACCTCATCTTGCCAAGGTGCCACAGGCCCACGAAGGAGATAAGCAACAAGAGGACAGCCATGGCTCCCATTCCCACCCACTCTTTCAGATGATCCATGGCAACGGGAACCACGATGACAATCCGGCAGCCAGTCCCGCATCCACACGTGTTGAATTTACTGCAACGATGGCCACTCACAGCTGTGCCATGAGTTCATCAAAGTCATCAGGCCAATTTCCTAAAAGATAGCTAGACAACTGTTGTGACAAATTAGCAGCACCTGTAAAGTTCTCATATTGAATGCTGGTAACACACAATCCTGGATATTTCATTTCACATCCCAAATGGGCCAGCTGCCACAAGGTATCTATTTGCTCCTGCACCAGATCAATTCTTTGATTTACAATCATTAAACCTCCTTTTTGTTGAGCACCAATTGTGGACTGAGCATCCAAGGCGGTAGTCACATTCTTGGACAACTCATTTAGCTTAGAGACTGTCTGCACTGATGTGCTCATAGCCATGGCAGCCTTGATTGAACCCACAACTGCAAAAGAGATAGCTGCAACTATGGCTGCTATAATGCCAAAACCTCTCCCTGCAGCCTCTAACAAACAGGCCATAAAATCAGAAAATCGTCCCATTGGGCCTTGCAGTATCTTAGTGTAATTACCACTCACCTCTCCTTTACTGGGTAATGACTTCCATGGTTTTATGGCAATCTGATTTACTTGTTCAAGACAAGTCATTTTGTAAGGCTTTCCAGACCTCAGGGCAAAAGGAACCCCCTGTACCTTGGTCCCGCCCTTCCTCACTCTGATAAGGAGAAGGCACTGAAGGCGTTGTTCCAGGAGGGTCCCTCCCCTCCCCACATCACTATTTATCCTCTCCCTTCCCCCTCTGCCCCTTAAGGTATTGTTTTTTAACCTTTTCTACGAGAGCTTGCAATTCTTCCTCAGAATCTGTTTTGTCCATACCTGACTCTCCTGTGCTCTTCTGATCTTTCTTCTTGTAACATTTCTAGCGCAGCTTTTCCTTTTTCCATTGCCTCTTTACAATACCTCTGGGGTTCGATACAGCTATGCACTATTTTCCAAACATGTCGGACTCCGGACTTTAGCGTCCCTAGTTCCTAAGCAAAATAAAGATCCCTGCCTAACTTGTCCCAGCACGCTAGCGTGAGGTCTCCTGAAACTGCGAACCAAGGTGCAATGACATCACATTCACTTAGGAATCTTTCTAGTGTGCTTTCTTTATTTTAAGTTTCTTTGACAAAAGTAGCTCCTGAAGCGCCAGCAAAATTGGATGAGACTGAGAAGTCCCCATTTTAAAAATTTTACTTTCGGTTTGTTACAACTGCTCACTCAATGCCTGAGACTTTATTGCCACTTAATTCCACAGTCTTTAGTTTGGTCCCAATTTATCTGGGACTTTTTATTGCTCCTTACCAAAGACCTTATCACCTCTTTACCAAGGGCCTTAATTTAGTCCAAACCCGGAACTTCGTTGCTCTTTACCAGAGACCTTATCGCCTCTTTACCAAGGAACTTAAATTTGGTCCCAACTTACCTTGGGAACTTGCCAGCGCTGCTCTGACTGCAAGAAGTTCTGATCTGAAAAATTCCCCATACGGGCCGCCATCTGTATGCGCCTACCCCTGCCAGCAAGGAAGACACGACTCCGGGAAGATCTTCTTCATGCAGTTTTAATCAGGATCCTTGAAACATGTTCTTCTGACCTGATGGAGCCCGGGGGACCCCTGCATAGGCTTAAATACCCTTGTGCTAACCAATCCCAGCGAGCTACATGGACCCTGCAGATAGGCTTCTCTCACAGGGAAGCAGACAAGCTGAACAGACTTAACCAAATAAGGGCTTGTTTACTCCAGATAGTCCTCACCAACGGGAAGGTGTAAGACAGAAGCCAGCTCCACTTTAAGGCGTGGCACTTCATGGCTCTCTACAGTGTGTGTGTGTGTAGATATAGATTATAGATAGATGATAGATATAGATAGGTAGATAGATAGATAGGTAAATAGATAGATATTGATGCTTAAATATAAGCAGCTTATTTTGTATGTTACTTGTATGGATCTTTTTCAGTACAGATTATTTGATACTGGATAATCAGTAGGTATGTTCTTTAGTGAAAACTATTCTCTCACTCCCCACTTTCCTTTGTCACATTTTGTGTTAGTTTAAGGGCTTGTGGAATTTTCTCCACCCCAAAAAAAGCATGTCCATTGGTGTTATCCTTGTACAATTTGCATTTGGGTAGTCATGTTATTGATATTTTGTACATAGAGCTTCTGACACCATTTCACAACAGACTACCTGGTCCTCTAGCTCTTTTATCTTTCTGCATCTCTTCATCCAGAATGTGCCCGAGCCTTAGGTGAAAGCATATTTAGTAGACATATTCATTGGTACTGGACTACACAACTCTGCACTTTGATGAGTTAGTTTTCTGTGGTGGTCTCTGTTGCAAAGATAAGTTTCCTTCATGAGTGGTAAATGCTACACATATCTGTGGATATAAGGACAAATGTTAATAGATTTTTAGGGATTATGATAGTTTAGTAAAGCAGTGGTTAGACATTTTTCTTCAATAACCATGACTTCACTAGCACTAGTATTAAGCACAATTTCCCTCTTGTTAAGTGGGTGATGAGTCCATTGAGAGAAGTGTTGGTTAATACCAAGATTTACATGCCATTACTGCATCCTTTGGGTGACTGTGCTGTGCTGGTCATTGATGTAACTCACAGGTGTTATAGCTAGCTAGGACTGTTGGTTTCCTCATTCCTATGGAAGCTTGTATGTTGTCTTCTAATACCATAAAAGTTAGACTTAAGGAAGGAAATTTTAAGGACAGTTCCAGAGCCCCAAGAAAGGAAGTTTTAAGATAATTTTAGTTCAGGTAGCACAAATGTTCTTTAATGTTTTCTACTCCTGATAGATTTTTCCAAGGTTGAGAATTACTGTGCTTGAATATGACCAGAAGGAAACACAAAACAAGAAGATGTGGAATATTTGCTCACCAGCTCATTCACTAATGAGGCTCTACAGAAGGGTTATTTTTCCTTGAGAATCTCATCAGACTTACAGGATGTCTTCTCCTTTATCACGACATTTCCCAAAACATCACTCTGGAAAAGCAAGTTATCTAGCAAGAAATACAGTGATTGGCTGAAATGAACATCATGGTGCCTTGATGATAACCATCTGGTATGTAAGAGTAGAGGAAGGTTTATCTGAAGGCTCACTAGTTGTTCATTTTTTTTTACTCCACTCTGCAAATATGTGGTACAAATGTTTGAACTGTAGTTGGCATAAGATCAATAGAGCCATAGGTCAATTAATAGAACACAGAACTAAAAGGTGGAAGTAGAAGGACGGATCATTCCTTCTCATGATTTTGTCAAGTAATTCATTTGAAGAGGGTGGGCGTCTTGTCCTAGAAACATGGGGTATGGGAATTTAATAGTCCTAAGCTGAAGAACAAATGGTACTACCAAGCGAAGAGGCATAGCATTACTTTAAATGTTAGTCTGGGAAAAAGGCTAGGTGTTCTCTACTATTCACTGAACCATTAGGAACAGCGAGACTTCATCCCACTGAATTGGTAATTGATCTCAATTTCCCAGAGGAAATGTCTTGGTTACCTGCAATGGTAGCAAAAAGAACAGTGACTAGAATTTGTGAGTTTGTAAACATACCTCTGTGTTCCTTTACATATGGCCCTGGTCAATGGAAATAACTTAATGAAGATAAAAAGACCATGCAACTTCACATCATGTATAGTAGCAAAGCTTGAAGATTTCCTTTTCTGGTAAGTGTGTGATCAAATTTATTTCATGGTAATAGAATAGCTGACTAGGACAACTGTGTTCCCTATGAAGAAAGAAATGGATTTACTATAAAAAGAAGTGTTATGAATATGTGGGGAGGTATAAACGGGTTAGGGTATGCTGGGTATTCTGTCCATCAGATACACTCAATCACTTTTCATCTTCTCTTTGCACTGAGGCTCTCCCTGGTATGTGGTTTCCAATTAGTAGTAGTTGATAGGCTTTGTATGGGGATCAGAGGCAAGAAGGAACACACTAGCAAATGCTGTGGCCTCTACCACATGTCACAGATTCTTGTGTCCCGTGAGCACCAGTACAGTGTATCTTTCTGCTGTTCCTAGCCCTAGGGCACTTCATCATACTTCATCCTTCTTAGTTTCCCTTAGTTCCCACCATAAATATAAATGATGCCTTCATTAAACTCTCTTCTGTCGCCCTTTGAAGATCTACTTGTGACAGGAAATGTCATTCCAGGAAGTGACCTGCTACATTTTGATAAGGCTTATAATCACATCTAACCTATCAGTGTATTATTTCTATGACTTGCCTTTAAAACCACTTCATCCATGTGAATATGATTAGCTTCTGACACAGTACTATGGACTCTTGACTAGCTCTGCAAAGGATGCTAAGTAGTTGTAGGTAGTATCAGTATTTCAGAGGCCTTTGTGAGCTCTTTATTCTTTCTCAAATTAGGCATGATTTCAAAGACGAAAAAACAAAGCCATTATTAAAATAATGCCAGAAGTTAGAAGGAAAAGTGATCTTAGGTTATCATACTAGCAACAACATTAAAAAGGATAAAATGTTTTAATTTGTTACTTATGAACAGCCACAACATTTAAACAAATACAGCTCTAAGAAAGTAGCAAACCAAATTGATAAGACTGATAACCTGAGAAATAATTAACATTGCTAAGAATTCTGGGATTAATTTAAGATTCCATTTCAGAAAAATCTAATTTCAGAGAAAATGAATTCCAGGACTGCAGTGTGATATTCTCAGTAAACAGCTGGGTGGAGCATGCATGCTGGGATGCAGTGTTCCATGTTGGACCTCCCAAGCCATCGCCTGCTCAGCATCTGCTAACACAGTGCTTTAAGTATTGAGGACACAGATAAAAATCAGATAAAGATCTCCAACTGAAAACATCCAAAATAATTTAAATAATGCATTTTCTTTCTGAACATAAGAGTGCCTTGATTTTACTGAGTGCCCAAGTTTTTCCTACCCCCTCCCAAGCTAAACAGCAGGCAAAAGCTGGGGATCCTCATTAGTTGCCTCTAATAATGAATTTCTGAAACCAAAGCTGCAGAGGCATGGACTAGCACTATCATTGTGTGGAAGATTTTCTGAGAAAAATCAAGCTGTAACTAGAGAGAATAGTGATTCTTCTAGATAAGTAGATGGAAGAATAATTTATGATTTATTTAGATTTTTTATAGAAACATCAGCGCTTCAAGTCTACCAGGAGATGAACATTGTTGAGAACCTTAATTTGTTAAGACGTTAAAAAACGGAAATTGTTCCATTTGGGTTCATTGGAAAGGTTTCAATATATTTACAAGGGATGGAGTATTTTGACGTTGAAATAATGACTTTAAGAATCACAATCAGAAACTTCAGAGATAATTCAGTGACTAAAATACCAATCATGCAAGAGTGAGAACCAGAACCCTGGTAAATGCCAAGTGGGTATACTGACATACCTATAATTCCAGAATTTGGAAGGTAGAAATAGAGGATGCCTGTAACAAGCCAGATCTTCAGTCTAGACAAACAACTGAGCACTAGCCATACATGTTATTCCACTGAGAGATCCTGCCTCACATAACATGATGGTGAGTAATCACTTTTCATCTTCTCTTTGATAGTCAACCTCATCTGTACATGCACACACCCACACAGCCCACCCCCATACATATTTGTACATGCACATGTGTGTGAACAAGTTTGTGTCTACATGCCCATTCTTCGCAGCAATTGCTGGCATAAATTTGCAGGAAAAAAAATAAGGTTTGTGGAAAATTAAGGTTCCATTATTGATACATTTTAATAAAATTTTTTGTTAATATTCTTAATTAAAACCTAACTGTATTACTTCCCCCTTAAAGAGTTTCTGGTTACCACCATGTGAGTGCTATAAATGTATCATACTCAAGCATGAAAATAGCAAGTATAAAATGTGCAGAAGTTTAGTCTTGGGCTTTTTTTTTTAATTTTCAGAAATTAATAGCAACATGACTAAAGTCATAGAGAATAGGAAGCTCTTCTGAAGAGTGGTTGATATATTTTGTTTACAAGGAAAACATTTATTAGTGTCATGCTTTAACCCTTCCTAAATACTTGAAAAATTAAAATGCAAGGAATGAAGACAATAGCAGAAAATAGTGACGTTTGGTAAAATTAAGATATCGTAGCATTGTGGCACACTGATTTTGCTCCCTCAGTCATTTCTAAACAGAATACAAGAAGTATATGGGTATCTGGGGAGTGAGTCACAGGCTATGAGTGTGACTATGCATCAGCACTGCTGTGGACCTCTGATCACCAGGGTGACTGACATCACACACTTGCTGTTCCATTTCTAAGAAATGATGGGAAATGGGAAGCAACTGAGTAACTTTTTTCCTAAAATGGCCAAATACAGTATAATTATTTAAAAATTAGACCTAGATACTTTGAAATAACCAAAGAATAGCAAACTTACATGGGGAAATAAAAACATGATACACTTAGCATCTTTAATTTTCATTAAACTGTAACACTTGAAAAAAATGACCCTTAGTTCTATTGGTAAGGGACTTACATTTGCTAAAATCCTCTTGATTTAAAGGTGAGGAGCATGAGAGTCAAACAGATAACACAGTTAGATTTCATTTACCTTTCTACTCTTAACCAAGCTATCTAAATTGATTATGGTCATTTGGGTAGTGGTGAGGTGGTGAGGTTAGGAGATTAGATGACAAGCCAATCAACCAGAAGAAGGACAGTTTTCCTTTTTAGGTTTTGAGATCAATCTCCAGTTTTTTCTGAAGTCTGGGGAATGAAGTGATTTGTGAAATCAAAAACAGGTTAAATTTGTACATACAGAATTCTTTTCTTTAATTCAAGTTTAGTTCTTCTATTTAAAGTTTAAATTCCAAATGCTTTCAGAAAGCAGGATAAGAATTAATTGAGATGAAGTAAATATTAATATTTTTATTACTCTTAATAGTAAGCACAGATGACAATCAGAGCTAGTTGGTATGTTTGATGAGGTCTAACTTGAAAACAGAAAACATCACTTTAAAATAATTTGAACAAAATGGTAATCATTTGAAGGAATGGTTAAAACAATTCTGAAATATGAAAAATATAAGATAGTTAAAAACCTATACTCCCTGGTGCACAAAAGGACCTCGAGGACACATCCCCCATGAAGGGATACTTCCTTAACCTAGAGATAAGAGAGAAGTTCTAGTTCCTACTTCAAATGACTTGACAGATTTACTTGACCCAACCTGGATAGCATAGCCCTACAAGTGGAATTGGGGTGGGGGGATGGGAGGGGAGGGTGGCCAGGGTGCATGTCACGGGGAAAGAGGGAAAGAGGGAGAGAGGGAGGGAAGAAGGGAGGGAGGCAGGGAGAGAAAACTGGGATCGATATGTAAAATTTTTAAATTATATTATTAATAAAAAAAGAAAGAAATGCAAAACAATAACAACAACAACAACAATAACAAACCTATACTGAGTTCACCACTTTAGTACCACATACATGGACCTCAATGGGATAAATTCTTTAAGTTTTCAACTGAGTGTTTGTACTCCCCAGCTCACAGCTTTATGTTAAATTACAGTGCAAGAGTGTGTATCATGAAATCCTATAAGTTCCATATAACTCTTGCAGAAGATCCGAATAGCCTCTCTATGCCAGGCACTGTGTCCATTGCTGCACTGGATTTACTCTATGATAGTACTTCTCTGAATTTGACCTGTGGTGGATCACTTTAAATGAATTTATCAGAATTCTGTGGCAAGAAAATGAAAAGAACAAATCATTCCAGACAGTAGTAAACCATGCCTGAGCCCTGATTGATTAAACTCACAGTCATCCTCAAGACAGGCTTTCCTTCAGTGTTCACTATGAGAACATTAATAAAAAACATATCCCAGGAAGGGTCAACTTTAGACTGCTGGCAAACTATAAAGAAAACACAGGTCATTCTTCTACAGGTTTTGCCAGCCACCATTAGTCATCTTTTTCTTCTGGAGCATGTAGTACATTTCTTCCATTTCCTATGTTTGATATTTTTCTTCATAGCTGGTGTGTGTTCTTGGAAAGACCAGGATTCTTGTTTGCTTGAACAAATTTTGCATATCCTATAGTTTTGATTTTCTTATAATTCTCTTCCTTCCCTATTTTGTACTCTTGTCTACCCAATGCCCTTTAGTGCACCACTTATTAAGCCTAGGTATAATAATCCATAAGAAAACTTTTCAAATCACAGGCCTGGGATTCTTGTTCAAATCCTCATCCATTAGTCAAAAACAAGGGTTTAGGATAATAATTTTCTACAAGTGATGTAGATGCATCCAGTGCATATTGAGTAGCAAATGCTCTGATAGCTAGTATATCAAAGTGCGCTCTGTAAAACTATGACTTAGATGTTCATCATTCTGGAGAATCTGAGGTCCTGACAGTATTTATGAAAATTTTTTCTATGCAGTGTCATAGAGTACAATTGCATATCTATAAAGCTTCAGTTGTTATTCCTACTAAAGAATCCTTAAGCCTGTAGGGCCTACCCTGTTTACTCACCATTGTGTTGGCCCTCTGTCTCTTCAGCTGATGTAGATATTTGCAGAACTTGGCAGAATCAACCATTATTGGTATAGACCCTCTTATTCAAGGGTGGAGTCAATTTTCTTAATTTTGAGTCTAGCTGGGTATGTTTGCTTCAATCCCTAGACTATGATGAACCAATGCTGTTAGATATAATCTAAAGCTTCATGGAACCTAGTGGACTTTTTCTTTTGCTATTGTAAGAGCTTTTGCCACAAGTCTCATATGAAAAAGCTCAGTCACACTTTTGGGATGGTGAGGAACGCGCTGTATTGTGACTATAATGAAGAGACAAGATCCCTCAGATACAAATCTTCCTGGATAACCAGAAACTTCATAAATGAAAGCAAGAAAAAGTAGCTTACCCAGCTAAAACCAAAGCTTTCGTATCTAAAACATATAATTTCTGACTAAGAGACAGGGGGTATTAGCAACTGAAAATTCTGTAAAGAAAAGTACTGATCTTCCTCTTCTTAATAATTTTCTTTGGGACTCTTAAAAGAGAATTATGAGAGAAAATCTCAGGAACCACACCACTTTCAACTTCTTAGCTATAATAATGATGATGATGATGATGATGATGATGATGAATTAAGATAAAACAAAACTAGCTCAGTAAGTATGGTAAAATTCTATACTAAAACCAGGTCACCCTGAGAATATCTTGATTGGTAGAATTTTAATTACTACTTCTATTTCATTTGGGATCATAGGTCTTTTAATTAAGTATCTGATCTTGAATTTATGTACTTAGCTGTAAATATTTGCTAGTAAAAGGCATCAGTCATTTCAGCAATCATCAATACCATCATTATCATTATTATTATCATAACAACAGCCAGACAATTATTACTTTTATAAGCAAAATAATAGAAAGATAATCATGATAAATAAGTTCCTGAGGGATACACAAATATTAATTCTACTATCCTTAGACATCCAGGTCAATGACTAAGAAGGGGCTTCAGAGATGTGTGGAGACTCTAGAAACTAGTCTGCACATTTCCTCATGACTCTGTTTCCTTTGGTCTGTATACAGCCATGGCTAATTTTTTTATGTTTTCATGTTGTAGTCAGATTAAATTTGAGACGTTTCACCATAAAATCTGGATGTGCTCCATGTATAATACAAGTTTAAAATGATATAATTTTACTTAATAAACTTCTTATATTAATGAGCTTGTTACAAGGTTGTAGTGTTTTTATAATAACAAAAGCTCATATTTTAGGACACTTAGAAAGTATATGAGGTGGAAAATGAGAGTTAAATATGATGATATATATTTGTAAAAACACAATATGCACATTTTCAGGGTTGTCAGATTGCTCTTCGATAAAAAAGTTGGCATGTGCTTTTCTAGGAAGGACTATATGTAACAACTGAAAAAACAAGACCATAAATTTGAAATTAAGCAATGAGGAATACATGGATTGGTTTGTGTGATTGTTTAAATAATCTCTAAGGCTTATATACTTGGTCTTCACTTGGTAGAATTCTTTGGGAAGGATGAAGAGGTGTAGACTTTACCACCAAAAAAGCTAGGAAACAAGGAGGACCCTAAGAGAGACATACATAGTCACCCTGAGAAGGATAAAGAGACAAGATCTGTCAAGCAAATTGGGAGCATGGGGGAGGATAGAGGAGGTTAGGAGGAAAGGAAGGGGAGAGGTGAGCATGAGGGAGCAGGAAGATTGTGTCAGAGAAAGAATAGGGGAGAGAAAGAAAAGAGATATCATAACATAGGGACCATTATAGATTTTAAGAGAAATCTGGCACTAAGGAAATGTCCAGAGATCTACAAGGATGAACCCAATTAACAATGTAAGCAATAGTGGAGAAGCTACCTTAAATGCCCTTCCCCAATAATGAGATTGATGACTACCTTAGATGCCATTGTAGAGCCTTCATCTAATAGTTATGGAAGCAGAAATTGACACCCACAGCTAAACACTGAACCTAACTTCTGGAATCCAGTTGCACAAAGGGAGGAGTGATGAGCAAAGAGGTTAAGACCAGGGTGGAGAAACCCACAGAAACAGCTGGCCTGAACAAGTAGAAGCTCATGGACCCTAGTCTGATAGCTGAAAAACCAGCATAGGACCAACCCAAATCCCCCGAATATGACTGTTAGTTAGGAGGACTAGGCAGTCTATGGGGCCTCTGGTAATGGATCAGTATTTATCTGTAGTATACGAATGGACTTTCATCTATCATAGAGGAATACTCTTTCAGTCTAGACACATAGGCGAGGGCCTAGTCCCTGCTCCAAATGATATGACAGACTTTGAAGACTCCCCATGGAAGGCATCATCCTCCCTGGAGGGCAGAAAGGGGATAGGATGGGGTTTAGTCGGGGGAGACAGAGAGAAAGGAGGGTGCAAGAACTGGGATTGACTTATAAAACAAGCTTGTTTTAAGTTTAAATTAAAAAATTATCAAAAAATAGAAAGAGGTGTGGCCTTGTTGGAAGAGGTATGTCATAAAATTGGGGTTAAGATTTCAAAAGTCAATGGCATTGCCAATTAACTCTCTCTTTCTTCCCAATGCTAGCAGATCATATATATCCTTTTAGCTACTGATACAGTGATATCTCTGCCTGCTTTCTACCATGTTCCCTACCATGATAGTCATGGAATCTAACCCTCTGAAACCATGAGTCCCAAAATTAATGCCAAGCTCCTCTTGGACTCTTACTTTGTCACTTAGGAAAGTTCTGGAAAATAATTGTTAGGAACAGTTAGAAAACCACAAATATAATAGGGCATCCAAACATGAAACACAAGGGCTTGCTAAGTGGCCTATACAAAGAAAATAATTTTGATTGGTAGATGTTTGTAGATAATAATTTTGATTGGTAGATAATAGAATGCCTCTATTATTAAGCACTGTAATAGAGGCAGAAACAAATAAATAATTTAAATAATACTGATAACACAATGTGATTAAGTCTAAGTTCACCTACACAGTGCTTAAACAGTTTGGGACAAATAAGTAATATGAATTTCCATCAGAGAAATTATTGTCAAGGTTATAATTATCATTAAGACACAAAACAAGCAAGGGCAGGCCAAAATATCAGTCATGGGAATTATGTCAGTATATACCATTTTAGTGGGATATTGCTAGAAACTACAGGGTAGGCTTTTGATCATAGCAATTTATGAAGGTTACAAAGATCTTCCTTCAATTTGATAGACAATTTATTCCATTAAGTATATATGTATTTATGTATGCAAATATATGTTAATATTGAATATTTGTGTTGATAGGAAAGAATTCCAGAAAGATTTCAGAGCCTTGCAGCATATTTTCTGGAAAAAGTGCATCTAATTAAGATAACAAATGTTGTAGAAAAAAACCTCAAACACATCCTGCTGGTTACCACTTTGTGGTTCATAGCTGAACTTCAGCCTATATTTGACTAACTAATCTGTGAGACAGTACAGGTGTGCAACTGCACAGCGATCTAACAAGGAAATACATTCTGAAAACATAGTCTAGGTAGGACAGAATCAAGGGTGTACTCACATTAAAAGTTAAAGCAAGGATAGCAGGTGTAATGAAAACTTTTGCAGTCGTTGAAAATGAGCACAGGAGAGCCCATTCCTTTTGAATACTCTAATAATAAATGTTTTTCCTCTTCAAATATTGACACACAGAGAGAAATGTCATTGCTTTCTGCAGGATCACCTCATGTCCTGTCTCTTCCTAGAAAAAAGAAGTCATATGTCAGGCAAAATATACTGTCACCCAGGTAGCTAAGAAATTGTTAGTGATGATTTCAAAAAGAAGCAGACTGCATGTGGCCAGAAAAGTTTCTACACATAGAATATTATTGCAGGGATTCCTAACCAACTTTTGCCTTTTTATACATGATTTGAATTCAAGAAAAGAAAGCATAAATTTCTAGACCTAATTTTGAATGCAGAGCTTTGCAAATGGTTTTATGCATAAGAATCACACAAACTTCCTTAAATTTGGATGCTGGTTTTAAAAGTCTAGGGTAGAACCCAGGACTGCTCCTTTAAAAAATTCTCAGCTGACATTTGCTGCTGCTCACCTGGAGACACAGTTTGCAAACTTATGATGTACTTGGTTGTCTACATTCTATTGGCGTTTGTACTGTATTTGTTTCTAAAGAAAAAAACAAAGAAAAAAAAAGAAAATACAATGTATTTTATTTCTCAAGGAAAAGGAAACAATCAGCACAATGAAGAGATCAACCTCAAAGAATTTTCTAATTGTGCATCTAACACCAGGCTGAAATAACTCAAAATAAAAAAAAATAATTAAACCATAACTAATGATAATGGACAATAGATGAAAATGGACATTTCACAAAGGAGGACAAGTAACCCACAATCCCATGAACAAATGTTACAATCACTAATTTGAATTAAAAGTGGAGTTCTCCTGGAGAGATATTACCTTACTTACACCAACAAAAATGGCAACTATCCAAAAGCTTAAGGACAGCAAGTGTGGTGACAATGTGAAGAAAATGGAACACGCACACAATGTTGATGCCAATGCTTGTTCCTCTATTATGGAAGAGCATATAGAAAATCCTCTCCAAATTATCCAACAACCTCACGGCTGATTTTATCTCCAAAGGAGCTGAAAGCAGCATATTAGATGATACTTGCATCTCTCTTTTTACAGCAGGAGACTCCAAAATAGTGAAAACAAATGAAAAGCACAACAAAGCGTGAGTGCCCATTAGCTGATGCATAGATAAAGAAAATATGATATATATATTCATAGCAGAATATGTTTCAGCCATATCAAAAATGAGCTTCCCTTATTTGCAATATCATGGAGATCATTATGCTCAATGAAGTAGGCAATGGACAGAGAGACAGTCCTTGCATGATCTCATTCACATATAAAAAGGTCAGTTTACAAAAGTTAACAGTAGAATGCATCTGGATGATGTAGTATGAACAAGGAGGGCGTGTACAAAGGTCAATCCATAGGTATGAAGTTACCATTAGAAAGCAGCAAAAAATTCCAGTGTCCTCAGTGGAATGTAGGCACATTGTGTATTTGGGGGAAAAAAAAGGTTTTGAGTATTTTCAACACAAATGAACAGCAAATGCAGCAAATGTCAAATGTTTAAGGACACAGAAATATTGACTTTGATTTGAATCAGAAACTATTATATATTCTACTGCTGAACGTTTTTGCCTGAAACTACAGCTTTACTGAAGAATGTCCAGAATGTTACAGAAAAGGTTATCAGTTTTGTTTTGTCACCAACTTCAGGTAACTGGATTTTTAAAAATGTTAATTACTTTGGCATTAACATATTAGGGTTGTCACAAAGAAAATTTCTTGTGAAATTAAGTTCCAAGGTCACTGGTTGCCTCATTTATAGATAAATCAGTTTACTCAAAGGAAGCATAGATTTATAAATGCTAGTTATTGAGACCGGCATTTGGTAGACATAATCCTCAGTTATTCAGACTGTCATTTGGTAGACATAGTCTCCAAACGGAATAAAATGAAACAACTGACAGCATTTGTTGGCAAGTATGCAATCTGAGATTCCAAGCAAAAGCAGGATCTTTGGGAAATTTTTATCAGTTAAAATTTTGACAGCTTCTCAATACAGACTTCTCTAATGAGATTAACAAATGTTACTATTTAATAATGTATAATAAAATGTTTCAACATTTGCAGGAACTGCATAATTCAGTGGACCAACATTTTCCAAATGGCTGATGCATGATGTTACAGAATGAAGCATGGCTGGATATGCAAAGATGCTCTCAAGACGGTAATGTTAATAAAGTGGAAATTTCACCCATATGGTTTGGGTTTCTTCATTGTTACTGCTTTTAAGAAGTAGTTACTGGTAGAGAGCTTCAGAGTAGCCTGAAATAGATGGTGTAAAACTGCTACCAAAGGCTTCTAAAATAGTCATGTCCCTTTTGTAACTACTGATTTTTGTTGCATCTCCTTTATCTTTAACTTCAAATAATGCATCATACAACACAAACAAACAGGAAATCTTACCCATACATCCAGCTGTCTTCTAGTAAGACAAATATTAAAACCTCTTGAAAAAAGGAGAAATACTATTACCACTCACTGATTTTTTTTGAAACTCAAATGGTTTCACAAAATATATTATTTATATGTTAACATGTAGTGGGTTAATCATTGCTAATTTTTAAATGTTAATGAGTAGTTTAATTTTTAATACTGATAGCCATTGCTGTAAATATCAAAAATACCAAAGATGATAGCTTACATTAAAATCCTCTTTGTCATTGTCGATGTTTTCTGTAAAGGGTCATGAGATCAAAATATCTGAGAACCACTGCTCCAGGAGATACACAGTGTCCTCATCAGTTTGGGATTCTGTGCACCCATCCTTATAATGGCAGTAGACCATGCATGAACTTCAAAGAGTCCCTTTTATCTTATTTTTCTCCTAAACTGTGATAGAACCAGCTTCCTATTATCCCCAAGATTAAGCAGGAATTTTGCTTTCTCAGGTAGCAAGAATCTCCAAGAAAGGAAGTTTAATCTATATATTTTTCCTAGAATTAGAGATTGAAAACATACCTCATTTTAAACTGCATCCTGAAAACAAAGTCAAAATCTGAAGAGGCTTCATACTTTCTTGCTGGCCCTAATTTTGGCTCCGAGTAAAAGCATTTGCCCAGCAACCAGCTGAAATCTTAAGCCCATGGTATAAACCACAGAGATTATGAACAAATAGGGTTGTCCTCAGGTAAGTGCCACATTTCCAATGCCATTATCATAGCTTCCCTAGTCATCATCACACCACTGCCTATTGCTTCCATCTATGTAGCTCATATGGTTAAGGCATTTATGCATACTGCCATGGTAAGGATTTTTAGTCAATTGCTTCATGCACAGTAAGTGTGGTATCTATCATTCCCCTGTTAGAAAAGAGACAATGAAACTGAGTGATTGATTCATTTTAAATCCCGAGTTAAGACTTGAAAAGAAAAGGGTTAATAGAATCCAAATTGCTACTTTTCAGTGAGGGCTCCTCCTGCTCTTTCATCAAGTCTCTGTAAAGAAGGTTGATGGACCAGGATAGAGGGGACATGCCTTCTTTTTGGTTATTATACTTCTATGTCCTACAGCGTAGAATAGGAAGGGGCCTGGATTAAAATCGGCATTATGATGTGAAAGATTTTACTGGTAGGCATCTTCATAAGATGTGATACGGAGTATTTATTGAGAAGATTTTGTAAAATCTTGCTTTTTTTCCTCATGCTTCTTTCTTTGTATGTTAACATAAATGAAAACAATGTTCTCATCAAGCTTTCAGAAACCAATTTTGCAAGATTGAATAGTAAGTCACTCTTATTCTATTCCAAAACAAAATGTAAAGTCTTTATCCTGTAATTCTTGTTCGAGAGAAATTAGGTTACAAAATAAATGTCATCTTCAAATACTACTTTTCAAGAATGAAGAAATGTGCAAGTAGATATTTCTTTCATTGACCCTCTATAAGAACTCAGAGTTTTACCATTAGATCATGTGATTATGTCTGTGAAAGTGTTTCTGAAAGAAACTAAGGTACTATCACTCAGAGATGATATCCTGGCAGACCTGCCTCGTTACAGAGTTTCTATGAGTGATTTAGAGAACCTAGAGCAATGAATAGTTAATATATTCTTAGCCTCTGTTACTGGTACATCAGTTAGCTGATGGCAACTTCTGGCTCACAGTCAACTTTTGATTAGACTTCCTGACATTGCCTGAAGAAGTGATATCATATTTTGTTTATTAGAATGAAATTCTAACATTGTAGATGCCAAACATTCAGGCAGCTGGCAAATCTGCTTTCAAAATTTTGAAGCCTGACACATTCTTGGCAAATAAAACATCCTAAACTATATCTAGGTGATCAGAAGTGTACACAGAGATTGGCCTCATTTTCCTCCTTGCAGAACTTATCCAGATTCATTGGTGAATAAACATAAACCCTGGGTCTAAGTGGAGACTGAGTGACACTGTTCCTGAAAGGGCAGATTGCAGAAGGAAAGGCTCTAGAGATAGGTAAAATCTTCTAAGGGGTAAAACACAACACGAATAAGTAAAATGAATAATTCAACTCAGTTTTCAGCATGAGTAAGGGGTTTCCTTATGATGAGTACAAGATGCCAAACCAAGGACCATTTGCATGTGACTCCAAGCCTCTGCATGCAAAGGTCACTGCTACCCAACAAGTCTGTTCAAACAAACTTTGATCAAGACCTGAGAGAAATATTCATCTGATGCCACAACTGACCTCATCATAACCACTCTTTTGTGCTTTCCTATAAACATGGTAGAGAACATTTTGCGGTAAACCCATCAGGTGACAGGAGATATAAGATGGTTAGCTTTGGAAAGATTTTATTTGGGCTAACTTTAAATGATACCAAAACACAAGTCAACAGAGACATCTGAAGACATACAAAAAAGGATTTTTCAAATGGACCCAAGAAGCAAGCAGGTGTAGTTATCCTAATATCTAACAAGTTAGACTTCAAACCAAAATTAATCAAAAGAGATGAAGATGGTCATTTCATATTCATCGTAGGAGAAATCCATCAACTAAAAGTCTTGATTCTGAACATCTATGCCCCAAATACAAAGGCACCCAATTTGTAAAAAAAAAAAAAAAAGGCTACTAAAACTCAAAGCTCACATAAAACCTCGCACACATATAGTGGGAGACTTCAACACACCACTCTCACCACTAGACAGGACCACCAATCAGAAACTCAACAAAGAAACAAAAGAACTAACAGAAGTTATGTCTCAACTGGGTTTAACAGACATCTATAGAACATTCCATCCATCCAAACACAAAAGAATATACCTTCTTCTCTGCTCCACATAGAACCTTCTCTAAAATCGACCACATACTAGGTGGCATAACAAACCTCAACAGATACAAAAGAATTGGAATAGTCCTCTGTATCTTATCAGACCACCATGCTTTAAAATGGGAATTCAACAACACAAATCACAGAAACCCTAAAAACTCATGGAAACTGAACAATGTGCAATTGCACCACACCTGGGTCAAAGAAGAAATAAAGAAATTAAGGACTTCCTAAAATTCAATGAGAATGAGGACACGACATATCCGAACTTATGTGACACCTTGAAAGCAGTGTTATGAGGGAAGTTCATTGCACTGAGCGCCCTTATGAAGAAAACAGAGGATAGTCACATCAGAGAATTAACAGCACAACTGAAAGCCCTATAACAAAAAGAAGCAAACACACCCCGGAGGAGTAGACGCCAAGAAATAATCAATTTGAGGGCTGAAATCAATAAAATATAAACCAGGAAAACAATACAAAAAATCAATGCAACAAAGAGTTGGTTTTTTGAGAAAATCAACAAGATAGACAAAACTTTATCCAAACTAACAAAAAAGCAGAGAGAGATCATGCAAATTAACAAAATCAAAAATGAAAAGGGGGATATAACAACGGACACAGAGGAAATTCCCACAACTTTCAGGTCATACTTTGAAAACCTGTACTCCACAAAATTTGAAAATTCAAAGGAAATGGACAAATTTCTGGATAACTATCACTTACCAAAATTAAACCAAGGACAGACAAACAACTTAAATAGACCTATAACCCCCAATGAAATCAGAGCAGTCACCGAAAGACTTCCAACCAAAAAAAAAAAAGCCCAGGGCCAGATGGCTTCAGTACACAATTCTACCAGAAATTCAAGAGAGAGCTAATTCCAATACTCCTCAAATTGTTCAGCCGGTGTACTTCAAGGATGTATTGACCTCACAATGGAAACCAGGATATGTGTTACATTGGGGTAGGGGTTTCACATTTGTATCTACAGGAGATGAAAAGCTATCTAAGTTGATCAAGATCCGAGTTGAACAAGACAAACATCATATTGAAGAGGAATGACAAGTCATTCAACAAATTGGGTCCCACAAAATGTGCAGAGACCTCTCAAAGGTAGGAGAAGTATTCTGTTCTTGTCTTTACAATAAAACAGAGAACACCTATCTTCAAACAACCAAGAGACAAGGAACATGTAGGTACCTACAGAAGACAGCTCTCCAGAAAGAATAATTTAATGAAGAGTAATCTGATTTATGGTAAAAAAATATTTAAGTCTACTAAACTGTTTCTATACTGAAATCTATTTCTCTTTACTATTTAGTATTCCTGTAGTCCCGATTCATGTAAACCAGTGCTGGCTTTGGAGTTGGATTTGGCTTTCCTTCTCTAAATTCAAGCATGATGTTAAGATTAAATTCACAGTTTCTGCTTTATATCAAGAAGAAAACAAAATCTAGGGACTCATGTGTTTATATGCACTTTTCTCTCTGAAATCCTCATTTTCTCATACATGTTAATGCTTATTGTTGCCTTTCCCCTAATGCATACCATAAAACTTGAAATTTTTACTTTGATATTGATATTTAAGTTTTCCACAAGGAATAATAACAGTTCCTAACAGCAATCCTTGAACACTCCGAAAAGAAGATGGGGCCCCAAATGGACATTTCCATTCTACTCAGTCTAATGCATCTGAGCTACAAACTTCACCCTATAACCGGTTTGGGACTGCTTTGCTCAAGACAACTCATGACTAGCTAGCTGTAATGGTGCACCTTCTTATTACAACCTGGCCAGAGTTTCAAATAGAACTCCAGTCAAGCATTTTCTGCCATGCTATGAATATCTACATATGTTAAAGCCAGTTCTGTTGAGAAATTTGGTTGCTAAACATTTTCTTCCTACAGGATCCCACGGAGCAATCATTGTCCCATTTCAGCAGGAAGTAATCTTAAGATAATGACGCCCCCCTCTCCCCACTCTTGGAATTTAGGGATAATATTCTTCTTCATAGGGTTGGTTTTAGTTACTTGGGGTTGGGTATGGAAGGTGATATTTAGACTCGGTTATCTCTTTTAGACAGGAATAGGGTATGGTTGGGAAAGGTATGGTTCAGAATAATATAGGTAGATTGGCCTACCTTCTTGTGAATTGTTTAGTAAGAGTGAGATATTAGTATTTCAGCTTACATTGTTATATATTCTTATCTCTGGTAACCTATATACTGGAAAAATTGTATATTATATTTTGTCATATTGTGTGAAATCTTTCCATCATATTTTATAACATTATTCTCGCTATATTCTATGTATGTATACTTTGTTTGCATTCAAGACATTTTGTATATTGATACAATTTGGGATATTTATCTTGCTGCCCTTTAGAGATACCTCTTGTCTAGACATTTCTATTCTACCTCTACTTTAGGAATTTACATGTGCATAATTATATTGTTTAGGTGTGTATCCTTGCTTTACTCAAGGAAGTTTTAATCAGGTTTTTAGCTAAGTTCCTGAGTATTACAGATTACCCTCACCTGTGTTTTCTTTACCTATGAGATTAGTCAGACATAGATGCTTAATCTCCAATCACTTCATAGACCTGAAGAACACGCCATTTAAATGTTTTAATATTAGTACTCCATTGCCATGAGACACTGTTGCTCCTGACAGCACCATGCACTTTCCCGAAAGTATGTTGGACACTGTTGTTGCTCCTTCTGGAGTTCACCTTCACTTCGGCCATGGCCTCTTGGGCAAGGAACTGCCCCTACCTTGACCACTGATCTGGACATGCGGTCCTATGTGCTTGCAGGAGACAAACATAGAAGATTGCTGAACCTTGCCAAGTCAGGGTAAAACAGCTTTTCTTCCTCCCTGCTTTTGTTGTGGTCTGTCAGGTTCTCTTGGCCTTAGCCAAAACTGGCTGTACCAACATTGCTCTGAGACCTTGGGTGACTGTCCAGGTAGCTTGCTGTTTCTGTCTTTGAGGCATCTTTTGGAAGTTGCCCATCCGCACTTCCTGTCTACCCTAGTATCGCTATTTTCCTTCTCAGGTTTTGATGAGGTTGTAGATTAAACTATCACAACTATTATTCTCTCTTCCTAGTTAGAGATATTAGGTACTAGGCTTATACTTTCTAGCTTAGGATAACTCTATTGTAAACTCCGTTATGTCTTCACCTTAGGACTAGATATGTAGGTCCTTTTGTTCTCGATTTTCCTTTTCTTAGAGCACACTTGTTATTCACTGTTTTGTATATAGTTTTGTATCAAGCCCAAATCTTTTCTTTAGACTAAAAGGGGAGATATTCACCTTGTCTGCACCTGTGGCTTAGGCCACGCCCATTGGGGCAGAGACAGGGCTGGATGTGAGCTGGGGGGAAAGGCTGGGAAAGGGTTGGCTGCTCTCTTTGGTGGTGAACGCTGGAAGGCTTAGGATCCGGTGGAACCCGCCGCGTTCATCTGCCTATGTTGTGATTTATTTCTCCCTTAATAAACATCTATTTGGCCTAATTGTTTTTCCTGATCCTTATTAAATCGCAATACACAATAGAGACAGAAAGCACATTACCAAATTCTTTCATCTTCATAGGGTTGGTTTTACTCAATCACCTTGGTACCCAAGCATCACAAAGATACAATTAAGAAAGAAAACTACAGACCAATACCCCTGATGAACATCGATGCAAAAATACTCAATAAAAAACTGGCAAACTGAATCCAAGAATACATCAGAGAAATCATCCACCATGACCAAATAATGTTTTAATAATTACTTTAGAACTTCAGACAATTTATTCTAATCTTATTAACTCCCTCCTCTGACTTCTCCCAGATCCATTCTCACTTCCATACCTACTCAACTCTATGTCCACTTTTTCTGTATCCAATATGTGCTTAGATGAATGTGCTTCCATAGGTTGGTCAACTTACCAATGTCATACCCTTAAAGAAAATAGACTCTACTTCTCCCAACAGCTATCAATTGACACCAGCTCCTCAGCTAGTGCTGAAACTTTTTGCCTGTCTTCACCCTCCATGCTGGTATTTTGTGGCCTTGAGCTTGTGCAGGACTTGTATACGTTTTTACAATTATGGTGAGTTCATATAAGCAACTTCTCTGTTGAGTCTATGAAATAGTCTTTCTTTATAGTCATCTGCTGCAGGTGGCTCTTACTTTCTTTCATTGTCCACTTCTGAGAAAAAGCATGTCCTACTTCTGGCAAACAGTATACAATCTCATTGTCTATGCTTGTTGACCAGTTGGTCTCAGTGTTAATCACCATCTACTGTAAGAAGAAGTTTTTCTGATGAGGAATGAGAGAGGCATTAGTCAATGAGCCTGAAGATAAGTCATTAGTAGTTGGTTTAATACTATGTATTTTTTCTTATATATAATTTTTATTTAAATTTGAAACAAGCTTGTTTTACATATCAATCTCAGTTCCCACATCCTCCCAACCTCCCCTGTCCCCCCCCCAACAGCACCCATTCCATCCCTTTTCTGCTCCCCAGGGAGGGTGAGGCCTTCATGGGGAGTCTTCAAAGTCAGTCATACAGTTCGGAACAGGGCCAAGGCCCTCCCCCATGTATCTAGGCTGAAGTGACTTGTAAAACTCTACCAAGAAACTCCTACAGCTGATAAACACCTTCAGCAAAATGGCAGAATACAAGATTAACTCAAAAAAAAAAAATGTCAGTAGCCCTACTGTATACAGATAATAAAGGGGCTGAGAAAGAAATCAGAAAAACATCACCTTTTACAATAAACACAAACAACAAAAAATATTATAGAGCAATGCTAACCAAACAAGTGAAAGACCTACACAATAAGAACCTTGAGTCTTTAAAAGAAAGAAATTAAAGAAGATACCAGAAAATGGAAAGATATGTAGGATAGCATAGTAAAAATGCCAATCTTGCAAAAAGCAATCTACAGATTTAGTGCAATTCCCATCAAGATCCCAGCACAATTCTTAACAGACCTTGAAAGAACAATCCTCAACTTTATATGGAAAAACAAAAGACCCATGATAGCCAAAACAACCCTGTATAATAAAGAACCCTCAGAAGGCATTACCATCTCTGACTTCAAGCTCTACTATAAAGCTGTAGTCTTGAAAACAGCTTGGTACTGGCGAAAAAATAGACAGGAAGACCAATGGAATCAAATAGAAAACCCTGATATTAACACACACACCTATGAACACCTGGTTTTTGACAAATATTACATATCTTTAACAGAAAAAAATAACACGAAGCAGTAGGTTCTCCCTTAATTTGGGGCCATATAGTTGTTCACTGTCATATCTGTGCTTTTTAGCAGCCAAACTAAGAAATTTATATTAATTTTTAAATTTGTATTTATTCATGTTATGTACATGGGTGTTTTGACCACCTGAAAGTCTGTGCGACATGTGGATACTGAGTGCTCATGAAGCCAGAAGAGGGACCTGGAGCCACAGAGACTGGAGTTCCAGGTGTTTGTGAACAGTAAAATTTGTCCACAAAACTGTGAACATTATATTTTGAGAAAACATAAATTGCCTTTCTATTTGAAAGTATATATACTGTTTCTCAATATTACAAAAACAGTTTTTAATTCATACTGATGTATGTGTTTGACAAACTAACACAGATATGATCTTAGCAATGTGTGTTAAGATATACAAATCCTTTTTTAAAAACATTTATACGTCTTTTTCAACTTTTTTATTGTTTGATAATTTCATACATGCATATAGTTCTCACACAGTTCCATACTTACCTAGGGAGCTATTGGCAATTGATGACTGCTGGAGACGAAATGGTCTGTTTTCTTGAGGGTAGTGGCCTCTGGAAAGCTACCCGTGCTGCAATAGACGGTCCAACACTCATGTACATACTGGCAACACTAATTTTTTAATTAATGAGATTACTAAAAAAATCAGGAAAGATACATAGAAGTTAGAATTGCAAGTGAGTATTTCATAAAAAATTAAAAACCTAGAGGAATAATATGTAAGCTATCACTAAATGAGTTTAATCAATCATTAATATTACATATGTACTTCCACTGTTTACAACATTTTATACTAAACTACTATTATTGGATTGGACATGATGGCCAAGTCCAGGTGTTTCTTTGATTAATTTAATTTATAAAAGAATAAGTTACTTTTAAAAGGATTGTAAACTAACACATTTATATGTGACTTCATCTGAATTCCATTTCAGGTACTGTGTCCCTAGTTTGCCAATTATTTTAATTACATTATATACTATTATTTAACTTCCTGGAAGTCTTGATTAAAATATGGGCCATGTCAGTCTACCAACAGCTAATTCTAAAAGACAGCTGAGAAGATTTTTCAAAATTGTTTGGACACTGTTGACTAAGAGAACAAATCTGTTAGTATTAAACTTCTTCCATCCTTCAGTTCGACTAATAGAATCATGCTCATTTCCAACTGTATTTAAAATAATCATTTCTAAAATCGTGCCAATCAAAATAGGTAGCTGTTATTAAGAAATAATGTTAAGCTTTTGTTAAAGACAATCTTTAGACATGTTGCGTAGGTCATGTATTGGTATGATTGCTAATCTTGCTTGTCGGTTTAATACAACTAGAAAGAAACTATCTCCATGAAATGGTTTTTGGGCATGTCTGTATGTTACTTTCTTGATTGGTAGTTGATATAGGAGGGCCCAGCCCACTATAAACAGTATCATCCCTAAGCAGAGAGAACTTGGCTATTTAAAAAAATATTTGAGACGAGGATCAAGTCTGTAATCAATGTTCACTTTCAGATTCTGCCTCAAGTCCCAGCCTTGAGTACCTGCCATGGATCCCATTGACAGTGGTCTATATGAAATAAACCCTTCCAGTTCAGATTGTTTTCAGCCTTGTTGTTTATTACAGGAAAAAAGTTCTAATTAGAGTAGCCATTGGTACCAATAGAGTGGAGCTTTTACTGTAATGGACCTAATTGTGGTGAGTTCTTGGATTATGGAAATACTTGGAACTTTGGTCTAGAAAGCCATTACATAATAGAACTTAACTTCACATATATAAATATATATATATATATGCATATATATATATATATGTAATGTTTTATTAAATTAGAAACAAGCTTGTTTTACATTTCAATCCCAGTTCCCACACCCTCCAGTCCTCCCCTGTTCCCACCACTAACCCCCATTCCATCCCCTTTCAGCTCACCAGGGAGGGTAAGACCTTCCATGGGGAGTCTTCAAAGTCTGTCATATCATTTGGAACAGAGCTTAGGCCCTCTCCAAAGTGTCTAGGCTGAGTGAGTATCCCTCTATGTGGAATGGGCTCCCAAAGTCCATTCATATACTAGGGATAAATACTGATCCACTACCAGAGGCCCTATAGACTACCCACTCCTCCTAACACCCAAACAGAAAAGAATATATATTCTTCTCAGAGCCACATGGAACCATCTCTAAAAGCAACCACATGCTTGACAATATAGCAAACCTCAATAGGCACAAAAAAAATTTCAAATAAACCCCTGTATCTTATCAGACCACCATGCTTTAAAGTTAGAATTCAACAACACAAATTGCAGAAAACTTACAAACTCATGGAAATTGAACAATGTGCAATTGCACCAATCCTGGGTTAAGGAAGAAATAAAGAAAGAAATTAAAGACTTCCTAGAGAATAGTCACACTAGAGAATTAACAGCACAATTGAAAGCTCTAGAACAAAAAAGAAGCAAACTCACCCTGGAGGAGTACATGCCAGGAAATAATAAATTTGAGGGCTGGAATAAATAAGGTAGAAACTAGGAAAACAATACAAAGAATAATGTAACAAAGAGTTGGTTCTTTGAGAAAATCAGTAAGATACCCTTTATCCAAACTAACCAAAACATAGGGAGAACATGCAAATTAACAAAGTCAGAAATGAAAAGGGAGATATAACAATGGAAACAGGGGAAATACAGAGAATCTTGAGGTCATACTTTGGAAACCTGTACTCCACAAATTTCAAAAATGTAATGGAAATGAACAATTTTCTGGAAATATATCACTTACCCAAATTAAATCAAGAGCAAATAAGCAATTTAAATAAATATATAACCCATAATGAAATTAAAGCAGTCATCAAAAGACTCCCAACCAAACAAAGCCCAGGGCCAGAAAGTTTCTGTGCAGATTTCTATCAGAAATTCAAGGAACAACTAATACCAATACTCCTCAAAGTGTTCCATACAATAGGAATTTTTTTAACTACAGGACTTTTAAAGTCAGCCTGGTTTCTGTTTGTTTGTTCTTTTGTTTGCTTGTTGTATAGAGTGATATTAACATATGATCTTAGGAACAGGAAAAGGTCACAATTTAACAGTAATGTGTTTATATGTCTCGTTGACAAGGAATATACATGTGATGGATAATCTTGTTGTCATTGTAATTAACCTGGGAAGAAGGAACCTCAACTGAAGAATTGTCTCCATTATATTGGCCTGTGAAACATGACAGAGGGAATTTTTATAACTGTTAATTATTGTAGGAAGGTTCAGCTCAGAGTTGGTATTACTGTCCCTAGGCAAATAGGTCTAGATTATATAAGAAAGATTGCTGAGCCACAGTCTGAGAGTAAGAAAGCATCATTCCATTGATTTTTGCTTCAAGCTCCTGTCTTGAAACTCAGCCTTGACTTTCCTTGATAATGGACTGTAACCAAAAAGTTAAATAAAGACTTCTCCCTAAGATGCTTCTGGTCATGTTGTTTATCAAAGCAACACTACGTTTAAGTGAAATGAAAATGAAGTATTTGCATAAATTGAAACCTCAAGCAGATGTATGTTCCTGCCATACAAGAAAATCTTCATAAATGATGTCATCTTTATGTGTCACAGAACAACCATGGACAGCATATGCATCAAAATTGACACAGTATAAAGTGAAAATACCATCTCTTCTCTAATTTGTCCTTGTGTGTGTTTTACTGAGTGTCTCTTTCATAAAGCTCTGGCCAGCATCATTTATCTGAAAACAAGTGCTGGCACACTCTTTACCATGTTGACTTATGCAATGAATGGATAGAACACTAACTACAGAAGAAGAACTGAAATGAAGCAATTCTATGACAGATGATTTCATATTAGAATATTCTTGTTGCTTGTACATTGCTTAGTCCACTCTGTCCAGTATCCCCCATCAAGTCTTCACCCTATGTGTCAAAATTAAGTTTATTAGATTTGTCTGAATGAAATGCTTCTATTTGCATTAAACAGTTTTTATTTGTTTGTTTTGGCTTGAAATTCTGTGATCATTGAAAAATGCTAATGTCACACAGACCAGCCAAGGGTTTTTGCTCATGAATATTGGATATGATAGAATTTTGCCTGTTTCTCCTTTCTTTGGAGCTTTAACACTTAACTGAGCACAATATTATTTACTTTCATTGTTCACTAAAGTAGACACAAAGGTGAAAGGGGTAATCTTGTTAGTATGAAAGAACAGTGTTATGTAATTGTCAAAAGGAAAAATATATAGTTTTTCTTGTGCTATAACCAAGCAAGACAGGATGTGAAAACAAAATAAATTGCACACTGACATTTAATTTGCCAAAAAGGAAAGTTACTGTGCTAGTGATAGCAGTCTTTACCTTACTAAGTATTCTCCTGTTTGTAAGGTTGGAGCATGAATGTTTGGGAAATCCCTACTTTTATAGCTTATCCTTGATATTATGTATATGTCATGTCCCTCACCCAGGTGTGATATAACTAGTTGCATAGTATAGGCTTTGTTAATCTTATGTGAAATTACAGACATTCCAAGTGGCTTATAGATTCTTATGTTTCCTGTTGATGTTCCAATCTACTACTCACTTTTCAAAATAAATCTAAGTTTAGGTACTAAAATTTCACAATTATGGATCATGTTTATAATCTGACTATAATAAGTATGTTATAAATGAATAAATGCATAAATAGACATACATTTCATCTTCATATCCAAATTTCCAAAATGTTTTTAATTTGATTCTGTATGTTCATATTTGTCTTTAATTTCTGACTTAATATAAATGGAAAGCGCTATTCATAAGTAACAGTAATGTACTGCCATAGTCTTGGAGTTAGCCACTTGGGTATACATGGTAAGTTTTTTGACCAAGATTTTTCAGAAACCTTTTGGAGTTCAGCTTTTCAAGTACTGAAGAGAGCCTGGGAATTGAAGGTATATGTATTTAATAATTGAATTTCACTTTGAAGTTGCAGAGAACAGTGGGCAAGAATAAGGTCTTAATGCAACTGTGTGTGGCCATTGGCTCTTGCATGTGGTACATACATCTGTAAGCACAGTATGTATCTACTGAAACACCATTTCTTCATCCCTAATGAAAACAAAGAAAGGGTAGCATCTAATGAGAGTTTTCTGATAATTAAAACAATTAGATGAACAGTTTAACTGATGGTATAGTTCAGGAAATGCCAGTTATTAGTGTGTACCATTATAATAGAATTAGAGGTGTGTACAGTAGTGTAAGTTGTGAGTCTGAACTTTAAGTTGCTAATCATCAATTTGGAAACATTTGACATGTGTTTTTAAAATATTCACTCACTTCTTCATTTTACTCACCTTTTTATTTTGCATGCCAACCCCAGTTCTCCCCCCTCTCCTCCTCTCACTTCACCTTCCCCCTTCCACTCCTCAGAGAGGGTAAGGCCTCCCTTTGAGAGTCAGCTAAGTCCAGCACACCAAGATGAGTCAACTTTTTGATACAATTTTAATACACAAGTACGGTGCAGAGGAAATCATAGTTTCAAAATCATTGGTTTGAGATCTTAGTATATCATTTACACTGTGGTTTGGGAAAAGTAAATAGTTTTAAGCTTTAAATGTATGTACTTAATTATGTGATATTAATGGAATGTCTTAGAATTGAAAGTATTGATTGGTCCTTGTATGGAAAATACTATTGCAGCATAGGATAAGGATGAGACAAAATAAATATACAATGAAAACCATGCAAGCAAGAAATATTGAAGAAATCATCAACATAAAGGCAATGCCATTGCTTGGTTTTATAATAAGAATATGATTTAACAAAAGCAAGTGTGTAGCCAATATGTGCGGGTAAATTAATTAAATTGAGATGTGAATGGTACAGTGAAGAGAGAATATTCTAAGAGAAATGAATGTGGTGTATAACTAATTGATGGGAGATGTTATTCTGTATATATGTTTCTCATACTGGTTAATAAAGCCCTGTGGCCAATGAGATAGCAAGATAGGCGGGGCTAGGAGACAAGGAGGAAGAGGAAGTGAGTAGGAGGGAGTCAAGATGTAGCCCGGGAAGGAGCAGGACGCCAGACTCGGCTCCCCGATAAGACGACCACGTGGAAATACTTAGATAAGTAGAAATGGGTTAATAATTAAGACAGAGCTAGCCCATAAACAGTAATGGTAACTGGCCGACAGGATTGTATCAAATACAGAGTCTCTGAGTGTTATTTGGGGCACACGTGGTTGCAGGACAATGGCGGCAGAACCAGCGGCAGCCGGCCGGGAAACCTACCGCAACATAATGGTGTCAGAAGTGGGATTAAGAACTTTCACTTAAAACTTAACAAAAGCTTAAAAAATAGTTTTTAGAAACAAGGGAACAGAGACTTCTTGATAGCAGCATTTTCTTGATTGGATTTGTTTTGCTATAGACAGAGATTTGCGCGGCTCCTTTAAGGGAAGTTTCCAAAATTAGCATAAGCGGCAAAAAGCTACCTGGCTTTTAAAGAGCTCTGCTAACAATTCGTTGGTGTGTAGGAGAGCTGCAATGAAGGTTTACACTGTGTTTTAAAAAATACGCTGGCTTGGGAGAGAAAAAGAAACGGGATACAATGGTTTAAAAAGAAAAAAGGAATTAAATGGATGGATGAAATGGCACATTAATCATTAATCGCCATTAATCCCAGCACTCGGCAGACAGAGGCAAGCAGATAGATCTCTGTGATTTCAAAGTAAACCTGGTATGCAGTGAATTCCAGGACAGATAAAAGTTACACAGAGAAACCCTGTCTCAAAATATGTAAAAATAGAAGTAGAAGAAATAGAATAATAAAAAAGCCACGTAAAGATGGAAAACACAGAAAAATTTTGGATACTATACATGCTTCTGTTGTCTTTAAATTATTTGATTGCTGAAATAATAACTATTGATAAAAGAAATGCTGCTGGATTAATTCAATTTATATATTTTAAAAATGCTTTGACTCCAAAATTTATGCCTAAGGACAAGTTACAGGGGAAAAGGATTTCTATTTTTGTTTCCACAGAAAATGGAAGGCTATGGATTCTTTCCAGACTTATGTGGTTTGATCAAGCCAGACCCCCTGAAACAACTCCCCAGGTGATCCAACATTCAAAGCAGTTGAGACAAAGCCTTGCAGACTACAGCCAAGATTTCTGCGTCTTCTTTGGACCCCCCATGACAGCGCCCTCTACCAGCAGGAAGTAGTTTGGAAAGAACGACGCCCAAATTCCCAAATATTGTTTATAAATGTTTGTTTTCATTTATATGGGCTTGGTTATAAATGGTTAATGACACAAGCAATCCTTGTAAAGGTAAAAAAGGGAATTAAGGTATAGATATGAATACTTTGCTTTGGAATGGATTTTCTTTTATTGATACAATTTAAGGTCAATTTTGTGATATGTATATTTCTCCTCTTGTTTAGGTATTGTGTTTACATAGCTCATTGGAAAATGTAATGTATAATTTAGTACAGATTAGAGAATTATCTATGATAGTCAAAACTTGGAATTAAGTTAGTTAGGATTTCTAGATATACAAAGATGTATTTGAGATGAATAGGCATTCTTCAAACCTTTCAAAGACCTACAGAATATGGCATTTAAAATGGTTTAGAGTTTTTCTTGACAATGAGGCACAACTGCTCCTGGTAACACCACCTGCATCAAAAAGGAAGATGGACATTGAAGAAACTCATTATGAAGTTTGCTTCTATATGGCAAGACTAGCCATTTGGGCAAGGTACTGCTCTTCTGAACTGTTTGACTTTATGTTGTAGAAACTGGACATGCAGGACCCACAAAAAGGTAACTGCTGATGCAAGATGGACATTGCTACAGGATTCCTGTTTCATGGAAGAGGCTGCCAGACAGCCAGATAGTCTACAGGACACAGAGAAAAGTTTCCTGCCTTATTGAGGAGTCTGGACACACATTATGGCCTATGGGCTGAAGATGGAACATTACAGAAGAACTTCGGGTGACTGACCAGGCAATGCATTGTCTCTGTCATTTCTAGAGTTTATATATTATCCTTCTGTGGTCTTTGAAAGAGTTGAAGACAGATAGTTATGATTATAGTTTTTCTTAGTTAGGATTAAAAATAAGTTACATATAGGTCTTTAGACTGACAAAGATAGGATAGATGATATTTTCTTTAAGTCTTACAAAATGTTAATGGACTAAATATTGTTAACTGTGATTCTTATTTGATAACTGTTGTATGGTATATTTTGCTATGTTAAGGTTAAACCCCTTCTTTTACTTTAGACAGAAAAGAGGAGATGATGGGAGATGTTATTCTGTATATATGTTTCTCATACTGGTTAATAAAGCCCTGTGGCCAATGAGATAGCAAGATAGGCGGGGCTAGGAGACAAGGAGGAAGAGGAAGTGAGTAGGAGGGAGTCAAGATGTAGCCCGGGAAGGAGCAGGAAGCCTGCCGCGCGGCTCCCCGATAAGACGACCACGTGGAAATACTTAGATAAGTAGAAATGGGTTAATAATTAAGACAGAGCTAGCCCATAAACAGTAATGGTAACTGGCCGACAGGATTGTATCAAATACAGAGTCTCTGAGTGTTATTTGGGGCACACGTGGTTGCAGGACAATGGCGGCAGAACCAGCGGCAGCCGGCCGGGAAACCTACCGCAACAACTAATGGTAATAATATGATAGATATTTTAGGATAGATGTTGTGCATATGTAAGGTGTACATTATCAGTGCATGCATAGGGAGCCTATGATGTATACAAGGCGGGACAAGATAAGGAGAAATTAGATACAGGAAGAATCAGAAAGCAACAGCAATTGTTGTTACGGTGGAAAGATAAGAATCAGACATAAGTGAGAGCAGCAGGATCTCAGATACTCTTGGAAGCACATTAACCTAATGTGCTTGTTTACTGCTCCGTTCAGTTTGCAAAATTATTTGTATCGGGATGCAGAGTAAAAAAGGGAGATTTCAACAGCTGATTGAGAACTTAAACAGAGGCAGGGGATAATGGTGAGATTGGAGAGTGTGATAATGAGAGCTACAGGTCAGTTTTGAGAACATTTATATTGATGTAATACAACTGGACTGGCCAATAGGATGATATGGTAGGATTAGTCTTATGAATTGTGGTATGTGTGCCAACTATGTGCTTGTGCCTATGGAGGATGGAGAGTGTAGAATATTTTGGAACTGGAAACCCAGTGGTTGTGATCCACCATGTAAGTGCTGGGAACTGAGCACTGGTCCTCTTCAAGAGCAGTTAATGCTCTTAACCAGGGAGTCTTCTTTCCAGCCCCTCAAAAATGATAGTGACTGTTACAAAACACAATCAACTTTGTTAAATATTTACTTCTTTTTTCAGTCCTAAGAGTGATTTTCCATTTCCTTGCAGTGATAAGGCTGACATGATCCCCCATAGTCTATCAAAAGAACATAAAAATGTTCATCTATTTCCTCTAAAAAGAGAATCCTCTTAGTTCTCTAAATGATCCAACTCTGCTAGGGGCTGCATGCTGGACCAGTAATGGACTAGTTGACTGATGGACATGTCACTGTGATATAGTGAGCATATCCTAATTGGGCAGCCAGGTGTGATCACTTTATCCTGTGTCATAGAGGTGCAGAAAATAATTCCTCAAAGGGAAGAATGGAAGAAAATTAGAAATTAAAGGTGTTTCACACAAAGCTAAACAAAATAACTAAAATTACCTACAACTTAAAGATTGAGTCATAGCAGAAAATAACTTTTTAAATATTTACAGCCTTAATTTTGTTCAAATGTAATGCCATACTGAATTTTGCTATGTTAAATAATCAGATAACTATTTTTTCTTCCACTCAAAAAAGTGAAGTACAGATATCAATTTGTTTTGTGGACTTTACCCTGATGGCATTAGACACCATCTCATTGAGGCAGGTAAAGCCAGCGCAGAGCAAGAGGCATTAGAGGCAGTCCTGCATGGTGGACTGGAGAGATTCAACTACAATTAGCATCTTTCATACTGTCTCCAGCCTCATGAAAGTTGACTTTGGTACTAAGAACTTGTGGGCATTTTATAAGGATTGTAACACAATAAAACAACATGGTGTTATGAAGAATTGATGTAAGCTTCTAATCCATACCCAGAAAATAACTGGAGTACTTGCCTCAGTTTCTGTTAGAAACAGGATCCTCAATTCCTGTTCTCAAACTAATGTTTCTAAGAGCGATTTCAGCCTTTCCTAGTTCATGGATGTTTGTCGTGAACTCCTTGCAGAATCTAAAATTATGTCCTGTTTGCTTTGTGCCGGTCTTCTCTAGGATGTTTTCAGAGTGTTTCTGATGGTGAGGCTTTCTTCTCAGTGAATTGTCTGAATCAACTCCATAGCTCTGCCTGATCCTTGTTCCATAGACTCAAGATGAGGGTGTCAACAAAGGCCCAACTCACACAAATTTCCCCTCTTCTTTCATGCCCTTTCTGCAAAAACTCTTTTATGTCTTCCTCCTTCCTTCCTTTCTTGCCTCATATCTTCCTTCTTTATTCCCTCCCTCCTCAACTCTCTTTTTTCTCTCCTTACTCTTTCTTAAATCCTTTCCCCCTTATTCTTTCCAACTTCTCTTCTATTTTTCTCAGGTTCCCTGCTTCATCTTCTCCACAAATGTGAAGCATACTGATTTGTATTTTCAATGCTAAAATAATATTTAAATCAATATTTTCAGGTGATTTTCTATGGCTCATACATACACATACCTACTTGCAAACAAAGCACTCAATAAATAAATAAATAAACAAATCTAAAAAGATTTTTGAATTATTTTTATCCTACCTGTCTTAGTTAGGGTTACTGTTGCTGTGATGGAACAACATGATCAAAATCAACTTGGGAAATGAAGGGTATATTTGACTTATACTTACATACCACCATTTTTCAACAAAGAAAATATAAACAGGAACTCAAACAGGACAGGAATGTGGAAACAGGAGCTGTTGCAGAGGCCATGGGGTGGAGCTCCTTATTGGCTTTCTTCAATGCCTTGCTCAATCTGCTTTCTTATAGAACTAAGGACCCACCATCCCAGGGATGGCACCACCCACATTAGTCTGGGCTCTCATTTATCACTGATTAATAAAACGCCCTACAGTCTTGGCTACAGTCCCATCTTTTGGAGGCACTTTCTTAATTGAGTTTCCCTCCACTCCAATGACTTCAGCTTGGGTCAAGTTGACATAAAGCTTTCTGGCACACTACCCAAGATTGACTGAAAATATGTACATAAAACTCATGATTTGACAAGTTTTCTGCCTTTCCAATATCACGCAGGGCAGCATTCTGCTTCTGAGGGCCAGTAGGTTACTTGAGAACACAGGTCGTGCCAAAGCCTAGTGTCTTCAGCTTCAGTGGCATATGGGACATACATTTTCATTTCCAAATTCATCCTAAGAAGAATGAACTCTGGTATATTATTTCTAGTTATGACTTTGGAAACTGCAGGAGGGAAAATTCCAAAATGTTGTTCAAAAGAAGATTTCTCATGATTTTAGTCTTTTGGAGACACGTAGCTGTTTCTAAAATCTCTCATCTGGGATGGCCCATTAATGGTTCAGTATTAATGGTTTCAGAAGAATTGGTCATTTAAAAAAGGAGTCTTTCAATGCTGTGGAAGGCAACTAGGGTTTAAGTGGAAATGCTTGTGAAAGTTTCCTTAGCCTGAAAGAGTTATTCAGATGCCTTGCCATCATTTCCCTGATGCTGAGAAGCAAGGCCAGTGCTGCACAAATGAGCAACATTTATCCTCTGGGTGATCCTCACCATAGTGTGTCCATTAATGGCACAACTCACACATAGTTCAGTACACTAAGCTGAAGAAGGTTTACTGTCAATGACAAATAACATGGAGAAGTCTGAAATTACAGCACCCAGAAAATGTTCCTAAATATTCTTTAAATGACAGAAACTAAAAGAGTAATCACAATTAACATTCTATATCACTAAAACATGATAGAATACTCAGGCACAGTAATATATATCTTGAGTGTTTCCCTTTAGAGTGTTTGAAATTAACATCAATTTCCTGCCAGTAAAGATATACATGCTTCATTTATTGTTGTTTGCCACCTTGCAATTATCATCTGCTCTTCATTTTAAAATATAGTATACATAATCTTTTAAAAATCTAAAAGTCTCAAGAGCTATGGATACTTATACTATAGAATCCATCTTTAGTAACATCTAAAATAGGATATAAAACAAAATATAGTTCTGCAGCAAAAAAATATAGAGTTATATCTAAAAATATGACTAGAGTTCTGGTTTCAAAAGAATGGGTAAATTGAGGATAATATAAAGTCTTATTTTATAACTGATTTTTGTAAATATGAAATCAGGGAATGACATGAAAATCTGTTTAACTTCACTAATTTATTCTATTTAATTGAGGTTGATTATCACCAATACAAAAAGAATTTTAATTAAATGAGAAATATGTGAATAAAAGCCATACATTGTTTTGATTGAATAACTAGTAATTTATAACACAAAGTAACTCATCAGAGTAAAATTAGGAATCATGAAACAAACCCAGATGTAGGTGGCTGGTTGTCCCCAACACATCATTTTTCTTCTAAAATTTATTTGATTCTTTCTCTCTGCTATACAGGAAATAGATATTGCTGCTACTTTTTTGCCCTAGGTGAAAACCTATTTTCTGGTTTTGTTTGTGATGATAGAAAGAAATGGACTCAATCTGTCCTTTTAATTCCTTGATACTTTTTTCTCTTACAAGGCACTTGTGGGATAGACCAGTTGAAATAGGTTCTCTCATTGGCTCTTTCCAATGCTACAATGTATTTTGCTTTGTTGTCTTAGAAAGAAAATACATAGATAGAAGTATTTTCTGGGAATTGATACATAATCAGTGTCTTAGTTTCCACTTGTTTGATAAAGAAGTCATACCAAACCTACTTAAGAAAGTGAGGAAGAAATGTGTTTGTTTCACCTAACAGTTTATACTCCATCTTTAAGGGAAGTGAGGGCAGGAACTGAAGGTAAGAATCTTGGGATACAATGTAAAGCAAAGGGACTGGAGGAGCATTGCTTACTGATTATCTCAGCCTGGTTTCTTATAAAACCCAGAATTACTGTTTGACAGCTTTTTCTGTGGGCTCTCAGCTCACAAAGAATCAACACAGAGGGTCGTTATTAATTTTAAAAGATTGATCTAAAGCGTAGGCTTGTTCCTAACTAGTTCTTATAACTTAAATTAATCCATTTCTACATATTGTCACCTATCTCCCATCCTGCTTCCCTGCATCTCTCCCTTCCTCTCTCTCTCTCTCTCTCTCTCCCTCCCTCCCTCCCTCCCTCCATGCCCGCCCATGAGCCTAGATTTCTTCTCTTCTTCTTCTCTGCCTGGAAGTCTGGCCTATACATTCTACATAGCCATTGGCCATTCAGCTCTTTATTAAACCAAACACAGCCATATATCATCACACAGAGTACAAATATCCCGCAACAATACCTGCCCAGAAGTGGTATTGCCAACAGTGTACTGCCCCCCCCACATTAGTCACTAGTAAGGAAAATGTCCTATAGGCCTGCATACAGGTCAAGCTTATAGGAAAATTTCTTTGTATAAAAATATTTGAATTTTGTCATTTTTTAAATTTATTTATCTTATGCTGGACATAATTATGCATGTCTTTTTAAATGAAAACAAATATTTATAAACAATATTTGGGATTTGGGCATTGTTTTTCCAAGCTGCTTCCTGCTGGTAGGAGGCGCTGTCATGGGAGAATCCTAACAAGACCCAGAAATCCTGGCTGTAGTTGTCTGCAAGGCTTCATTGTCCCATTGACGTTGCTTCAGGGGGTCTTGCTCGATCAAACCACATTATTCTGGAAGGGATGCAGAGCTTTTCATTTTCTGTGCAAACAAAATTAGAAATCCTTTTCCCCCAGTAACTTGTCCTTAGGCTTAAATTTTGAAGTCAAAGCATATGTAATATATATAATATTTAATATATATATATATATAGTTAATCCAGCAGCATTTTTCCTTCTTCTTTTAATAATAATATATTTTAAAAGTTTTACATGTAGATCCCAGTTTCCTCTCCCTTCCTCCCTCCAAACCTTCATCCCTCCCTCCTTCCTTCCCTTCCTCCCTCCCTCCCTCTTCCTTCTTTCCCCTGTGACATACGCCCTGGCCA
This sequence comes from Cricetiscus sungorus, assembly GCA_030556225.1. Lineage (NCBI taxonomy): Eukaryota > Metazoa > Chordata > Mammalia > Rodentia > Cricetidae > Cricetiscus > Cricetiscus sungorus. Next base: position 30,060,362 of record JANBXA010000651.1, on the reverse strand, counting down.
CCCTCCTCTCCCATCCCCCCACCCCCATTCCACTTGTAGGGCTATGCTATCCAGGTTAGGTCATGTAAGTCTGTGAAGTCATTTGAAGTAGGGACTAGGACTTCTCTCCTGTCTCTAGGTTAAGGGGGTATCCCTCCATGGGGGGATGTGTCCGCAAGGTCGTTTTGTGCACCAGAAATAGATCATGTTTCGACTGTCTGAGGTCCCCCAGACTTCTCAGTCCTTCTAGCTGAGACCCATATTCAGGGTGTGCCTTGCTGGGTTCCTAGCCATCAGTCTGGGAGGCCCAAGCTCCTCCTTGTTCAGGTCAGCTGTCTTTGTGAGTTTCTTCAACCTGGTCTTGTCCCCTCTCTCTGCATCTGGATTCTGGTTTGACTCAGTGCTTGATTATGGGTGTTTGCTTCTGTTTCCAGAGGTACTAGATGAGGACTCCATGATGCTGGATAATTTAGTTGATGATCTCACTATCAGGGAAGGGCATTTATGGTTGCCTTTCCATGGTTGCTCAAATTATTAGTTGGAGTCGGTCTTGTAGTTCTCTAGACCTTTCTTTAGGTTCAGCTTTCTTTTCAAACCACTAATGGCTTGCTCTTTTATGCCCCTTACTCAACCTATCTAGTCACATGTGTTTTCCTCTCCTCCCTTTCTCTTTCTCCTAGTTCTATCTCCATTTACTGCCCCCCCCATTTCCCATGTGCTCTGGGGGACTTGTCCCTTCCCCCTTTTGTCAGGGACCATAAATAAATCTCTTAGAATACACCTTGTATCCTAGTTCGTCTGGAGGTGTGTATTATAGGTTGATGATCCTTTGCTCTAGGTCTAAAATCCACATATGAGCAAGTACATACCCTGTTGTTCTTTTTGTGACTGGGTTACCTCATTCAGGATGGTTTCTTCAAGTTCCATACACTTGCCTGCAAATTTCAAGATTCCATTATTTTTTTCTGCAGAGTAGTATTCCATTGTGTAGATGTGCCACATCTTCTTTATCGATTCTTCAGTTGAGGGGCATCTAGGTTGCTTCCAGGTTCTTGCTATTACAAATAATGCTGCTATAAACATAGTTGAACACATGTCCTTGTTGCATGGATGTGAGTCATATGGGTAGATACCTAAGAGTGGAATTGCTGGGTCCTGTGGCAAGCTAATTAGCAATCAATGGACATTACTCTCCCTCAACATTAATGGTCTAAATGTGCCTATAAAAAGACACAGACTAACAGAATGGATACGAAGACAGAATTCATCCTTCTGCTGCATACAAGAAACACACCTAAGCTACAAAGATAGACATTACCTCAGGGTAAAGAGCTGGGAAAAGATCTTTCAATCAAATGGACCCAAGAAGCAAGCAGGTGTGGCTATTTTAATATCTAACAAGTTAGACTTCAAACCAAAATTAATCAAAAGAGATGAAGATGGTCATTTCATATTCATTGTAGGATAAATTCATCAACAAAAAGTCTTGATTCTGAACATCTATGCCCCAAATACAAAGGCACCCACATTCATAAAAGAAACACTACTATAACTCAAAGCTCACATAAAACCTCACACACTTGTAGTGGGAGACGTCAACACACCACTATCACCACTAGACAGGACCACCAATCAGAAACTCAACAAAGAAACAAAAGAACTAACAGAAGTTATTTCTCAACTGGGTTTAACATATATCTATAGAACATTCCATCCAAACACAAAAGAATATACCTTCTTCTCTGCTCCACATGGAACCTTCTCTAAAATCGACCACATACTAGCTGGCATAACAACTTTACTCAAGAACTACAGGCAATTGAGCAAGCTGGAAGAAGGAGAGGAAAAAACACATCAACTGATTGTCCAGTGTCAGATGGCCAGTAACATTATAGGGATTAAACAGGTTATATTTTGGAGTATACATGTATATGCAAATACATTCATATATTCAAAAACGAGTGATGAGAAAAAAAAGTCAATGAAGTTGAAGGAGAATGGAGAGGGGAGTTTGAAGTGAGGAAAGGGTTGAGGAATGCTAAAATTAAAATGCAATCTCAAAGATAAATTTCAAAAAGCACTTAGATAAATGTCTGGCAGACACTTAAGTACCTCAGACAGTGTAACAGCCCTATTTTCAAAGGAATTCACCCCATCAAGTCTTTTTAGTATCCAGACAAATTGCATTACATGTTAGTAATTTGAACTGTTTTAATATGCATCTCCATTTAAAACTGACTTCTAAACATCACTTGAACTGTGTAGGAAATGGACTTTCAGAAATGAACTAGTGATTTGATTCAATAATGTTCGAAGAAACATACAGCTAACAAACCTCACACTTGGCATAAATAATTTTTGACATTTGTTTCCCCATTTTTACATTTTTATCACATGGATCTGCATTTGTGTTTTATTAAATACTGAAAAAAATCTCCTCCCTTTCTTTAATAAATGATTTTTATTTTCAGAAAATATCAAATAACAAGTATTACTTTGAACAAATTTTCTACTTACTTACAAATAGCCTTAATAAATTATTATATGTTTTATCTATATTAACATACATGGTACCTACATGAATTATGAAGATGGTTTATTTTCTCTGAATATTTTTATCTTCATTATTTAATTTCCAAAAAATTAACTATGAAGGTCCATGGGAAAGTATTTCTCAAAAGCATTTATTACCCCATATTAACTTTCTGTTAGTGGAAGGATAAAAACTTATTTGAGGAATCCAAATGATAGACAGTTGTCCAAAGGTCAGTGAAACAAATTATTAAGATTTTAGGGTTAAGACTAAGATACAGCAATAGATTGAAATGAAGAAAGTTGAATCATGGAACATGAGTAATGTAGATATGGTTATAAAAAATTCTAGTTGCAAATTCAAAATACAAAATATCTGTCAGATCATTACTGTCTCCATAGGGCAGGAAACATACATACACATATATCCATGTTAAAAGTGAAGCATAATAATATATACAAATAAACTGATAATAATATTGAGTAATCCGTGAGACATAAATATTTGAAAATCTTCTATCTGTAGACTTTCAGCTATTAGAATGTGAAGTTATACTAAACCTACTAGCAGGCTCTTAAATAAATATGGAAGTAGAGTTTGTGAGAAAGAAATCAATTTTATAAAACCCTGGGGTTTGGAATTCATCTTTGTTCTCTTCTTTCTATTGATTTTTTTTATCATATTAATACAAGGAAACAAGAAAAATAAACAATCTGAAATGGGCTTATTTGTAGATCTTTAAGGAAAATTCTAAATAACCCATGCTTAATTTTTCAAGAATTAAAAAACAGCAATAAATACTATTTCCTTTTCTAATATTCTTATGTCATTAAAATCAGTATTTCAAAAGCAAGTTGCCATGTAATAACAGGTTTCTCTGATCATAGTTTAGAAAATTAGGAAAGGATTAATGGGGTTTTAATTTCAATGAAAATTAAGTATGGAATATTTTACAATTAACTATCTTTAACTGATCTAGCTATCTATATATATATACATACATATATACATACATACATACATACATACATACATACATACATACATACATAGGTGTGTGTGTCTTCCATTTTTCCTTATTTTCCTTTCCTATTTTTTCTTCCTTTCTTTGCTTTAGAAAGAAATGAGTCTGACTTATAGATTACATGGAGACAAAGCATTTTCTAATCATAAAGGACTCTCTTCATTCCTGCTCTCTTACTGAGCAGCTTATTGTTCAGAGTTAGAGGAGTAGATGAACAAGATAACTAATGAAATCATGCTGCTATCTTAAATGAGGTTGGCCTACTTTACCATTATTTGCTGTATGATTTCCAGATTCCTCCAAATCTTCAGTCTGCCTTGCTTCATCAGAGAGATTGTTTGTGAAGTTTATATGAAAACATCATCATGTCACCTGGCATATGGATTAGCAGGACGCATGATATGATGTCATCATGTCATATGGCACAGGGCTCAGCAGAAAGTATGATGTCATCATGCCACGTGGCAAAGGGCTCAGGAGAAAACATGATACCAAATAGATTTTAAACATTAAAACTCTCCCTAAGTGTTATTCATGCCAAAGCTCCGTTTCATTATTATTAGCGTTTAAAGTAATAAATAACTCAAACAATAAAACAATTGTCTTTTTATAAAATACAATGAAATGTAGCTAAGTACCATCAATTTAAACCATTCCTTAGTATAAATAGGAACTCCATACATATTAAGATTGTTTGTTACTCTTAAAACAGTATCTAGGCAGCAACTTATTTTCTGTTGAAGTAGATGGTTGAAAGCTAAGTAAAATAAATAACATAGATAAGACAAAATTGCTTGACAGAGAACATATTTATGAACATATTAATTTTGTCATGTAAAATTTCTCAATTTACAGGGGTTTGATTTTGATTTTCCTGATAAAAGTGAGACAGATTCAGTAGAACTTGCACTTTGAATTTTGACCTATTTTCAGAGTAGGCAAATGCAGTACAGTATACACTTGAGGTCCTATGCAACAAGAATGGGCCTCAGTTCCCAGTTATCCATGCCAACATTGAATAAACAAGTGGCACTCTAGAGTGTACCATATTGATGCTGAGGGTCAGTAGGTTAGAGGTATGTTATGCACTTTCAATTTACAATACTTTCATCTTACAGTGACTTTTATCAGAACATGCCCCACTTTGAATAACAAAACATTTGTATTTTCAGATTAACTGCAAGTAAACAGGATAAACTTTCCTTCAAAAATATTGAAAATATTATAAATACAGGATTAAAAATATGTAGCCACTATTGTTTAGTGTTTAAACCAGTAATCAACATCAACCTTGTCCTCTTCCTATATATTTTTGAAGCACAAACATGTCCAATCTAAACACTATACTACACCCATTTACATACAGGCATCACAGATAAGGACTCAGTGACAAATAAGGAAGCAAAGAACACATAGAACACAGGAATTTGGGAAGAATGTGCTGGGGAAGTTGGGAGGAGTTGGATTAGAGTAGGGGTGGAGAAGATCTAAATACAGTGTACATATGATGTAATTACCAAAAGATTTAAAAAGCACTAAGTTTGTATGAATGTTTTCTTCTCTTTGACCCAAACCAGATTCTGATGATTACCTCAGATGTCCACCACTCCACCCATCAGTTAGAGCATTACACTCACAGAGCTAGATCTATATGAAGGCTAGGAGATATTTTAGGTGGCATGTATCCAAGATTTTGAAAGTAAGCATTTTTACAACAGAAATAGCAACTTAATACATAAAAACAGTCACCGGAGAGATGCTCCTTAACAACTGGCATACATATTGATGAGTGATAGTACTATATCTAACAGTGTATTGATCTGATGAAGAATTGATCACTTAAAACAATAAAATAAAATCTCTGCAAAGAACATTGCCTGCATTCATTTTTATGCTAAACTTGAGAGGGAAACTCTCAAATTACAAATAGATTGCAGTCTGTTTGAGAGGCACCTGATTGCCTTTTATACAGCTAGATTAAAAAAAGCCTAAAAGGTGATGTACTGTTCAGTCAAGTCCTCCTTGGCCACCTCTGCTCTTCTCTACTGTGAAGACTTGTGGTTATCTACATTACACTCCTAGTTCTCCTCAAAAGCCTAAACTGTACTATCCATTTGAGATTGTGCTGTGTCTCTTCCATACTGAAGCTACAATACAGTGTATATTAAAGTCATTTACCATATCTCCTTTCCCATACTTGATAATCATGAGAGCATAAACAATGTATTGTGAAGCTATGAAAATGTAATCTTTGGGGCCCTTCCTTTGCAAAGGCCATCCCAAGACTGTGTTTAACATTTTATGTATAATATCATACTGTTCTGTAGTGATATATTGTTTGTAATCTAACAAATGAAGCTTTCCTGTAGACCTGAATTGCAGAGCTAAGCCACTAGTTAACCACACACCTAGTTAAAATTTAAGCCACTAGTTAGCCTCATATACACTAAGCCACTAGTTAGCCATAGAGTACAGGCAGTGGTGTCCACAACTTTAATCCCAGCACTCAGGATACAGAGCTCAGGATAGACCTCTGTGAGTTCAAGACCACCCAAGGCTACATGAGAGTCAATCAGTCTAAAGGAGAAACAGAGCTCACACCTTTAATTTAATTTCAGCACTAGAGAGGTTATAAAGCAGGACTTCAATGCAGTCTCAGAGGGCAGGTGAATTCTGGTGTCTGCAGTCTCTCTGAGGTCAGAATTTCCCCTGTTATGGCCCCAAACCTTGTTAGAAGTAAGAACTCTCTAATAGTTGGCTGATTTGTTTTTTCTGATCTTCAGTTTAACCCTGATATTTGTCTCTGGGTTCTTATTATTCCTGTTACATTGTATAATTTTAAAAAAACATCCAGTGATACATAAGCCTTAGAATCCACAAGCTCTACATATACCCAGTGGAAGCAAGTGATGTCAAAATAATATCAACATTGGCCTCTATTCTAAAATGAGAAGACCACTTTGCCTAAAAGAGTTATACATAGGTAAGCAAGAAATGAGTCCTTCTGGTTTCAAGAGCCTGAAATGTGGTGTTGTCATAGGAGCATAACCTATGTTACCTCAAATAGTATAATTGACTCAATAATTTCCTATGGAGAGGGAGTATGCAATCAGGTCAAAGCAAGCAATTAATTGACCTGACAATTATATTTAATATATAAATAAATTGTCTAGAAATTGATTTTATCAATGCTTTATAAACTTAAATAACAAGCAAATGACTTGGTATCTAGGACCTTAAGAAGGAAATCAAATCTGTAGCAAGTAAAGCTATGGCTTGATTATTGGAAACTGTTCAGACTCCATGGTTAAGAGCTAGAGTGTTGTCTTTGCCAGGATTTCAAGTGAAATCCATCTTGAGCATTAGAACATATCCTATGTCTGTCTCTGCTTTGTTTTACATCTATTTTATTAGTTAAATGGTAGCCAGATGCCAGTTTCTTCTCTCTCTCTCTCTCTCTCTCTCTCTCTCTCTCTCTCTCTCTCTCTCTCTCTCTCTCTCTCTCTCTCTCTCTCTCTCTCTCTCTCTCTCTCTCTCTCTCTCTCTCTCTCTCTCTCTCTCTCTCCCTCTCTCTCTCTCCCTCTCTCTCTCTCTCTCTCTCTCTCTCTCTCTCTCTCTTTCCCTCTCTCTCTCTCCCTCTCTCTCCTTTCTCTCATGAGTGTGTGTGTGTGTGTGTGTGTTTAGTTTGACTGCATTATGTTAAATGGAACCAAATAGCAACAGTGGATTGAACTCCTAACTCAATCACTTCTTAATTGTATAACCTAATGTAAATTGCTTTAGTCACTGTAAGATTTTATTTATTTACCTGCAAGTGAGAAGCAGAAACTCATGATTTGGTGGTTGGAATTAAATGTTATCCTCTTAGTAAATAGAATGAATAGAAGCTGTTTGAAAAACAAAGTGTAGCCATTATCCTGCCGTGGAACACATATGCTGAAGTTGTTGGCACTTGTGGTAGCTCACCTCTACAGTGATTTCCAAAGTATAGTCTCCTCTTGGTATTCATAGCTTTCTACATTTTTCTTTCCAATGACTAAGGCATATCTGTTTGCCTATCCAATGTTAAAGAAGCTTCCTTGTGATTTCTGCAGCTAAGCTTCAAATAGCATTGCAGCTACCATGTCAAGCTCTCCAATTTCTCACTAAGAAGAGAGCCAGGTCATGCGCTTCAAGAAGCACAGAGAAAAGACCAACAGAGGGAAGTACTCAGTCCTCCTCCTATCAACCAGTGCCAAGTTGTCAGTCATATATGTTAGGCATAGTTGAAGGGAAGCATCCAGGCCTCAGGCAACATCATGGGAGAGCAGAAGTTGCTCACCTGTGCCTCTCTCAAACCATGACCTACCAAAGCAGAGATGACAACTGTTTGCTTTTCTTTTAAGCAACAATACCAATTAGGGCAATTCATGTGCAGTGATAGGGAACTAATGCCATTCTGCTTTGAGTTTTGTTCCACAGGATTGATACTACAAGCCATCTGTTGATTAAGTGGCAAATCTGTATTCTCAGAGACAAGTTGATTGAATTTATACAGTCTTCACAGAACATTGTCAGCTTATACACAACAGGAGCAAGATTCTCCGCAATAACAGCTTGTGATGGGAAATACGTGGGCAAGGGGGCAAAGGAAGGAAAAGGAAAATCTTTTTGAAACAGTTACCTTTGGCTATGGGCATCACTGACAAGTGTGATCTCAGTTCAAGGTTGGGCTGCCAGTTGCTAGGCAGACATCTTTGTAGACATTGTTTTTATTTGGATTTTACTTATGTTTACTGTGGCTTCTGTGGCAGTTTATGCTTCTGGCAGAGGCTGCATGGTTGTTTTTTTGTTATCAGGAGCAGGTGAATGATATTCTGGTCCCTCAAAGCCTCACATACTTGTTTATTTTTGTTACGGTTTGATAAAAGTCGCTCTAAGTTCATTCTGACACCTTTCATAATTTCCACATGCCATTTTCTTTAGGACAGCAAACCAAGCGTCTGTCACAGCATCACACAGGGTTCCAATTGACTTCAATGTTATCAGTAAATGCAATATTGTATTTCTGTTTCCATTTTCCTCTCTTAGATTATTAGTCTGCACCAACGTTGAAACCTAGCACTGTGGGATGTTGTTGGCATGGGTTTGGTATTTCTGTTTTAATGCTTCCCCTATTAGCTTTAAAAAAGGGGCTTTCACTTGAAATGAGGAAGCTTCTAACAACAGAGCCCGAAGCTGCATATCATTTACCACTCGGTTCTTGTAAGTTGAAAAGTAAATGTGCAGGAGAGATGGAGTCCTTCCATCTCCAAGCATCACTCTTAGCATAGTGGCCCTAAGGCCTCCAGCCAAGTGTTCCAAAATGTTCCAAAATGTTAATTGATGAGTACCCCAGGGCCTGATTTCTATTCCTAAACAGAATTATTCCCTTTATTAGTCATTGATGTGATACAATGCTCTGCCAAATGTTGTGTTAGGCTTGTGACTCTGACAACACTTTGGCTTCCCTTTCCTTCATTTTCTTTTTCTAGTTTTTCTTTCTTGAAAGGGGCCAGAGATATATTTTCAGATGTATGTAAAGAACAGATACAGAAAAATGTCACAGTTACCACATATATCCCAACATTGACATTCCTCTGCCATTTTCTGCTTCAACCTGAACGTGTGATCACATGCCACCCATAGGTGGCAAGCACAATTAATGCTAACTGAAACTCTTATGGATAAGCAACAGTAAGGTGGCAGATATGAAACAATCACTGCTATGTGATCAATAAAAAGTATCAATGAAATGAGCACATGGCAGAAAAAACTGAAAATTGTGAAAGTAAATGGACAATAAATACTTGAATAGAGTTGGAAAGATTTTTCTTATTACATTTGTAGATTTGAATATTGTGCTTTATATCTTATAATCATCTGGGAAATTAAAAGGGGTGGCTGTGAGTACCAGGCAGGGAATGATTTTGATATTTTTAGTATTGAAATGGGTGTGCCACAAGTAACTGTTGTCAACAAAACTTGATGAGATGATATGGTATTGTTGCCATTATTACAGCATGTTTAATTTTTTTACATAATGTTTATTGCTGTTTATGCTACATACATGTAGTGATTATGGGGACCACAAAAGGGAATCAGATTCCCTGGTATTGGAGTTATGGATAGGTATAAACTACTATGTGACTGTTAGGAATTGAACCACATTCCTCTGGAAGAGCAGCCAGTACTCTAAAACATTTTGCCATCTCCCCAGCAGCACCCCCTTTATTTCAGAGCTATTGTTACCACCTGTACCATGTGTGGAACTCCTATCTGGAAATGTCTTCAGAAACACTTTATAAGCCAGGCAAGATGTCTCATTAATTTCATCACAACATTTTCTTTTCCAAAAATGGTCTTATCCAGCTTTCTCACATGCATTATTCAATATTGTTGGCTCTGCGAGGGTTCCAGCTATTTCCAAATATCAGACATAAGCTGTAAAGACAAAGACATGTTAAGCATGTATTTTATAGTCTTTGCTTCAGCATTTAAAGCAACTCCAAATGAGGAAAAGAAAAGAGAAAAGGGGAGTTTAAAAAAAAAAAAAGACTATCCTCTTATTATACATCATTACAGTACTGTAAGTTTGCATGCAGATATTTCATTGAATTTATATTCTTTTAATTTAAATCATTGATAACTTAAGAATCTGAAATTCAGTCAGAAAAAAAAATTTGAGAACAAATATCCACAGTGCTGTAAAGAGACTGACTATCCATAGAAGGATAGCCCACCTCCTAATTACAACCTCTGACTCTAATTACTAGATTCACAGATAATAACACATTAAACAAAAACAGGGACAAAGTTTTCAAACACTTTAAAATAAAAGCAAGCTAAGATTTATTGCATGTCCATTGCATGCTAGGGCTACCACATGTCAGAGCTAGCTTTGGCACAAATGTAGTAACTTTTAAGAGACTATTTTTGAACGAACAATACATTAAAGTTTCTACATATGAAATTTTAGGAGACAAACATCCAGCACATTTTAAAATTAATATCAGAGGACTGGCAAGATGGCTCAGTTGGTAACAACTTATGCAATAGTGGAGAGACTACCTTAAATGCCTTTCCCTGATAAAAAGATTGAAGACCACCTTATATTCCATCTTAGAGCCCTCATACAGTAGCTGATAGAAGCAGAAGCAGGCACCTACAGCTAAACACTGACCCGAACTCCTGGAATCCAGTTGCAGAGAGGGAGGAGTGATGAGCAAAGGGGTCTAGACCAGGCTAGAGAAACCCACAGAAACAGCTGACCTGAACAAGGCAAAGCTCATGGAAACCAGCATAGGACCCACCCAGACCCCCTGAAGGTGGGTCTCAGTTAGGAGGCCTGGGAAGTATATGGTACCTCTGACAACTGAACCAAGATGTATCCTTAGTGCAAGAACAGACTTCAGGAGCCCATTCCCCATGGAGGAATACTGCCTTAGCCTAGAGACATGGGAGAGCCTAGGCCCTACCACAAATGATTTGACAGACTTTGATGATCCCTCATGGAAGGCCTCGCCTTCCCTGAGGAGTAGATAGGGGATGGGATGGAGGAGTCTGTGGGGGACATGGGGGAATGGAAGGGAGAGGGAACTAGAATCTATATGTAAAATAAGAAAAAAATACTGAATAAAAAAGGGGGAAAAGATGGCTCAGTTGTTGATTACATGAGTTTAGTCCCTAGGATCCACAGGTTAGAAGCAGAGTCCCTCAAGCTGTCCTCTGACCTCTGCAACCACACCATGGCATGCTCCTCCCTCTCCACCACATAAACAGTTAGTGTAATAAAAATTAAAATTCAGAACTGTGGTTTTATGTTTAGAAGGGTGTCTGCCTTGTTATGTCATGTTATATGTTTAGGTGAGCACAAGACATTCACTCTGCAGTCAAGACACAGAAAGCAGGAGACACTACTCAGTGGCAGAAAGAACAGACATTTCTCAACAGCCCCTAAATGGTTTGCTGATGTTTGAGTCTAGAGTGACTGGAAATCTCAAAATGAATCTGTCTTTTTTAAAGTGCAAGAATTGTGTTCTTTTTAGTCATATTATGAAAAGGAACTGTCACAAGCAATTGGTAAACTCTATACTGAAACATAGAATTTCTTTTTGACTTGGTTTCTATGAATGATTTGATTGCTCAACCTATAAACACAGAAAACTACAATGTATGGCTATAGCCATGTATTCTTCATGTGTGTGAATGTGTGTGTGTGTGTGTATGTGTGTATACAGGTGTAATAATATGCATAAAATGGTAGGAATTTTGATGCAGTTTAAAAAATATATTGCAGACAAACACCAAGAGTCATATTTTTTCTTTTATTTGTTAAAAAATTATTTTACTTTTAATTACATGTATTTTTTTGGTGGTGGGGAGATGAATGGCCATGTGGACACAAGTACATATGTCTTTGGAGGTCAACATGTAACACAGAATTCCCTGGAAGTGGAATGTTATGTAGGTGTGAGAAACCAACATGAATGATGCTGGGCAACAAAATTTTATCTTTTCAGAAAAAAAAAGTGTATTCTTCACCACTAAACAGTCTCTCCATCACCTTTTTCATTTTTAAAGTTTTGTGTGTGTGTGTGTGTGTGTGTGTGTGTGTGTGTGTGTGTAAGTCTGTGAATGCTGCCCTGTATTATGCATTTATGGAGGTCACAGGACATCTTGGAGGAGTCACTTCCCTCCTCTCACCATGTAGGGCTGGTAGGGCTGGTGACTGAACGCAGATCATCAGGCTTGGTGACAAGAACCTTTAGCCACTGAGCCATCTCACCAGCTTTCTCCTGTAATTGTGACCCAGTTAACAATAAAGCAAGGACATTACTATTGAATGTTTTTCTCCATGTCAGTCCCTGCTGCCTACCTGAAAGTCTGCTGTTCATTATGGTGACTCATGTGATTTCATTCCCTTATGCTGAAAAAGTCTACCATTCACACAGGTGTCTCTAAAATTTTGAATTTTTAAACATTGCCCTTTTTAACTTTATGTAAATGGAGTCACTGGCCTGGTTTCTTTTAGAATATCTGCAAAACTTAGCTATGTTGATTAGAATTGAGACTTTTTTTATTTGTAGTTCTATAATATATACAAGTCACTTATTCCTTTCCTTTTTGAGGAACTGAATGATTTGCAGGTTCTTGGTAATTGCTGCTGTCACTGAGACCATGGTACCTCATTAGAAACATTAATTTCTCACCTGAAGTAAAATGACTATGTTATAGCTTCTTGTGGAGATCATAATTTCTACCCAATCTTCTCTCATTTATTCTCTCATCTTATTTTAAAAAAAGACTGGAGAAGAACATTCTTGCAGCCATGCGTGGCCATGTGAATGTGTCCCCCTTTCTGAAATGGAAATGCAAAGTGAGTGAGAAACGTACTCTTCCAGCTCCTAACTTTCTGAACACCTGTGCTCTGGGTGTACTTTTCCCCTTCCCACGCTCTGTGACACTGATGTGCCCACAGTTCAGCCTGAGGATATTGTAGGACTGGAAGATAGCCTAAAATAAGTGACTGACCAAGTTATGAGACTGAAAAAGCACTGATCCTTACAGACCCCAGGCAAGAAGTGTCTCACAAACATGGGACCTTGAAGTGGAAGTGCATCCTTGAGGTAAATACCACCACTAATTTCTTAAGGATTCCAGGTGTCTCTTGTAGTATGTTGGGCATGCATGTCTTTCATTTGAGTAGCTGTTGCCAAAATGTATTTCAATGGGGCTCTGTCAATCTGTACTCGCGCCACAAGGCCACAAGGTTACCATGGCTGTACCTCCTTGCTCACATTTGTTATTGTTAGAGAGTTTAATTTTATGCCTCCTGTACATGCCAAATGCTATCTCACCAGGTTTTGCCTCATTCCCCTGGCAGATTTTTTTTTTCATGTGATGTTTGTTTGGACCAAGTTCTTCTGTGAAGTACATGTTTGAGGTTTTTGTTCCTTTTCTCTGCCTTGTTGCTTCTTAATACCTTTCAAGAGCCTGTACATGCTTCTCAATAAGAAGGCCTGGGCAGTCTAAGGGACCTCTGACAGTGGAACCAAGATGTATCCCTGGTGCACAGAAGGACTTTAGGAGCACATTCCCCATGGAGGGATGCACCCTTAACCTAGAGGTAGGAGGGAGGGCCTAGTCCCTACACCAAATGACTTGATTGATTTTCATGATCCCTCCTGGAAGCATCACCCTCCCTGTAGAGTTGGGTGGTGTGGGAAGGAGGGAGAAAGGAGAGAAAGGGGGAGGGAAGTAGAGGAAACTGGAATTGATATGTAAATTAAAAAATATTTTTTTTTTTAAAAAAAAGAGCTTTGGATAATCCTGGAGATAAACTAGCCTATTGTTAGCCATATGCCTTGGAAATAATTAAAAATCCTTCATTTTCCTCATGGCATCTTGATAATGTTTCTGTTTTAAGGAAGTAGGTGCCTTCAATCTTCAATTCTTTATTATGTGTGAGTTCTTTTTTTTTTTTTTTTTTTTTTTTTTTTTTTGATGATATGTAAGAAGTTCTAGATGGCCATCCAGGCTGATGTAAGAGCTTCAGACTCGGCTGCCTTTTGGATTTAGTCAACCATTTACTTGCTCCCTTTTCTGGCATGCTTTTTCCACAGAAGCACAAAGAATAGAGGTACAACTGGTTGCTGTGATTCACAAGACATCAAGAGTGTGCCTGTGGGTGTTTCTACTCCATAAGTGCGTCATCACTCATGTGGACCGAGAGAGGAGAAATCTTGGGGCTGACAGGTTGAAGGCATTTTCTTCAGAAGTTGCCTTGGCAGGATTTCAAAAAAACAGAAACATTTCTGTTGAACATGCTATTGTTTACGTATTTGCAGAACAGGTTGAACTGGTGTACAAGTGCTCATGTACAAAAGACGTGAAGTTCTGACTAGCTGTTGACAAGCTACACTTGAACCCAAGCATGTAAAAATGTTGCTAGAAATTTGAGAATTTAGCTTCCATTCATCTGCTAAAGAGCAGAAGGAACAGATCTTAGGAAACACTCTCTCCATCTCTGGCTGGTTCTCTGATAACAGCAAGTAGCTTGTAGTGATATAATTTGGAGATATTTTAAGGGAGATACATGGGTAATACAGAGAAATGTTGACAAGGAGAATCTTAAGTTAAGTAGATAAGTTATAGATTAGCAATTACATATGTATTATATATAATATATGTAACATGTTTAAGTTAAAAAGACAATGACTAGAAGCTATAAAGTAGGTTTCTACTAATTGCATAGGGCCTCACACCAGTAGTACCTTGTATCTTCCCAAGGAAGATACCAACTGACTAAAGAATGCAGAAGTCTCTTTCTTCAATATTGAGGACACTCAAGTGGAATCTGAAAGATCATTTATCAAGGAAATTACCAATAATGGCTAATATCTATTAATGCTACTACTGACAAGGAATTACTCAATGTGCTTTGTCTGCATTTTCCCACTTCATCCTCACAGAGGCCCTACAAGATGTGAAAGATTTTTGTCATTCTCTAATGAAAGGGCTGAAGTGTGGCGAGGTTAAGTAATTTGCCCAAAGTCATGCAATTTGTAAAAGACAGAAATCACATCTATCTTGTGTCCACAGTCTGGATTTTCACTGGCCTGACTTCTCACTTGTCAGGGTTATAAAAAGATTTGCTACAGCAAAAGAGAAACTCTACTATGAGACTTCCTAATTCTGAGACTACTTGGTTTTAACAAATTTAAAATGTATTTTACAGTATAAAACAGAGAATCCAGGAGGAAAGTGAAAAGGGGTAGGTGAAATTTCAGGAGGGAGGAACATGTCTAGAAAGATCTTACGTGCAGGGCATTTGTCCAGAAAAAATATATTCCTGACACATTGTAGGCAAAGGATACTTCCTGAAGGCTGTGCATACAGGAGGTGATGAGGGAGTAGGAAGTAGCAAAGATATAAAACATACAAAATGTTCCTGCCAGGCAGAGGTGTCACTTGAAAGTCTGAAATGAGGTTCCAAGAGTCACACATTTTCTTACAAGCAAAAAGGAACTAAGAGAAAAAAAAAAAAAAAACCACATTTATCATTAAGCGTCAAAGGTCTTACAGAGGTTTAACTTCAGATCATTTTTTTTTTAGATTCACCAATACTCCTCGCTACCATAACTTAATAGCAAGAGAATTATAGTAAGATCCCAATAGAAATTGTTAGGCATTCATTCATGAGTGCATTCATGTAAGAAGCAGCAACTTTGCTACTTCTCTTTGCACTTTTCTAGGAATTAGGTATAATAGGGTAAAGAAAATATTCCTGCCTACTCTTCAAAAATCAGTCTTTACAAATGTTAGTTATGCTCTCTGCATCAGAAAATCACACAAACTACATAGATATGTGAAAGCTTAACTGGCATAAAAGAACCATGAGATGAAGAAACAAAGAAATAAAATATAGAGGGCGAATGCATATGAAAAAGTCTTGAGCCTTCATAGGAAGTTAACTAAGTATCTGAAAACAAAAGAAGGAAAACCATCTAGAAAAGAGGATGTGTTCAAAACCAAGAGAGTTTAGATCATGCTTATGAGTCATAAGCACCATAAATGAGTAGGATGGTGGGCGGGTCACTTCCCTTCTCTTGCCCTCATTGCCTCATCTCTGCAATGTAAATCCTAATATTAGCCCTCTTTGTCATCTGAGATGTAGTTTGCTTCAAATGAGCCACTGAACTTGGGCATGGCCTTCAAAGTGTAAAACATGGCGTTTCATTTTGCTATAAGATACTATTAATATTCTCAAAATGCCCTTCTAATTGTCTGGACCAGAAACATAAGTGGTCATTCACACAAGAACAGACTCATGTACAAAAACAGATAAAGAATTTGTCCATTGGGTGTAAGGAAAATTGGGTCTAATCCAACTCTGATTTTATATAACCCATCTAGAACAAATATCTAAATAAAAAAATAAATATGTCTGTGGTTGAAACTCAAGAATAGTTTACTCAGAAGCTCCCATGAGCCTGTAAGCAGACCTGGGCAACACATTTCCTCTCTATTTATTCTCCCTGGATTACTGAAGACAGAGCAAATCATTCTCATTCACCTCTCCAAAGTGGGCTTTTCTTTCTGTGTCCAGAAGACCCAGAACAACATAGAACTTGTCAACTCTACTTATGGTAATAAATCTCTTTTCTGCAAGTCTCCTGACATTCTAATGCCTTCCTGAAAGTAATAAAAAGGTCATTTTCCACCTGAATTCATCTTCTCCAAGCTGCCTTATATTTCTACAAATCCAAGTTTCAACAAGTTAGATTTCATTCCTTCTCAAGTATTTTATTTGTTTTAACCAAGTAAGAATCCCAACTGCTGCCCGGAGATCTACTTCAACAGCTCGAATGGGGATTATATTTCATTGTCTGACTGTATAATGCCCATGCATTTTGAATACTGAACTGCTTCTTCTTCTTCCTTTTTTTTTTTTTTTTTGAGTGACAGAGAATTAATGTTCCCTTTCAGATATTGTCCAAGGAATTCTTACAGTTCTGTTTCCCACATCAGCTTAATAATTTTCCATGTACCAATTATGCCTCCACCAACAATTCTCACCTAAATTTAAAACAATCTCACCCAGAATCCCTAAGACTGAACATATCTTTTACTTTACAAAGTCAACTCAGCCATACTGCCTTGTGTTTCACAATCCTGTCTCTAGTTTCCCAGAGAATGGATCCCAAGGGCAGCTTTTAAAAGAGTGTCACATTCTTCCTGTAAAAAGTAAGCATGTCTCCTTCAGGTAGATTGGATATTCATTAAAGTATAATGGTCATTTTAGAGAAGATTACCCAGAAGATAACATTTTTTCCCTGTTTTGGTCTTGTTTTTAATGTGAAGTGTATGATTATCCTGGGCATCTGAAGGCACACATTTGAAATCTGAGAAAAGTTTCGACTCCTTGTCCACAGTGTGGGAAAGAAAAGAAATCTCCACTTGCTTGTTTTGGTTAGGAGATCTGTGAGCCTGTATAGGTAGGTCAATCCCTCCACTTCCCTAAAATGATTGGTCAAAGGTTTGTTGTGATTAGCAAAGCACACTATGGGCTTTCCTTTGAGGGAAGAAATCCCAGGATGGTGAGGATGGTCTATACCATAGCATGCTGTCTTCTACGTGAGGCAGGACACATGGCTAACCTGGGAACAGGTAATCCACCCAGCCTCCCAAGAAGCCTCATCTTTTGTTAAGAGCAATGCTAAAGGCAGAACTGTAGCTGCTAGACACTGGTTCAGCAGTGGCCATGTCAGTCAAGCCCTGTGCTCTGTCTACTTCATGGGTGAGGCAGAGTGATCTCAGTTATCAGGAAGAGGAAGAGGAAGGGCAGTTGGAGACATAGACAGCTGCTTTGAAGTATCAGGTTCCCCTCCTCCTGCTGTTGAGACAAAGAGACAGGCCAGCAGAGAGGAGCCACTGCACTGAGGAAAGTCAAGAAAAGAGAACAGCACAGCCAGTCAGTTTGTTTGCCTGTTTGGTAAGTGGCTCACACTCTGATCAATTGCAGAGAAGCTACAAACTGCATGGGCCATGGAAGAATGCAGGGCTTTGGGCATCAAAGGGCATTATAAAAAAACATCAGCATTACAAACCTTTGCCTGTGTCCTCCCATGCTGAAGAAAGGTTCACTTAACGAATGGGGGACAGAAAGACCATGGGGAAAACATTTTGTTTTTGTTGTTATTTTGATTTTTGTTTCTTGCTTTTGTTTTTTTTTTCCACCTTTGCAACATGCTACAAGGAATCAGCCAAGACTGGCCTGGAGACTATCTCTTGTCTAATTTTTAAAAACTGAGAATGC
Source organism: Cricetiscus sungorus (assembly GCA_030556225.1). NCBI lineage: Eukaryota > Metazoa > Chordata > Mammalia > Rodentia > Cricetidae > Cricetiscus > Cricetiscus sungorus. The sequence continues at coordinate 30,041,987 of JANBXA010000651.1, read as the reverse complement.
CTTTTTCTTTTAAGTTAAGACAGCAATACTTTCTTTATCCATCTGTTCTTCTCCATTTCCCTCATTAGTCATCCTTGGGATTAACTAATAGAGAGAATTGATCTTAGTCACACTGCCCTGTGCATTTGTTTTCTTAAATGCTTCCTGCGTATGCTATTTACTTGTGGAAGTCCCTTCCCAAAGGACCTAGTCCTTCTCTAGCCATTGTCTGTGTGCCTAGTATAGATGAAGTCATTCCTTTCTCCCTCCCGCCCCCATAAGAACACAGATTTTCAAGGCCTATTCCTTGCCTTCCATGACTTGACTGAACTGCTGTTTTACCTTCACCCTTTCATGAAGGAGGATAGCTTTGAATGTACTTAGACCTACGTTTATACATAAAGAACGTAGTTAGACCTAAGTTGGTACATAAAGTAGAGTCCCTTTCAAGACCTGAAACCACACATCAGAAAAAAATACTTTGTCAGTGTCTGCTAATAAAAACAACAAAGAAACCAAGATGTTGAGATAAAGCTGTGAAAAGGCAAATTGTGGCCAGTCTTCTGCATCCCTAAATAACTCTTGCTATTTCCCTTTCCTTTTCTGCCTTTTTTTTCCTAATCTACTCCGTGCTCTCCACTAGCCCTTGAGATTCTGACATTCCAAATTTAATTCAATACTGTTGCCTCTGATAGGGAAAATAATCTGGTTTTAGTTATTTTGGCTTTGTTGTAAGGTCACACAAGGTACTACCAACCATTCCTTCTATAAGCAGCCATCAAACACTTCTTAGGTGCCAGACACTGGGAATTGGTCCAGGGACTAAAAATATAAATGTGATTTCTTTGGCTTCACCTTCCTTCTCCCACTGCCCTGCCTGCTATCGCCTCCATCAGATTCATCATCATTCCCATTAATATTCATTAGTGTATGTCAAGCATTGGGTGGGGGCTTTACCTGTGCTTTGTCATTTTGTTATTAGAAGGATCCTGTGAGACTAGTAGGATATTAGCTCCTTTTTATAGGTGAGAAAACAGGATTAAAGAAGCTGAACAGCTGTCCCAAACTCATATAGCTAATGTGTGTTGGTGCAGGTGTTTGTAAACGAGACAGTCTGACTCCAGGCTTGTGGCACATCCCTTCTAAGGAGTCACTGTTTTAGTGAAGGAGTCAGACATGTAAACAGATAAATATATCAAAGGGATAAGTACCAGGGCTATAGAAAGACAGAGGCAGCAATGACTAACATTGCCTAGGGGAATCAGGAAAGGCTTAAAAGACAAATTAACATGGGAGGTGGGTTTTGAAATATGAGTAGGAACATCTCAAGCAAACAAAGGCATGGGTGTAGGAGGTATGTTTCAGGCTGAGGGAATCACATACGCAAAGGCATGGTTGAGAAAGACTGCCTGTGTTTGGGAAACAGTGAGTTCATGAGAGAATGTTGAGATGTGAAACCAAAGAGGGGCAGAGATAAAGCTAGATGCAAGGATGTAAAAACGATTCCAGTTTCACAGATGTGCTTTCACTGGACTTTCATTGGGAAGGTACAATCACTCCAGCATAGGTTTCTTTTGTTGTTTTATTTTTGTTTCATTTTTAGGAAACAATCAAAGAGAGTGTGTGTGTGTGTTGTTTCTGCCCCACCCCCACCCCCCACTTGTCTACCAACCTTCAGATGAGCTGAATTCTACAGAAAGGAAAGAGGACCCAATCATATGAGAATGGTTATAAATATGATATACAAAGGTAAGAAATGACAGGTCTAAGATGAAAACAATACAAAAAAAGGACTGTGTGCTCTAAAGAATATTGGCATTAAGGCTTCTATCTGTTTTGAAAATGAAAATCCCATTAAATCCATGCAGGCTAAGAAGGCCTCTAAGGAACACTCCTTGTGCTTCTCATTGTTTTGCTGTGCTGGGGACCTCACACATGTTAAGCACTAAGCTACATCTCTAGCCCAAGTCCTCTAACTTAAAGGGTATAGTTTCCCTATGGGCTTTAGGAAAATTAAAGCCATGCAATCAACCACTGAAGAATCACCAAAGTCACCTTCTGTGGTGAGACTTCTTTCCATACATTAGTGTCTTTTAGTACTGTTGACCCTCATGACAACTTTGCTGTTGTCATGATATATGCTAAAATTAAAATGTACTCATGATCTGGGGAACAGCTCAGTTGGTAAAATGTATGTTTTGTAAGCATAGGGGCTGGAGCTTAATTCACAGAAACTATATGAGGAACTAAATTCAAAGCACCTAACCCACATTAAAAAAAAGAAAAAAAATGCCAGGGATATTATAATATCAGTACTGGGGAAGCAGAGGACTCACTGGTTAGCCCAGGCAGACAACTTCAAACCCTGTGAGAGACCCTATCTCAATAAACAAGGTAAATGATGCCTGAGAAAAATTGACATTTGATGTTGTCCTCTGGCATGTGTGTGCACATGCACACATACACATAAACACACACACAGAGACATATGCACAAGCACATGAATAGACATGCGCACATACATGAATAAAAATTTCAAACTTACAGGCCTGGAGAGATGACTCAGAACTCAAGAGCACTGGTTACTTTTCCAGAAGAACCAGGTTTGGTTTCAAGCACCCACATAGTGGCTAGCAACCATCTGTAACTCCAGTTCCATGGGATCTAGTGCCATTTTCTGACCTCTGCAGGAAATGCACACAAATGGTGAACAAACATAAATGCAGACAAAATACACACACACACACACACACACACACACACACACACACACACACACACACACACATTAAAATAAATAAATCTTTTTTTAAAAATTAAATACCTTAGGCATTCCTATTCGGTCACATTCTAATGTTGTCTTCACTAGTATTTGCTGACTTTATTTTTGCTCACTACATTCCAACCATTACTGGCCTTACATTCTTTATTGGCAATCTACACTAATAAATGGATTTAGTGTAGATATTGTGTCTAAGAAACACACTAAGCATGGCACTACAATAGTCACGTTTATAATCTAGAGCAGTGGTTCTCAATCTGTGGGTTTTGACCCATTTGGGGATCACATATTAGACATCCTGCATGTCAGATATTTGCATTACAGTTCATAACAGTAGCAAAATTATAGTTATGAAGTAGCTACAAAATAATTTTAAAGGTTGAGGGTCACCACAGCATGAGGAACTATATTAAAGATTTACACCATTAAGAAGGTTGATAACCACTGAGCTAGAGATTTATGATAAAATAAAATACAAAACATATATGCTATCCATATGAAACAAACACAGACAATGAGAACTTCCTATAACAGGCACAAAAGATCAGAGGTGGGGAAACCCCCATTGTCATGGGTTTGCTTGTTCTGTATGAGTCGAATGTTTTATATTGCTTGAGAAAAGTGAAATGCATGTGAAACAAGTTTCTTCATGTTGTATGGATCTTAAATTGAATGAGCTGAAAGTTTACATGGTACCTAACTCAGGCTCACAAGCACTGCATTGCTCACTCATCAAGATACAGATCAGCTCCACTCAAACATCAAAACAAAACTAAAAACAACAGCAAACAAAAAGGCAATCTGTAATGTGCCATAGGGAAAAAACGTGGTACCGTGTTGGACTTCAAGCTTCCTGCATGAATAGAAGGTGAAGTGGGACCATCATGCACCTCCTGCTCTAGGGAGCCACTTTCACCATGCAAATGGAGGACTATAGAAAACTGTGAAGAGCCGCACCTTAAAGATGGCGCTGGCTTCTGCCTTCCACCTTCCCGATGGTGAGTGCTCTCTGTCGTAAACAAGTCCTTATTTGGTTAAGCCTGTTCAGCCTATTTGCTTCCACCTTAGAGTAGCCTATCTGCAGGGTAGGCTCACTGGGGTTGGTCAGTACAAGGGGATTTAAGCCTGTACAGGCAGAAGAAGCTTGTTCAAGTCTCCTGAATAAACTGCATGAAGAAGATCTTCCCTGAGTTGCGTCTTCCTTGCTGGTCAAGGTTGGGCGCGACAGAGGACAATGAAGTTTTAGAAGCAAAGTGTCAGGGAATGGGGTTTATCTCTCTAGAATCAAGTGGAAGCTGGGCTGGGGTATTCCTTTGTTATTTTCAGGACGACAGGCAGATGAGCCAGCTGAGATTCTGTGAAGTAGAAAAATAGGTTTAGGATAATCCAGGACAGTTGGTACTTTCTTCACACAGCTATTCTTGAAAAGTTGGCAACATTTTAGAAGACAAATAATGATTTATGTTAAGAACTTTTGCCAAGTTCTTGTTTTAATGACTATTAAAACTGACAGCATATGACATTACTCTAATCACAAAGCTAGATGAATCAAAAGCTTAGTCCAATATGAATTCCTGTGGATTTCTGTCTTTCTGCTTCTCTCATTCCTCCTGGCAAGGACAACAGCCAAGGAACAATGAAGGTAATATATTGATTAAAAATGTGCCTTAGGAAAAAGTGAAGTAAATAAAGTTGAAAGGATTACTTAGTTTTCAACCTTCCAAACTTACTTAACATTGACCTTGTATGCAGGAGAAATAAATACATTCACAAATACTTTTATTTTTTCACTTTATTCCACATGGCTTAGAGAATATAACAGCAGTAACAAAGCTTCATTGTTCCCCACAGAATCAGTGCATACGACAGTGACAAGAGCAAACGTTAACTGGTACCTGCATGTAATGCTTTTCCTAGGCACCATTAATTTAGAGGAAAAGATGAAAGTAAAACTAGATTCCCCAGTTGTGTAGTATTTCTGTTTTGTCTTTTTTGTTGTTGTTGTTCTTGTTTTCTTGATTAACTAATCAAAAGGTTTTGTTGTATACAGTCTGGATGTAGAGGTATATTGGGCCTTATAATCATTGAAATATAAACAAGAAATAAATTTCAGGTATCTTATTTTTCCTGGTTGGCACACAGATGATCATACATGTATTCTTCACACCTTCATACATAAATTATCATGGATTTCCTATTTACCTCAACTTGCTACCTCCTTACATCATACAAAAACATGACATTAAGTTGGAAGGAAAAGAAGGCAGAAGATAAATTAATTGCTTTAAATTGAATGAGCAAGTCAGCAGACAACAGATGGGAAAAAATAATTTGCTGTTTCATAGCAGGAATTGGTATGAGCTGCCCCAAGGTGGAAAAAAACTGCTGAGAGTTTTCATGAAATGAAAATATGTGACTGGGTTCTGAGTGTGGGGAGAGGAGCTGAGAAACTCATGTCTATCTGTTTATCATGCTGAGTGCTGCGGCCCCCTCTACACTCACTTCTCAAGCTGCCCCTGATATTTCTTTGTCTTTATCGGTAGAATTGATGAAATGTATGCTCCTTATTCCTGAAAGTAATATTTAGCTCAGCTTCAAAAATCTCAAGAAATACCTGGAACACACCCACGCATACACACACACACACACACACACACACACACACACACACACACACACACACACACACACACGAAATATGGAGTCTCGAAAATTTGAGAAGTATAGTCATTAAAAATTTTCTAACTTGTATGTTAAGTTTTGGACAGCATTGTTCACTTTATTACTCTGGTTCTGTCATAGTTTTGGTCAACATGGCATAAACCTAGATGTAGCATGATTGATAAAAACCCAGAGACAGATACTGCAGTTAAAGCTGAAGATCAGAAAAGTAAAGCAGCCAGCCATTAAAGAGTTCTCACCTCTACCAATGCTCAGATAAAGGGCAATCCACCAAACCTCAGATTGCATTTCCATACTGCACTTCTTTCCAAGCCTCAGAATCTCAGACTGCTCTCTGATTCTGAATTGAGTTCCTTATACTCTCTCAAGTGCTGGAATTAAAGGTGTGAGCTCTGTTTCTCTTTTAGACTGATTCATTCTAATGTAGCCCAGGGTAGCCTTGAACTCACAGAGATCCATCTGCCTCTGATTGCCATATGCATTCTGATCTCCAGGCAAACTTTATTAGATCATAAACAATGTATCACCATACCCAGGTATTTCTGGGAAGACAAAATGTTAATGGAGAATTTGCCTTCATCAGAATATCCTACAGACATGTCTATGAGAATTTCCTTTGATTTCAAATTGATGTAGATGGACCCAGAACACTGTGAGCAATATCAACACTGGGTTGTGGACCTAGGATGTGTGGGAAAGGTAAGGAAGCAAGTCAAGTCAGAGAATGGAGTCCAGTAAGCATTATTTCCCCATGATCAGTGCTTCAAGTTCCCAAACCCCTACGGTGGCTTCTGTTAATGATAGAGTGATTCTATCAAGCCTAATAAACCTTTTCCTCCCCAAGTGGCTTTTGGTCAGTGTTTACCACAGCATCAGAGAAGCAAATAATATCAGATGCCATTCTCTATAACAAGAAAAAGCATTCTTAGGCCCAGAAATGTTTACCAAGTAGTTATAACAACAAAAGAATTCATAATCATTGGTCAAACTTCCTCTCCTCTACCTCCTGTTAGTTATACTAAATGACAAATTCTGTCCATGTCAATGAAAGCATGTTCACGTTTTTAAATCTTTGTCTGCACAGCTGTTTTAATATGCACTGGATTTTCTCACAAGCTTCTCACCTTGAGGTACAATCATTAGGTGAATTTCTTGCCCTTACAAATAAAAATAAACATATTAAGCACCTGGGAGAAATCTTATAATGCTGGACAATAAGTTAAATTAAATGTTTGTCCTATAGTGCTATAAGACAGATAGGTTATGAGTTGTCTATGTTTGTGTAATCCATTGCTCAGAATTATAACTGTACCAAATTTACTCCGTAAAGAACACAGTATAAAGAGCACTAAGGCTTAAAATCTTTAATGCTGTTCTAAGTTTGTATACCTTGCAATATTGGTACCGAATCCATAATCTTGCCTCAGTGAAATGTAATATGGAATGTTATGCAGAATGTTTGCTCTGGAAAAAGTTTGGATAAATGTACTATATTTAAAATTGATTAATGCAGTCTGATATAATCCTGATTTTTAAAAATTATCCTTAGAATTTTAACTTAAAAGTTACAGAATATCTTGTATATTTCCTCTATTTGCAAGGGGTTCACTTGCTTTTAAACAATAATGATACCCAAAGCTATGGAATTTTTATTATATCCTTGACTTTTGAGACCTGTGTTACCTCATCTGTTCAGAAAGCTATTCTCAAAAGACTTAGAGCAGTAGTTCTCAACCTGTGGGTCGCGACCCCTTTCCAAACTACTATCTTTACAAATATTTACACTACAATTCATAACAGAAGCAAAATAACAGTTATGAAGTAACAATGGAAGTAATTTTATGGTTGGGGGTCACCACTGCTTTAGAGTGTCTACAGAATGAAGTAAAGCTTCCAGCTACATACTGAAATTCAGCCAAAAGACCCCACCTTCATCTGATTGTTAAGTACCTAACACAATGATTTATTTGTTCATTCATATATTATTGAATTCATTAATCAAATAGTAGTATCATTTGCATTTGCAATCTCTACGTTATCTGTTTCAGACAGAAAATGAAACAGGAGCAAACCTCTGCCTTCCCTGAGCTTTCACTGCCATAACAAGACAGACAATAATCATCAAAATGTGTTTAATATACTTTATACTGTACAATAATCACGTCTACAGGGAAACATGAAGCGGGAAATACAGGAAATCAGTATCAAGGGACTGGGACTCAGTTGAAAGCTTTTATAGTTGTTCTTGGAAAGCTTAACCGAGAATGCAAAACATGAGCAAAAGCCTCACAAGTGGTAATATAGTGGTCCATACCAACAGCTGGGGGAAAGATTTCCAAGGACTAGAAACACCAGTTGCAGAGACCCTGGGGTGAGTGTAAAGCTGCTATAATTAGGAGCAATGAAGAAAACACTCTAATTTGAATAGCTATTTTAACAGAGAAATAGGAAACTGACGTTCAAAGCAAGTCTATATTAGATGGAAAAGGCCTGTTTGTTTGATTATTTAAATTTATATCTATTTCATTATACATTTACCAATCTCTTTAAAATAAAATCTGAATACTGTTAAATTTCTTGAATGGCCCTGGATAGTATTAACATTTCAATATTTTTACATGAATTATGTGATCAATGAGTCTTGATTCAGCATTACCAATATGGTTTGAATACTTAAAAAGTCTTCACTATTCAGGAATTATAGATATATCTAAGAACTGAGTTTTAATACTCTCATGTAAATCCAAATATATTACTTATCATAGAGAAAACAGGATGGATTACCAAAGCTGGTACTTAATATGACTTTGCAGGAGGCCATGGTATCTATGATGATTTGTTTGTCTTTAACAATAAAATATAGATCATTATAATATGTTAGAGTTATTATTTATCTAACTGGTATCACTTAAATAAGTAATTGTATATAACAAAGGAAGAGTGTAGTATATAATGAATAGTGATGACTCTAGTGAGCTTCTAGAAGCAAGTTGAAATTTCTCATCAGGCTTTGTATTTCTGTACATATAATGAGTCATTTTCTGCATTCTCAAATCTAATAGAGCTGTTGAACTCAGTGGAAAGTCTAAATCCCCTGGTGACCTTTGAGGAGACACTGTCACATTGTGTTAGATTTTTCAATTCAGTTTTATGCACTTACTAAAAACACTAATGAGTTATGAGTATTTAACACACTAGGAGTCTCTGACAACCATTTTATACAGTGCAAGCTCCATGGCTGAATGGCTTTGCTGGATTCCTTCTCCATTTCTCATGTCTGAGGCAGGAAGGAAAATGACTAAGTGGATTTGTAGTTGCACTGAAATAGTTACGCCTGTCCTTTTGTACCTAACATAGAACACACTGCAATCTGAAACAAGAACTGAATATTTACCAAAGGCTTTGAAAGTTTTTGCCTTCCTGAGCTCCTATGGTATCTTTATTAACTACTGAGTGTGTGAGCAGCTGCAACTTAATTATTTGATGAACAGTGTTCCTTTCAAAAAATAGAAATGAACTAATTAAGTATAACATAAATAATAAAAATCCAGAGACAGATATTGGGTTTTAAGCTTCAAGGTAAAGATCAGAAAAGCAAAGCAGCTGGCCACTACCTCTTTCCTACCTCAGTCTGAAAGGGTGATCAGGCTAGCTTCAGGAACCCTCAAACTGCTATCAGTCTCCACCAAGACTCAGACTGCAGTCCTAGACTGCTGTCTCCTCCTTTTATACCTCTCAGATCCTGGGATTCAAGGCATGCAATCCCAACTACTGAGATCACCTTCTTGTGAACTGTTTATCTTTAAGACTAGATCAGTTTCAGGTGGCCCCGAACTAACACAGATTCATCTGATTGTCTCTTGAGTCCTGGGATTAAAGGTGTATGCCAGATCGACACCTCGCTCTCTGGCTACCTAGTGTGACTACTGGGATTAGTTTGGGATTGTCTAGATCATGCTGGGATTGTCTAGATTATGTTGCCCAATGGTAAAGGCTATTAGGGAACTGTCATTATTGTCAATTGATATAGGAAGATCCAAATTACTGTGGGCAATACTATTTCTCAGGCAGTATTTCTGAATTATATCAGAAAAGGGAAATCCACCTGAGCAATAAGCATGAGTTATTTTTTTCTCTATTCTTGACTATAGATGTGATGTAACTGATTACTTTGAAGTACTGTTTTGACTTCTAGGCAATCAGGGACTATAACCAGGAGTTTTTTGCTGAACTCCTCCCTACTGCATTACTTTGAAGTTCACATTCCCATGTTCACTTCTGACTCTTGGCTATTATGCATGAATGAGCATCATTTCCATAGACTACGTCTTCCTCCTCCCACTTCTCATGGAAGGCTCCACAACCCAGTCAGATAGTGTTTGCTGCCTTATTAATTTCCTCAAGAAAAAACATCTTTGATTGTAGCGACTTTGTTAAAGTTTTGAGAAGATGGAGGAATTTATGTTTAAGTGGAGAGCCTCCAATTGCCAAAGGCATGAAGTTACTGTAACATAAATTGAGGTGAGCAAGGAGGGTAGGGATTCAATACTAGAATCATAGGTTCATGTCTAGAATTCTAGCTTTGTTGTTGCTATGAATCATTGTGTGGCCTTGAAAAAGTTATTTCTTGGACTGGCCCTCAGGTTCTTGTAAGTGAAATACTGATAGGGATTTTTTTTGAGGGTGAATAACACTAATTCATAAAAGTTGCTTGGAATTTTTATGGAACTTTCAGTAAAAGTAACTGAGATAATTTTAAGGGCCTCTGATAATTTCCAAATCCCAGCTAATACAATCTGACTTTGTCTCATCCTCCGTTCTTATTCTCAAGCCACATTCTTCTGCTAAATTCCTATCTTGATATTTTATTATTTTGTCTAATGCATAGCAATGCCACTATTACTTTTTGTGGTCCTAGCAATAGATGAACCTTTGAAGTTATTATTCTGAGCAGTTTATCAAGATATTTTCGTACTGTAGAACATATTCCTCTCTAGTGGACATTCTGAAGATAACTGACTATAAGTTCAAATATGCCATATATATGCATAAATTTGTTGTGCATATTACATGAATGCATATAAAGTCAGCTGCTTCCAGAATTGTGTGCGTGCTTCATATCTGTAATTGATATATTTTGCTGTGTCTTTAAAAGTAAGTTGCCAATGTGTCATCACAATTTAATTGTGAGAGGTTGGCTTTTGACCAAGGTCACTCACTAAGTGCAAATCAGGGATCTCCCTAGGCTCTGTCTATTCCCCAAAGCCCATCACCTTCTGCTCTGTCTGGCCAGTGTCCTGTTCAATCTTTTTTACTCACAATAATCAATCCAATGAGTCTGGAACAAATGATATCCTCTTTTGCAAATGAGGTGTTGAGAAGTAGAACTGACTATGGTTATCAGACAATGTCAGAGCCAGGATCAGCCATTCTGCCTTTTGCCATTTGTACAACTATATGCTAAGTTTCACCTCAAAATAGTCAGTCTGAAGATCCAGGAGAAATACAGAATGATTCGTTCTAAAACATCCAACTTAAGGCTGCCTGCAGTTACGGAGAAAAATTCCCTAAAGGGATAGAGTAGGATTCCCACGAGCATGCCAGCAGTTTAGCTCTGTGCATGGAATACAGAGTTAGGGGGCATTTGCCTCCTAGTATTTAGCCTTCCTGTTGATTCATGAGATGCAAATGAAATGTAAATGTTAAAACCATGTGGGGGAAACTATTTATTTTCAGAGGAAAAATATAAGAAAGCCATCCCAGAATACTGTGAACGCGAGAAGAACTAGACAGAGAGGCGCTGGGGGAAAAAAAAATCACAGAAGATGGAGTTTAGTAATTTCAAGCACGAAAGGAAAGGAATTCAAAGATCATGGTCTGCGTGTGCGCTTGCGCGCTTGTGTGTGTGTGTGTGTGTGTGTGTGTGTGTGTGTGTGTGTGTGTGCGCGCGCGCGCGCGCAAGCACTCTAAGCTCACTTGGACACCCCCATCTCCATTGGCAGGTAGTTGGTGGTTCCCAGTTCTTTGAAGCCCCAGCCCTCTGTGACTAGTTAGCATTCTCTGCTGGAGACTGGCTTCTCACAGGGGATGACCCTGTGATGCAGGAAAGACTATTTAATGCCCTCGCGAGGTGGTTCAGGAACCAGGGTTTTATTATGTTACTGGCATAAGAGTTGTAATCCCACATTCCTGAGTTAGAACCACTTAGGGCCCCAACAGCTCCACCCTGGTGTTTTAGAGGAAAATATTCCTTTATGCTTTCTGCCTGAACTGAAAGCGACACGGATTCCTGATGCTAAGCCTGGGAGGTGGTTCAAGCTTCAGAAATTGCCGGAGAAGCCTGCCCATCTGCTGGGTGGCTTTCTGGAACAGAGCAGGAGGAGTTGGCTTTTAATCTGAGGAACTCTGGATTTTGTTTTGTAACTTAAAATCGTCGCCTAATTAAAAATAAACGTGATACTTCTTAAAAGGGGGACGTTAGGAAAACCGGTGCGACGAAGTATGGTATGGTAGAGTCCTAATTCTCACAGGGAGGAAGACGAGGGCGGGGAAGGGGACAGAAATCTCTTCTGGCCTTTTGGTACTGAATACTTGACTAAATGATCTGCTCCGAGGAGGTGTGCGCTAGCTGGGAGTAGGGGTGGAGAAGAAAGGCGGATTAGAGAAGCGAGGAAGGAGTTTGTCCCGGGGGGGGGAATTTTTCCTCTACCAGCCAGTCGCTGTTTCCATCTTTTCTGCCTCCTCGGTGCTGGTCCAAGAGGACCAAAGGCGCTCGCACTCCTGACCCCCACGGTGCTGCCCCAACAACTCCACCGAAGCTGAAGGCTGTGAGGTCACCGAGGAGAAAAATCCCTAGGAGTGAGCCAGTGAGCCTGCTTCCGGGTGCAAGAAGACAGCTATGGGACTAGGCGGCGCGCACAGCAGATGGTCACAGACTGTGTGTCTTGGGGGGCGCTGAGAACCTCATGGCAAGAGCCAGTCCGCGGCGAACTCAGCCCGCTGCGCCCCGGCTCGCAAAGCCGCTCCTGATTGGCGAGTATGTCCTTGGGAGGCGGAGTCGAGCGCAGCCCCGCCCACGAGAGCGCGGGCTGGGAAGGGGGCCGGGGCATCATACCCTCCTCCCATCCGGGGCCGCCAGCTCTGCTCGGTTTCCGACTCGGTCCTGCAGCGCCTCTAGGCTGCGGATCCGCGCTCCAACCACCTGCTCCACGCCACCGCCAGGGAAGCTGGGCGGGAGGGAGGAGCGCGAGGAGGAGGAGGAGGAGACTGGCAGCTTCCACACGCCTTCCAGTGCTCCACTCAGAGCAGCCGGAGCCCGCGGCCGCCGCCACTGCTCCAGCTGCCGCCACTCCAGCCACTGCCGCGGCTGCCACCTGAGGAGACCTACGGTGCGGACCCAGGGCGCTGCCCCGCCGACCCCTCCGAGGTCCTGGTGACCCGAGCACGGCGCAACTCTCATTGCCCTTCTTGTCATCTCCTTCGCAAGCGGAAAAACTAACAGAAGGTAGCAGTCAGAGCGAAAAAGAGAACCGCGTCCTCCTCGACTGAATACTGAAGCGTCTCCTGGACTAAGAGGGTCGCCCGTCCTGGGAGGAGCAGCCAGAGACACTGAGGGAGGGCGTGGAGGGGGAGGAAGGAGTTGCGGGTTGAGCGTGGAGGAAAGTTGCGCGTGGCACAGACCCGACGGCGCAGCGCTGCGATCCCCGGGGGACCGTGTGTCTGGGATAACGCTGCTAGCCTCCCTTGAGTCCGGACACACGAGCGAGCGGGCCCCTTGGGCCCGGGGACGACGCCCCCTCTTGCGGCGTGGACTTTGTCTGTGGCCCTCGAGGAGAAGGAGGAATATGGCACCTAAGGTCTCCCCTTCTTGCCGTCTGGTTTTCTGCCTCTTGATCTCAGCCGCGGTCCTCAGACCAGGTAAGCAATGGCCTCTGAGCAGCCCGACCGAGTGTCGCGGTTGCTGTGGCCTGGGGGCGGTGCCCTGGGTGGCCTGGGACTAAGTGTCCTAAAGCATGGTTGGGAAAGTAAGGGAGCCTTAAAGGCGCGCGAGGACACGGTCCTGTCCCTGGGAGCAGTCACTTGTGTCACACGTTTTTAGGCTTGACTGGTCTGGTCAAGTTTGGGCAGAGAGAGCGAGCAGGGAGAAAATCTCCAGGAACTTTGGATGAGGCTTAGCTCGAGGCCGAGGTGCCCTCAGGATTTGCTCTACTCTCTTTCCCTGCACAGTCCTTCCAGACCCTGGGTGTCAAAGTCCACGTCATGAACCCAGGGCAGTTTCCTTTTGCTTGGCTTTGAGCTGATATAACTGCCTGCACTTTGTCATGATAAATCCCCTGGTAACTTCCTCTTGGTCATAGAAGGAAGGCAGGGGCAAGGCAAGGCTTTTACCATCTCCGTGTGTGTGTGTGTGTGTGTGTGTGTGTGTGTGTGTGTGTGTGTGTGTGTGTGTAATAACACTGAAATAACAGCTGCATTGTCTGGTGGGTGGCGAGGGTAGGGTTGATGGCAGCCGAGTCACGCAGCATGGACTGGGTTAGCAGCCAGGCTTGTGAGCCCAGTGTGAGGGATGTCTTGATTTCCACACCCAGTGGTAACACCTCAGTTCTCACTTCTACACTGAGTCCTCGAAGGAAGATGACAAAATTCCCACCAACCAGGCTATCTTGCGGGGAATCCCTTGTCTCACCCTAGGGGACAGCCCTGCCTTGTCTCACCCTAAGGGACATCCCTGGCCCTTGTGTCCACATCTACCAGCTGGCCTGCAGGCTGACACGCCATGGTCCTGCCTCGCCTGGTATGCTCTCCCAGTCACTAGCCTAAGTGGCAGGTACTTTTCCCTGTGGAGCCCTAGATCTAACCCTTTGAAGTTTTGATTTTCAAGATTTTCAACCATTTAATGGGTAGTTGGGGGTTAAAGCACTATTCCTTGTTATTGGGCTTCTGCATTTCTTTCTTTCTCCCACTTTCTTTAGTTTTAAGTCAAGGAGAATGAAAAAAAAAAAAAAAAAAAAAAAAAAGGACTCACTTTCTTTTCACATCTTTTATTCCTGTATTCCCCTTCAGTTGTTGGCGAGCTGAAACCACAGAAAAGGGTTCAAAGGCTAGGGAATCTTTCCCAGGAAGGAAAGGAAAGTAAGGAGGCCACACAGCAGGTTTTGGGAGCCTCCACTGTGTGTGTGTGTGTGTGTGTGTGTGTGTGTGTGTGTGTGTGTGTGTGTGTGTGTGTTTGGGAGTCTCTGCTGTGTAAGTGTGTGTGTGTGTGTGTGTGTGTGTGTGTGTGTGTGTGTGTGTGTTGGGCGAGTGAGAGTGGAGGAGATTGCCTTCTCCATTTCTCTATATCAAAGTTGCATTTTTGGGTGAGGTAAGGAACTTACTGTTTCTGATGCTGAGAAAGACATCAGTGACCAATCTCAGGCTCTGGGGTGGGGACCCTAAAACCTGAGTAGCTCCAGGTTTTAGGCAGGTAGGGCAGAATGAAATCACCTAGAAGATGAGCGCCTGGCCTCTCTAATTTTGCACAACATAGTCTCACTTTTCTGAATCCCACTGTAGGATGGGGGAAGGGCACCTTGGAATCCAGGAGAAGACTCAAGTAGGGAGCTTGGGAGCCAGTGTGTGAAATGTAACAGTGCACACGCCTATCTCAGCTCTTGGCTTTAACTCTCTTACACCAGGCTCCCAGACTGCCACTTCTACTCCCCCTCACCCCCTCCCCCGCCCCGGACTGCAGCACACAGCAGTTAACCTTTCATGCGGTTGCGCTGGAATTTATTTTCAGTTGGCCCCGTCGAAAAACAGGTTTTTCTTAGCTCGAAACTGCCAAGAGAGGAGAGGTTCTGCTCTCAGACCTGATGACGATTTTTTCTGCACCACAGGCTCCAGTCCAAGCCACCAGCTGTGTGCTTTCCCGCAGGAGTGCGCCTGCTGATCCAGGGTCGCAAGCCACAAACCCCCAAATTCGCTTTTCCCCTGAATGGTAGCGCTGACGTTGTGCAAACTTCTCCACGGAATGTCAGTGTGCTTTCAATTGAATGGTTATGGTCCTAAAGGCACAGGATCTACTACTGCAAGTGAGTCCGGGGCTGGAAGTGCGCCTCCTGCAGTGTCCTCTGCAGAGTGGAGCCTCAGGAGTGAGGTACTTCATCCCTGGGGCTCATTTTCCTGGTTGCCTCCTTTCTGGAGCAGTTTTAACAGTATGTGTCAGGTGCCAGAGGACAGACGCTGCTCCTGCGGTTCTTTTGACTTGTCGATACCCATATGTTTTAGGCTTCTTGTATAATCTGTTTTGAAGGTAGAGGGAGGCAAGACTTCCACCAAGAAAATCTGAGTATGATAAAGGCAGCGAAGTGTGTGCTCAGCATCCTAGGTGGAAAAAAAAAAAATCTCATTATTCTTGCAGAAAGAGCGTCAGCCTGTGGTGACATTTTGTACTGCTTTAAAGAAAGCTTTCCTTGCTTGTTTGCAAGGAAGGAGGTGTGGCATGGCAGTTAACCGTTTGAAGACTTGAGCCATCTGAGCTCAGCTCTTCCCTGAGATCTTTTTTTCATTTCTCAGGATACAAGGTTCACTCTAAGGCTTAAGGACACACAGAGCTATTCTCAGTGTGCTACCACGTTTATCAGTTTATGTCACCAGGACTGGGGGAAAAGCAGCCACTGAATCTGAAATCATGTCCTTTTGGATCATTCATATGGCAATATTAAAATTTATTAATTATACAACTACAAACTTCTTCGTAGCCCCACTATAGTCTGTTGTTTGTTTTATTTCTTTAACCCAATAGCAATTTACAATGTAATGGAGTACTACTTGCTGCAAATTGCTTTTCTTGGCTTGACTTAAAACCTAGGTCTACATTCAGACACTTGAACATGACAAGAAATCTTTTGGGGCTTCAGCTTTCTCCCATGTAAAGAAAAAAAAATAAACAAGCAAACAAAACCCTCCAAAAACCATGAACCTATTCCTTGAGACTTCCTCCAGCTCAGACACTGCTTCTTGTATTGAGGTAAAAACATTTGGCCTAACAGAATCATCAGAATCATTTTTCAGTAATGTGTTTCCTACACTCTCATTCTGGGCAAAATTCACATGCATTGTATTGCTAGAAAGGTTTCAGTGTGTATTCCAATTGCTAACTTTCTCTCTTTTATTCCTTTTATAAATTCATGAGAATGTGTTGTGCTTTCTTCCAGGGCCAATTAGGAAAATCGAAACAAAATAAGATGGGAGGCCGGATTTGTCTACCATTAACCTAGGAATGGGGAAGGTTTTTGACCTTAGAATAGCCTGGTAGTGTAGTCATCTGCCTCATCTTAACTGCATGTGTAGTTCTAGAAATAGGTTTAGGCTGGCTGGTACGAAATGTTTATTTAACAAAACATGAGCATTTTACTTGTTCTACTAACCCTAATGGTGTTTGTATAATTCAGGGAATAGAACACACCAAAACTTTCATGTCATTTTAAAAGCTATAGAAATCCATCCTATTTTGCATTGCTAATTCCCAACTTTTCTGACATTTTAGGATATTCAAGCTCACTCTTTTGGTGATGGAAATTCTTATGCGAATGCATGTATATCATTGACTTGTCAAGAAGTAGGCAGTCAACATGAGCCCACTCATCTGTCTTAAGTACTATTTATATTGAAGCTGGTATTACAGAGTTCAATTTCTTACCCACTACATCTAAGAAAGCTATGACCTTGAGAACTATTGTTCTTCCCCTGTTTCTTTCCCATCTAGAAAAAACTTCCTTTTATGTAATTCATAGTTCTGATTGTAGTGAGATTAATCATCCCATAGAACTGCTTTTTGAAAAATTTTAGCTGTAAGATGTGGTATATTGAAACTTTAATATATTGTTAACAAAATATTTTTTAGTCTATTCCACTTAGTTATCATTTGATTGTTTTATTAAAGGGGGGCCAGAATGCTTTTTACTTTTCTCATATCTTAGTTCCTTTTCTGTGCTCCCAATTCTCATGCCATTAAACCAAGATCTTACTGAAACTGAATGCTGAGTTGTAAGCATTTTTTTTGATCTGTAATAGCAGTATTTCTAAAGTAGTATTTTGAATGTTTTATGACCATCGAGCCTTATAGTTCAGACACACCTCTTTCTGTTCTGACCATTTGTTTAACATCAAACATCAAAGAGTTCTATAATTCCAGTAGACACATCCCATTTATATCTGGGAATATGGAGGAGAGCCACACAGGTTCCCCACATTGAATATAAAAGCACATCTGTGCCATTGTGTGGACAAGTAGAATCAGTCCCTTCAAAGTGTTAATTTTGTTCTTTGTTGTTACGTTTTCACACAGCTCTATGCCATTGTTGGTCTAAGACTTTTGTGATGTACAAAGAATTACATCACTCATTGAAATAACAAAAACTGCCAATGATATTTTCTTGGAGAGTGGTGAAAAATTAATGCTTGTTGATTATTACTTCAATTCTCAGATCAATTTTTTTTCTCATCAAGAGCTTAAAAGACTGGAAATGTGTCCATTTCTATTTTCATTTACTTTCATATTTGAGCAGAATTTTCCTTTTCCTATGGAGGATGAGGTAAAATTTGAACTTATATGTATGTATATATATATATATATATATATATATATATATATATATATGTATGTATTCTGAGTTTAAGAAGAAGATGTTACATGCCATTTGACAAAGCTGTAGCCTACATTTATTCAAGTATTCTTACTATATGTAAAGTATTACATATTTATAGAGTTATAAATATTTTCATCTGGCTGATTATTTAAATGACAATCTCACATTTTTTCTTTTTGTTGTTGGCTAGAGTAGCATATCTTCTGGAAAGAACTGATCAAAAAATACTGTGATATTTAGTCATTGTTAAATGGTAACCTATTATCATTGTCCGTTACTGTAGTGTATGTTCTAAGAATGAAATTAGGTTTTAATGTTTCTTCTTATTTATCTAGTCAGTTCTCAGACCTGCATGCAGAGCATACCAGTCCTAATCAAAGGATTATTTCATGTGACTTTAAGTTGAGTTACTTAGTGAGCATGGCTGTGTCTTGTCTTCTAATGGTTGATTGTACTTAAAAATAATGAAATCAAACTATGTGGGAAATAGATGGTTCAGGAACTGGGTATCTAACTTCCATCACTGGTTTCTCCTTTCTCCTCTCTGTTTTGTATGTCCCTCCAAAAAGTGAGATGAAATCTTGGTCAAAGTAAGACTACAAGACTAGAAGCATCATTAGATGTATCTAAGTTTTATAGTCTTTTCAAATAGTAGGCCCTTGACAGTTACAACAAAAACATCCTATGGCCTTCTATTTCATCTAATTTTCAAATTTGTTTAATCCCATGTCAATCACTTAGATGGACAAACTTATACTTTCCAGATGAAGTAAGATTTTCTTCTCCCTAAGTGACTGCTTTCTTAGCAAGTTTGTTCTGTTATTTTAGATGGGTTTCTATGAATAAAGAGGCAGTTCTCTTTTCTTGATATAAGTTGGCTTGGCAACTTTGTAGATTGATTCCCCAAAGGCTATTTACTTATCTGCTTTTAGTGAAAACAGTAGTACTTCCAGTGGATTTCAAGGTCATTTTAAAAAGTGGCAACTCATAAATACCAGAAGAAAATTGAATTAAAATAAATTTATAACTACTTTATTGTGATGATATCAACAGAGGAGTTATGTAAATTTGTTTTAAGATATTAATTGGCATTCTAATTCAACATTTTGGGAACATAAATCCCAAAGATACTCATACTTCACAAATCAGTATAAATAGACTTTTTTTTTTATCCTGTGCTGAGATAAACCAAATGCTGTTCATGGTGTGTGCAAACACTGGACCACTGAGTTATGCCTATCCTAATAGAAATAGATTTTTGTCCTAATAGAAGCAGATTTTTTTTTCTTACCCCATGTGTATGTATCTTTCAGGATTCTAAGCTCTCTCCTTAGAACTAGAGATACTTACATGTAATCTCTGTCTTTATATAAAATCAGCATTGTAATAACCAAACTGTGTGTAGACATTTCTCTTTCCTAGTACTTATCTGTGCTGTGGCCTTTGCCCTATTGTATTAATATATGTGTTACTTGTCTCCTATTGGGCCATGAACTTTTACAATATCACATATTATCTTTAGTCCTACAAAGAGCTGGCCACCTGCCTTTTTCTTCTTTGTACAAAAACAGATACAGAGCTTTGTATGTAGCATCACCTCCTACCCATAGTTGACAAATTTCTCTTCCTAAGGATCTTGGAATGAAGGGTATAATATCACTCCCTGAGAATTAAACTAGAAAATATAACCAGACTGAAAGAACAGTTCCCTGAGGGAGAAGAAGGAAACCACGAAGGCACAGCAGCCCTCTTGAAATGTAGTTAACCAGCATTGTCCAGGTAGTAGTTGTTACATACCTATGTCCTGCTCTGTGAGTTCCCCTTTTCTCAGTGATATTGAGGTTGATAAATCCATTACTAGTAGGTTGACCATGCCTCCTGATGTAACCAAGGCAGGATTGACATAGAGGTTCTACTGGTTGTGGTAATTGATAGATTGATTTATAATGGCAACGTCTCACTTGTCTATCTCACTTGTTTTTGCTATAATACATTAGTACATGGACTGTTAAAGTTAGAAAGAGCTATCCATAAGTTTTGTGTCTTTATTTTCTTATTTTTGCTGCGGGGATTCAAACCCAGGGCCCTATGTATGCCAGGCAGGTGCTGTAACATTCAACTTCAGACATCTCCCTTGGGCTTCTGGAATGGAGTTTATAAAACAAGTTATATGGACCATGTGCTCAATTTGGGGTGTTGAATAGCCTCTAAAAAACTGTGTGTGAAAATCTTTGTCCCCATGGTACAGTACTGGTAAATGATGTCGTTTTGGAAAAAGAGTTCTAGTATGAGGTCCTTAAAAATTACTGAGCACAAATATGGAGTAGCTTTCTGCCACAACCCTATTTCCTTCCTTTCCTTCTCCCTGGCTCATGGCATAGGCAGTTTGTCCTGTGTTGTTCTCCTGTCATGAAGTACTGTGTCACCACCAGCCCAAACAATGGTGCCAATTGAAATCCAACCGGAACCTCTAGAACTAAGATTCAAAATCTTTTTTCTTTGTAAGTCAGTTAGCTCAAGTATTTTATATAGTAGTGGAGAACTGAGTAGCAGAGCATAATTATTACTAACTGCTCTGTCTCTATGTTTACTTTACAGCACTTAACCATGAAAAATACAGTTGTCATCCTGAAAAAGTCTCTATTCCTAACATTATAAATTTAAATGTCAGTCATAGTGAAATATCTGAGCTAGATTCTTGTCAAGTACACAAAAGACAGAGTTATAGCCTGGTGTTGTAAGGAGTTTGCTAGCCTAGATCCACAGTCAAAAAAGAGAGGCGGCAAAAAGAAAGTTTGTGTGTGGGAGAGAGACAGAGAAAGAGACAGAGACAGACAGAGACAGACAGAGACAGAAACAGAGACAAAGAGATTGGGATGGGTGGGGAGGCAATGTGTGGCTCTGACTTGAAGATAAGTGGTAAATGGTCCTTTTTTTTTTTCTTTTTTTTTTTCAAGACAGTATTTCTCTGTATTGCTTTGGAGCCTGTCCAGAACTATATCTGTAGACCAGGCTGGCCTCAAACTCACAGAGATCTGCCTGCCTCTGCCTCCCTAGTGCTGGGATTAAAGGTGTGCGCCACCACTGACTGGCCACATGTTCTTCCTGTTTTAATGAAACTAAACATGACTCAAAGTTGTCACAGATATGGGGATACTTGAGGTTGTTTGATAATTCCCTGCAACGTGTTACTTTGCTTGCCAATGTGAGGCTCGGGAAATCTGTTTCATCCAAGTACTCATACAGTGACAGGCATTTGCCATTTGCACATACACTTCCCTCCTTTAGGAGGAGTGAAGACTCATTATATCCACAGTTCTGCAATCTATCTTTTCCTTTTCAACAGAGTTTAGAGAGGAAGAAACCCTGATACACCTCACCTAAAACCAAAAAAAAAAAAAAAAAAAGCATTTAATTATATTGGGACATTGTGATGAACAGTTTGTCACTCTTGGATGTATAGCTATATATTCATTTTTTATTGTAAAATTGTAAATAGAGCAACAGACATTATTCTAGATGCTGTTTTCCATATGAACAATTATGTTGGAAGGAAGATATGTTGAAAATGAAATTGCTGAGTTATATAATACATTTGTTATTTAAAGAGAAATTCTAAAATTGTATTTTAAAAAGTACGCTCTTTTTATAATTGCCATATATCAAAAATAAACAATTGAGTTCATTTAGTCAAAAGATATTGCAAAATGAGGTTATGAGTAATGGGTGTACATAGATAATTGTACATGTAGAGAGAAGAAGGTACAGGTATATTACTGCCTGATTTCAGTGTGCACAAATGAAGCCAAAATGGATGAAGGGAAGCCTGATTCATGTGATTCTTTTAAAATCATTTTTCTTTGCATATAATATAAAACATAACTTCACGAGCACCTAACTTTTAGAACACAAGCTGTTCTAAAAGGAGTAAAGTTTTCTTCCATTCACAACTGTGGAATCAGATTGGCTGGCTTGGAAGTCAATTTAGAGGGAGTCACAGATGGGCCTTAAACGTCTTCCACTCTGCTTTTCCTTACACAAGTGGTCGCCAAATACTTGTGTTCCTTCACTGAAGGTACAGCACACACTGCTGCAGGTGACCCAACTAATGTCATTTGCAATGCCCATACAAGAGATCTTACTGAGAAAACTTCAGGTATTTTTTAAGTAAATTATATTTTGAACAATTCTTCCAAAATTTCGATGGATCAGGGTTATTGTTTTATTTTATTGTTCAAGCTGAAAAACAGTATTTTTCACGAACACTAAAGAGGTTAATATGATTAAACACACCTCACCTGTAATTTTTGGACATATTAAGAAAAGTAGGAGTGAAATATACTTCATGGTTACTTTTATATAGAAAAGAAAGCATGGCAATATGTATTTGGCAAGTTGCCACCAAGAATATACTGAAAAAAAAATATTTTTAAAACCTGGAATAGTCACAATGGAAGTAAGATATAGTTTAAACTTTCTGCCTGCTTTGATGTTACAATTATTACCTTAGTTGGCATGTGTGTAAGAGTGTATATGTGTGAGTGTGTGCTCATAGTGTGATGATGAATGTCATAGGACATGTTGCTGGAGTCTGTTTTTTCTTTTTGTTTTCTGTTTGGGTCTTGGTAATCAAACTCAGATAATCAGGCTTGACAGCAAGCCTCTTTGTCCCCAGAGCCATCTCACTGGCCCTGCCTTTAGAGAGGAGACTCACAGTATTGTCTGGGGGTTATGATCTAGAATTAATTCAGAACGTTCTGAGGGAAATCATTAGCTTCCAGTTGTAGGTTGTATGATACACATTGGGTGTTAAAACCCATTCTGTGCTTGCCACAGCCATGACTCATGGCTTCTTTCCAGACTGGATGTCACTTAAAGAACTGAAGAGCTGCAGCTGTGCTCAGGTGCGTTGTTTTGTCTTTCAGGTGGTTTTCTAGTTTTCTAGCATTTATCTGGTTTCCCATTTGTAAGATGAGGATAGTAACTATCAAGTTCATTTGATGTGAATATTCAAAGAGGTACTGAGTTCATCTGGCATTCTCCCATGCCTGACATACAGGAAACTTTCAATGTTTGGGAATGGTTTGCATTCCATTTTCAGGAGTAGTAGTAGTAAAGTCATAATAGAATTTGAACATTATTCTCCTTTATTACTGAAATTTAACAGCTGCTTCTACAGTTACTATATATTTTAAAACTCAATTAGTTAATAGGTTTTGTTGTGTGTAACAAATTATCAGAGGAAATTACCACAGGTAGTAGATAGGAAAGGTTTAACAATGCATGAAGAAGGAGTTTATTTCTATTGACAAAAATATCTCATGTCTTTATAATACTATGTGTTAAATACTAAATTGGAATATTAAACCTTAAGTTTTTCTGATTTGCTTCAAGGAAATGGTATACACTTAGTCAGCTTGCTTTGTTATTTTTCTCTAAAACTCCCATAATTCACATAGCTACAGCTATATTTTCAGTCTGTCTGTTATCCTACCTGTTTATTTACTTTGTAATTGAAATAGAATGAAAGATATTACTTGGATTTAGGCATGAAAATTTAGAATTTTTGTTGTTGTTGTTGCCACTGGAAGTCTTTCTTATAATAGACTTCTGTAAAGCAAGTGTTTATTTCATTGTGTCTTTCATTACAGGTTAGATATCAGAATATGGCTTCTGAGCTGTGGAACTCATGGCTCCATGCTTTACTATCCCAACTGATTGGACCAATTGCTTCACCTCATCTCTGAAACATCCTATGCCCTGAGGATGTGTCTCTTGAAGTGAGGGCCACAATAGAGTTGTTATGAACAAAGTCATTGCTACACATAAACCTCATTCAATATGGTGGCCATCAGAGTATAAACTCTTAATAAATGTGACTATTATTTACATATTTGTCTTTCAACTTTGCCCTCCAAATATTATTGATCGGCTTCCCATCCTCCCCCACATCCTATTTTACCTGAATGAGTTGTGTTTCCATCTTTAGCCTTCCTCCAAAGGCTCCTCCCAAATCTCCCGAGTCTCCTGTCCTCTATAGCTCAAAAGTTTATTTCATTATTTCTTATTGTTTATTTATCCTCTTTTTTAAAGAGTCTTTCTGTTCCTGGAGACAAGGTTTATGATGTTGTAATCTTTCTCATTTAGTATATTCTGATATGTTTTTCTCCAGTACCAGTTTCACTGAGTAATTGAATTAGTTAAAATTTCAATTCTTCAATTCTCTGTAATAAAGGAGGTACAATTTTCTAAGTTTATGTTGATTCATTTAGAGGAGAACTCATGTAACATAACACACATGGAGTCCAGAAAACAACAGCCAGGACTCAGTTTTCTCTTTCCACTGTGTGGGTCCCCAATATGGAATTTTGACCATCTGGCTGGGTGGCACATACTAGCTGAGCCACCCCACTGGGACAGAGCATATTTTAAATAACAAAATATATTCTCATATGAAAATGAAGCAGTTTATATTTCCTTTAAGAATTTAGTTTTTTTTTTTTTTTTTTTTTAAGTCTTTTAAAACGTATGCACAACTTCACTCCTAGCATTTCAGATATGGAGACAGGCATATCTCTACTAGTTTGAAGCCAACCTGGTCTATATGGAGATTTTCAGGACAGCCGGTGCTACATAGTGAGACCCTGTCTCAAACAAATAATAAAGTAAAATAAAAGTAAAATTCTTTGCCCTAGTGTAAGATATGCAAGTGAAGTATCAAAGCAAATGGACCATTTGCCTACTTGTTCTCAAGTATCAATAGAGATTAACATAAATTAAAAAAACTTTGATAACTGGGAAATAGTATTGAAAGTTCTTCTGTTTTACACAGCCTATATATTAATATGAGGTCATCTGTGTCTGTAGGTTTCTGACGACAGTCAAACTAACTATATTTCTATTTCTAATTAGCAGCAGATGCTCAAAATTGGCAATGAATGCTTGACGTTGCTTCCTTTTTTTCTAGTTTTTAAAGTTTTAGTTTGAATTTGTGCACATGCATGCGTGTGTGTGTGTGTGTGTGTGTGTGTGTGTGTGTGTGTGTGTGTGTGTATCTTCATACAAGTGTAGATGCCTATGAGTATAACTTTCTAGAGTAAGATTTCTGGAGCAAATTAATCAGTCACTTAAGCACATAAAACACATTTGCCATTAATGCTTTTCAAATACAGTACAAAAAAAAAAATAGGGGAAAAAAAAGCCTGATGTTACATTTTGGAAATGAATTGTAATGATGACTAGTCAACAAACCTTCAGAAAATACAAGGTTTGGAATGCTGGGTAATGTCTACAGCACTGGGAAGGCTGAGGAAGGAGATCATGTTGAAGACCTATTTGGGACAGGCAGTGGTGACTTGTCTCCACAAGAAAACGATGATATTTGACTTTTATTGCAAAATAACCTTAAATCTAGGAGGATGGAACACTGTGCACAGGCTGCTGCCACCAAGACTGTCTGGTTAGGATAGTTGCATTTGTCTGCCCTGATAGCTGCACAGTGGCTCCCGGTATTGCTCAATGCCAGCTGAAACAGCGGCCCGGGGGCTGGGTGCAGCCTCCATTTCTGGAATTTGTTCATTTGCTAGGATTTATTCATACATAGAACTTAATTAAATCCATTCTCATGAGTTATGGCATTACTCTTCACATTGAGTTTCTGTCAGGCTATTTTGCCTCCTCTTTCTTCTATTTCCCATGATTCCTATCTCTAGACTTTAGATCTTGCTTCCTCACAGACCTCCAATCCCTGGACCATCTCTGGTTTCCTGTGAATGGTGGGTTTTTCTTTTAAAACTCAGAGTTTCATGAAAATTAAAATCTGTTCTTCATTATCAAGTTAGGCACCTGTTTAAGCACACTTGTAGGACAGAACGGGTGAGAACTGATTCCATACTCTTTGTCAAACTCAGCAAAGTCTCTGGGCCAGACAGCTTTCATTTCAAACTCTATCCTTTAACTCCAAAGAAACCAAAGGCAGTCTGAGCAAATCACCTAATTTTTCCATCTTTAAATCTGCCTTACTTAAAATCATATTAATTGATGATAGTTCAAGCTGATGAAGTGTTAGTTTCCCTCTAATTTTTACCACAGTTCGCTATTTACAATAGAAGTTTGCTGATTTCTCCATGAGTAGATAGAATAACATGGGAATAATTATGTTTTCCACAGTGATAGGTAGTAGTTACTTAAGCTGTTTCTAAATGAGGTTATTACAGGAATGTCAGGAGGAAATAAAATAAAATAAAGAATCCCTTCTGTCGACAATGAGAAAAAAAAAAAAAAAAAAGGAATGAAACCTCCAAACAAAACGCAAACACTTGAAATGTAAGATCTTCTTCTGTTTACTTTTTCTTGGTTTGTTTACTTTGCCTTCTGAAAATATTGCCCAACCTATTAGCTTTTTATCTTTTAGTCGTTTCAACTAGACTTGAATCTACAAGATTCAACTGCAGACCTAATATGCATATTCATGAGCCACAGATCTATATTAGTAAGTTTTTCTGTAAATAATAAACTCAAGAGAAAGTTATAAAACTGACCTTATGGAAACAAGCCATGTATGCCATTACTTAGTGAGTTAAAGGGGAATTAGGTAAAGTGAATGCTGCTCTGTCACTGTTGAGCCTACAATGGTTCAGGGTCACAGCTGTTCCTGGCTACTCTGTGACTGATGGTGTGGTGGCATGGAAGATTGGAAAGGGAAGAATCGGCTTCAGTTCTCTATGTGAGTTGGGTTAGTCACTATGTTTGCTTCTCTAAGCACTCACTTGTTGGATGGTTATATTAGACTGTAGCCTAGCTGGCTCTCTTCCATGGTAACTGGGCGATTTTGCTTGACTGCCATATAAAATAATCACTTCATCATCTCTCTTCCGTGTTATTTGTGCTTTATTTGTCCTCATAACTATGCATTATTAAGAGCTAACCATGTAACGCTGTGCAGATTGAGATCCCCAGTGATAGTGGACCATAAATAAAATAATTGAAACATTGAAATAAGAATATGATACAAGCAGAGTGTGAAATTAGGTTAGACAAGGAGCAGTGTAAGCTTTCCCCTATGCCATGCTAAAAATGGCTTCTTTTATGATTTGCCATTTTTCTTTTTCTGTTTAAGACAAGGGCTTGTAACATAGCCCAGGTTGGTCTGAACAATCCTCTTCCATAGTGTTCTTAGAGTTGGATTTACTGACATGTGCCTCTACCTCTAGCTAAACATGGAACTGACCTGTAGACAACTGATTGATTAAACATGCAAGGAAGGAGGTCTGGAGAAGGAAGGGAAATGTATGACTGCTAGCAGATAAAAGACACATAGTTGCTGAAAGCAAAAGCTAGTGCCTTCACCTAGTTTGTTGCTTTTCAAAGAAAGATCTGGCACCATTATTTCGGATAATATTGCAAAAATGCTAGCCACTCTTCTATTTGCAGCATTTTATATGTTAGGATACTCTGAATAGATATTTTCTGACTCTTTTCAACTTCAAAATTTATACAAAAGTATAACTTGATAAATTTGGTGACAAGTTCCTTATTTTCCTTATCTATCTATTAAACACTAGGGATGACAAATTATAGTTTCTAATTCTGCAGATTTTTCTTGTATTTTGAGCCATTGAATTTAAATCTTTATGACTACAGAAATACTTGCTTAAGAAAACTCGTTTTAGGTTAATAAACCATGTATCTATCACTTGTTCTTTTTAGCTATACAGTGAGTTCATTTCTAACTTAATGATTTGATTCCAAATGGCTTTCACCATACCCTGTGGCTCTCTGACTCTGGAGAATTTAAACTCAAGAGGTCTCATGCTCAAGTGTTTTCTAAAGAAAGGGATAAAGAAGGTGCGAAGTTATGGGTGTTAGGTGTGAAGTTCTGGAAGGAGGTATGGGAGAAGAAACAGTCATCAGACTATATACTGTAGGAAAAAAAAATGTTTTCAATAGGAAGTAAGACAGTATGAATGAAATGACTAAATGAAATGATTAAAGATTTAATGAAAGAAAAGGAAAACAAAAAATATTTAAAACAAGTTATGCAATTTGGCAGATCCCATGCTGTCTCCTTAGCCTATTTCTATATCTTCACAGAGAAAAGAATAATAGTAATTACTGGAGACATTCACTGAAAGAACAAGGTGAGATCATGTTTGGAAAGTGATTAAAAAGTGTAGGCCAGTATGACAAGCCTGAAAATGATGGCTATTGTTGGTTTTACTTCCATTGTTATTAACATCTTAAGGAGAATGTTTTAGCATAATCTACCTTCTGAAGAGAGATTAGATATTCAATGTACTCAACCATAATAGAAAAGGAGGGGATCCATACAAAGTAGAAAACTTGATTTTTATAATTATGTTTGTCATTATTTATTAAAATATAAAACGTAAAAAAAGTGACAGAATTATGTGCATTTATTTGGTTATTCCAAACAAATAATGGATTATATTCATAAACAGATGCATTATTTGTTTGCTTGTACATACTCCCCCCAAATTTATAAAATAGTTATGGTTATCCCTGTAAAGATTGCCTGGGAATAAGTTATTATCATTTTTAACTCTAAAGTCTTCATATGATGGTGCTATTAATTTTTTATTATTTAAATAAAGTACTAATATCAAAATTATTGTAAAGGTGCTACCACCAAAACTGTAGGCAGCAACATTGTCTCCAGTACTAGTGTACTTACTTTGAATTAGAAAATCAGGACAGGAGTAGATATGATTCTTTAAAGATTTGGTGACAACCATATACATTTTTGTTTGTTACTTCTTTCTCCTTCTTTTCCTAAGACGTGAGATAACATTAGACAGACTTGAAGTGATTCTCCATTTTCATAGTACTTAAAAATCAGTCACATAAAATGAGGTTGCTTGGGTTACTTTTGATTGATTGGTTAAGTGATTTGTGGATAAAAATTTTACTGACAAAATATCACCAAACTGTGAACAGCAGAGCATAGATTCATTAATGTAAGAAGTCCATATGCAATGGTATGAAAAGGACTTGAGAAGAAATGGTGAGAAAATAGAGCTTTATGCTTTGTATCAGTGATTTCTAAGGCTAGGTTCAGATCATGATTAATGGCGTAGATTATTTTACATGTTTCTGTTACATGGAGAAACTTTCAATTTATGCAATCTTAATTATTAGACTTTGATTAAATTGGTTATTAGGTGGCATGTGCTTACACTCACTCTACAATTCTCAAATAAATTGGGTTCTTAACATTGTTCAATTTTGTGCCTAACTTAAAATATTCTGAGAGCCAGTGTTTGAGAGACACTATTTGCACAGAACTATATTACACAAGATATAGTGTTCAGGTTTGGAGTTATTTGTTTTCCAGTGTCTTCTAGGGCTGTATTTCTCCATTATAAACAAAAACACAGAAGATCATAACAACTAAAAGTCAAAGAAATTTACTCTTCATTTCCATAAATAGCATGATTTTTGATTTAGATTATTCAAATCCTAATAATAAGCTTATTCAAATACAGGTAATAATTAATTGGGTGACAAAGGCAATAATAGCATTATTGTTGTAATAATTTTCTGCTAGATACCTTGCCCCTCCTAAATGAAGCAACTCTAAGGGTTTTCAACAATATACCTCATAACACAGAATATAGAAAAATTATATTTCCAACCATACACTATTTCAAGGTCTAGCTATCTAGAGTATAAAATATTTCCATTATTCTGAGTTACAGTTTAAAGACATAGAAGAGTGTTAAGTCTCATGTCTTTGTGGGAGTCACTGGAGCAGTGTAGCTGAACTACACACCTTAACATCTAGAAAACTTTGTAACAACAATACTCATTCTTATTAATTTCAAACTGCTACAAAATGTATGCCTAACTCACAGAATTCAGAGAAACTCCTCTCTGCCTGAATCTCTGCATGGCTATTGTCTCTGGAACCTTCTAGAAACATCACTCGTGAAAAGACTTTCAGATGATAGGTTCTCTGGGTAACGGCTTCCTACTTTTAGAATTTACTTTGGCATTAAGAATTCCTAACTGTCCTGGTTTCTGGGCCTTCTTTTGTGTCTGACAGTTTGTTCACAGGTAGGGAAAAGCTAATTTAAAAGATATTAGACATTAAAATATATGCCAACACGTTTATAAAGAAACAACTAAGAAACGGAACAAAAATATCAGAAACATAAAGATAAAATTAAGACAAAGTGTATACTTGTACTTTTTAAAATTTAAAAATACAACAAACACCGGCAGGAAGGTAATTCTTAATCCTGGAGTGTTTTAACTCGCCTCAATCATCAAGTATTAATACAGGGCTGATTCCAGTAAGAACAAAAAAAAAAAAAAAAAGCTTGCAGTTTATGAGCTGGGTTGCCTGTGTTCCAAGGCATTATGAATCTGTTCAAATCACAAAACAAGTTTAACTGCTAACAGATCAGTGTGTTTTCTCAAGAGTGCCATGCCAGTGGCCAGCTATTGTGCTCTAAGTAAATAAGCTAAAAGGTGACATGTAGAACATACACAGGTAAGAGAATTCAGATTTGGTTCTTAGATAAATGAAGCCACTCAAAAGTACAGAGTATCGGGGCAGTAGGTTGGTTATGTTTCATGCCATTGTGTTTCTCCATGACTGCCCATGACCCATGTCTCATTTCCTGTGTGTTGACACCTGAGATAGGGATACAGAAAATGGATGTGGGGGAGCTGAGATAAGCTTAAGTAAGCCTTGTGTGCTCCAGTCTGGAAAACACTCCCCCACAGTTCCGGATAAATGCCCAGTACCCACAGTTCTCTCAGTCTGCCCTTTCCCCTTCAGCAGGCCCATGGACAGGTCTCTACTTTATTGCTAAGTTTCCATTTACTGATGTGTCAGAGATTTCCTGAGACTCCTTTATTCCAGGCTTATTTATAAATCTGAACTTAAGAGGAAATTTTGGAGCTTGTTGGTATTAAACCAGACAAAAAACAAGACATATGGCAAATTCCACAACGTACACATGGAAATAGTGCTCCATATTTTAGAATAACAGGCTATGCACTTCGAACCACACTTCCAGAGCTTCTGCAGCCATGTCGGGATTCATCAGCAAAGCAGCATTGGTTTTAGATAATGTCATACCTTTCCCAGTGTACTATCAACTGCAGCCATATAAAAAGTACATCGAGCTATTGCCTATATTCTGGAAAATCATTTTTCTAGTCTACAGCTTACAGGCATAGTCCTTGTCTCTACTGGGCCCCTCACAATGGCTTTGTCAGAGATCCGCTCTATGTAGTAGCTCTTTTCATTATTACAGAAAGCAGTAGTCATTTCATAACTGGTGAGATAAATATGAGTTTGCTACTATTCACCGTGTTCCACAGAGATTTTTCATCATTTGTCACCATAATTATACTAATGAGAAACATATATGCTATGGAGGGTAGAAGTCAGCCTGGAGACTTGATTAGAACTGAGGGCAGGAGCAGCATCAGCTTTCTCTTCCCCCATTGTAGACTCCATCCCCTTCACTTGTCTGCCTTCTATCTATTTATCTTCTATTTTTCTGTGTACTATCTTACCTTGATCATAAGGGAAAATGATAGGTCTTTTTGTTTGTTTTTTCACTCATAAAAGTAACCAACAGGTTTTTGCCTGGTTCTGATTCCAAATTCACAGGGGAAGGGTTCTCATTGGCTCAGCTTGAGTCAGGTGTGCAAGGTAAGACAAAAGAACTGGAATGAAGCAGGGTCAGATGACAGGTTTCTATGTAAGTTCAAGAAAACCCAGAGAAAGACTGGGAAGGCAAGTAGTTCAACTGGTCATTATGTGGAAGCCGCTGCCTACAACTGCTGGGCTGGGTAGAAAGAGCCAGATTTGGGGGCTGCTTTCAAAATACTCAGGAGTACAACAGTTCAAGGAGTTATTTAGATTAAGTAGCTGGGAGGTTTTGTAATTCTGCAATGTTTAAACAAACAAAGAAAAAACATATGGGGTGAAAAATGAAACAGGCAAAAGGGGAAGGGCTGAAGCTGGGACACATGAAGACCGAGGAAGTCTGAAAGTGAGGTGAAACATGGCTTACCACTGTTGTGGGATTCATCCTCAGAGAAAGAATCAAAGACAAAGAGCAGAGAAAAAAATAACCAAGTTAAGTTACCTTCACTTTTGGGAGACATGATGAAGTTCTGGATAATCAAGTGAGTGGGAGAAAAATGACAGGCGGACCACAGCCTCTGCACTCTCCAAGCCTCACTTGGTGTCTGTTTTCTTCCCTCTGTCATTCATACACAGGAAATTTGATTCTAGCTGCAAGTAAACATTCATTCCCGTTAAGCATCTCAAAACAGCTGAAAAAAGTTGTCATAAATGAAAATTTTTTTCAGTAC
This sequence comes from Cricetiscus sungorus, assembly GCA_030556225.1. Taxonomy (NCBI): domain Eukaryota; kingdom Metazoa; phylum Chordata; class Mammalia; order Rodentia; family Cricetidae; genus Cricetiscus; species Cricetiscus sungorus. The sequence continues at coordinate 30,009,557 of JANBXA010000651.1, read as the reverse complement.
CCCAAAATAGCAATGATGACTTGAAATACCTGTTGAAACTGACAGTACTTGCAATACTTTTTGAGTAACCACTACGATTGAGCCAATGTACTGGGTTAGGTTCTGGCCAGAAATCAGTGAAGGATATATCTCTGTGTATCTTATATTTGTGTGGTCTGGTGGTTCTCAAACTTGGACACACATTTGAATAACCACAAAGCTTGTTCAAATTGACTTTTTTGGCCCAACCTCTAGAGTTCCAGACTCACTGTTGCTGGCATAGGGGTGGGTAATTTACATTTCTAGCATTGTCCACAAGCTGCAGGCTTGTCCTGGGCGCACTGTGAGAGCAGCTGTATGAGGAGGGACAGTGTGGCTTATATGCTGAGACTATAGTGTGCTCTCTACTGGCCCAAGCACATTACAAGCACTCCTGCTTAGCTATTTCCACTAAGACAAAACATTTTCTATGAATCCAAGCTGGTATCTACAAATAGTTCAGCTGTATGACTTAACAAAATTATTGATAATAAGGTCAAATAAATAAAATTTTCAAAGATGAAGGCTCCTTGTTTACTCAGTGAAAGTAGTTCATCAGTTTTATGGCCTCATTTCTAATTTAATTGTTGCTGTACTTTAACATAGAACTTTTCTTTCTGATCTTTCATAAACATCTGGTCTTCCATAATCTTTTAAATGTGATGGCCAGTGGTTCGTTTATTGCAATAATTAAAATGGATAACAGCATGCCAGCTGGAATGACTGCACTTGTGTTTAGTGTGTAAATTATTTCCCTGGTATGAAAGCCTCTTTTACAGCTTTTGCCCTTGCCCTGACTCTTGCATTCTAAGTCATTAGCCACAACATGTTTTAGACAGCTATTTATAAAGAAGCTGGTCATATTTACCAATTTTTGATAACTATTAATTCATGTCTACAGTTTTCTTAGCACTAGGGATTGCTTCTCACTGTCATTCAGCCAAGGAACAGGGTGGATGAAAGAAAAGCCTTCTAGGATTTGTAAGCCTAATTTTTTTTTTTTAACCTTCATGTTTTTATCTTGCCCCAGTTCTCAACACTTCACCTTATGATTCTTAAATGACCATGGTCAGTTTACTCTCAACCACATGCAAGTGCAATGCCAAATGTGCATTTCTTATAAGATTCTGAAAGCCCATTAAATTAGAGATAGTAAAAGTCTTGTAAAAATACTACTTGCCACAGAAACCCTGTCTTGGAAAACATGTATGTATGTGTGTGTGTGTGTATATGTGTGTATGTATGTATGTATGTATGTATGTATGTATGTATATACACGCACACATATACACCTACACACACACACATATATACATCTTGTACTTAGCCACTTTTATTATTTCAAAAATAAATGTACTTCATGTTTTATAAAGTTTTGACAGTGGTCAAGTAATGTCTGTACCCATTTCTGCATCCAGTGTATTTCAGTAAATATATGTTGGCCTAAGTTTGTTTTTCTAGTTTAGCGTCAAAGGAAATTGGATTCCTGTTACCTTTCTGTGTTAGGGTAGTTTATTGTTGCTGTGTTTACAATATGTGTTTTTCTTTTTTAACATTCTAAGTCTAAAAAAAATTAATTAAACTACAGAAGTTTCAGAGTGGTATTAATTAGTACCCTTGTCAATAGTTAGCTAAAATAATCCAATGACTTACTAAGGAATTTCCACAGTAGATACATACATTCTGTCATGTGCATGATCTTATTAGCCTAACTTGGCTAATGGTTCATGGTCTGCAATCCTTTAAATTTCTTATTGGGTTGCTCTAGGAAAACAAACAATAAAACTAATGAAATTAGGCAAAGACTATACTGAGTTAATGTCTGCTATATTTATTTTTATCATCTTCATGATTTATTGTTATGTCTTGATAGTCTTATCATTTCAGACTAATTTTTTAGATTGTCTTTTCCAAGTGACCCAAACAGTGAGAGAGAGAGAGAGAGAGAGAGAGAGAGAGAGAGAGAGAGAGAGAGAGAGAGAGAGAGAGAGAGAAACACAAAACCTGTCTTCCCTGGAAAATATAAACGAGCTTCTTAAACAAAGACAACAAGACTCACTCTGTTTGCCTAACTTTGGCTCTTTTTCAGCGTTTTCCAGGAGAACACAGAGCACTCTCACTTACTGGCTAAAATTAACTTGCTTATCAGACAGCCTGCGTTCCTTTGTATGAAACCACTCTGAAGAGGAGCTAGGTTTGTCCTAGATCTACACACCCTCTTCCTCGCTGCCTCTCCTTCTGCTCTGTCAATGACTCGTTACTGTATTTTTATTCCTCTACTAGTACCGAAGTGCTGGAATAGAAGCCAAGGCCTTACCCATTCTAAAATCACTCTGCCAATTAAAAGAGCCCCAGCCCATTTTGTCTTTTATTTTTTCTGATGCTTTTACATGTTACTCCTCCTTAGGAGTGACTACATTGTCCTGTATAGGATAACAAAGCACTCTGTAGACAAATTTAAATAATCAAAGCTGGATTGTGAAAAGCGAATGTCGTTCTTTTAAATCCTCAGTGCTATGATGGAGGTGTTTGAGAGTCTTTATTCTGCCACTATAAAACATACATTTTTTTGTTTTTAATACTGCCATTGAAATTGAAGTATCTATTCTAGATTCCATTTCATTTCTGAGGAGGAAATTAAACTATATTTTTCTGTATATATACATATGTATATTGTTTATATTTATAAAGTATATTGTTATATATAGTTTATGTATATAAAGTATATTGATATATAGTTTATAATAAACTATATTTGTTATAAATACATATATAGAATAATATATTACATTTATACATATAAAAGCAGTAATATGTGCATATGCTGAATGTAACTGAATTCTAAGTATTACTACTTAGAATATTAAAGTATACAATAATAGACTTCCCTGACATAATGTATCCTTTACACTTGTATAATGAGTTTATTAATGCGCTTCTGTAACAAACATCTGAAACCATGATGCAGAAGTAAGTAAAACGTTTCAATGACCAAGCCATGCTCTCAAAGATGAGTAGAGAGTTGCTGGAATAGAGAGAGAGAATGAATCAGTTCTGGCCAGAGCTGAATAATCATTCATGTGAAAGTTTCTATGTTGTGGTGTGGTTGAAGTTTTCATGGCTCAGCGGAGAAACTAATTTACTAATAAACCAGTGACCAATTCCTGCTCTCACCATCTACCCATATATATTTGAGACAGTTGAATCATGCTTTTCATTCTCTGATTTCCAACTGTAAAATAGGGCAAGTACTATCTATCTTATGATGGGAAAATTGAATATTTACAATGTATGCTATGAAGGGGGAATGAAGAATGGTGTGGAGAAAGATTTAACTGGAGAGACAGTTGAGAGGGTAGTGTATAGGAGGAAAGAAGGGAAAACTAGAACTAAAGATATTAGAAAGAGTCATGGAAACTATTTCATAAACTTTCTTAATACACACATGCACACACACACACATATACACACACACATAGACATAATACACATATAAAATATATGCACACACATATAAACATACACACTTATCACAATCATTCAGAGTGTACAGAGTAAATGTGAGGAGTTGTATATTGTATATATGTATGAAATTCTTAAAAACCCCATAAAATGTTGCTTTTACTTTTTTATTTATTTAATTTAGAATCAATCTTATTTTACATATCTTTCCCAGTTCCCTCTCCCTCCCATCTTCTCATTCCCCTCACCCAACTCCCTATCCCACCCCCCAGGGAGGGTGATGCCTTTCATGGGGGGTCATCAAAGTCTGTCACATCATTTGGGGAAAGGCCTAGACCCTCCTCCATGTATCTGGGCTGAGAAAGTATATCTCCATGGGAAATGAGCTACCAAAGTCCATTTGTGAACTAGCGATTAATACTGACAGTGGAACCAGTATTAAAATATTATGTTTAAAAGTACCTTTTCATAAAGTAGGAAAGAGCTAAAATTTATTTTTTAAGTTTTTTGTCAATATGTATTAATTATACATAGTAGGGGGTTTCATTATTACTCTGTCATATCCTCTTTCCAATCCTATTGAACCCATCTCTCTTCTTCTGAAAGTTTGCTTTAATTTCTTTCTTTCTCTGTGTGTGAATCCAGAATAGATAAGGGATAGTTTACAGAATCAAGGATACCTTACACACGTGTGCACCACTGAAGAATGTGACCAACAAGTTTTAAGCTGATGTAAGCAGCCTATGTCTAGACTACTTTAACACACAAGTAAAAATTATAACACAATGAATACTTTATAAAAATATTTACTGGTTTAGGCTGGTGAGATAATTCAGTAGGTAAAGACAATTGTTGTTAAGCCTAACACCTTCCCAGGAGAGGCGGGGAGGATGGATAGATGGAAGGAGGGTGAGAGGAGAGAGAGAGAGAGAGAGAGAGAGAGAGAGAGAGAGAGGGAGGGAGAGAGGGAGGAGTGTGCACATGGGAGTATGTATGTGTCATGAGAACCATGTGAAGGTTCAGAGTAAAGATGGAGAGTAGGTTCTCTCCTTTTCTGTGAGTCCCAGGACATGTGGCTAGAAGAAGGCAGGTCTAGTTGTTGACTTCACAGATCTTAACACTAACTCTAATTTTTTTTTTTTAAAAAAAATCTTCTGTATTCTCTGGAGGATACTGTTTATCTTAGATAGATGAAATCAAGTAAAATAGGCACTCTCATTTGGGAACATTTTCAGTGAACCCTGTTTTTCTAGTTGTGGACTATGGGATAATCTAGATGCCCTGAGGCAAATGCAGGGGATTTAATGGTTTTCAATTCTACCTATTCCTCATGATCATCTTAGTAGTTAAAACAACAGTAACAAAATATCAACAGTAAATTTAGTAAATCCTAGGTCTGGGACTCTGTCTTTAGTACTTTTTGGAAACTTTTCAACACTCTGTAGTGTAGCTGTTATTAAAAACCACTACTTAAATGAGACAGAGAAATAGAAATGACTAGGTAATTCTGTAATGGGAGTAATGACAAATGTCATGAAAAGCAACTGACTATAGTAAGACCTGGGAACTTTACCCAATTTCCCCATCAAGTATGTGGCTTATACAGAAGGCAAGTAAGAAACTTCAGTTAGATTACCCAGTGACTACATTTATACTCAGTGGGAATCTTCTGTTGAGAAATATGTCAAATGTTTGTCACATTGATGAGAATTCCCTGTCCTAAGCATGAGTTCATACATTGTCAGTGTGTGAGTGCAATGTATTTAAGCCAGATCAATCTTTACTTTTAGCAGTTTATTTTTTTGACAAGTTTTAGGTTCACAGCAAGTTACAATAGAAGGGGCAAAGAATCATCATGTACCACTTTCCTTACCACACATCTGAGATCCTCCACTGCAACTGCCCTCACCAGAATGGTATGGATGCTTCAACTCAGAAACCCATACAGAAGCATTTGCATCTCCCAGATTGATAGTTTAGATTGGGTTTTAATCCTGAGGAAAAATTTCTGGGTGTAGGGAATAAATAATCACATTGATACATGTTTTTAAAATAGAGGTAGCCACATGACTTTGAATTTGACATTTATAACCTTAAAATACTGGATTTATTGTGTCTTAATAGTGAGCTTTGGATGTTATGGGGGCACCTGAGTATCTGTACCACTGGCAAGTTCACTCTCCAAGATTGGCAGTCTGGATCACCCAGAATTAACAAAGGGAAAAGCTGGTTGGGGAGGCTGAGAAAAGAAATACAAGAACGTGCTGTATACTGACAAAAAGAGGAAGAGTGTGATGTGACATTTACTATAAAATCCGTCAGAGGATTAGTTGGTTCAAAATTATTCAGGGCAGAAGAGTTTTGTCCATTTTGAGTGTTTCAGTGTTATGTGTGTGCAGGGAAGGAGGATGTATGTGTGTTTGCCTAGCCACAGTATTGATATCAGGCTCTGCTAACTTGAAGTGCTATTCACAATTGATTCACTAATAAATATAAATGCTAACCCCTGTATTCTGTTTGTCTGTCAGAGGCATGTAGGCTTCAATCGGCCCAACAGCATGTTAGTAATTCTTAGACTGAGAAATCCAATTTTGACCATTGTTAAACTGCCTTATCTCCATGCTTTAGGCTCTTCATGTATGAAAAATATTAGATGAAGTCCCTCCTCCACCCAAGAGCTTTCCATGAGAAACAATTCCTCAAAATGATTATTGTTATGAGAAAAGTTATTTTTCACTATGTTCATTGACAATTTGTACAAGATGAAAACCTAATTTTTTTCACTATAAAATTGTTAATGGAATTTAACATTTTGTTTATCACTACAATTCTCTGTTCTCATGTACCCTTCTCCTAACTCAGTATTGGGGTTGATTATCATCATACAATATTGAATGATATTTCTATTACATAAGCTTTCAAATATTCATGTTAATGGAAAACTTTAATGCATGTCTTACAAGATGTCAGCCTGTCAGAGAGTGATCTCAAGAAGTGGGAGGGCAGGAGACCTAGAGTCCCCGATCAGAATGAATATGTTGCAGTATCTTTGTCAAGTGGCTAATCTTATTCTTAAAGGTTTTGGGATCAGGGAAACCTATACATTTAACTAACTATACATTTAAGAAAAATTGAGAGTGCAAAGGAGGCATTTCCCAATTCCACAAAATATTCCAAATTCCAGTTAGTAGAAGAAAATGCGTTAACCAGAGTATAAATCAGGGCATGGACATCAGAAGAAGCAGAAATCACAGTAACAATGCTGGTACCAAACCAATACCAGGGACAGAGACTTCAGTAGTAGCCACAGGCCACAGAGACCACAGCAGCAGAGCAATTACAATTAGACAAGGAGAAATAACAGCAGTGGTAGCAGATATGATTTATTGACAATCAACTGTGTGTCAGGCATCATGCAAAGATGTCTGCATAATGTAGTTCTTTCAAATCTCACAATGATTTCTGTATCACAATACTCTTCATTTTAGGAATGTTTTCATTCAGAACATATTTCAGCAAAAACAAACACACACCAGCAAAAGGCCAATGGGCAGATGTATGGTACTTATAGTTTAGAGGAGCTAGCTAGTCACCTGACTGGTGCTGGCCAGGTTTTATCTAGCAGTGTTGTCTTCAAAGGTTCTCTTGACATCTGTCAGCAGAGAGCTTCTGCCACTAAAGAGAAGAACATATTTTTGGTTGTGAGCTATAAATGTTATCTAAATAAAATTAAACTGAAGAGACAGAGAGAGATTGAGAGAGAGAGAGAGAGAGAGAGAGAGAGAGAGAGAGAGAGAGAGAGAGGGAGAGAGAGAGAGGGAGAGAGAGAGAGAAAGAGAGAGAGAGAAGAACCTACAGATGTCTCTGTGTTTCAGGCTTTCTGGTTTCACAAAGCAACAGAGAGAGATTAAAGCCCAAACTAAAGAAAATGGTATTTTTCACAGAAAGATGGAAAGACTAAAAATGGACCTATTCACATATCAGCATCCATATTACAAAATGAGACAAGGGGGAAGTCTACTGGTGGTGAGGACATCTTTATAAACAAAAACAGGTGGCTGAAGAGAAAATGGAATCTTTTCTATGGAGAAATTTAATGGCAGACCTAATAGCTTCATCAGCGAATGATACAGGCAAAGCCTGGAGAAGGGATGAGTAAGCCTTCTGAGTCCTTTTTCACTATAATTTTATAAAGTAATTTAATTTTTTTATAGCTCAGAACTACATTCATGAACAGAGGGACAAATCTTTGTGTCCAAAGTAGTTGGAACCTGTTTCTGTGAAGATTTGTCTTAACAACCTTGAAGAATGTAACAAAACAACACAAAGGCCAAAAAGTATTAGAAGCCAATGCATTTCCCTCTATAAATGGATATGATGGATAATGCTGGAGATGCATCATTATAATTAACCAAAAATTCAATATTCAACTTGATGCAAATATGTTGCTTTCAAGGTTAGAGGTAAAATGAAATACAATAATTTTTTACTTCAACAGGAAAAATTAGTGATTCACAGTTATTTGATGTAATGCATGTGAGTATTTAATTTTGTGGTATAGTTTATGTTTAAGAAAGGTACAAGCTGTAGTTCTGAACTGGACTTCTGAAAGCCCCATATTGTTTCTATTCCATCTGAGATGACTGACAATCTTCAGTGCTACCCTCTTCAGAGGAAAAGTGATATACATATAGGGTAAAAGGCAGTTTGAACACAAAGAAAATGATGCTTGAATTTCATTCAGAAAATTTCCTGCCTCAACTTGTTGGTAAAATATTATGAGAGCATGTGAATAATCCCAGCACTCAGGAGGCTGAGGCAGGCCAGATTTCTGTGAGTTCGAGGCCAGCCTGGCCTACAGAGTTAGTTCCAGGACAGGCTCCAAAGCAATACAGAGAAACCCTGTCTGGAAAAACAAAACAAAATAAAAATCTGAAATAGATATATTCATGTGTATATGGTGTGCTTATATTTGTATATTGGGTCTCCATCAGGAGGTATGTTAATGAAGTTAATACCTAGAATTCCCCAAAGATATATTTGAAAGTAAAACTTCATAAATCTCAATCATAGATACCCCTTCTCATACAACAAACAGTGATAAAGTATTTTGCTAAATTTAGTGTCTCAAATATTTACATTTTGTTTGAATTCTAAGAGTTCATGCAAAAAGTTACAGAGCATATCTTGTCTCAAGCAAACCTTGTAAACCACACACAGTTCTGCCACAGTGAAACTGTTAACTTAGGTATATATGACAGCTCCCTTTTGCTTCTTTATTTGTAAAATATGTATAAAGATAAGTCAGTGCTCTAGTGATGATGAAATCAATCTGTATGTTAACTGGTTTCATTGAATGAATGACATGTGATATATACATCGATAAAGATTATCTTTTAAATGAATAGCTGATAACACCATGTGTCTTAGGCTAAGAATTGGTTAAGCAGTTAAAATAGAGCATGTTTATCCAGTGTTTCCTTCTAGCATTAATTTCTGCCTGAATTGACTGATGGATGCAGATATTAAATTGTTTTACCCTCTTTTTTATATGCATCTGCATATCATTCCAATCTTGCAGATGTGGAGTACTCTGTGGTATTTTAAAATATGTCAATTCCATAATCAAACATAATTTTTATTTTCTTATCGAGTAGTTAATAGGAGGTTGTAAAAGTCACTTAATCCACCTCTAGCCTTCACTATCATCTGTAACACAAAAGAAATGATGGTTATCTGGTACATTGCATGGGATTCTGGATAAAGCCGTTAGCCAGCCCTATGATTAACACAGAACAGTCTTGCCATTGACTGTGTGTTCAGAGTTCTCCTTTATTGGAATATGTGTTTGGTCATAGTAAGACTCCTAATAATTACAAACTTTTGTTGAAGAAAAGCAAAAGAAATATGAATAGAACTTAATATGCATATTATTATTATTATTATTTTACTGAAAATTTGTACTGATTAAAAAGGAAAGTGGCCCAGTAATTAATGTGTTCATGTACTTAGGCCTAAAGTGGTCAGTCATGCTGTAGAATGTCACTTATCAAATCCTATTTAGTTCAATTTAGAAGATTTAATACCTACCTTATGCAAAGCACCATGCCCAATGAAGGCAAGGGGAGAAGAGAAATGTAAATAAATCAGACACAGTTCTGGTATTTAGTGGCTTAAATCCCAGTTGTTAACAAAAACAGAATTTAAGACAAGCTGTGAAAGCCTGTGAAGGGGGACACATTCAGAGTACCATGAGATTAGAAGAGAAAGATTTGCTCTAAGTGGGATGAACTGGAGAGCCCCTGGTATAGCTTGAAGGAAAAAATAAACAAAAACTTTCTCTGGGGTCTGGAAACACTCCTGGAAACAGCTTCAATCTAGTTTAGACTTGGGGATGCATAGCACAGTTTCAGGGAAGTGAAATTCAAGATGCTGTTGTGCATCTGTCTTTGCAGGATGTTGTTTCTTTGTAAATGACAGAGGGTCTGTGCAATAGTAGACAAATACAACAGGGTTAAGTTATAATTACAGTGAAGAAGGAATTGAATTCTAGGCCAGGGCTCTTTGAATTTACTTTGGATATATTAGCAACACATCAAATTTCCTAAAGTAAAGGAGGGAAAAGATGTAATGTTTATGTGAGAGTTGTCTATGATGCTGGTATGTCATCTGTACACAGAATACATCTGGAGACACTGGATGATGAATGTTCTAGGCAAAGTGTACTAATGTTCGTTTAGCATTGCACCAAAGCTATAAGGATGATAGAAAATTTGACATTCACTTATAAGATTAAAGAGAAAGAAAAGGCTCAAAAGGTAAACAAACAAAACAACAATAACAAAACTCTTGGCTTCCAAAGAAAGATGTACAATTCTACCAGGTATAAGAAGTTGTAGCAAAATAAAAACTAGTTTATACACAGAGTATATAACTGTGTATACACAGAGACCAAATGCCCATCCTTATGGTTTCAGAAAAGAACTGAGAAATGTTTTGATGGCTAATATCATGGCTTTGGGGCTGGTCAGCAGGTTGTATTCTTACAAAATAAAGCTGTCACTGGGGGAAAATGGCCATTTCCTACGTCAGAGCTAGTCCTGTGGAACTTGGTATCAGTGTTTCTTCTTTATCTTTAACTACACACAGTTTCTAGATTTCCTTTATTTACTCCCAGACACAGGCTGAGGGGTGTGAATAGAATTTGCTGATTTCAGGATACCGGCATTTTGTCCTTCATTCTCTGTTTTTTGTTTTTGTTTTGTGTGTGTGTGTGTGTGTGTGTGTGTGTGTGTGTGTGTGAGTGTGTGTTTGTTTTTGTTTGTTTGTTTGTTTGTTTGCAAGAACTTCATCCCACCTAATGAATCCTTAATCCCTGACCAAAGTGAAGACCCATGATTTGAGGCTCATGGAAATGAGCATGGCTGGTTTTGTTGTTACTGGTTGGTTTTTAGCTATGTTTATTGTGACCTTGGGAATTTGTGGCTAAACTTCTTCAGAACATTATAAAAACTGCATTCCTGTCTGTTACACGTGTGAAAATGAGCATGTTGAGGTGCCTTGCTTGCTCTCATTAAATAAGTCTTGCAAAAATGTCACTTTTCACAAATTATGCTCTCCATAGAAGACTATGCAACATTTTCGGGAACCTAGCCTCCATGTCATGTAAGATTGCACTTTACAGAGCAGCTGGCAGTATGTAAGGGACATAGCTGGTGTTGGTGCCCTGTCTGTGACATCTGTCCTTCAAAATGTTCTTGCCACTGTTTTCACAGAGAAAAAAATTATTTGTAATGTGTTGGTGTGACCTTAGACCACACCAGAATACTTGGACATCTCCGAACATTGTGACATTTAGTTTCTCCTTAAGGTTTTCTTTCATACTTCTATCCAGCTGGCATTGTCGTATAGCAGCTGTGTGATATTGATACAGCTATGAACTTTCCATTTCTTACTTATTCCATTAACAAAATTGAGAGAGCAAAGAAATTAGATCAGAGGTGATAATAAGAGGAAATTGCATATATAGATACAGATATATTATAGCTCCAATCATATATGTATGTATATGTAAATATACATACATACATACATATATATTTAGAGCTATAATCAGTTGTCTATTGAGGCACTATCTCTTATGGGACCAGAAGCCTGACATTTTCACCTAATATAGCTAGCCATCTTGCTCTTGTTTCTGCCACCAAGAGTTGGCGTTATAGCTGGCTACTAGATATGTCTGGCCTTTTATGTAGATGCTGGGGATTCAAACTTCAGTCCTCATGCTTTCTCAGGAAGTGCTTTATCTAATAAACTATCTCCTCAGAGCCATGTTACTGTTTTATGGCATTTTTGTTTGTGTAACTGTGAGATTTTAATTTAATTATGTTTTGACCATCCTGTTCCTCCCTCCAAACACTCCTATAAACCCCTCCCAGTTCTCCTTCAAATGCATGACCTCTTTTATCACTAATTGTTACTGCATGCATATGTATATATATTTCTAAATGTATATATAAATTATATAAATATATACATTTAGAAATATATGTATTTCTAAATGTAACCTGTTGTGGCCAGTTAACACTAATTGCTTATATAATTTTGGTGATGACCACTTGGTTAATTGGTGTGTTCTTCCCTGGTGTGTGGAACCCTTATCCCTGCTCCGACCTTTACTCAGTTGCCTATAGTTCTTTGGGTGGAGCAAAGCCTCACAGACATTTTGCTGTCCAGTTTGGCATATTCATTTTTTGTTTTAACCAGACTCATTTTTCTGTTACCTATCTGGAAAGGTAGGTAGGTAGCACTATTACCTGACAGCCTTTAGACCCGTGTTTTATGATGTATTGCACACTGATGTGATCCTGAACTCATCCTCCTCCTGACTTAACCTTGTGAGAGCTGGGAGTAGACACATGCAGTGGTGCACCTGGGTAGAGCTGTCTCTTAAATAATCTCCCTCTTGCCTCTACCCTTCATATCCCACATAGAGTCAGTCAGATAATTGTGCCTATTCTTTTACTAGCTACCATTGCATCTCAACACATTTGCTTCATTTGTTTATGCTGCCATCACTCTGAGGTCAAGCTGCCATCATTTCTTGAATTAACTGCTCTGGTAGCTAGCTCATCTCTCCACATTTCTCTTCCATGATTTATAATTAGTAAATTATAATATTTCTGGAGAGGGTTTTAGAAAATTCAAGTCTGGTGACGTTACATTTTGCTTAAAATGTTTTGGTATCCACTTACCTCTAGTTTAAAGTCTACAATTATTGACACCAATTACATTGAAACCCTTGTGCTTTTTACTCTTTGCTTAGTTTCTTAGTGTTCACTTGCTCTTTGCCAGCTTTTTGCCCAAGGATCAGTTTACTGAATTTTATATATTTCCTCCCAAAGTCACCCAGTCCTCTCGCTCCATGCCTTTGCCCACCTCACTCCAGCCTGGAAGGCACCTTTGAACTCCTATTTAATCTGGAGGTCTAGTAACTTTTTCCCATGTTTTCCTGAAACCTCCCATGCTCCAAATCTCAACCCTGCTACCCAATTGTTAAGTCCTATGGTATTTTGTAGTCTAACATCGAGTATACGATGTTGTACTTGCTACTTCAACATGGAAAGTTTTTTACATTGATTTAAAGATCTTTAAAGACAGAGATAATTTCACTTTTTCTAGCATTTTGAACCAAGTATAAAATATGGTTGAAATTAGTATGAAACAATTATACTCACAGTAGTATAATGTTTGAGTGAACTAGATGGACTTTAATGAGGAGGCCGAATTCTCCTGGTAGACTGCATCTCAGATTTCAGCCTGAGCACTTTGCCATTCTGCTACTTTGAGTGTGTTGTTCAGTCTGTTTGTTTTTTTCTTAGATCAGGAAATAGTGAGACAATTATGCCCGGTTCATGTTCATTGTGAGAGTTAAATGAGGAAGCATGCAAATCAGTTAGCTTTTTCAGAATGTGTTTTCTATAAATGTTACTTCTTCTTTTTTTTCCATTTATATATATATAGCTGTTCTGTTGACATGCATTCATTCTGAGGTGAAAATCCTGTCACCTCATTATATATTCACTTTCAACATATAGATTGCCATTGTATTCCCCTTTGTCAGCCCTTGGAAGGCTTTCAGTAAGTCATTTTAGTACTGGAGGACTAATTACCATGTTTTTCTTCAGGGATAGTTGTTGTTGCTTGCAATGGTTCTGGGATATGGTTGACCTAATGGTTAGACATACCAAAAGATTGTCATTTTACTGTTGTGTGGGCCTGACTGTGTATTTCATTTGTGCTGACTTGCGAAGACTACAAATTGAGCTTCACTCTGACATCTTATTACTGTGGCCGTGCATATGCTTCCACACAGAGTTCTGTAAATTTGTCATATGTGATCACCAGTGTAAATCCTGCATGTTTTTTTTTTAATTTCTCTAACTTACCTTTTAAAAATAAAATTTAATTTAAATTAAAGGTAATCTTATTTTATAGAGAAATCCTAGTTCCCTTTCCTTTCCACCCTCCCATGCCCCCCACCAACCTGCCATCCCATCCCCCCCAACTGCTCCCCAGGGAAAGTGAGGCCTCTCATGGGATATCATCAAAGTTTTTCACATCATTTGGGGACAGGGCCTAGGCCCTCCCCCATGTATCTAGGCTGAGAGAGTATCCCTCCATAGGGAATGGGTTCCCAAAGTTCATTTGTGCACTAGGGACAAATACTGGTTCCACTGCCACAGGCCCCATAGACTGCCCAGACCTCCCAACTGACACTCCCATTTAGGGGGCTTGGTTGGGTCCTAGGCTGGTTCCCCAGCTGTCAGACTGGGGTCTGTCAACTTCTACTTGTTCAGGTCAGCTGTTTCTGTGGGTTTCCTCAGTCTTGCTTTGGCCTCTTTGCTTATTACACTCTCTCCCTACAACTGGATTCCTGCAATCTAACTTGTCTTTTTAAAGGTAAGACCTAGATTAATGAAGTTGAAACAGTAGCTCTTGGTTTTAGCACTAAAATGCAATCTTCACCAGTTGTCCACTTTTAAGTGAGTTTTCATTTTCATGCTTGGGGCATTTTGTGTGTTAGCTAGCTTTTGTTTAAGAATTTAAATGTACAAAAGGCACTGAAGTTCTCTGTTCAGAAATAGCAGAGAGGTTGAGCATAGTACTATGTGCTTCTCGACTCTGCAGCCAAACAAATATGCCTCTTTCTGTCAATCTACATTCCCTATCATGAGATTAAAAAGAAAACAAAAAACTTTAATGAGAAATCACAGTTGTTCCCAAAAAGCCAAGTGTCATGAGGCAACAGACCAACCACTATGATGAGGAACTGGATTTTTGTTTTTGTTTTTGTTTTTTTTTTGTCAAATTTGTAGCTCTATTTGTTTTGTTTTGCTAAGTTAATTCAGTGCCTTTCAGCTCATCTCCCTCGTAATGTGAGAGGGAGTTGACATTTTAAGGCTAATTCCAGAATACAAATGTCAGACTAAAAGTTGTGTTTTTAAAAAAGATGTACTAACGATATAACCAACATTGCTACTGTACTTAATTTTAACTTCAGATTCTTCTGTTACTTAGATGTTCACTATAGAAGGCAAGAGCTGCTAGTCACAACTAGAATTTTCCCAGGGGTCTGTGTTTTTAAAGACCAAAGTAAAAGACCTTTTGTTTTTTTTCTGCATTTCTCAGATACCGTTTATCCATGTATTCAGAACCTTTTTTTTCTACAAATATAACTCCTTTATTGATTTCCTTACCTGGGTTTCCTTGAACAGTTGACACTTCCTACCTTCTGTTCAGAATAAATCCCAGAACATGTGTTGAACCTCTGAGTTCTGTAATTATAGAGATTATTATTATAATACATAAAATTATAACTTATCTTTATATACAAAATAAATTCTCCCTCATTCTTCTCTGAAAAGGGGCACAATGCGACTTTATAATTCAAAGTTGGTGTTCCCTATTTAATTCTTGGAAATTGCAGAAGGTCAAGGACACTGAGTCAGGAACAACCTGTAATATGCATGTGCTTCCCAACCATGATTTCTGAGTCACAGGCAAATTGATGACACTTATTTTCATGGAGGTATCTGAGTAAACATTGCAATAATACCAGACTCTGTAAGCGATGGCTGACTGACACAAAAACCAAGAGCTGGGATCAGGGAGGCACTGATAATTCTGGAACATTAATGGGGAGAAGAGGACTATGTCCAAAGAGAACATCACTACTTTCACACTGACAGCTGGTAAAGGCAATGTTCCAAACTACATTATCCAGACTATAATAAGCCAATGATGTTTCAATATTCATTTTCATAGGGAAAGTCCAGAGGCAAAGGAGGAAATGAGTATGAAGTGCCAGATTTTGTAAACCTCAAAATAGATAATAATGAAATTTCCTGTAGGATTTTTTAAATAACAAGCTAGAAATTATAAATCCCAAGGGAATCTTATTTTTCCAGTTGTAGTGCCTAACTAATCAGAGTTAGTAGTATATTGTGTCCAAAACGAGCAAGTAGTTATACGAAATTAAATTTCCCTGGCAATAATAATGGCGATAAGTAAGAATTTTTCATGTCACACAACAATGTTCTCAACACAGTCAAATAATGAACACAGAACTCAAGGTCATTCTTCCAAATAAACTTTGCCTTTCAAATCCAGCTCCATGCCTGACACAACTCATAGAGTCAATGTTATGGACTATAATATATATACATATATATACATATATATGTATATATATACATATATTAAAAGGAGATAAGCCTTTAAGTATGTGTGGGCACAGACATAACCACTGAAAGGACCAACCCCCTGCTTTAACAGCCATGCCAGGCCATAGAAAAGACTCAATATGTGCTTGCCTGACCTTGTCCCTCCTGCCCTAGTCACTAGGAGGTCAGAGACCCTCCTCTTGGTGAGGAATGAATCAGAAGTTATTTGGTAGTGCTGTGCTTTAAAATACAAGTGTGCAACAGTGATGTGCAGGGCATAGCAATCGCCCTGGGAGGGCCTATGGACCATAACACCCACTTGACGAGTCTACACAAGGCAGGTCGTCCAAGCCCGGAAGCTCACCAAACCCGAGACTGTTGCAATCCCCTAGACACTCCCCTTACACTGCTCCATAAGCCCCTGCCGTTCGGTTTCTCAGGTTTTCCTTCCACCATCTTCCATGATGAATGGAGAAAGGGCCCAAGTTAATACAGTTAGCTCCTTAAACAACAATAAAAGACTCTTTGCTTTTGCATTGGAACAGGTCTCTTGGAGATTTGGGGTTTCAGAATCTGGGTACAACACTACCTTTTTGGAATTGTTATAGAATTGTAGACAGAAACATTTGCAACCATGAAACCCTTAACTAAACGGCAAGAGTTCTAAGTTGATCATGAAGAGAGTTGCCTCACATCTTAGAAGGAATTTCTCTGGGATTTTTCCATTTCTCTTCTTTCTTCTGTCTCTTCCTTCTTTCACTTTCACTTTTATTTATATTCACTTTTAATTCATATGAATTAGTTGAAATTACTTCCAAACTTATGTTGAAAGGGTATTTTAAATATAAGACAAGTGGAAAAGAATCAGAAATGATTAGAAAAGAAAGTAGATAAAGGCATATGAACGAAGTAGTACCTGTTATTATTATATTGTGGGGCAACATGGAATACCGACAACTAGGGGTGTGACAGAAAAAGTTGCCATAATGAATACAACCTACTTAGCCATCAGTCCTCTCAGTAAAGTCATGTCTAAAGCATCGCCAATAAATCATATGTTAGCATTAGAACAATTGTTACATAAAGCAAGTGTGCACAGCATCTTATATCTTGTCCTACATGTACAAGCACTTATAATGTTCTGCCTACTTCCCTTACACTACTCTGAACCCAAACAAAAGAGAGTAACAAGCTTCCATCTTTAAAAATGTAAACAGAAGAGTGTTCATTTGAAGATGCTCTTGTTTATAAGACTTTTACAATTGCAATGAAAATAATTTTTTTTTCCTGCAGCTTGACATAGAGGTACATTCTTTAAGTAATCACATTTATTTTGATTCCCATAACAACTGCAGAAGAGACCACTGGCATGTAACTGATTTTGAATAATGTTTATAAACAGCTAAATTGAAGCTCCTATGTGATTGTGGTGATCTGTCTTAATGGAAGTAAAGGGGATTAATGTGAACTTCAGAAATAGAGTGCACCGTCTGTAAGTTCTTTGAGAGAAATTATGTCACCTGCTCATCTTTAATTTCTGGGAAATTTTCATTTCCCTATGGCTGAGGAGATGGGTCAGTCACCATAGGGGTTGGCACCCAGCCAGCAGGACCTGAGTTCTATCCCAGTACCGGTAGATAAATCACCTGTGCCAGCACGCACATGCATCCTCAGCATTAGAGAGGCAGAGTCGGGAGCCCTGGGGATTACTGCCTAGCTAGCCTAGCAAACTGATGACCTTTTGATCTGGTGAGAGATTGTGTCTCACAGGATGCAACTGGAGTAATGATAGAGGATCTCACTAGATCCTGATGTACTAGATATAGGTGAACACACACATGCACTTGCAAATGCTCATATATACATCAACACACACACACACATACTGAAAGAGAGAGAGAGAGAGAGAGAGAGAGAGAGAGAGAGAGAGAGAGAGAGAGAGAGAGAGAGAGGGAGAGAGTGTAGAATAGAACGAAATGAAATCAATATAGTCAATATAATGGCGAACCAAGAGCCAAAACTTGAAGAGCCAGAAGGGACACCCTCATAAACTATGTTTGTCAAGTATCAGTTTCTTTGGCATGGATAGGAGTGGTTGCAGGGCCAAGCTTCCTAAGAACCATTGAAATTCCCTTATTCCACAAATAATAAAAAACAAGTACAAGGAGGAAACACTACCCTAATTTGGAGTGAATATCTGTCTTTTGTCTTTGGTTTAGAGGGACAACTTCCTCCTTTCCTATTCATTGTGTGTGTGTGTGTGTGTGTGTGTGTGTGTGTGTGTGTGTGTGTGTGTGTGTGTGTGTGTGAAGCCTACAACATCATAGAAAACATACCTGCTTTTCCTTAAAACAGAATTAACAAGGTAGCTTAAAAGTGCTCAATGTATATTGTACATAATGTTCTTTATTTCATTCTCATTTTGATGATGAAAAATGTTTTGAAACTATTTTCAATAAAAGAAATCCAAAGACATATTTTCTTCTGGCTTCTACCATTTAAGAAACCAGTTTATTTCTGAGAAGGTTTATCCTCTATATGCATTAGACAAAATGAGCTGACTACAGAAAGGAGGTTAATGATTAGTACTGGCTGAATTACAAATTTGAATTTTGGGGAATACATGTCCTATCAGATGACAACTGTCATTATAATTCCCTCTGTTTGTAGAGGAATGTATTATTCAGGGTGATCCTACCATATTCTACACAAGTACCAGATTCTCAAGAGCTTTGGATAAAGCAAAAATGAATACTTATGTGTGATTGACAGGCAATAAAAGATGGCTTGTTCTCAACTAGCTATGTTGCTCTGAGACTGAGGCCGGTGGTGGAAATACTGCTATGGGAACAGAAACAGGAAAGCAATACATTTGAGTAGAGGGGTAGAAGCTGTATTCATTTGTTCAATAGAGGAAGAGAGAGAGAAAAAAAATAATTTACAACCTCTGAAGACTTATAAAGGAAGAAGGCTAGTGGTTTTAGACAATCTTTAGTTGTATTTTAGAGATTTCCCAACTGGTAACTATATTGGAAAATTCTATTTTTAAAATTGGTAGTTGCGAACAAATGATGTATAGCAGTGATTCTCAATTTTCCTAAAGCTGCAACCCTAATAGTTTCTCATGTTGGGGTAACTCCAACCATAAACTTATTTTTGTTGTTACTTAATAAATACATGTTTTCTACTGTTACAAATCATAATGTAAATAAATAATATGAAGAATATGTGATATACAACCCTGTGAAGGGGGTCATTCTATCCCAAAGAGTAGCGACCCATAGGTTGAGAACCTTT
Organism: Cricetiscus sungorus; assembly: GCA_030556225.1. Classification (NCBI taxonomy): domain Eukaryota; kingdom Metazoa; phylum Chordata; class Mammalia; order Rodentia; family Cricetidae; genus Cricetiscus; species Cricetiscus sungorus. The sequence goes on along the minus strand of JANBXA010000651.1, from coordinate 29,990,055 downwards.
TCCTCCCAGTCTATTCAAGCAATGATTTCAAGTATTTGAAATTTTACTTCTGTCAAACTGAAAATCTAGTTCTCTAAGGTAGGAGTCATTTGCTTTTGATATAAATAAAGATATCCTTTCAGAAAGCCCAAATGTGAGGTTTAGCCTTCCACAATTGCCATCATATTTGCTCTGTAAATTAAATGGAGGAGGGAGACAGACAGAAATGAGAGGAAAATTGGTGGTATTGATAAGAAAGAATAATAGGACCTGTTGTGATTTGAAGGCTGTAATAAATCAGCTTCATCTTTGTACTTAACATAGCATTAACAACACCAGATTTCAATGCCGTGTATTATTTCATTGTAAAATACCAACAAAATTTGTAATTTGAAGATGTGCATCTCTCAACTTTCAAAATGATAGCACAAATAATTTAATTTTATTAATATATTTTCTCCTACTCCATCTCTTCTATACAAATGAAAAGTGAACAAGGAAAGACTTTATGACACAGGAATTCTACCATGGAACTTGTCACTCATGGAAAAACCTAGATTTTTTTTTTTTAATTTTTGGCTTGCTGCTTGTTAAATCTTTTTTTTTATATAATATTTTTTTTCTTTAAATTTGAAACAAGCTTGTTTTACATGTCAACCCCAGTTCCTGCACCCTCTCATCCTTTCCTATTTCCCCCACCAACCCCCAGCCCATCCCCTTTCTGTTCTCCAGGGAGGATGATGCCTTCCATGGGGAGTCTTCAAAGTCTGTCATATCATTTGGAGCAGGGCCTAGATCCTCCCCCATATGTCTAGGCTGAGGGAGTATCCCTCTATGCGGGATGGACTCCCAAAGTCCATTCCTATACTAGGGATAAATACTGATCCATTAGTAGAGACTCCATAGACTGCTTAGTCCTAACATTCACATTCAGGGAGTCTGGGTCAGTCCTATGCTGGTTTCCCAGCTATGAGACTGGAGTCTGTGAGCTCCCCCCTTGTTCAGGTCAGCTGTTTCTATGGGTTTCTCCAACCTGGTCTTGGCCCCTTTGCTTATCCCTCCTCTCTCTTTCTGTAACTGGATTCCAGGAGTTGGGCTCAGTGTTTAGCTGTGGATGTCTGCTCCTGCTTTGATCACCTACTAGATGAAGGCTCAAACTCGAATATCCGTGGAGTCAGAATAGAGCTCTCAAATTTTGCCTAGTGAAAAAAAATTGCAGAAACATTACTGCTCATTCTTGAGTCAAAAAGTTGATAAGATCTATGTATGTTTACTTCAATTTGGTGGAGGGGCTTAGTTTGGAGTAACTTTGTTCTAGGATAAATATGTTAAAATGACTACTAACATTACTTCTGGTGATAGTGATATTTCATTCAAGCAGAAAACTTGGTCCACTTTCTCAGTTTACTTGAATCAATACACCTTTGGAGTACTAATTAATAAATTTATTACATCTGAATGTCTTCTTTTCATGAGATAATTTGTAGAGTGGTGCTAAAAGAAAGTTGACTCTTCGAAGTCACAAGTGATAATTAGTGAAATTTGTGTATCTTTCCTTCATAATGTGGGCTGTATGAATTATCCTAACATGTGGAGTGTGGTAGCTGTTAGTGTAAGTGTTGGATGGGATGTCTTTGGTGCATTGTGGAGCAGATTTTGAATAATGACAAGATGGAACAATTTTTAAAAATAACCTGTGTTCAAACTACTACCAATCATGAAATTATGTCTGATGAACATTTTTGTTCTCCAGCCACTCCTTAAAGAGTTACTAGAACATAAAGTATTGAGTGAAGAGAAGCATTAATGACAGAAGGAGCAAGCATAGTTATTACACTAGGGAATGACAGTTCAACATCTGAATATTCTTTTCAGAAATTAAATCCATAACTAACAGTTGTATGAGTTGTGCTCTGAAAATATAGTAGCTATTTCATTTTACAGCGTGATATATAGTTAAGTCATATAATTTTACTGGAATCTTCTGGTATAAGTTCTTTCTGTTAGCATTGAAAGAAACAAGTGGCCACACGGGCATTTTCTGAAACAGCAGGATAAAATAGAAATTTTGTACAAAATGTTCACTCCTAGTCCCTACTTCAAATGACTTGACAGATTTACATGACACCACCTGGATAGCATAGCCCTACATGTGGAATGAGGGTGAGAAGATAGGAGGGGAGGGTGGTCAGGGTGCATGTGAGGGGGGAAAGAGGGTAGGAGTAATGAAAGGAGGAAGGGAAGCAGGGAGGGAGGGAGGGAGGGAGGGAGGGAGGGAGGGAGGGAAGGAGGGAGGGAGGGAGGGAGAGGAAACTGGGATCAACATGTAACATTTTTAAATTTATTATTAATAAAAAAGAATATTTTTAATGAAAAAAGAATAGAATCAAGGTCTTTAGAGTGAGGATTTTGTTGTTATAATTTACTGCAAACATAATGACCTTAGTTCTATACTATGTTTTTGGGGTTTTCGGTATAAAATATTTCTGTTAACTACAGTTGAATAAAAGTAACTAAAGCAAATTTGAGGAGATGGCTCAACAGGTAAAATTATTGTTACACACACACACAAACCAGAATTAAGATTCCCAGAGCCCACAGAATACCTGGGTATATGTGTGGAACCCCAGCTGTTACTGCAGTTTACAGGAAAGCAAAATATGTTCTCTCCAGACTAGCCAGAATTGAGACCTCTGGCTTAGATAAAAGACTTTACTTCAGTGAACAAAATAGAAATTATTAAGAGATTCTTCATGTAAACTCCAGGCATCCACAGAAACACACACACACACACAAATACACACACACACACAAATACACACACACACACACAAATACACACACACACACACACACATGCGCGCGTAACCACATGGGAACAGATATGCATATGTGCACAACAAATAAAAATACATAATAAATTACTCTTGCATGTATGATAGCATGCTGTATAGGTTATAGAGCCATGAAAAATTAAATTTATTTATTTGAGGCAACATAGATGTAACTTGAAGAGATTTTGTGAAAGAGAAGAATCCATTACAGAATAATAAATGCCATTTGTGGGAACCTGTCTTTGTGGGCTTCAGTTGGATCCAACTTTCATGGTTCTTATCTGATAGGGGAAGTGTGGATTGAGAAAAGGCAGGTAAAGACACAAAGAAGACAAACAGGAGTCAGGAGGGCAATCCAGTGAATACAGAATGCCCCAAGTTTATTCTTCAACATTCTTAAGTATCCCAATTAAAAGGGGGGGACATGGCAGAAGACTTATATTATCATGTATAAGGATCAAACAGACTTTCTTCCCTTAATCTTCCAAGCATTTGGTAATCACAGCTGTTATCAGACCTTGAGGGTCAAGAGTAAACTCACCTGAGCCCAAATCTGCTGTTATTTAGGTAAGACATCCATATCTGCTATCAAGACCAAAACATCCTGTAGTAGCCACGCCTTAGACCTTTAGGTCTTTTAACTTACTGAGGATAGTTTTGAACTCTCTGACCTTGAGGCAAGATGAAGAGAAGCCATCTTTGTGGGCCCAGCAGCTATTAATACAGAGACAGCATATTAGAGGCTGCAGTGGAAAAGAACAGAAAAATGTGAGGAGGTGTTGATCAAAAAAATTCAAAAATGCAATCAGAGTGGAGTCCAACCTTTTAGTAATTTATTGCGCTGCCTGGTGACCACAGTTAATGATAATGTACTTTATGTTTTAAAAGTGCTAAAAATGAATTTTCAAATCCTCTAGCATCAAAAATGGTAAGTTATAGACGTAATAGCTATATTAATTACTTGACTGAGATTTTCTACACTGTATACACAGAACAAAATATCACACTGCACCATATGAATATGCAGTTATTATCTGCCAAAAATCAAGACCTACAGGAAAATTTTATTGTTGCCATTTCTTGCCTATTCTATTACCCGAAACTAATAGTTGTCATTAAGAAAGATGGGAAGAAAGAAGAACCTGGGGATGGCAGAGTCCTGGTTTTCCTCAGTACCCATGGCTCTGCACCTGTGTTGCCTGCCTTGTCTAACAATCACCTGGAGAATAGGTGCTAAAGTCTTGGCCATCCTTACATAAATAGCATGTTGTCTTTTTCTCTATAATGTTGTAGGCAAGGGTTCCATATCATTTACCAAATTAAAGATAACAAACTTTATTTTCTTCAACATTTTCTACTTCGATTACTTTGGAAGCCTGTTGCTTAGCTTTTCCTCTCTGAATCTTCTCATCAGCTTTGACTTTGTGCATATAAAAGCTCTACTGAGTAACCTCATAGCCATGTCCACAAAGACTTTATGTGGGTGCACATGGCCCTACATTGGGTGCCATTTGTTGGCTGTTTTTTTCCTGCCAGCCAGCTCCCAGAGACTTATTATTAATTACAAATGCTCAGCCAATATATAGGTGTGTTAGAAACTAGCACTTACAACTTGAATTAACCCATTTCTATTAATTCTCTATTAACTTATATGCTGTTACATGGGTCATGGCTTGTTACCTCATTTTCTGCATGTCCCACTCCCTCTATCTCTGGCCGGCAAACCCAGCAACCTGCTCCCCTGTGATCTGGCAGTCTGGCTTTCCCATCTAACCTCTTTCTGCCTAGCTATTGGCCAGTTGGCTCTTTATTAAACCAATGAGAGCAACACATCTTCATGGTGTTATTCCACAGCAAAATGCTACATTCATATATCTTTTAGTAAGTTTTTTGTGTGTCAGTTCATTATTTCTTGATGTGAGGATCATTCTGTAAAGCAAAGGTAGTCTAATACTGATATCTGCAAGTTGAAAGAAAAACTAGTAAGTGGTAGAAAGGACATAAGAGAAAATTGTAATAGTGTTCCAATATACTGGAATTGGCCTCCAGACTACAACTAATGTTGCATGAGCCTTTAAGAAAAGAAACCATCTTTTATTTTTTATGACTCACGCACATTTCTTCACCTACATTACACAAAAGCAAAAGAAACATTGTTGGCAATTTATATTGGCATTTATATGAATTAGACAAATCCCAAAATAAATGTGATCCGCCATAACCTATGGTTACACTTTGCAAATAGAAATTGTCTGAGCTTATATAATACATACGAATCTCAAGATTTAGTTGCTGATAATCCTAATTCTACCCACAAAAGTCTATTTGTCCTCTTAGAAATTAATATTAGGTTTAGCCCTGGTTTCTGTGATCTGTCTTTTGGTTGCCATGTCAGTAGACACTGACAATCTAAGAATTTCCCTGGAGCAAATACACTGGCGTTCACTACCAAACAGAATCCCAGGAAACCAAACAGAGAGTGAGCACAAAAAATAAATAAATAAAAAATGAGAGAATTGTTTTATTAAATGTCATCTACACCTGTTTCAGTTGCCATTCAGATATGTTTACTAATGCCTTTTGGATGCCCTGTATTGTCTGAAAGTTACTGAATGAAATATGAGCTAACCGTTGTTTTTTGCTGAAATTTTCTCTTATAATATTAACCACTGCAAATAATGACATAGCATTAAAATAATAATCCACATGCAAGAATCTCTATGAAAGGCTTTTTAGCTGCAAGAGGTTATAGCTGGTAAGCAGATCTGTAGTTTATTAAGCTAGCACTGTAAATACAAAGCAGTATTGAAACAGCTGGTGTATCTGTGATCAAGCCATTAATCTTCTCCAGAAAGAGTGTGACAAGAAGTGATATTCAATAATAATTTTAGAAACTGTTTGCAAAAGCCAATTGTTGATGCAATTTGCATGTTATTTCAAAAATTGAATGGATTCTACTCATTTAAATGCATCATAGAATTAAACTGATTTCATCCATGAAATTTATATTATATTTTAGAGTAGAATATTATTTTGTTTACATATAGTAATTAGTTGGCTGGTAAATTCATTTCTGAATCGGTACTGTTAGGTAAATCAAATTTTGAAAATTTTAAAATAACACTTGAAAGTCTAAAAGAACCTAGTTTGACAACAGAAGTGATGATAAGTGATAAATATACAAATGAACAGTATATAAAAAATAGTTTTCTAAAATCAGTCCTTCAACACCTTGAATCAGAGGTTAGTGACTATAAAACTGCATATTTTATTGTACACATTTTAATAAACACTATACTTCCTTTTCATTTTTTTACATGTGAGTGCATATGTGTACACTGGTGTGTGTTTGCTCAAGTGTGTGTGGAGGCCAGGGGTCAATATTGAATGCTTTTCTCTATTGCTCCCCACCTTATTTTTTGAGGCAAAATTTCTAACTGTATCTGGAACTCTATGGCTTGGTTAGATTGGTGGGTCAACGAGTTCTGGAAACCTGACTGTCTCTATCATCCCCTTCATTTCCTCAGATTAGGTCAGAGTACAGATGTATTGGACCACATGTAGCTTTGTTTGTTCATTTGTTTGGTTTTTTGTTTGTTTGCTTGTTTTTCAAGACAGGGTTTCTTTGAAAGTCCAGCTTTTACTTGGATATTGGGGATACAAATTTAAGCCCTTGTGTGCATGCTTCTTACTCAGTGGTCCTCGGCCCTTTTTGAACACTGTATTTTTAAATAAAAATTTAACTTCAGTATATTATGTGGGTTTATAAAGTTCCACCATTCTTCAATATCCATAGTGAGTTTCCCATATCACCAGTATTGTTTGTTTGTAGTACATTTGTTACAATTTATGTGCAATAGTTACAGGCTATATTAGTGAATTAGTATTAGTATTAATTATTAGGATTTATGAAAACAATACATGTCACATTTTCTATGTTTCAATAGAGACATTCTAGAGAACATTTAATTCTTTGTTTCATTTGCTGATCTGTTAACATTAGCTTCTGTTTAGATATAACACATGCCCAGGTGATTTCTTTTATGTCATCTCTGTCATTTTGAGAGATACTGGACAGGTGTTTGGTATAATATTCTTTCATTGGGAATTTGTCTAGTAATGATATTGGGCCTGAAGTAAAGCTTGTGCAGGCAAACCACACTGGCTAAAATATTATTCTTATCATATAATACCCAGTGTCTCTGTGTCTCTTATTCTGGTTGATATTAAATTAGAAACCTTGAAAAATTAGTGATTCTCAATATTCTCCAGTAATTCTTTTCCTCTGTGTTTTCCTTTTGGAATGGAGTCACCATACAAAGCATACATGTAGGGTGGATGTAGGACAAATCCTGCTGTCTCAAATGCTGTTCTTCCCAATGGGTGAGTTTTCAGGCTTTATATGCTGCCTCTTTGAAACAATTATACTAGAATTATTTTATGTGGAAGATCTACCAATTCTCCATTTAAGTTTTAAATGTTTCTAGTGTCAGGAAGGGGTCATGGATATTTAGTTGTACTTAGGATTTCTGTTCATTACTGCTATGTATTTGGCTCTCTCAGACATTCAAATTGCTGTTGGAAGTGCTTATGTATAAGTGAACTTCCTGGTAGCATCACAAAAATAATGCTAATATACAGTAAATTAAATTTAAAGTAAATCTAAGTGAAAAATTGGATGGTAGACTTTTTATTTTTAATTTTAGGAGGAAAGGGTATATTTGGCTTATAATTCCACACCATGGTCTTATCATTAAAGGAAGTCAGTTCAGGAACCTGGAGGCAGGAGGTGATGCAGAAGCCATGGAGGGGTACTGTGTACTGTTTTTTTTTTCTCTCCATGGTTTGCTCAAGCCAGGACCACCAGCCCAGAAGTGGCCTCAGACAAAATGGGCTGGTACCTTCCCATCAATCACTAATTAAGAAAATACCCTGCAACCGTGGTTCTCAACCTTCCTAATGCTGCAACCCTTTAATACAGTTTCCAACATTTGGGTGAGCTCCCAACCATAAAATTATTTCATTGCTACTTTATAAGTGTAATTTTGCTACTGTTATGAATCACAATATAAATGTGTTATGCAGGATATCTAATATATGACATCTGTGAAATGCTCACTCAACCCCTAAAGGGGCAGCCACTCACAACTGAAAAATACTGGCCTACAGCTTACCTGCAGCCTGATCTTAACTTCATTTAAAATAGAGGAGGATGAGGATGCACAGAGCAGCAGCAGCAACGATCCCCACCACCATGCCAGTGGTACTGCTAGACTCCCGGATCATCTCTGCAGAACCTGGATATGGTTGGCGGCCGCCCACTTGGGTGGGGTTAGCTCCATGTCTCGTCAGAGGATCAGCAGCAGTAACATAGAAAATCCAAAGGTCTAATTACCGTGTTTTGTGACCTCAAAAGAATATAGATCCTGATTGGTTCTTGAAGAAGGCCCTTGTGAGAGCATGCCTAGTGAGTTCTCCCCCATTGAGGAAATGAAGCTGAGGAAACCAACACAGTTCAGAGCTCTGCCTTGTTGGGTTCTTGTATTTCAGGGTGGTGGAAGTGCACACCTTTAATCTGTGAGTTCAAGGCCAGCCTGTTATATTGAGTGAGTTCCAGGACAGCCTACAAAGCTGTCTCGAAAAACAAAACAAACAAAAATAAATAAATAGATAAAGTAAATAAGAATCATACTTTATCCAGATCCACCTGATCCTTTTTTTGGAAATCACCACCTAGATGAGAGCATAAAACTTAGATACTGCCACAGTCATGTGAGATTATATGCAACCATCAATCTTGGTTACAAGCTAAAGGATCAACGGACCTGAGCTACATCCAGATGGCTTTGCCTCTTTGCACAGATGTCTATGTGGCAAGGACAGGATGGTGGAATAGCTGGTGTGATTCAGTTCAGCCCATGATTGTCTCTCCTCAGGCAGTAGGCAGCCTGAGCATAGCTTCATGAAGACACCCAAGAGCTGAATTGAGAAATGTTAAGTGCTTTTCTCAAGCCGTGGTATCTGTCATGTTTGCTAACATTCCAGTAGCAAAGCAAGGCAGGAGGGATCCCAAATTCAGAAGTGATTTATAACTAATGCCCTATCTTTTAAAGTGTGAGGAGAAGCACAAAGTCTCCTGGCACATGTAATATATACATATACATATACATATACATATACATATACATATACATATACATATATTGGAATGGGGTCAATGGAGCCATCAATCTATCATGCATAACTACATGAGGAAAATGTGTAACCTCTCATGGGTGTAGTTACTGTTTCTGAAATCAGTTTTCAGTTGGTTTTGTTATGAATCATGACAGTGAGTAGAATAATCAAAGTTATCATTAAACTAAGTTCAGGAGTTGCTTTATCCCAACTGATGACCAAATCATTTAAATATATAAGATAGTAATTTACTTTGCACATGTCATGGAGTATAATAAAATTTTAGCAAATGAATACTTTTAACAGACATGTGTTCCCAATGTGAATGAGTTCAAGCAACAAAACTTGAAATGTAACAACAAACAGCTCTGTAAAATGAAAGACTAGACTCATGCTACAAATCTTCTCCATCTGGATTTCAACTAGAACTAGACACAAAAGGAGTTTAGTCCTGGTCAATGTTCAGTAAAGAGGAGACTCTTGTATATAAAGAGGGTCTTTCCAGGAAAATGCTTTTACAAATAGGATTATGGAGAATTGCAAAGAATACAGCTTGCAAAAACAGTTGTTTTAGGGTTTGAGTGAAGCGTCTATGAATTCATGCATATACAAATCGTATTTTATAGTATAGTAACACAAACTGAACGTTTTGCTGAAAATCATGTATAAGGTGTAATTAAGCATAGTTCATTGTTTACAGTTTATGTTATAAGTAGGATCCTGAATGAAAGTATCTGCTTAGAAAGTTGCTTATGAGTGAAGCAGTAGTTTGTAGTGAAAATGTTTACAGATATAGATTCAGACAACCTTAGTAGAGATCCCAATTCCTAGTCTTATACAGTAGGTTTAACTAGATTTTTTTTCCTCATAAACATTTTAAGCCCCTGTCTTCTCTTTATGTATAAGAAATAATATGTCTATCTCATTCATTTTTAATGGGAATTAAATTATGAATACAATGTCAAACAGTCACAATGATTTGCATACAACACACTCCTTATTAATATTTTGAATTCTAGGATACCAACTTCTACTTCCTTATTTATTGTTTTTCTTTCAATTGCTACCCTTAGCATATAGAACAAAATTGGTCTTTGCATAATATGAGCACAATGAAGGATTTCTCTGTGTAGTTCTGCCTGGTGTGGGACTTGCCTTGTAGATCAGGCTGCCCTCAATCTCAAGAGATATGCCTGCCTCTGGTTCCCAAGTGCTGGAATTAAAGGCATGTGCCACTATGCTGGCCCAATATACCTAGATATTAACTAGATTGACATTTATAATTTTCTCAACTAACATGAGCATTAAAATATTTTCAAGTATATTAAGCTGAAGAACTTTGTTGACAGTATTTCAAGAATTGGCCACATAGGACAGTTAACATTAGACTATAGTTTGCTTACCACTTTTATATCTCACAAAGACAGTGAAAACTTGTGCTCATAGCTATCATGACCTTGTCACTATGTGAGATAAATTTCTACAACTGTTATGAGTTTAGTTCTTCTGCAAACTCAAGATGCTTGTCACGAATATTATGAACAATGAATGACTAAGTCTTTGATGGAAAACTTAAAGATGAGATGTGCTAAATTGATCAATATATCTTTAGTGTGCAGTTTTTCCATCAGACCATACCCTGGTTAAATCACTCTAGCAATTCAGCAACGTACTTTTCATCAGAACTTGAAAAGCACATTACACAGAATGCATTCATAAGAACTATGTCCACCTACCAAATTCCTCCTTTATCTCTAATGGATGGTGCTAGGAGAAGGCTGAACTTTTAAACAGAGTTCAGCATTCCATTCACCACCTCAAGCAATGATATGCATAAGCTGACATGCTGAAAACTGAATGATAGACAGTGCCTTTCACTTGTGTGATGGGTATCTGATGATCCAATTGCTGCCATTTTTATCCAAGAACAAAAGTGGTCTTTGCATAATATGAGCCCAACATTTTTTTGCCATAAATTGGTGTTGTTAGAAGGATTAATGCACATACGCAAACACAGACACACACACACACACATATGTATATTCGTTTTGAGACAAGCTTTCTTTGTGTTAGAGAGGGTGTGTAGAAATCAAGTCTCTATCCCAAGTTTTTTATATCTGTTAATAGTAAAGAGAGTAAGAACAGTGGGGTTATCAGCTAACTGCAGTTTTCCCAAGGGAACTACACAGGAAGCTCTTAATTGTAAGGCTTACAGCCCTTAAATGTAAGTGTATGATTACATTCCCATGAGGATTATTTATGATTCATATAGACTTTTAAATCCTGTCTAGTTTCACCATGAAGTAAATTTCTCTTTAAATTCTTTGATATATATGGAGTTAATAATATATTGTATTAACACAAAGTCTTTCATCCAGGAAACATCCAAGTGCTTTATCATTGACATACACTATAGTTATTTAATATAGCTGTCAATTGTTTTTATGATTGATATCAAACTGAAGAAACATTAAGAAAAACAAGGTATATGTTGGGGTTAAATTTCAAATGCACAGTGCTTCATCTTAACTAATTCTCTAACCTCTTTAGAGTTTGTGATAAATTAGAAGGAAATGTACTCCCACTTAGCAGCTGGCTTTATAATATCTGTTTCATTTCTATTGGACTTTAATGTAAAATAGCTTGTCTTTATTTTAAAAATATATTACAAGGAATATTTTGTCTCAGACTTAAGGTTCCCTCAGTAAAAATTTTATATATTAATATATGCAAATATATTCTGCATTGGCCTTTTAATCCTCTTGGGCAATTACTGAAATAATTCATAGACCTGTTCTTACCAGTAAGGAGGGATAAATTAAATTTGTCAGGACACCAAAGAAGTGTTAGATAAATTATGTTCCATCAACCTAAAAGATAAGTAATTCTACAGAAATGAATCTGTTTATGACTTAACTCTTGGATTAAGTTTATATTGGATTTTGAGGGTGTTAATGAATCCACTGTTTAGCCAGCGCTTATTTAGTGAAGCACACCGTAAAATTCCTTGCCACTCTGCTCACACATTATCACAGGGATGGAGAAACTAAATTGGTTTTCTACATGTGACTAGAAATCTGAGATCCAATCATGTTTTAAAATTCTTTTGTGATTTAAAAGTACCTCTGCATAAAGCAGCATATGGGAACTAATAAAAATCACAAAGTGCCTTGTCACATTACAGTATTTGCTTCTGCCACTTATCTTGACACGGCATCGACCTGTCCTTTCACTTCCTTTAATTGTAAAATAAGGGCATGAGTGAATGTATTTGAAGTCTTTATGGAAATCACTGCTTTTCCTCTTTCTGAACATGCCATGGTTGTTTTCTATTGGTCAAACAAACTAAGGCTTGGTCATGACTTCCTTCACTGCCAGAGTCAACAACACTGGCAAGCCGCACAAGAATGAAAATACCACCCATGGCTATTGGCCAGAAAATGAATGCTCTTCCTTTTTCTGAAATTTAATCTGAGTAAATGAGAAGAACTACACAAACAATGCAAGTCATTTCTGAGTGGAGACTAGTTCTTACCATTATTTTCCTCTTATTGTTATTTCAGGACTCAACATTGACCTAGTGCTGATTGTTCTATTATGTATAGAGACAAAAATATTAGATAAAATATTAGAAGATGCATTTCTTATGATCGAGTGTTGAATAAGGGGACTCTGTCTCTCATCTGAGTATATAAATGTGAAGTTTATTGGGTCACATAACTTCAAAATAATGATGCTATAAAGGTTATATCCCAGAATATAAAGTTTGCAAGATGGCAAGATAGACTGCTTGCCACTATTTGGTTAGATTTTCCTTAACCTGGACAATGTTTTTACCCCATGGTGTTGTGGAGGGTCAGACAGAACAAAAATTCCACTCAACTGTGTTTATGCAATACCTCTTCCTCAGCAGTTAGTAAAGAGTTCTTCCACCATCTGCTAGTTGTGGCATAGATGACATGTCCATCTGGACAGCAATGTGGTCCATTCAGTGAGATGGGCTCTACCAGTGGTGCTAATGAGAAACGTATTCAATGCTGGAGTTTGCTGAGCTAGAGGATGGGACTAGGAAAAGCTGCCTGAACTGCACAGGTTGAGTATTAGGGAAAAACTGTGCTAGAACTCTAGTCCCAGCAATGAGTACTGAGCTTGAACTAGTTATAGATAATCTACTTCCTGGAGGAAGAAGACAAGAGCACCAGAAAATGAAGTACTAATCTTTCCTTTTTCTATTTCAAGTTTTTTGATATTGCAAACATAAGTACATTATTTTATATAATATATACTTGTCCTTCTCCACCTCCAGCTATGCCTCCAATCTTCCCCTCAAATTATTTTCTTCATCTTAATTACTATTGGTACACACACATTCTTGTCACATTCCACACACGTACACAAAAATGGTGAGTCTATTTAGTGTTACTCATGTGTATACATACTTACAAGTACTATACTCTCGGTAACATATTTTGGGTGTTCCTACAGTCCAGTGTTCTAAGGACTCAGATGCCATTCACAGGTAGAACCCCTGTCCTCACATAGTTTACTGTATGGGTAGAAGCAGAGTCCAGACAGTTTTGTGCACTATTCATAATGGAAATTATTAGATTCACATTTGTCTAGATCCTGGCTTTGCTTAGATTATTTCACTTCTCACTAGTATAGCCACCTTACTTTTCATCATGAACTAAATTACTAGAGATTTTTAAAAATTTTCCTTACAGCTGAATACTGCCTGTATTAGACACCAAATTTCTAAAGGTGTAGTTATATAATTTTTAAACCTTTAAAATATAAACTATCAATCTTTGAATTTCATTAGGAAAATTATTTCTCATATGCCTTATGAAGATTTCTTTGCTATTCTTTAGAAACCCTTTCTCACTTTCTTGAATGCTAAATGTTTCTATGAGAATAATATGACTTTGTGGCAAAGATAAAATTAGTTTTTATTCTTTTTATCCTCCTACTCCTCCACCGCCCCGCAGAATTTCACAGTCACCACGGCCGAACATTTGAAAAAGATGACTCCTTAGTGATCTTGTTAGTATTTAGAAGTATACTTTTTCTTCTTTTCTGAGTGAATAAAAATAAAATAATTTTCAAAAAATCCTTGGGTTCCCTGTAAAAGAAGTGCTAGCTGGTTTTTAAATGAAGCATCAGGCCTTTTCATCCACAGTGTTAGAAGGGAAGAAAGCTTTCATACACAAAGGCATTGTGATTAACTCACCTAGATGAGCCTAGTACCGCAATTGGTAGACACTCTAATTAGCTATAAAATGTAAGGAACTACTGTAATAAGTTTACCACCTTCCTGGGATAATGAGCTCTTCAAGAGTCCTGTTTTTACTTTCCCTCCCCAAGGGAGGAAAAGGGGATATAAAGTAATGTGAAAAAAAAAATACACTTTTTGCATATTCCTTAAAAATTCCTTGCAGTGTTAGCAAAGTGTTTCCCAATGCCAAATGAATATGAAATTCCATTCTTTAGGCATACTTTGCAAAGTCAAAGCCACTCATTTTTACAGTTATGTTTATGAATCAAGTCCTAAATGCTTGTGTATCATAGTAGGAAAATGCATTTTTAAAACTATTATTGTTAAATCCAAGAAACATATGTTTTAAAGGAAAGGTATGTTCTAAACTTAAAACTTGTTAGTAAATAAATAAAGATGCCACACATGGTTTTATATAATGTGAAATCATCTTCGTACTGTGGTTTAACGTTTACTTGCCTTAAACCATTTTTCTTGGCTTTAGGCAGCGGTTCTCAACCTGAGAGTCACAGCCTTTTTGAGGGCTGAATGACCCTTTCACAGGGGTCATCTAAGACCATCAAAAAATATAGATATTAACATTATGATTCATACATAGCAGTAGCAAAATTACAATTAGGAATGGCAACAAAAAAGAATTTTATCGTTGGGGCTCATCACAACATCAATGGTCACAGCACTGCAAAGGTTGGAAACCACTGCCCTAAGGTATGAGCTTCTTTTGTTTTAGAACATAATGTAGAATCTTTCATTTTCATATTCTGTACAGTTTTTTATGACTAATTTAACATTTTTTAGTTTTCATGACCTCCAAAATTTCTGATATAATTAGCTTTCAACTATATAATGTCTTGGCATTCTACTTATCTTTGTGTCTGAGAGATGTGAGTCATCTTATTTTGAAGTTAATATGACTAAAAGTTGTCCAGAAAAGTGTAGCAAATCTCTGCAAATGCAATAGCATGTGTATGTAGTTTCTATGAGGGAAAATTACATGCATAAATGCTAAAAAGAAAATGCATTTCCTACTCAGGGATTGGTATGCCAGTTGAGGCTAAAGAGATGGTTCAGTGGTTAAGAGTCCTTACTGCTACTAGAGAGTATTTTAGTTCTGTCCCCAACATCAACATTAGGCAACTCATACCTACAAGTAATTCTGCTCCAGGGAATCTGACAGCTCTGGCTTTCATAGATACTTTCAATGTGTTCACATATCCATACACACGGACATAAGAAAAAATAAAACAAATTGTTAAATATCACATGACCATGAATTTAAGTATTATACAAGTATTCTTTATTAGATATAAAGAGTTATTATTCTTTGACTATTACCTTTTTGGTTAGTGCTGAGGTTAAAAAAATATTCAAATACTTGTTCCTATCATGAATGATTCATCTGGGCAATGATATAGGAAATGATAGTGAACAAAATATGTTGGAATAATGTTGTATTATGTTGGAGTGATGTATGAGAATTGAATGTATAGTAATTACAAAGTGGTCACTGACTTTGCTCCCATTGTCAAAGTAAAATAGTTGGAGAATCATCTTCAGTGACTAGTTCAAGGAGAATAAATGTCTCCTCACTTGCTGGTATTAAAGGCCATGACTAGAGTTAGAATAAATGGCAGTAATCTTAATTTCTCAGTAATTAGGTGCCAAATAATTTTATAACCATTACTTCAGCACATGACCATATGTAGTCTTCATAGTTTTTATTTAAATTGTAAACATATATTAAAAATCAATTAGTTATTATAATGATTTAGATTGGGTTGAAATTTATGATTGGTCAATTGGATTATTTGAGTGGTTTATGGAATAAAATACATTTAGCTTGTTATCAATAAAATAAAGCATGACTAAAATAGGTCACTTAAATACCTTATATGCCATGTTTTAATATATAGAAAATCATATGCAGTGTTCTTGCTGTATGTGTTCAATAAAATATAATTTGTTCAATAAAATATAATTACTACCATGGAGATAAAATTTTGTTCAACTCTAAAACAAGCTCTGATTCAGTTGGGAAGAAAGTAATAACAAGGAATGGAACCCGAGAATGTGAAGAGTTCAGGCTTAGCATGGATTTCTTTTCTGAGGTTCCTGTGTTCTACAGAGGGAAACTAGAGCAGATTTGTTCTAGATTCTCAGAGGCCGAATACAGTGAGACCAGGAAGCAAGTGTTTAGTACACAAGAAACTGAACCCCAGGCAGAGGGAATTATTTCTGTGGCCCCTTTTTTAATTTCTGAAGGAGACTTCTCAGCTAAAGATCAGGACAAAAAGTCGTTCCAGGAGAGCAGATTCCTATGACTACAGAACTTGCTACATTCCATCATGCTCATATTGAGCTTTGGCCAAAAGGGCTAAGTATGGAAATGCAGACATTCCAATTCTAATATGTGAGTGTCATCAAAAATCCAGTTCATATGTATTATGATCATTCCAATGCAATGATTCATTTTTCTCAAATTATATGTAATTTCTCAATATCCCCAGGATATTTCTTCTAAAAGTCTTCCAACTCAAATACCAAAATCCTTGAACAGGCAAGCCCCTTATGTGGCATGACCTGTATAGATCCTCCTATATAGGAAAAATCATCTCTGGCTTACTTATAGTGTTGAATACTATGTAAATTATGTGTAAATAGCTGTTCACTGCATAGGGAATAATGACAATAACACAGATCATTTTCAGTACAGCTGTAACTTTCTTTCAAAATGTCTGTTTGTGCTTAGTTGAATTCACAGGTGCAAAATCCTCTGATGAAATGGCCATTGTATATCTTTTTTCCCTCTGTTTGTTAGGCACAATATAGCACAAATAGTCCTTATGTGGGTGCCTAACAATAATTCTTCTTGACTTTGACATTGCATTAAATAAAATTATGCGAACATTCCTAACAATTGTTCTAGACTGTAATCTGCTCTCCTTTTGTTAATTTTCTTCTTAATTTTCCCTTGTGACTAATCATCATCATAGAATGCATATCAGGAATCATGGCTCTATAAGTAAAATACATAAATTGAAGTCTAAGTTTCCTTGACTTTCTAAGAGTTAATGAAAGTCAAATAGCTAAAAAAAGAAAATTAAATTAGTTTATCTTTTCCACATCACTCTTAAAATTCATTTTGAAAAGTATGGAAAGAAATAGATGGGAGACATTAAATTTTATTTTACTTTAACACACATGAAAACTCAATTTTTTGTCTTAATAACCTTTAAAAATCAGTTTTTGCTAACCCACAGTAATTTTGTATATTTATTGCATACATTGTGATGTCTAGATTCATATATACCTTCCACACTGAAAGAAAATTCCTGGTAGCCAACATAATACCTTAATTTTTAGCACTTCATTGTGAACAAGACATTCAAAGTCTTCTTTTGCTAGTTTGAAAATGCAATGACTCCTAATTCTTCACATGCTACTGTGCAACAAATGTCAGTATTTCTTGCCCCTATTTTGTTGCAACATTGTATCATTGCTAGACCTCTCTGGCCTCTTCTCCCAACTACTTTCTCTGTCATCTGGTAGAGCCTTACTCTACCCTCAACTTCATTGAGGTGAGCATTGTTTAGATTCCACATTAAAGTGCCTGGCTTTCTTTCTGTTTCACTTAACATAATGACCTCCATGCTCATCCACTTGTGGCAGATAAAAGGATTTAACTCTTATTGTCAAAGACTATTTTTTTATCAATTTTATTTTCTTCCTGATTTATCCATCAATGGATATTTAGTGCGATTCCACAGCTTATCTGTTACCAGTGGTACTGAGATAAATATGATAGTACCTCCTTGTCTTTACCACATTAGTTTCTTTTGAATAAGTATCCAGTAATAGGATTATTGGATTGCACTTTAGTTCATTTTACCTTTTTTTTTCTTTATAGAACCCTTCTTGCTATCGATTGTTATGCTATGCACCAACATATTTTTAAAGTTTTCTAAAATTATTCATTTGAATGTGGTTATTGATGCTTTAATTTTTTTATTTCTTTATCTCTTAAATTACTTTTTCAGATCTGTATCTTAAAATAATCTAATGAATAATCTCTAAATATGTATGCTATTTCCTCTCATGACATTACTGATTTAATTCAGAACATAAATCAATGCATTTTAGTGAGAACATTCAACTTGTAGCATTGACAATTAAAATAATAATAGTTATTTCCTCTGTTTAGCTTTAGAGTTCCACACAACAAATGAAGCATACTATAGGGTTTAAGGTGTTTATATATTCTGCAATAAAAATGTGTAGAAGTAATTTCTTAATTATGTGATTACTGACACTTTAAACACAGAGGACAATGTTTAATGATGAAATCCATGAATGACTAAAACTACCTATTAATGTTATTTGTAAATGTGAAACAATTTAGAAAATATTCTTTTATACTACAGCATTTGTGAACTTAAACATTAATGTCTCAGAGTTAAATTTCAGCATCTTGTTTAATTTAAGTTTGAATAAAACTTGATGAATTTTCATTGTCTAATAATTTTTTCTTGGGTTTGATATATTCAATTATGACATGACTGATTATCTTGCATCCAAATTCATATGAACGTATGGGCTTGTGTTACATATTTATTTCAAAATATTATTTATATACACATTATTATTTCTTACCTGTAGAAAAATGTCAGTTACTTATTATCTACTCAATGGTATGTAAAGGCCATTTGACATTTACATGAAATATGTTAGTCAATGAAGATAAACTTGATCAGACTAATAATATTCTTCTATGGATAAGAAGTAAATAAACTCGTATTACACAAGTTCAATGGGATGACTTAGAAGGGGAAACAGAATCAATAACCTCTGTGTGAAACCAGGGACAGACAGATCAAGAGAAGACAAAACAGGAGGCATAATCCCCCTAAAACAATACCTGAGACAGGAGAAATAAACGAATCCTTGAACAATCTGAAGTTGAAGAACAAGTTGTCTACTGTCTAGAAAAATATAGATGATCTTTGCTGGCTTATTTTATTTTGCTTGTATCTTAAAGTGATGCTGGAGTGGGTTGGAAGATGAGTTCTGAGAAAATATTCCTGAGCTGTAGGTTCTCAAAGGCAAGAAACAAAATGCCCCTGGACTGAAAATATATCTCAGGTGCACTGGACTGGAAGCTTTTGGTCCAAAGAGAAAGTTGGTGTAGTTCCTGGCACCCTTTTAAGGGTGTGGTTTCTGTCTTTTATCTCTAGCATGCCCTAGGAAGATGTTAGCCAACAACAGAAGCACTGTCATCTCCAGTTACTAGTTAAGGTCTGTTCCTGTTAATAATCCTTGCTTAAAATCAAAAAGGCAGGAGAGCTGTCAGTTCACTCTTACAATAAATCACCTGCATCAGATAACCAGATTGCTTTTCTTTTTAAATACCTGAATTATTTCTCTCTCTCTCTCTCTCTCTCTCTCTCTCTCTCTCTCTCTCTCTCTCTCTCTCTCTCTGTGTGTGTGTGTGTGTGTGTGTGTGTGTGTGTGTGTGTGTTTATGGTGGTGGTGGTTATTGTTATTTGTGGAGGTCTGTGAAGGAGGTTTGGTATGAGTTTTCTTGGGTGTCCTGGCCCTGAAGGTGTTAGTGAATCTAGTTAACTGAAAGAATCGAAATGATTGAGGGCATGGAAACAAAAAAGAAGGTGAAAGTAAAGGGGAAAGCAACCATAGAGTAAAATCTTTGATTTTTATTGGTGCTTATGTTGCACTGTAAGTTGTATTGTTATTGGTGCTTTATTGGTGCACTATAAATCATATTGTTTGAGTCAATGTAAAATAATGAGGTCTGGATTTTTGACTTGGTTCTGTGCATCATTCATAACCATTTGATTATTCACAGAGGTATATGTAATATTTCAACATTTGCAAAAGGTTCATGACACTCTTAACCAAACACAATGGAGAAGAATCTTTAAGTTCTCATATCACAGTTTTTTGAGGGTTTTTAAACTTTTCCCTTAGCTCTGAGCTATTCACTTGGTTTTCCATGTTTGCATATCTTAGGAAACCCAGTTATCTTAATGAGCCCACGGTGTTGCTGCTTTGTCTGAAGTTCCTGGTTTAGACTAGCCTATGGTAAGTACTGAGTTAGGTTCCTGCTTTCCTTTGTTAGGGTAATAGAGATTGACTGGAGGAAAGCAAAGCCACCTTATTCATTATGTATAGCTCATTAGTTCCCTGTCAACTTCCCTTTGCCTTTAATCAATAGACAAAAAAAAAAAAAAAAAAAAAAAAAAGGAAGAAAATGACCTTACAGATTTTTAGAAGGAAACACAAGGGGCTGTAGTTCATGTGGGAAGTTACCCTAAATGTACAACTGACCTTGACTCTGAATTTTCACCAAGTTGCCTCACATACATCCTGTGATCAATAAGAGGAATGCCATGCCACCTCCTCACAGCACACCTCTTCCTGTCCTTGCCAAACAACAGTTAGTCATCTCTAAAACATGTTCCCCTTGCAACAGGCTTCAATCTTTTCTATACATTTCACAGGAGGACAACACATCTCATTAGTGAAATATGCCTGTAAAATAATGAACTAATCAAATTAGTCATTCTAAGTCTAGTTGTTCTGAAATGTCTGTGTGAATGCTGTATTGTTTCAAAGGGGTTGCCCTGAGGGAGGTTGTGTTTATTGAGTAGGTGTTGCCTTTCATGGAGGTTGTTCCTGTTATCACCTTTGTATTCATACTGTTTAGTATTTATGTTAGAGAACTGAAACAAAATTAACAGTGTTTGACATCATCACTATATTTTTTCTATATGTATTTGTGAATATCTTGGGAAGAGTAATAAAAAATATTGTAAAAAGATTGTTGCTGAATCTAGTACTGCCTATGATTTTATACTGTTGCATGAAGTTAGAATGCAGCCCGAATTGATGTCTTGGGATTTGTACTTCACTTTATGACAGTGATACAGATGTGAGCCATCAAAAACATCTTCCTTGCTGTGCGGTGGTAGCACATGCCTTTAATCCCAGAACTTGGGAAGCAGGCACAGGCATATCTCTGTGAGTTTGAGGCCAGTCTGGTCTACAGAGAGAGTGCCAGGACAGAGAGAAGCCAAAACTACACTGAGAAGCCCTGTATCAAAAAAACCAAACCACAAACAAACAAAAAACAAAAAAAAAAAAAAAATCTTCCTCTTAGAAATTCGTTGGCTTAAGTAGAACAAATTTAAATTTTTGTCTGTTTGTTTTAAGTATATGAAAGTGTTGCAAGATGCTGGGCAACTAAATTTTCATACGTCATTGAAAATACCTCCTCTGTGTTGCTTAGCATAGTCAAGGGGGAAGATTTGAAAGAAAACAAATTTTTTAACTCAACAATTCTGGAAAAAATGAACAAATTATGTATCAGACATTGTTAAACCAGGCTTAGTGTCTCACACCTGTAACCAAGACTTGGAAGCTGAAGAAAAATTCCTGTGAATTCCAGAACAGCCTGGGCTCTGCTGTGAGGTCCTGTCTCAAAATAAACAAACCTTCCAAATATATCATTATAGAAAACTGTCTTTCTAACTCACCAACCTTCTTCAAATCCCAGTAGGTTTTCCTGTCTCTCTATTTCTATTGTATTGAAAATCACACTTTTCAGTGTACAGGGGTCTGAATGAAGTGGTCTGTGCAAGTGAGCTTCCTAAAAGCTGAAAAATATTGAGAACCATTGAATTAAACTGTAACTATTTGAAAGATATTGAATAACAATAACAGGTTTACAATGGGATTTAATTATTCATTGCTAAAAATTCTATCTGAGGTTTTTAAAATAATAGACATTTTAAATCAAGATAAATATACACAATGAAGGTAGCTGTTTTTGAAAAAATAAACAAAGGCACTTTGGGCAACTCCATTACAAAAGCTCTCTGCTTATTTCAAAGACACGGGCAGGTATCAAATGGATCTGCACATACACTTGCTGACAAGCCTACTCTCAAATCAGGCCAGTTAGAGCATCTTTCATTCTTTGAACCAAATTGAAAACTCTTACTTTCATGGTATTAAAGAGATAAATCAAATATTTCTGTAATGCCAACTTTCTTTTAATCCAAGTTTAAGGACTTCTGTCACAGTGCCAGAAGATGTAGACCAGAAAAACCTGCTATAATTTTTGTAACCCAGTCTCAATGCTGTGCCCATTGAATACCATTTAAGAAAAACAAAAATCACCCTTAGTTCTTTGAAGGATCTTTTGAAGATGTGGCAGAATAGCACTGAACAGATACCATATAGCAAGAAGTGTCATCTTTATTAGGTTTCAAAATAGAAGTGATTGTTTTTTCTTTTACCATGCATCAGCTTTATCTGTGGCAAAATACTGTGATTACCATCTATAAATAAGCAAATTATTGGCCAACTACAAAGTTAATGCAAAAAAGCCTCAAAAATCATCCTATTTTTCCCCAGGTTTCCCATTCTGAAAAAAAAAATTTTCCCCAATTAACCAAAAACACTTAGTAATGTTATTTTATTTTTAGATAGACCTTTTAAAAGTACTTTTGTTCTATGTTCTTTATCTCCTAACTCTGATATCTTGATTAAGGTGTAAAATTTACTAGCTAAGCAATCCCTGATGCAGATTTAAATCGCAATAAATTATGATGCTAAAATGGATTCCCTCAAGAAATACAAAGTTACTTTTTGTTTGAATATATTGAAAGCATGCCTAGAAAGAAATCACATACATGTATAATGTATACATACACATACAAATGTGTGGTAACTTCTAAGCCCAATGTACATGTAGGAGGCAATCACCAATTTAATGATATGTAGTATAGGAAACTATCGATCTAAATGAAGGTCACTTACTTTTATCTGTAGGTTCTAAGATTAAGTCTAGAATATCCTCAACCTGATTGTATCATAATGTACTCAACGAATGATAACTGCAAAAGAAATGAGAGAAAAATTTTATTGAGATCAACAACAGAATCAAACTATCACGAATTTTGTGTTTATTCAGGCCTGTGAATGTTGATTCACTAACATACACACAGGCCATTTTCTTTTTAAAATTTGAAAAGGTTATCTAACAATCCAGTACTTAAACAAAAAGCAACAAACTTGCAGTGCAAAAAGAGTGTTTCAGAATTTTAAGGAGACTGTATTTTTTAAGACAAATTACCACCAATTCTATAAGAAGAGTTACATTCATGTTAGTAATTTTTTAGGTACAATTTTCAGAACTTTTGAAATGATTTTGAAAACCATTTATCTTTAGCTAAAAAATAATGCTGCCATTTGCCAATGGGAGAAGCCCAGTCTTTCTTCCCTCCTGCTGCCTTTATGTCAAAATAAACATGTCAAGAGAATTGAAGATTGTAATCATATTTTTCTCCTTTTAATGCCCTAAAAAAATAGGTCACATATGAGGTGGAAGACACTAGACATTTGATATTTTTAAAATTAAAACTGTCTTTTTTCATCCTCTTCTCTCATTTTCCACAACTGTATTTTTAAGCCATGAGTTCTTGTAATAAAAACACTGCTGAAACCAACTGAACATAAATACATAACAATAATTAAAGAAAAAGAGGACATAAATTTGAAAGAGAATGTGGGTGGTAGTGGGTTACCTGGGAGGGTTTACAGGAAGGAAAATTTTATGTGATTATATTATAATCCCCTCCAAAATTTAAAAAAAAAAAAACATGAAGTTAGGATTGTGGTATTGTAATAGAGTACAGACATGACTTTTTAAACATAGTTTTTAGCTATCTAAATTTCATCTAAATCTAACCTAATTATTACCATAAAAATAAGATCATTTCAGTAATTTTCACATGTAGATTTTACCATATTTCCACCACTTATAAAGCCCCAAAGATAAACATTTTTTTAATTAAAGACAAAGGATAAAGAGGATGTAAAAAGAAACAAAGTAGGCAATATGTATATGTGAAGGTGTTGAAATGAAGCCCATTATTTGACTGTAGGTTTTAAAGGGATAAGAATCAATAAAGGCTATAATGGAACATAGTGTCCGTGGTTGGTTAATGCTTTTGTGGAATATTTAACCCCCAAATAAATAAATAATAAATAAATAAACTTTCCTTAATTAAATAAAAAGGCCCCTTGCATCCTTTTCATATCTATTAAAAATAAATCTTTAATTTTCTAACTCCTCCATCGACAGCACTATAAGGTCTGTCTCTATCCACGGAGATGCCCTTTATTCAATTCCAGCTTAGAGTGATGAGTAACCATGGCTCCATCCTATTTTCCACATGACATCAGTAGCAGAGAGGCATTCACGGGCCCTGACTCCTGGAGAGCTCTCCCATAGGTAAAGCAGGAGTTTCTGTAAGAGTGTTGCTAACAGAAATCCAGTCAAGAATCTACATTAAGACTAGAAGCTGCCAGTGCTATGGGGTTGACAAGGCCAGGTTTCATATCTCTGGGATTTTATGCCCTTCCCCCAAGAAGCTAGGCTTTCGTAGGCTGGCAGGGAATTCATCTCTGGGCAAGAGGGTGACAGACCCCCCTTTGATGATGATCACCCACAGGCACAGCGAGCAAGCTCATGCTATTCATCGTGCTGCACAGCTGTGGCAACGGCCTCATGTCAAAAATGGGATTGGGCTTCAGTTCAAGTGAAAGGGAAGACGGTTCCAGAGTGAACTGCTTTGCTTTAGACTCTGGATTTCTGTCCTGTGTGAAGCCTGAGATTTAAGATCTAACCTCTGTTTTACTGAAACTTCATAGCTACAATGGTGCTTCTCCCCTGTAAGCTCACATTGAGTACAGTCCCAATGGCCCTGTTTTTACATCCCCAGAATATATTTGCACATCTTCAGGCTTCCTCGGTGTTAGTAGTTTTCTCTGCCTCCATCTATCTCTGTGTCTCTGTCTCTGTCTGTCTCTGTGTCTCTCTGTGTCTTATTAAATCCTATGCTCACCACGATATAGTTTGTTCACCCATTTCCATTAGTCTTGCATGCTCTGCCTGACTTCAGGGGCATCAATTTGGAAGATTTCTTCAACTGTTTGAGAACTTGTGAACGGAACTTCACAGATGTTAGACATGATCTGTGCAAATCTTGAAAAGTAGGCAGGCATGTTCTCCACACATTTTCAGTTATTGGAAGAGAATCTCTAGCTGGTGGCTAAGTCTAGCTAGGCAGAGCTAAAAGCATATAAGGAGTTAACCCAAGTGTATAAATGAATATGCTAATCAGTGCATAATTTATCTTCGAAGAAACATATTTATTGTGTCCGCTATTTGATTAGATGGCTTCAATGTTCAATTAATCAGTTGCCTTTCAATATCATTCCTGAGCTCCTTAATTAATCTGTAGCTCTGCAACCCTATTCATCCTCCCAGCGGTTTCTCGTCCTGCTTCAAATGACAAAACCCAGGAACAGTGCCACGTAAAGACTTTATGTCAATGTCAGGTGAAGGTTGATAAGTGGCTGGCTTCTTTTTTCTTTATCAGGTTAATCAAACCAATCAGCCTTATAGGATTTACATTTGTCAGAAAATTTTAATGGGTTGAAACTAATGAGAAATAGAAGAGACAAACCGGAGAGAGGGTGTTGGCTCTGCCTGAATACCTCAAGGCAGTGTACTATTTTTTATTAGGCAGAATGTTTTCTCCTGATTTTTCCAGATGAGGAATTTAAAACATACCACTGATGGAACGGAGACCAGTCTCTGACCCTGCGCTCATTAGTGAAATGTGTTATAAACCCCCATCTCTGAAACAACCTGCCTTCTGGGAACCATTTAATCCTTCCCTAATGCCATCAATAGTTGCAGTAGAAGTTCTATGAATGCTTAGTTCATTGGAGGTGATCTGTGTATGACAGAAGCACCTAAGTTACACAGGATTTAAATCACATCTTCATTGGATCTTGATATCCTGATTTAATGCCATTGCATTCAGCCATTAAAGGCCAAGACTCCCAAAAACAAAATAAGATACCAAAGAATGATGAAATTACAACTTTGGTCTTAAAAATTCTCAAAACTATAGCAGCCTTTTGACAAGTGGTTTTCCTTTCCTTAAAAAGTAATACCTTACCAAATAATATTTTCCAAATCTCACTCATACCCTGAAAAGACTATAGATTTTTTTGAGATTATTGGCTGTTAAGTAGGTCTCATTTTTATTAGCAACTAATTTTAAATAACAAAGAGAGTGGTTTGGCTTAGAGTAATAGGAAGTATAAGGGTCAAACCACCTAAATGACCTGGTACTAAGTACTGAACTATCAGTTTAATGTCATCTTTCACAATGTTTTTTATGATGTTTTTTTTTTAGTTGCCATCTGACCCATGATCTCAGATGTCTAGAACTCAAATTTTAGTCAATTTGTCTTTTCCTCAACGCAGTTCCTTCACCTCTCAGCTGGATACATGCAAATAAAATCAGAATTCTTGAATAAGGTTCTCTTCATTCTTCATTAATAGGACTTAAAGTTGAATGGGCACATAGTAAATGGTCATGAAAATCTATGGTATTAGTGATTCACTATATTAAAACAAACCCTTGTTCAATTGCTGGAAGAAATGAAGGCAAACATTTACCTTTTATGGTACCATTCATGGAGCCAGCAAAATGGCTCAGAGGGTAAAGACATTTGCCAACAGATCTGATGATCTTAGTTCAATTTCCAGGACCCACATGGTAGAAGGAGAAAAGTGATTCTAGCAAGTTGTCCTCTGAACTGAACATGGCATACATGTGTGTGTCTATTGTCTGTGTGTGTGTACAGACACGGGCATTAAATAATATACTAAGATATGTTTCCATGGTTTATATAAGTAAATATTTATTAGAGATAATAGTTTAAAATATAAAAATCTAATGTTCAAATTGTCAAATAGATTACAAACAAGCATGTATATGTTGAATGGAATAGCTTGCAAGATACAGATTATCCCTACAGGGTTATTTATTAAATTGAACTTTAAAAATTAATTTCAGTGTATTAGGTACATGCTTCCTTTCATTTTCAGGAAAAGTATTAGTCCATATTTGTAACGATTGTTTTGTACAAGCTTGAATAAGATCTATCAGGCAACTATGCATCACTCTCCTGAACTTCTAATTCTGTTTTACCTATGGATCTATAGGAAAGTGATATGTATTCTAGTGCTAAGAAAATGAACAAACTAGGACACAAGTGCATTACATCAAATTGGTAAGGAATGTGTGGGAGTGCTACACAATTGTGGACTGAAGACACATGTGACAAGTACCCCAGTAAATAGGGAGATGTGGTAGGCTGCATCTTTGGATACAAAGATACAGAAATCAGAACTCTGTCACTGGGGCTCTTCCCCCTGTCTTCACATCTCCTCACACGCTGTCCATTCCTCCTGGAATGCCCTCCCACCCCTAAGTGGTTACTAAGAATCCCCCTAGCATTCCTGCATGCTATTGTCAGGAGTGTCTTCCCTGTCAGAAAGCCTACTGAGTCATATCACTGTCAACATACTTAGAAGCTTTTACCAAGAACACTTGTTGAGTCCCTTTGAAATTTTAATGACATCAGCTGTGTGGGGTCCAAAACCTGGTAGAGTCTTAGGAAAATCTTAAGTAAGCAATAAATATAACTTGAATGAATGAAAAAACACTAGTAAAATACAGAAGAAATCTAAACAGTCTTATTATAAATATAAAAACAAATATCTTAGAACTCTTTTATAACCTTCATTTCTGTACACTGAATTTTTGACCATGCGCTCATGCATGTGTGCAAATACACACACACACACACACACACACACACACACACACACACACACACACACGCATGCACATATACACATTTATTTGAAACAATGCAGTGTTTTCCAAAATCTCCAACTTCAATCCTTTGACAGGATTGAAGATCTTCACCTAAGTCTAAGAAGCTGTTTCAACACAACACAACATTTATGTTAGATCATAATAAGCTTAAGATTTCCTCAGGATTCCCCAAGCTCAGCCTGATGTTTGGATATGGGTGTGCATCTGTTTCCATCAGTTGCTGGATGAAGCTTCTCTGATAACAATTGCACTAGGCACAAATACGTGTATAGCAGACTATCATTAGGCATCATTACATTGTCATTTTTCCCTCCAGATGTGTTTGGTTCTATCCTAGGTGTCTGTGTCATCCAGCCAATGGGTCCTGGTGCTTCAGGCAGTGTCAGGGGTGGGTTTACTCTCCTACTAAGGATTTTAGACTAGACTGGAGTAACGAGATTGTTTTCCTGCTGGCTGCCTGGTCCCAATGCCACGCCATCCAGCCACAAATAACATGCTGAGACTCTATATTTGATATAATGCTGTTGGCCAGTTACTTGTTTCTTATTGGCTAGCTCTGTCTTAATAATTAACCCATTTCTACTATTGTAAGTATTTCCACATGGCTCATTTTACCAAGGAGCGACAGGTCTGCATGCTGCTCTCTCCAGGCTCTCCATGCTGACCCCTTCTAACTACTCCTCTTCCTCCTAGTCTCCTAGCCCCACCTATCTTGCTTTCCTATTGGCCAACAGACTGGTCATTGGTTGCCCACTCCCTCTATAGCTAGGCCACTCATAGTCGAAGGTTGTGTGACTGTGTCATTTTCTTCTACTTTGAGTTTTGCCTGATCAGAAGAGGGGGAGAAAGGATTGTAGGAGCCAGAGGGGTCAAAGACACCTCAAGAAAATTCCCAGAATTAACTAACCAGGGCTCATAGGGGCTCACAGAGACTGAACCAACAATGATAGGGATCCTGCATGGGACTGACATAGGCTCTTTGCATATATATTACAGTTGTATAGCTTGGTCCTCTTGGTGGACTCCTAACATTGGGAACAGGGCCTGTCTGTGACTCTTTTACTGGCTTTTGGTACCCGACTCCTCATACTGTGTCACCTGGCCCAGCCTTAATACATTAGGAGGTGCTTAGTTTTACTGCAACTTGATATGCCATGTTTTGTTGATACTCACTGGAGGCCTGCCCTTTCCTAAACAGAAACAGAGAAGCAGATTGGGGCAGAGGGAACAGAGGAGTAATTGGGGAAGGGACTGGAAAGAGAGAAAGGAGGGGTTATAAAATAAATTAATTTTAAAAAGCTTTTTTTTAAAAAAAACTCTAGTGATTCTGTGTTACTCCATTAAGTACACAACATACATTTCACCTGTGAGGCTGGCTTTAAAAAAGGAAAAAGAAAAAAAGCTATTCAAGAATAGATCTTATTCCAGTAAGTACATATATAAAAATGCCAATAATTATGCCAGGATTAAGGATTGCTGTAGATGGCTGCTTTGGTTTTGTTTTAGGGGATCAGATTTTGCTTTGAGAAATTAACTTGTTGTCTGTCATGTATGTTTTCTGGCTACTTATATACTCAAAATTTTAGTTTCTAATACAGATTTGATTGGCAAAATACAGCTTATTTTAAAATTACGTACGTAAAAATTACCAAGAGGCTACATCCCTTCGGTAGCTAAGGACCTTCTGATGGGTATACAGAGGACATCACTGTTTTTCCTTGCATCTATGAAAGCCAGCATTATCTTCACAGCTCTGAGAAAATTTTTACTTTTGAATCTTCTTTTACATCTCCTCTCTCAGCTATCCAACAAGATACATCTTACTGGTGACATAGTTCTGCTGTGAGATTTCCAACTGTCCCTGTATCTGGGAATCATATTACCTCTCAGAGCATACTGCCCATCTAGAAATGTCTTCCCTAATTACAACTGTGGTGCTTGTAACCATGCCCCTTAGGTCAGAATGGGTGTGGTCTTGCTCATCTAATGTCAGTGATCAGCAGCAGATCTAAAATTAATGATGTCTACCGAAGAGACTGCTGAATGATGCAATGCTTTCTTTCTATCAGTGGCAAACTGGCACTGGACAAAGATCCAAGAAATATAATACAACGTTGGTTATTATTCTTTTACTTTCCCTTCTGTTATTTCATAAGCTACAGGACAGTTATCACCCATATGATATGTTTTGTTTTACAAATGTTTTGTGCATAGTAAAGGACTCTGTCCTTACTGAGTGTTAAAAACACATCAACAAAATTTCCCATGGTATGTTTGAAATTCCAAAAGTGGAGACCACATTGTTGTATGACTTATGAAAGTGCTACGCGGAAATAATAAGTTAACATCCTAGGGAAAGCTCTCCTCTTAGATATTGTTCTCCGTTCTCCTCTGGCTTATCCAACACTCTAATTGATCATTGGGCTTAGACAGAAAAAACAGTAACTAGTAGGGGTAAAGGCTTATACAGCAGAAATGCCAGAAGCATATTTTAATGGATTTTCTCATAGTGGGAAGGTGCATAAGAAAATCTTCAGAAAACATAACTCAAGAATCATCTTGGATCCAGGCATTGGTGCCACACGCCTTTAATCCCAGCACTCGGGAATCAGAAGCAGCCTGGTCTACAGAGCTAGTTCCAGGACAGGCTCCAAAGCCATACAGAGAAACCCTTTCTTGGAGGGGAAAAAAAAAAAGCTTGGATAAAAGGGGACAGACTCAAACAAGATTGGGAAAGAGCATCTTATTGAGATAACTTTGATGGACCATGGTGGGCACGCTCTTTGCCATGACTGATTAAGAATTGATTGAGCATGCAGAAAGGTTATGTTTTATTAAGGGAAACCTTTTTCCCCTTTGTCGTTATGAAATCCGCTCTTCTGCAGATGTAATTCCCTTCCCATACTAAGCCCTCATTAATTTATAATTTACCACATTGCTTTCAAAGTGCTGCAGAGATTTCCCGTTTCTCTCACGTGTCCTGTCTCTAATAGAGAACGTCAAGTCGGATGCAGGTTAAAATGCTTCTTGTCTCAAGGCTGCACGCCAGACATGCTGGTGCCAAAACTTTTCCCCGATAGTCTTTAGATGTTGTAAATGTTTCAAAATGCCCCTTTACAGGCACTTTGAATGTGAGTTGGGCTCTACAATTTCTTCACTATTGACTGTAAATTGACAGGGGTTTTTGGAATCTAGAGTCAGAAAGAGACAGTTTCTTAGAGAATCTGTATTAAATTTGAGAACAATAATCCTCATGGGGTGGGGTTCCCAATTTCATCAAGTAAGGATCTAGGGTCAGAGGCAATAAAAAGGAAGAACGGGAAATAAGCACCTTTCCCTTAATAATTCTCTCTGCCAGTGTCTTTGACAGAATCTGGGAGATCGTCAGATAGAAAGAGATATCAGAATTGCTCTCCCAATTTTTTTCTTTTGTTTTTTTTGCTTGTCCAAAAGAAGAGAAAAGAATTCAAGAAGCAGGAATTCTATTTTGCTAATATGTAGGGAATATGAGGATAAATCAACAATGTAAACATCTTACATTTCTCAAATATGAAATGCCTAGGAGATACATAGATACAGTTCTAAGAACTTATGTGGGCTTTCAAATATATTGGGAATGGGTATGCATGCATGTATGTACATGTGTTTGTGTGTGAACATTGAAATCAGTTTATTGAAAATTGATTCTTTTCTCATATAATATATCCTGATTATAGTTTCCCTTCCCTCTATTCCCAGTTCCTTCCCATTCCCTACAGATTCACTCCCTTACTGTCTTCAATTTGAAAAGAACAGGCTTCTAAGATATCATAGTCAAACATGAGAAAATAAAATTAATAAAATGAATCAAAAGATTTCATATCAAAGTTGGACATGGCAACCCAACAGGAGGAAAAGAGTCCCAAGGGCAGGCAAGATTCAGAGACTCATTTGTTCTTATAGTCAGGAATCCCATAAAATACTAAGCTAATAGCACACACACACACACACACACACACACACACACACACACACACACACACAGACGTGTGTGTGTGTGTGTGTGTGTGTGTGTGTGTGTGTGTGTGTGTGAAGAGGACCTGGCATAGATCCATGTACACCCTGTGCTTGCTGTTTTAGTCTCTGTGAGATCATATACACTTTGCTTAGCTGATTCTAAGGGCCACATTCTCCTAATGTCAGCCATCCCCTCTGACTCTTACAATCTTTCTGTCTCCTCTTCTGTAGGATTCCCTGAGCTGGGGCAAGGGATTTGATGCAGGATGCAATTAAGACCCTCTACCCCCTTCCTATCTCTCTCTTGTGCTTTTTACCTGTGTGTGTGTGTGTGTGTGTGTGTGTGTGTGTGTGTGTGTGTTTACACATACATGTGTGCATGTCTAGTTGTGTCTAGGATCCTTGCATCTGCTCCCATATGTTGCTATAGAAAGCTTCTCTGATGATGACTGGCTTAGATACTGATCTATGAGTACAGCAGAATATCATTTTATGGATGTTTGTTTTTAGACCAATCTTGTTTGGTTTTACCCTAGGTCTCTGGTTCTTGGTTGTCCAAGCAGTGTTGGCTCTGGGTTACTTTCCATGGAGTGGGCCTTAACTCAAATCAGAGATTGGTTGGCTACTCCCACATGTTCTATGCCACCATAGCCCTAGTGTATCTTGCCAGACAGATTGTAAGACAAAGATATTCTGCCTGAGTTGCTGTTCACATTTCTCTTTTGATAGCCTGCAGAGTGCCTTTCCACACTAAAGAGACTAGAAATAGGGGTGAAGGACCCACAGAGGCATCAGTTTGACTTCTCCATGTTTGATGAGTTATGTGTTTGCTTTCTTCAGCAATGTGGCCCTTCTGGTAGTATGTGGAGAGGAGCCCTTTGTCTGAGCATCAGCCTGGGTTGTTCAGGGGAATTCCATGAGCCTTTTTGGCCAACTACTCAATTGAATACAACTCAGTCCCTCAACTGAGTGCCTTGCCTGGCTATAAGAGATGGGTTGTTGAGACTGTGTTCCCCCATTACTAGGAGTACTCATTAGGATCATTTTCATAGATTCCATGAAGTTTCCACTGCACTAGGTTGCCATGACATAATCCAAAGCCCCCAATTCTAGCCATCTCTCCCTGTTCTCTCACTCTCCATACCCTCTTCCCCCCATACCCAATCCCTTCCATTCCGGTCTCCACCTATTCCCAGTCCACCCACAGCAACTATTATTACACCTTCCCGGGGAGATCCATGTATACTCCCTAGACCCTTCTTGTTTACCTCAACTCTCTAGGTCTATGGATTGTAGCTTGGTTATCACTTACTTAAAGGCTAATATCCCCTTTATAACTAAATTCATGTCAAATTATCTGGGTATGGAGTACCTCACTCAGCATGATTTCTTCTTCTTCTTCTTCTTCTTCTTCTTCTTCTTCTTCTTCTTCTTCTTCTTCTTCTTCTTCTTTTTCTTCTCCTTCTTCTAGTTCTAGCCTGGAAATTTCATGATGTCATCTTTAAAATTAAATTTATTTATTTATTTTGATCTCCAACCACAGTTTCCCCTCTCTCCTCTCCTCCCATTCTCTTCTCCTATGTTCCCTCTCATTTTTTTAACTGCTGAGTAATACTCCATTTTGTAAATGTACCACATTTTGTTTTTCCATTCTTCAGCTAAGGGGCAACTAGGTTTTTTCCAGTTTCTGGCTATTATGAATAAAGCCACAATGAATATGGTAGAGCAAGTTCCCAAAATAGCTGGGTCTTGAGGTACGTACATGTGTATGCCAGGTATTTTAGTATAATATAGTGTGTAGGGTTAAATCTTGCATCTACATACATGAAGAAAGATGGATGTGGAAAGATAGGAAAGTGCCCAGATTAATCTTAGAGTATCTATTAAATAGAGGTTCGTAATTGACAAATAAGAGCACAGACTGGTACTTAACCTTGTATTTTTTTTTCCCTAAGAAAAACTACAAAACTATTTTTTTAAAATCTCATGTGAATATTTCAGTTACTAAGAATTAAAAGTGTATGGTAACCAAATAAAATACACATGTGATATAACTTTATTTTTATAGGCTTATAAACCTCTGGGTTGTACTGTTTAAAAGAATTATGTTAATTAATTCAAGGGTAGTGTAAGCCATCATGTAATTTGAAGCCAGGTAAAATAAAAGTCAATGGGTGAAGTTTTAAGTGTGCTGGAAGAGGGAAGATCAATGCAGGCAGAGCTTTAGCCAGAATTCCATAAAGAAATGGGGATTTCCCTGAAATATGAAGGTCAGTTTGTTATCAGCAGGAATAAATGAAGAAATAGTAGAGATGATAATAGAAGCAGAACATAAACAGCTTACTCTGAGCGAAGAGTGAACTGGAAACTCTACACTCTAACTCAGGGCATTGTTTTATCTCCTCCAAACTGACTTCAGTAGAAAAAAAATACTGCATGCTTCCTTAGAAAATATTTATTAAATATATATTATGTACCAAGCATTGTTTCAAACCCCAAGGTAGATTTCAGGTTGACTCTATATGCATGTTTTCTCTTGCAGGCAGACATTGATTCGATCCAACTTTATTCCAAATCAAACACACGATCAGCCACACTTACCATGCTTTATATATTTTAGAAAGAGATGAAGTTCCTTGAGAATTTCTGGAATCCTAAAAAATGAGCCATTAATTCTATATCATTGAAACACTTGTGTCCTACACTATGAAAGCAATTGAGAATAAGGCCATGTCATATTTTACATAGTTTATGTAAAAGTGGGATTAGCCAAGCTCTTTTCTGTATCACTATGTAGCCATTGAATACCAGAATATACTAAAATCAGCAGGGTAATATTTTAATAATTCACATCTTTATGTCCTATATCCATTTGTGTAGTGAAACACATGAATATTTAGAAAGATAATTAGAGAGAATAAAAAAATGATTTCAGAAAGGCAATACTTTCAGACATCAAGAAACATCCTTGAATACATATCATCTACATTTCATTTTATAGAGAAGTAAAATAATACCCATGTATATGCATTGTAAATGGTCTTTCAGCTACATCAAAGGCATGTAACATCTTTTTAAAATATGGAAGTCTGATTTACAGTCAATTTATATTAAATAATCAAAGACAATGGGTATATAATCCAGAGTGCACATCATAATGGGTTAAAAGGAATTACTCAGCTAACCAATGAAAGCGAGTTAGGAGAGTTAATACTTAGAGAAACGTGGTCCAAACATTCATTGCCTACAGCACAGCAGTCTGCAAAATATAAAGTTAGCAAAACATCTATTTCAGTATCTCAAATCTAGTATTACTTTTAAAACATGATCAAACAGCTGAGGGTCATGCCAATTTCTGGAATATTTAGGCAACTTAGTGTAAAATATGAACTTACAAAGCTTCCAGTGTGTAGCATTCCATTCAAAAAACTGTTACTGCCAGCCTAACCTTGCCATCTATTTCTCACAGATATCCTATCCAGGCATGTGTCCAAGACACACAGAACGTAAGATGTGCACTCTCAATTTAACTTGAAAATCAAGAAAGATCGGATCCGTATGTGCAAGAAAATAAAGTGTCTGTGTGACCATCTCCAATATTATTTTTCAAAATGGCATCTTCATATCTGACATACTACATAACAAGTATAATGCAATTTAGACATATTTTGTTGCATATCTTTTGAAAACCATACTTCAATCATGAAAAGGGTCAAAATCAATATTCCCTTAATATGCTTGACTTAAAAATGTATACCCAAAAGGACTTCCAGTCTGTGAATTTCAGTCATATTTCACCTCCCTCAGCCCTGTTTCTTCTGTGTCAGCACAATGCTGTCTCAGGCTGCAGCCGTTAGGGTGGTTTTTCTATCTGTTGCTGACTCTCTACTATTCATTTTATTGCCTGCTCTGATGAACTTTTTATCCTCATGAACGTGTTACCTAATTTGTCTATTTCTGTGCATTGTAAGCTTTAGTCTATATGCTAAAAAGATAATTTACAGTCTCTCAAGTTATTAAACATCAAAAATAGGATTTTTGATAATGCTAAGTTTGGGTTCTTTATTAATGTACTTTTATGACATATAAAACTTCCTACTTAATTAGTTTATAATTTTTAAAAATGTGGATTTGAGGAATGTAAGGAAAAAGAAGATTATTCAATGAACTCCTGCATTATAAGGCTAAGCCAATGGATGCTTCTTAGAAGTAACAGGTATGATTGGTTCAAGAAAAAAAATCTTCCATGACTTTTGGAAATAATGCAGATGTTTCCTTCACTTTCACAGTAAATGTGTTATAACCTTCCACCTGGAGTACTGAGGCCATGGATTTAGAGAAAGCAAAGCTATTCAGAAAATACAGAGTTGATTTTTGTTTTGTAGCTAAGCTGTTTTCCCTGAAGCCATTTAATCAATGGTAACATAGTTTCCAGATCTACAAATTACTTTACCTTGATGACTGACAACTTTTGAATTTGCATCTCTCATGAGGAAGTCCTTTTTAGCACAAAGATTCTTTATTCATCGTGAGCGAAATGTGTCTAAGCCTGAAAAATACCCACTCCTTCCCCATTTATTGCCTGTGAATTGTGTTGTTTTCATAAAACTGACCCGTTACACCTTCTCAGAGATATAACCTTATAGTAGAAGAGATAAGGATGGTTTTATCAAAGTGAAAATTTAAAAAAAAAAAAAAAGAGGCTGTGAGAAGACCAAAGAGGTTCAAAACATGACATAAGCAATGGAATGGTTTTCTAAAGAGGAGAAATATCTGAGCTGTCATTGGTGTTCTAGGTGGAAATGGACTTTCACAGTCATGATAGTCAAAACTGTTACATGAAATTTTCTTCTCCAGAAAATTCTGAGAAGCTAGGGACTGGATGCAAGGAAGTCTGAAGACATGATGTGGCTGAGATTAGTCATGGGCAAATGGGTACAGGAGATGATCAAAGTGCAGTGATAATTAGGACAGAGTAAAGTGTGTAAAAAGAATGTCAGCTTTGTGAGGATCAAGGGAAGGGCAATGCTCTAAGACACTGGTGGTTTTGGATTGACGTGTCTGAATGTATGTGTTTTCGGTTTTCACTTCCTCTTCAAAGAGGAACCATATTTTTATTAGTTACTGTTCCCACTCCTTAGCAAAAGAGACAAGGGGGGTTATTTTAACTCTCAGCATGCTGTGGAAATCATGATCGCAGGTACTGGAGGCAGATAGATAAGCACATTAATAGACAGGAAGCACAGAGTGACGAATGCTGGTTCCTAACTCACTGTCTCCATCTTCATTTCAGGGCTCTCCACTTGGAAGTGGTAAATGGACATGGGAGGGGTTCAAGGGAAGATAGATGAAATGTGAGACACAAAAGGGAGAAGAAAGGGATGTAATTATATTTCACTTAAAACATTATAATAACTATATTTATAAATAAAAGATGGTTCTTACAATCTTAGTTTACCCAATCTTAGCTAGTCTCTCACAGGCATTCCTGGAGGCTAACCTAATTCAAATTGAACCCTGACAGTTTTGTCTGGATGCTAGTCTCCTAGGTTATTGATCCTGTATAATTGACAATCAATATTAGTCATCACACTTTTCATCTGAATGTTCGGATGATACTCTTTAGTGGGTTTAGGAAACGTTTATAGTTTCTGCCTCAACTGGTTTTTTTTTTTTCATTTTTGAGATTATAGTATAATTACAACATTTCTCCCTTCACTCTTTTCCTCCCAAACCCTCCATATACCTCCCTGTGCTCCTTTGACCCTTGTTTTCATTAATTGTTGTAATATGTATATATATATATATGCATATATATTCCTAAATGTAACCTGCTCAGTCTGTATAATGTTACTTGTATATATGTTTTCAGGGATGACCATTTGGTACTGGATAACCAATTGGTGTGCTCTTCTTTGGGGAAGATCATTTCTCTTGCCCTTGGCATTCCTTAGCTGCTTGCAATTCTTTGGATAGGGCTGAAGCCTCGTGGTCTTTCCTCTGTCTATTTTGGCATGTCTTTTGTTGCTGTTCTTTTTCAGTTTATGTTTAGGCTATTCTGTTTTTACAGGTAAGCACCTATACATACTTATTACTGCAACACTTCTAGGCACATAGGATATTTCTGTAGGTTTTCATTCTTTACTAAAAATGTGTTACTCTTAAAGTAGACCAGTCCAGAATCTTGAATTTTGCCCATCAACTGAAATAGATCTGAGTTTAAATACAAAAAAAAATCCATGTTCTTTAAAAACTCAACTTTACAACGGCTTCACTGAAGAAGTAATGTTAGCTTTGAAATTGTCATGCTTTCTATAAAATAGTGGGCTTATCTTTTCTCTTCAATTCAAAGCAGTCTGTGTACAGTTTCAAACATTTTTTGTTCATTTTCTTTTCACCATTTATTTATTGGCATTGATGCTCTATCTCAGTGATGTGGTGATAACTGCATTTTTATTCCTTCTCTGTTATTGTGCTTTTTTAACTCCCCAACATTTCGTGGGAACTCTTGCCCTTGAAGGTCAAGATTCTCCTCATTTTCAGTACTTTATCCATCCAATAAGTGCCTTTCTGGTCAACTTGAATATTCTCCAAGGAAGTAAGGATAAATAGACCTGTGTGGCTCTGCTTTTAAGTACAAATAGCAGACATTTCATCTCCTAGGGGCCAGAGACCTGGCAAAGGTATT
Source organism: Cricetiscus sungorus (assembly GCA_030556225.1). Classification (NCBI taxonomy): domain Eukaryota; kingdom Metazoa; phylum Chordata; class Mammalia; order Rodentia; family Cricetidae; genus Cricetiscus; species Cricetiscus sungorus. The sequence continues at coordinate 29,951,319 of JANBXA010000651.1, read as the reverse complement.
CACTATCATCATCTATATTCACATTTTAATTTGTTATTCAATTATCATGGCTTTACTTTATATATTCTGAAGATTCTCATCCACACACAAGAAGCACTAAAGCACTTTTTCTATAGCCATTTGTTCTTTTGGATTAAGAAAAAAACATTTTTTTTTCTCTCCAGTTCCATTAGTTATCAAAGCCATTCTTTCTCACGTGCCATGTGAAACTCAAAGGTTAACTTGTTCATAGAATTTAATCAAGAAGTGACTATAGTCTCATGTCCTTAGACATGTGGAATGAAAAGGTTATGAACTTAGGGTGTTTCAGCACTTATTAATTAGTGGCAAATGACCTGAATTGATTCTGTTAAATGATCAAGTAGAAGTGACTTGCTGTCTCAAATGCTAGAAGCCTGGCTGTAGGATTCTCCTTCAGAAGTCCCAGTTTGAAGGAGTTTGAATTTCTGTTAGCAGTCCCATAGAGTGAGTCACCTCCTGAGAAGCAATTAATACTAAGTGGTCCATCAGGTTCTAGTTTGTGGAGAAAAGTGTAATTGTATCAATTTGAAGGGAAAATAGAAAGGGTACAGACCAAATCAATGTAGAATTCACATGGCCATTTAAATAGACATGGAGCTTTGTAGGTGCCACTTAATCTCTCAGAATTTAATTTTCTCATCTTTAAAATGAGTATACTTGTTGGACTCTGGGGAGACTTTCCAGGGGTTTGTGTGAGAAGTTCTTTAGAAACTAGGACATATACTGTATAACATATGTACAGCTTTTTTTCTTCAGTCCTGTGTTTAGAACATGAACATTTACATAGTAAGAATAGGATGTGCTTTTGACTAAATTTTTCAGAATGTTAGGCTATAGTTTGGCTAGTTCTCAACATGGAATTGTACTAAAAACATCATTAATCAAAGCTCAATTAACTGATAAGTTTTCATTTGTCAGAAGTGATTAATATGTGGTTTCTACAACTTCAGTGTCAGTGATTTTTTTTTCAAACACTCTGGAGTATGGATGTATATTGTGCAATGGAGGGAATAGTTAAAATTGATCACATAAACAATTGCAATGAAGTATCTCCTTTATGAACATACCACTGTGAGTCCTGCTTCACACATCTCTGGCCAATACTACATTGGAGGTGTTATACAATGTCTTTATCTTTCTTCTTTCAACTTCAGTATTTCTGGTTTGCTGGGGTTAGAGATTAGGAAGCACAAATTCAGGGTCCTCTTTTATGTTTATCGGCTAATGAATAATAGTGGTAATTTATAGTATCAGTACTCAAGTAGTTTAAATATAGCAGGAGATGCAGGCCATAAAACAATAGTGATGGGCAACACTAATTTCATCAGTGTATTAAATATGCAGTATGGGAGCTCAAATGTCCAGTTCGGGAAAAGGAGAAAGAATGATTCAAAGTGAGCATGTACATGATGTTAGGCTAGAAACTTTGGCCAGAATGTTTTATTTTCCTACTGTCTTTTTTGCTGGTACCATATCAAAGTGTTATTTAAAAATTGAAAGGGTGCTATAAATACCTTCAAATTTTCCATTTAATAAAGATAAGTTAAAAAGGTGTGCAGCTGATCAGCCAGTGGTTGATTTGAGCCATGCTTTGATCTTGTGAACAATTTTTATTTCTTAAAACCTTTCCAGAGAAGTAGAGAGATCAGTCCTATGTTTTACTTTCCTGAGGTCAGTCTGCTTCTGAAACGTTGGCCATCATCCATCATTTCAGATGTCATGACAAGAAATTAAAAAGTAAGCACGAATTTTTCATCTTTCCAGCATTGCAGAAAAATAAACTCACTAATATACATGCTCCACACTGTGGTTAGAAGTCACAGTAATGGAAGGTGACTTGTATAAATATACCAGGCCATCTCTCTTACCTTCCTAAGAAAGAATCCCTCATCACTGTATTTGAAAGGGACCATAAATAATGACTAAATGTATATAAAATACTGCTCGGTTTAATTTGATGCCATGTTTGTATTTAAAATGTGAAGCCATTTCATCTAGATGTGTTGGTGTTTACTAGGACAAGTGTTACACACCCATAGCAAACTTTTCAACTTTTGACATTGGATTTTCAGTGTTAGAATTTTATTTTTTCAGCCAGGTGGCGCATGACTTTAATCCCAGCACTTGGGAGGCAGAGGCAGGTGGATTTCTGTGAGTTCCAGACCAGCCTGATCTACAAGAGCTAGTTCTAGGACAGCCTCCAAAGCCACAGAGAAACCCTGTCTCAAAAACAAAATGTCATTATAGAACCCGTGCTTGCTAATTGAGCACCTGGGTTCCAGGAGAGATGGTCTACTCAGTTAATGTTTCTCACAACAAATTTGGGTAGCCATGACTTGCTTTTGTTACAGGTATAGCAATTTTGAATTTTTGACTGGATGTTGTGAATTCTTGAACAGATACCAGGTTTTTTGTTGTTGTTGTTGTTTTCATCCAAAGAGGGGTATGTGTGTGTATGTATGTGTGTGTTCTATGTCACAATGCCCACCACCATGGGCCACACAACCGAAATGCCTGTTCAGAGCTTGTCATTTTCCTGGGTGGCTCCAAGTCCGGAGTTTGGCAGAATTTACACTTAGTATTTTCCCCATTTCCCCTTCCAGGATCTCCTGTGCAGGGTTTTACCTCTTTCTCTACAGGTGCTTGATATTTTTTACTCTTTTTTTGTGAACCAGTCACACTGTGGGCATCACATGTATTTACATGACTGAATGCACAAGGAAGATACTGAGGCAAGTGCTATGTAGAAAGCAGTAGAAAGTCATCACTTAGAAATGCACTGCTCTGGTTTCACTCTTCTACATTTTTTCATCATAGTGCTTTCATGCTTCTCCATGGTGGTATACAGCTTACCCAGGGCTGTATTTTCTTCAAAATGTATATGTTGGCATCTTTATCAAAGCAATCACCTGGTTGTAACTTTATGAGTTTATGTGGGTGTGTTCTATTCCATGGCTCTACATGCCTGTGTTTGTTTTGGTATCATGGTGCTTTTTTAATTAATACCATGTCTCTGTAGTCTCACTGACTAGGTATCTATATGGTGATAGCTTCAAAGTTTGTTTCTTTCATTTAATTTTTTCTTTTATATATTGTACTTTCTGAGGGAAAAGTATATTCTTGCCTATCAGGAGAGTGGAGATAAGAGGACAACTTGAAGGAATTGGTTCTCTTTCTACCACATGGGTTCCAAGGGTAGAACTTGGGTCATCAGTATTGGTGCAAAGTACCCTTACCAGCTGAGCCAACTTTCCAGCCCCTCCCACCAACATTCTCTTATTTTCAGGATTGCAGTGATTATCAATGATCCTTTGTACTTCCACACAAATTGTTGCATTGCCTCTCTCTATTCCTGTGAAGAATGGCATTCAAAATTTGGTGGGATTAATGTTGAGTCTGTAGATTGCTTTTGGCTGGATGGCCATTTGTACAATATTCATTTTTACAGTGCATGATGATAGGCCTTTTAATTACCTTCTTGGAAACTTCTTTCTTGGGTGTTTTACAAGTTTCATTATAGAGGTCTTTTAACTTCCTTGGTTAAATTTATTTCTTCTCAACTGTAAAAAGATAGAGATTGCTTCCCTTATTTATTTCTGGTCATGCTTATTGTTGGCATATTGGAAGGCTATATATGCAAGTGTTAATTTTGCATCCTGACACTTTTCTGAAAGTGTAGACCAGTTCTGATAGTTTCTACTGACATCTGTTTGGAGTCTAATGTAGATAAGTCATATCATTTGGGAATAAAGATGCTGGGACTTCTTCATGTCTTATGTCCATCTCTTTGATTGTCATCCGTATTCTATTACTGTGTTAAATTAGAAATTGTTGCCAGAGGCTTAAAGGAAAAAAGAGAAAGAGATCATCTTCATCTGATATTATAACAAACTATCACACTTGCCCTCTTTGAGTGCAATTTTTATGTCTATAAATAAAACAACAATTCTTAACTCATAAGGGAGAGTGAATGGTAACAATACCATGAATACAATATGCTATGTTCACATTATAATACACATACATTTTACTATGGCTGATGAGTGAAAAATGCTCAATGAGTGATTTTTAAAATTTGGTCTATGGTTTTTATTTAAATTGAAAGTTCTACATTTTCACTTGCTAGAACAAATCCTAGAAGTGGTATCAGTTATCACCATTCAAATAGTTTATGCACAGTCAATTACAAATATTACCAAATAACTTGAAAGCTTGTACAAGTATGCAGCTGCTCTTTGAGGGGAGAAATTCATTTGTGCATTGTAGATTAAGAAAATATGTCAGCCCTCCTACTATAAAATTATCCTAAAATTTTCTCATTTCCACTTTAGTGTATGAGCCCATTTTTTATCACTTGAATGGAAGACTTGAAGCAGGCTCCTATTTAAAGAATGGATATTTCAGCTCATGATCCCAGAATTTCAAGGGTTTGGGACTGGCAATGTCATAACTGTGATGAACACATTGTGAAATCTGGCACCACAGTCGTGGGATCATATGTGGAATCCAGAGAACACTGTAGGGCAGGAAGTGAATGAACAACTCAGTGTTGAGGCTTAGGGTATCATTTACACTAGCTCTCGCAGGAGCTAACACAGGATCCCAGTAGAAGGCAGCCTCATAATTCAAGGGCCTTCCACTAGGTTCTTAAACATCCAGTTCCATCACCACCACTCTGGGAACCAAGCACTCAACACTTAAGCCTGAACCATAGCAATAAGAATGAAAAAGAACCCTTTAATTAACTGATAACTCAACAGGATGTTCATGGATAAATGGATTTTTTTGTTGTGCTCGTATATTCTACATATGTATCAAGAAAGGCTCAATTAATAGAGAAGAAACCTCTTGTTACAAGTTAGAAACCAAATTAGTGGTTAATTATAATCAAAATAATCCATCTCTTGTTCATTAGAAGTTATTTATTATCTATAAGGTTAGTTTATAGGTTTTATGGGTACAATTTGGCATAATTTTCTTTCATCTGACTTTCTTAGATGTTAGGCAAAGAGAGAAGTTAGACAAAAAGGCAAAAGATAAATAAAGTTTATTTAGAGGGTTGGGTGCAGTAACTACAAATGTACACACCATCCTCAAACTCTACAATAAATACTGTTTATGATAATGATGATTCTGACTCAGGCCATTTTTCTCTCCAGATATGTTCACTCTCTATAGATTATATTTAGTAAACCAAGAAAGAAACCCCTTTATTTTTGAACGATTTTCAAGAAAGATTAAAATAAACTTATGCTATTTTTCCTTTGTGTATATTAATTTCTTGAGTAAATTCAATGGCCAGAAAACCCCATTCTCTGAGCATTGTATATGTACTATTGTATGAAGATTTTTTTTTAACCAATCAGCTGCTATATGAAAGGCTTAATATAATTTTATGCTAACTTTCTGTCCTGACTAGAAACTATAATTGTCTTTCAGAGAATGAAAGTGGAAAATGTAACCCTGAAAAATATTTGTACTGTTCATTTTCACACATATAGGTGAATTATTGTTTTGTGAGTTTAAAATTAGAATATAGCTTGAATAGATTTGTTATTTTCAAACAGATAAATTTAATAGTATAGGGGATAACATTCTTCATAGCGTAGTTATTAAATAGACTGAGTTTGGAGGGCAGATTTAAATCTAACTTTGCTAATTAGGCTTGCTAATAGAACAGAAAAAAAAAAAGCAAAGTAAAAAAGAAATGTATAAACAGGAAAAACAGCATTTTCTTCGAATTTCTTGACTGTAAAAAGCCTAATTATTACCCTATAAAAATATTAGCAAATGGAAAGAAGGTCAATGTAAAAGGAACCAACCTTAGAATGAAAAATGTAGTGATGTGAAGTACTTCTATAAACAGGTCACTGAATTTTAGAATGATATTCTTCTGGAGAGAGAGAGCTGTTAGCTGGAGATGGTCATCTGAAATTTGAGTCACAACATTTCTACAGGGCTTTTAGGAGCAAGATTCACTTTGAGCTCTTTGGTAAAATAACCAGATTAATAAAGAAAAACAACTTCTGCAGAATGTGAATGTGGATTTTTTTTCTTTCCATTCCCTTTATTTTGTGAAGCTTTGTCTTTCATAGGAAACTCCTAAGTAAAAAAAAAATATATATGTACACTTATCATAGGATTATTTATAATATATATATATATATATATATATATATATATATATATTACCCAATACGTGCTGGAAAACCCGACATATGGGATAGTTTTTAGCATATATATATTTCTTTTATTCTTTAGCTTAAATTTATTTTAGTGGTAACATACTGTAGGATTAATTATGTTTTGTAATAAATATAGAAATTTATTTTTACAATTTTATTAATCCTTGTCTAGAAAAAGCTGGCATGTGTCTGATTCATCATCTCAGAAAGTGCTAGCACCACATGCAGGATGACATTCTCTGGACTTGGTGAATTATGAGAATTACAATGCACAGACATATTTGGCCAGCAGATTTCACACCCATGTCGTGTTCTTCATAGCTACTAGGCTATTCCTCTGGTGTAGGTCTAATTTCATTCCCAGGTAGTCTACTGAGGTTCATTCTAGGAATTAACTTCTTCATGTTGTTTCTGCTGACTTGGAAAAGAAATGTGAAGATACTTTCCTTGAGTAAGATTTACTTTTCTAAATTATATTATTTTACTTTATAGAAGAGAATAGGTCAGAAGAACTTCCAATGTTGACTTTAAATCTTTCTGAATCTGACTTAATATCATACAGTTCTTGGAATGAGTAGAAGACAAGTTTCCAGAATCTTCCCAGAAATGGTTTAGTTCTACCTGGAAGTCATATATCAGCTAGTACCCTCTTAGTTGTGTTGACCTCTTAGTTTTAATCCATTTATTTGTATATTATCCAGATCAAAAACAAAACAAAACAAAAACAAAACAAAACAAAAAACCCATAAAGCATGATATATCTGTCATGGATCTGGAAATCGAGAAGCAAATCATATAAACACTATCAGATTTGTCAGTTTAGCTCCCATTTCAGACAAAAAAACATCCCTGCTGGGAAGACTATGATGACTGAAGAGTCAATACACTGACTTTTCATTACATGGTCACCAGGGAGCAGCACATTAGGAAAGGGTGAGGAGGTGTTTCCGTGTTGGAGGAAGTGTGTCACTGGGGATGGGCTTTGAGGGTTCAAAAAGCTCCTTCCAAATCCAGAGTCTCTCTCTTCCTGCTGCCTATGGATGCAGATGTAGAAGTTTCAGCAACTTCTCTAGCACCATGTCTGTCTGTGTGTCACCAGGCTCTTGCCATGATAACAATGGACTGAACTTCTAAAACTATAAGCCAGCCCCAGTTAAATACGTTCTTCTAAAAGACTTGCTGTGGTCATGGTGTCTTTTAAAAGCATGCTTTTAAAGGACAATGGCCAGATAATTAGTAACGCCATCCTTGTGACTGTGTACCTGTGGTTCTTTCAGTACCTATAGGTTTGGAAGCATTTGGTTTCACTATCACTAATTGGGAAACTATCCTTTGAGGTTTTAGCAATTACCCACAGCATGTGCTGTTTTTCCAACAACATCAAATAGATTATGTAGACTTTGTTACAAGAATCTTGATGCTCTTCTGTTCCCTCCCCCTGTATATTTGAATTAAAGATGCAATTAGGTGCTGAGCAGACTGACTGGCATGCACTTTGCATGCCAACTCCTCACTGTGGTATGCATGAGGCAGCTTCTTTCATCTGTGCATGGGCTCGTTCAACAAAGCCATTCTTGCACTCGATGGAGGTATTATGTGGAAAATCTTCTATTAATGTATTTCTCTGGTTACATGGGAGGATGTTCAGGCTGATTAAACTGTTCCTGGGAACACGAGGGTAATACCTAAGAGATTTACAGCAACCATATGTAACTTCATTTATAATTGGCCTAATTTGCTAAGAAACTCTGTTTGCAATGGCACATTAATATATTCAGATATCGATGTCATCCTTTTATTGTAAAAAAAAAGACAGAAAAAGAAAGGGGAGAGAAGGAGAGATAAGCAACATTATCTTCTCATATCCATAATAGATTCATATTACTGAAATATGATGTACATCAAGTGCTTTGATAAGAATTTGGAGTGCACTGACAATAGATACATAGGTCTTTAAATCAAATTCTTCCACTACAATTTTGCTATGAGGATTATTGTTTTAAAGCAGGTTAGATGGCTAGGTGGCTCAGTGGTAAAGCACTTGCTGCTTAAGTGTGAGGACATGAGTTTGGATATCCAGAACCCTTATGGTGCTAAGTATAGGACCATGTGTCTTTAGACCTACAGTTTTTTCATCAAAATGGTATATAGAAACAGGAAATTTCCTGGAAGCTCACATGGCAGCTAGTATTCCTAACAGAGAAAAACAAAGAGACCCTCTCTAAAATAAGGTGAAACAGCCAAGATTGACACCAGATGTTGTCTGATGACCTGAACAGGTGTGCTGTGACATTTTATGTATCTCCAGTCATACACACACACACACACACACACACACACACACACACACAAGCACACATGCAAAGATTTTAAAAAATTACTATCTATCATAGCAACAAAATGACTCCTAATGATATTCTGTTATATTCATAGATAAGACATTATCAAATAGGCTTCCTCCTGCAGCAGATGGGAGCAAATGTAGAGACCCATAGCCAAATGATATGCACAGTGAGAGACCTTGGGACACTCAGCCCTAAGTGGAATGTATTCATCAACTCCCTTCTCTTGGGTTTAGGGAATTCTGCTGAAAAGGACACAGAAAGAATATGAAAGCCATAGGGAATGGAGGAAACCAAGCAAACAAGGCCTTCTAACTCAACTTTATCAAAGCTCCTATGAACTCAGGGAGACTGAGGCAGCATACACAGAGCCTGCATAAGCCTGCAAGGGTTTGCACTATGGCTCTACAGTTTAATATTTTATGAAATTCCTGAATGTGAGAATGAGTGAGTCCCTGATTCTTGTGCCTTCTTTTGGTCTCTTCTGCTTGTTGATTTTTTTCAATACCAATGTATTAACTTTTGCTTTTATCATATTCCAGTGGTTTGAATAAGAATAACACCCCCCTAGACTCATGTGGTTGAATGCTTAGCCTATAATTGATAATACTGTAAGATGTGGCTTGGTAGCAGTTGTGGCCTTGTTGGAGGAAGTATGCTACTGTGGAAGTGGGCTTTGAGGTCGTATGTGCTCAAGCTAGGCCTCCTGTAACAGTCTCCTTCTCCTGACTGTGGATCAAGATGTAAAACTCTTAGCTCCTTCTCCAACACCATGTCTGCCTGAGGACCATCATGTTCTTCTAAGATGCTAATGGAATAAACCTATGAAATTCAAAGCCACCCCAATGATATTTCCCTTTATGAGAGTTACCATGGTCTGCTGGGGAAACCCACAGAAACAGCTAACCTGAGCAAGTGAGAGTGCATGCATCCCAGTCTGACAGCTGGGGAATCAGCATAGGACCAAATCAGGCCTTCTGAACATGGGTGTCAGTTGGGAGATCAGGGAAGTCTATGGAACTGCTGGCAGTGGAACCAGTATTTATCCCTAGTGCACGAATGGACTGTGGGAGCCCATTCCCTATGGAAGGATACTCTTTCAGCTGAGATACATAGGGGGAGCATCTAGGCTGTGGCCCAAATGATGTGACAGACTTTGATATCCCACCATGGGAGAACTCACCCTCCCTGGGGAGGGGATGGGGGTGGATGGGACATTGGTGGGGGACATGGGAAGACAGAAGGAAGAGAAAACTGGGATTGGTATCTAAAATTATATTGTTTTTAATTTAATTTAAAAAAAAGGAGTTGCCATGGTCATGGTTTCTCTTCACAGCAATAAAAACCTAAGACTATTATATTATATTATTATCCCTTAGAAGCCTGTTTGTTTTCTAGTGAAAGCCACAAAGGGAATGGAGCCAATGAGAGGAAAGGTAGGGAGGAATAGAGAGATTAGAAACTGAAATCAAAATATGTGTGAAAAAAATCCATTTTAAATAATAGCAAAAATATCAGGGTGGAAGTCTCATAATAAAAGAAAATAAGAAGAAATACTCTTTTTAAGTCACTTTTTTCCAGATGCATTTTTTTATTTTGTTACCCATTTAATGCAGTACCAGTTTTAGCCAGTTCGTGTATCTTCTGTCAAGCTAATAGCATTTTGAGGGTATCTGTTGTTGTTCATTTGTTTATGTTGAGTTTGTTTGTGTTTGTACTTGGAAGAGAACCTAGGGTCTCCCATTTGATACCATTTACTAAGCACAAGGTCAATCATGATTCCACACTCCTTACTAGAATCTGCTTTTGTCAACTTTTGGCCCTTCACAGAAACATCAGCAATGGCTTCGGCAAGTCAATGGCACTTCGCATGTTTGTTTTGCATGATTTCTCTGTGGATTGCAAATGATTAATTGCTGATCTCTTACACTAAAGCCCCAATTTTGTGCAGCATTAGGGTTGGGATTAGGGTTAGGGTTAGGGTTAACAGCACACACTAAATATGAGGTCTTTCTCACCCTGGCTTTTCTTAGTGCTCACTCTTAACCATCTGACTTTGAAACATTCATGTTCCATGTACCTACATGAAAAGAAGTCCTGCATATCATGTACCCACATGAGAAGTAGTTCCAGATATCATGCACTTTCTTGGGAAACTACCCTTATATCATATATCCGCATGAAGAGAAGTCCGGAATATCATGTATCACATGAAATATTTTGATGTTCTTCTTTTCTACCCATTTGCACTCACAAACCTGATTCCCGTTGGTATATCTCTGTGTCGAAGACTCTAATACTCACACTTTCATATTGAGTTGTATGCCTACTATTTTCCTCTGAATATATCCCTCAGCTTCATCACTAAAATTCAGTACATCCTGATATGAGCTTTTTGCCTCCTTCTGCAGATCTCTACTTTTCCATCTTCCCCAACTCAGCAAGTGACATCACTAGTCCTTGGGTTGAATGAGTAGAAGCCTAGGAACCCTATTTTCATTCTATCCATTTATATCAATTCTAAATAAAAAATATTCACTAATACTTCATGTCTATTAAGCTTTATGCCACATGTCTAAAAGACTTCAAGTTCAGATATAGACATCAAAAAGAAGTATCTTTTATAGTTAACCACATCTTAAACTTTTCTAATGCCCTTGTCTCCTGAAGTTTTGAGCTTATGTGCTATCAGTTGTCCTGCAAATGCTAGCATTCCACTCTGTGGAATATTTTTGCTCACTATGAAATTCTGTTTAAAATGACTTTCTTTTAATATTTTAAGGATGTTGATTTTCTGTCTTCTTGCACCAGTTGTTTCTAATTAGGAAACAGAAGTCACATGACTCATTATTCTTCTCGGAGCAACAAATCAATTGTCTCTTGCTGATTTTCAGATTTTCTCTTTGTTTTTAAGATGTTTGATAATGAAGTCTCTAGTTCTCACATTGGTGTACTTTAAGTGCCAATGTTTGCTGTCCTTCTTTCTTCTCTCTCTCTCTCTCTCTCTCTCTCTCTCTCTCTCTCTCTCTCTCTCTCTCTCTCCTTCTTTCCCTCTCTTTATTTTTTTTCTTTACTATATAATTTCTATGTGTAGTCTTTCATGTTCCAACACTTACTCTGTAGACCAGGTTGGCTCAAACTCACAGATCTGCCTGGCCAATCTCACAACTTTCTGGGATTAAAAGCATGAACCACTGTACATGGTGAAGGTTTGCTGTAGTTCTTAAAGCTGCAAGCTTATGTCCTTCTTTCTCCTTTGAGAAAATGTTCAATCACTATTTGTTTTACCCCATCTTTCTCTACTATCACTTTAGGATTCAAAGACATTCATGTTAGAACTCTTCATACTATACACAGGCTTTGAAACACTGTTAATTAGCTTCATCGTTTTTTTTTTCTCTCTGTTTTTAAAATATGATGAATTGAGGTGTGTGTGTGTGTGTGAGAGAGAGAGAGAGAGAGAGAGAGAGAGAGAGAGAGAGAGAGAGAGAGAGAGAGAGAGAGAGAGAGAGAGGAAAGGTGTGCACACTGTGAAATCTGAAATGGTTTTATGAGGTGGTTTTGAGATAGAGTAGGATTCTGAGCCTTTGACCCAACAGAAAATCACAGAGCTCAAATCCAAATCCTCCCAGAGCCTGGCTTCAGCAGGCAGTCATTGGAGATTGTTAAAGGCCATGATAGGCTAACCTGCAGCATAAAAGACCATGTCGGGGTTAGAACTGTTCCCCATGCACAGCATGAAGCTTGACTCTAGGTGTTTTCTTCCTTTTTGCTTTTTACTTTTATATGCTGGTATTTCAACCCCTTGTGTGTATGAAATAAAAACATAAAATGTACTTTCTAGGAACAATGTATTCATGTTGCCAAGTGCTTACTAGGGAGACAAGCCCTGTCTGTCGTTTGTTACCTCAGTTCCACAAAGTGATTCAACAGAATTGCTTTTGGGGGTTCTTTCCATTGTTTCCACTCTAGTGCAAAGAAGACACAGGAGAGCAGAATCCTATCGTCTGATGGATGAGCCTGTGTGCAGGCCATGGCAGTGCATCACTTCTCTCACTGTCCTCTCGCAACCCTCCAGAGAGGCCCAAAAGACCACAACCTTGAGGCATGAGAGACTCGGGGATGTTTTCCTTTTTCTCTTGCTAACACCATTTATAAATATAGGAAGCCTCAGCAGCTGTGAGAGAGCAAAGTGGAATGTGTCTTTTATCCAAAAAAGTTAATACAAAAATTGCTGAATGCAGTTTCTGGACAAAGCCAGAGAAGCAAGTATCACTAGTTTTAGAATGTATATGCAATACTAGAAACTGTTTGTTCTCAAACCCAAAACTAAATCTATGACAGTAGTCTATAACCTATGATTAGATATTACCATCTGAATGCAAGGAGGTTGAGGCTAGACTTAGATTATCTGTTATGAGAAATAACTATAATTTTATCTTTCACTAATGGAAGCAGTAGTTTACATTTCCTGTTTATGGAACATTTACTGCATTGGTTAGCAGTTCCCATGTTACAGACGCAAAAGCAAGTACTAGAATACTTAAGGATAAGTGGATTGAAGTGGCATTTATTTCTGAATTAGTGGTTTTTGTTTGTCTCCTTCATGAAGAATAATACTATGAAAGTCCAGAATCTAGACAGAATTTACATGCTATCTTTGCAAAAAAGAATCTGAATCAAGAAGTACTTTCATTTTATTGAATTTCTGCTTCTATTTCAATAGATAAATTAAGACAAAGGGTGAATGAAGCACTCATGTGTAAAAATATAATGAAACCCATTACTTTGTACACTAAATTAAAATTAATAATGAAACAAAGAAAACAGTATAGCTCAATGTAGTAAATGCTATCATACATAAAGCAGCTCATCTAATAGGAAATAAAATGGTATTTTCTCATTTATACTGATGAAAAAAGAGGCTACAAATTTGAAAAAGAGCAAGGGAGGGTAACAAGAAGGATTCAGAAGGAGGAAAGTGAAGGGAGAAATGATTTCATTATATGATAATTTCAAAAGATAGAAGGAAAGTATAAAGTTGCATGTAACTAGACATAAAAGATTTTTTTTCTTTGTTTTTTTTTTCCCAGTGCAAGGATCAAACCCATGACCTCTAGCATTCTGGGAAAGTGCTTGCTTACTGACCTATGTCCCCAGACAATAGAAGTTTTCTTGATAGAACAAATATAAAGTTACATTTTCCTTTGTCTTGTTATGTCTTAGTCTTTATAAAATCTTAAAGGTGTTATTTAACTGTTTCATCAATATATTGAAGGTAAACCGCATCTTTACTTAAAATATGAGAAATGCATTGGCTTCTTCACCACTTTCTGAAATTTCTGGATTAAATGAGGTTTTATTTGTTTCACAACTAGAAAATACTTCTGAGAAGAAAGCTTAACAAAAACTCTGAAATCTTGCTGAAAGCTTGATTTTTTTTTTTACTAATATTTACATTATAAAGGAAAATGTTTGTGTATTCTCAAATGAGAGCTTTTATAACATAGAGGATGTGTTAGACAATGATGAGTCACTATTATATTATTATTGTCAATTTATAACTTATCCCTTTCAGAATAAATATATCATGTTAAAATCATTGGAGGAGCTTGCCATTTGGAATATAACCACATGATTGGGACCAGGCCCAAGAGGGGGTATACAATACAATAAATCTGAGGTAGAAGTTATTCTGTAGATTTTTCAGTGAATTTGTACAGCCTATAGCTCATTTTAAAATATGTGGCTCATTTTAATTTTTTGATTTTATAATATGACTGTCCTTATAAAGTTTATAGAAGAGTGTAATTTGTGGTATTTTTGTTTGTTTGTTTGTTTTGTTTTGTTTTTTCATGAATTATAACTAAAATCTGTAGTCCGGTTTCCATGAGTCACTAACTTTTCACAACAAACACTGAGCTGCCTTAGACAAACACTGAATCTCAGGAGATCCTGTCTAACTGGGGAAAAAAGAAGCTGTACTGGTCATTGTGGAAACCATTATATTTCTCACTGACCAGGTAGTCAACTAAAGGTATACATAGAAAACAAGCTAGAATATAAATTTAATTTTTTGTCTAAGATTTCGTCCTTCAAAATATTTCTTGAAACTTTAGCTTGAATGAAAGAACTCCAGTGGTAGACAGGCACCACAGTGGAAGACAGACAGGCACTACAGTGGTAGACAGGCACTACAGTGGTAGACAGGCACTGCAATGGAAGACAGACACCACAGTGGTAGACAGGCACTGCAGTGGAAGACAGGAACTCCAGTGGTAGACAGACACCACAGTGGAAGACATGCTCTATAGTGGCAGACAGGCACCACTGTAGAAGACAGGCACTACAGTGTAAGACAGGAACTACAGTGGTAGACAGGCACTGCAGTGGAAGAAGACAGCACATAACATGTAGGTATGTGTTACAATAAACAAGATGAAGTCTGGGATGACACAATCATCATTTACTCATTTTTATTTTATTTATTCACCAATGAAATTACCTCCTATAAGTTAAGCATTACAGTGCATTATGGGATAATGGGGGAATGACAGCTCACTTGACAGACACCAGTAAAAGAGAGATAGTAGGAAGACTTTGGAATTAGTATTAGTGCTGGGGCTATTGATGGTGGACAAATCCAGGAAGTTTCCAACATCCCCTCTTTGTTTGCCCCTTTAGATGGCCAATTTTAGTAACCAACTGGAAAATGTAAAAGGAAAACCCCACTGATGATAGGATGAGGAGAGTGTAAAAACATTCAATTACTTGGAGTGTTATATTGAGTTTAAGATGACTCACCAACTCCAGGTGCGGAATTTATAATACTACACATGTGGCTCTAGATCCCAGAAGCAATGTTGGGGCTGCAGTGTCACAGAGAAGACTACAGGAAATGATACAGCCAATGTCACCTGGGGGAAACCACTTAGAAAGGACAGAGGATCTGAGAGGATGTCTCAGTCAGTATACTATTTGCCTCAAAATCATGAGAACCTGACTTGAATCCAAAGAACCCATGTGAAAAAGAGAAGTGAGGTGTGATGGCACACACTTATAACGGGATGAGGACAACGGTGGATCCCTCTGCTTGCTAGAATGTCACTCTAGGCTACTTGGCAAGTCCCCAGTTCAGTGAAAGGCCTTAGTTAAAAAAAAATTACCAGACTCTGAGACATGATACCTAAGGGTGTCCAATAACCTGTACATACATGTGTATATACACTTGCACGCGTGAACACATATACACGAACACACAGGCATACATGTGCATGCACAGACACACACAGAGAATGGAAGAGGAGGACAGGAGACTAAGAAGAGAATAACAGAGTATGATCTATGGAGGACAAGCAGGAAATGTGAATAGAGATCACACTAAACAAAAGCTAAAAGGGAGCAAGAGATGAGATAGAATGCATAGAAAAACAAAACAATTTTTATCAAATTCATAATTTGCGATATGCCGAATGCCTGTCTGCCGTTCTATACAACCCAATTACATAAGGAAGACTATTTTAAGTGGTAAATTGTTTAGCCTCCCAGTATCACTCTTTGTTCCTTTTCCTTTCTTTAAGATAAAAATGAGATGGGTTGATCAAATAAGGTGAAGTTCCCTCCACATTCCAATATGTTCCATACAGCAAGGAAGACACTGATGGTCAGGTGCAATCTTAGGAAATAAGTATGGTCATCAACTATCACCCATCAGATTCATATTTTGTACGAGAAAAGAAGTCATATAAAAGCATATTCAAGTAGCACTAATGGGTAAGTCCTGCAACTGCGTGTCTTTCTACTAGATGCATGAGTTATACCTTGTAGGAATTGGGAAAATAAATTCAGAAGATTCTTTTGGCACATTGGTGGCATCTAGTTCACATCTTTATATTATAACAAAAAAAAAATCAGCCTGATTTGGGATGACCAAAATGTCAGTGGATCGTATGACTGGTTAATACTAGCATGTGACCTCATGAGACAAAGTGATCTATATTTTTTCTTTGTTCACTAAGCTTGCAGTATATATCAAAACAGCTTTCTTAAGGAAAATCCTTGTCTGTGACTTTCAGACAGTCATTCTCACCATGAAGACGCTGTTATATCTGTTTATAGGTACAATGATGAGAGAAGGCACGAGATGGAGCATTAGCCTTGGAAGGCATTTGTTCAGGTCAACAATTATCCCCAGGTGTGCAGGCTAATATGATTTCAATGGAAGCATGTGGAATAGACAGGTGTTGTGGCTATGTCCCCATAATGAGGCTTTGCTCAGGCAGAAAAACAATTGGCAGATTAGTGAACTGGTACCTGCTCATACCTTAGGAAAACAAATATTTTTTTTTGGACTGAGCCCACAGACGAACCAGAAATAACTGTTTTCAAAGGGAAAGAATTTTCTAAAAGATTCTGAAATTTCCTAAAATTAAAATACAATTACTTGGATTTCTTTTTCATTGCTCTGTAGGTACTGTTTCACATATGGGAACAGAAATAAAAACAGATACATTTTAACAACACCAAGCTTTGTATCTCCAATGAAGCATGGAGAAAAGTTATGACACTGTATCCAAACTGCTACCATCCAGGCTTAGACACAAGCTGGTCCTTGTGTTTTGCCTTGGGGGTGAAACTAATAAGGATTTCAAAGAAATTTATTAAAGTCCAGAAAAACACTCTCAGTAGATAAGCCTTATTTGTTAGGTGGTAGTCAAGACTACAACGCGGGGGTCGGGTGGGGGGTGTCATATGCCATTATGGATGGCAGAAGGAGTCAGAGAGGGAGAGGGATTGTACATAACAAAAAATTTAAATGATTTGCTTCATAAAACTAAAAATCTAATCAAGTTAAGCAAGACGAAAGGCAGGTATGTGCAAAAGGGGATGCCTAACACATATAAGGACTTGGGTTTGAGCCAGAGCAAAATGCATGAGAGACAGAGAAAGAGCGAGTGAGAACTGAAAATAAATCAGAAAAAATAATGGGTAGGTAGAATGTTATGGCATTTTTCCTAGATAGTGTTATCCATCTGCCTATGCTATTGAATGATTGTAATATTGAAATTATATATTTAGTAACCTTGATTTTAGGTTAAGCAATGATCATTTTTACATGAAAATAACTACTTTATATTTTTAAATAACTTTTGATTTATCACTAAGCACCCTAATGATAAATGTTAATTTCATAGCTTAGAAGGGTGACTTAAAGAAAGCATAAAATTATAATGAATCAAAATAATGCCATGCAGTGTTAAGCTGGGGTTCTGCTGCATAGATTAGCACAAATTATATCAATTTGCCTAAAAGAATCCTTTCTGAAATCACACTAGTAAGGGCTTGCTTGTTCTTCTTGAATTTCTACCTACCACTAAACTGAGAACAAGGTCAGATTTCTTATTAGAAAATTATTATGTACAAAACTTGGGGAATAAAATAGCTGTTTAAAGAATTTTTAACAAGTCCTTAAAATTAAGAGTTCATCTATTTTTAGTAACTATGAACCTGTCTAGATTTAAAGTTTTAGATAAAAGCTATGATTTTCTCATATTCCATATACCAGCACCTCATGGGGCTGGCATGACAGTAACAGTCCTACTGAGAGAGTCATCAGTCTGTTGTATTGAATAGAGAGCATAGAACATCATGGACACTTCTGAAGCTCAGCTTGATTTCTGAAAAGCATTTTCTACATAATGCATGCTTACTGTACTCAGCTATTTGAGGTACTGCAGCACTTACTAAATTTTCACATAAATTACTGTTCTACAAATAAAAACTATTGTACAAGATTATAAAACCCAGTGCATAGTCTGCCTTCCAAATGGGCCTTAGGCAAAGCTTAGATTGTGTTCTCATATTATTATTATGTGATCCCATCATTCTTCTTAAAGAAAGGATGGTAGAAAAGGAAAAGATTCCATGACAAAGCCTATATTAAGGGGAGGTGTGTGTGTGTGTGTGTGTGTGTGTGTGTGTGTGTGTGTGTTGGTGTTATGTGTGGTTGTTGTTGTGTGTGTGTTGTGTTGTTGCTGCTGCTGCTGCTGCTGTCGTTGTTGTTAATAAGGAGAGAATGTGTTTTACATCATTGTGTGTTATTGTGTGTCGTGTATGTGCATTTATATGCATGTGTGTACATGTGTGCACACGATGTACATAGGTTCAGAAATCAATATCAAGTGGCTTCAATCATTTTCTATCCTGATTTAAGTAAAGGTCTTTTACTGAACCTAGAAATCAGGTCTGTGCTTGTTCTGGCCAACCCTGGAAGCCTCAGAAACATCCCTATCTTGGTCTCCCCAGTGCAGAGATTAGAGTTGTGTCCTCTACAGTTGGCTTTTTACTTGGGTGCTAGAACTCTGGATTTGGATCCTTAATCTTCCCCTGAAGCACTTCATTTTTCTGATTTGCACTCTGCATCACTGTAATTTCTTATCTTGATTAACTTAGAAGATGCACATCTGTTAAAAAGTATATTGTTTTCTTAGGATACAATTTATAGTGGAACAAAACACATATACAGACAATTAAATGAATTCCCTAGATAAGGGACATTTAGGAAGGTTGGCTTCTGACAATCAGCCAGTCCAAAGGAATTTCTGAAATTATAGGTGGATAGCTTGCTTCAGGAAATAACTTCCATTTATTTTAGCACTAATTTTAAAATTAGTAGCATAAGGTTTAACGTTAAAATGTACAGATTATATTTTTAAAACGACTTGACTTGGAATTAGGTTATTTTAAAGGTAAATTGCTTGTCTACTATCTTTCTAAGCAGAGCACACAACATTGCTTACTCATTTTTTTTTTATTCAGTTGTTCTGCTGGGCTAAGATTCAAAGTAGGTTACCAGTGAAGCAAGAGAATTTCTGCCTAGTTTTGCAAGAGTTTTATCTATATGCACTAAAAATAGAGTAAGCTTTCATTTGGGATACTAGCTATGATTCAAGAGTCATGAATTTCAATGGCAGAATAACCAGTTTTTTTTTTCTTCAATTTATTTCAATCTAACCATGCAAAATATTCTTGTTTCCATTGCTACTTTCCTTTACCAAGACTCCTTCCATCGTCTTTCAGCTGTAGCCAGTTCTCAGATCCTTTTAGATAATTCATCCCAAGTGAGATTCCAGATAAATTAACAACCCTTGTTACAGATGAGTTTGGGTCACCTTAAATCTCTACATAGTCTCTGCCCTTGGCTAGCACTAAACTTGCGCCAAACAGGAGCCTTAGATTAAATTCAATTTAGCAGTGCCCATTTCTGATTTATGTAATTGGGGAATGAAGTATTCCTCTCCTATGCTCCTCTGTCTTCTACACAGAAGATGCAAAACAAACAGTGCAAAGAGGACCAATAATCTAAGAACTGGAAGGGACCTCAAGAAATGAGAGCTGGGGAAATGTGTTCTTTTGATAGATGCTATGACTTCCTAACAGTTGTATTTTTGCCATGAATATCACTAGTAGTTCTTAGAAGTAAGTGTGCAATAGAGAGGATAGACAGTTGAGTCTTTTTCTCTTTACTCCAAAGATGTGACTATAAAGACACAGTTGGAAGACAAAATGCACTCAGGAGGGCTAGTGATGGAGGTGGAAAAGATTGAGTTGAAAGGTTAAAAAGAGTTCTTTCATTCAGCCAACAGTGACCAAGGAGCTTGAAAAGATACTTCCAACCTGACTATAAAGGCCAGTGGAGGCAGAAATGGAGACCAGAAGAACTCTAAGGGAAACAAATTCTGGTTTAGACACCATCCCTCCAGTAAAGACAGAACTAAATGTACACTATTCATGAATCAGAACTTTAATAAAAAGTGTTGACAGTGCATGTTGGGAGGGACATGAGGTAGGCTAAATCCATTAAGCACTCTTTACATTAGTATGTGGTGAAAGACAGAATGCAGGAATTTCAACAAGGAATAAAGGGGAGGAAAGAACTGAATAACAAAATGAATGTGTAGGCCTATTCGAAGAGAGGCTACAACACATTAGCACATGATTAATGTGAGAAATGAACCACTCAACTTCTCTACATTTGTTTCTTATCTTGCAAAATTGGGGGGGATTGGACTGAACCAATATGATATATAGTGCTGCTTGATGTTTGAAAACAGCTGATTCTAGACAAAAGCAAGCCTGAGAACAGATCCACTTGTAAACAATGAAAACAACAGCTTGTTTAAACCATTTTTATCAGTAAGTATTTTTGTTCAAAGAATATATTGTCCAACAAAAAATACTCTATGAGAGTAAACCAGAGACTATCGAGAGGAAAAACAATGAGATGCAATAAAATGAATCCATGATGTCTTGCGTGAACCGTCAAACAGTCAAGCCTTCAGTTGGGACTGCTGTGCTGTAATTCAGGGCTCTCAAGCTTGACCTGCATACAAAACATCTGTGATACTGCCAACATTCTGATTCAGCAGGACCTGGTGGCAGGAAGTACTGACACTTTCATTTTCTCCATGTACTCCTGTGATGTCAATAAACACCACCGTGCTTTCATATTGCAGTGTGCATTATATTTTGATGACTTAAGTTGAAAAAGCAAATCCATGTGCACTGTATTTATTGAAGTGCCAGATATTTGCCTTTGTGACAATAGTCATCCAGAACTAGCTGTGTGTCAAGCCCTTTGTTCTGAAAAATACAGGACAACTGTTATTAGCCCTCTCATGAGAATCAGGATAGAGTCTGGTGAAAAAGTCAATGAACTGTCCAGTGCTATTTAGAAAAAAACAGCACCCAAAATGCCAAAGCTTATTTTTGTTAATATAACTCTGTAATTAAATGGATATATTTTAGTTATTTTGATTTTTTCTCCTCCAGCATATTTCACTGCCCCAAAAAATATATGTGTGTGTGCATGTGTGTCTGTCTGTAAATACACACATTTATTATGCCTTCAGGCATGATTTGATCTGTTTTATTTAGATGAATGTGAACTTGATTCTCTTAATGATGTGCAGGAACAGAGGGAACAAAATCTTCCTGCTGTTCAAAAGTCAAACTCCCTTTTTCTTACTCTCTGCCTATCACTGGAGCCCACTTGGCTGGATCACCACCACTTGCTTTTCACCTGTGTTGTTTTTTAAATTGCTGCCATGCCATTGACACTGTAGAGAGTGACACAAGTGTTGATGTCACCACTCTTATTGGACAATGGTCCTGTTTTGAGATCTTTTGTTCACCTACCGAAGACTTTCACAGAAATGAGATTCAAAACTGGCCTTTCATTCATACACATCTTCTTCGGCGAGATTCTTGGTTCCAAGTCTCTTCCTTACTCTGGCACTGTAGACAAGTTTTCATCATCACACATTTTCTAGATACCAATGCTTTCTTTCCTTTTCGGCCCCAAGCTGTTCTCAAGCATTCAATTGAAAGTTTGTACCAGAGGAGAGATGTCAAGTGACTATGCTAAATCAAATTGTTTTAACTCCTCAAAATAAACAGTAAGCACTATCAATCTGGTTTGCCATGGAGCAATGGGACACCGAACCCTCTTGACCTTAGTATATTTTAAATTAGAGGAAAAGTATTTTCCATATCTATCTATCTATCTATCCATCTATCTATCTATCACATATATAATATGACTATATGTTATATATATGATTATTTCTGATAAAATTTTAGTAATAACTTTCTATGTATTTGTATGTGTGTATGCTTGTTGTGTATGTATGTTTGTATGTATATATGTGTGTTTGTGTGTGTGTATGTTTATGAGTGTGTATACTTGTTTGTGTATGTTTATTTGTGAGGTGTGTTTGTGTGTGCAGGTATGTTTGTGAGGTATGTTTGTGTGTATGTTTGTGAGATATATTGTGTGTTAGATATATGTTTGTAAGGTGTGTTTGTGTGTATGCATGCTTGTTTGTATATGTATGTTTGTAAGGTGTGTTTGTATGTGGATATGTTTGGGAGTTGTGTTTGTGTCATTTAGGAAGAATAGTTGATAAGAGAGTTATAGATTGTAGTAAGCAGTGTGTTATATGGATAAATATTGTCAAACTGTAATCCAGACAAGTCACAAAATATTTTGATGGTCCATTTGAAGAAATATAGAGCCTTTTAAAGGAATATTATAGTATTGTATTGGCAATATAGCACTGTGATAAATTAGAAATGAGATAATTATTCATACCTCAGAGTGCTATTTTTTCTCACTAAGCAATTATATTAATTCAGGTCTATGAGAACATAAGAGGTAAGAAAATCAAAAGCAAGCATTGAAAAAAGTATAGAAATTTAATATTTAAATTTAATATCTAAAATTTCACTTTATTCCAAATTAAGTTCTGACTTCATTTCAAGTATTCTAGCAATTAGAAATACTTATGTTAATATGTTTTAGGATAACTTCTATGTACCATAAAATTTCAGTTTGATTCTTTCTTTGATTATGAAAATTTAATAATTTAGCTTGGTTTTTTAAATTAATTTTAATTCACTTTCAAACTGTATGAATATTGATTATATTTTTTTAATTAGTATTGTAATATAAAATATTACTTCCATGAAGGAAAACACATATGTTGTAACAGAGCTATGAACCATGCAAAATCAGCACAACTAGGTAAAAAGTTGTGTCTACATGGCTTCAGTCACTTGTCAGCTGATTATCAGAGAAATGTTTAGAGGGAAAGCCATGAAATAACACATACCCTTAGGAAACTCAATATGTGTGTTCACCCTTCAACACTAGTGAAACAGTGAAATAAGGGTGATATTTATTTACTACCACATAATGATATTCTAATGAATAGAGTAAGGGTTTCCCAATCATGTCTCTATGCTCTACATCCAGGGCCTGGAAAATAGAACTTTAAATGCCCAAGGAATTCGATCATATGATTACAGATGAGGACACTGAGATGGAATGGTTATCATGGGTTATCTAGGAGGTCTCAAATAATCACCACTTAAAAACAGGGGAAAAATCTGGCTGCAGCTAAAGATATAGACATAAAGTTAGTTCCTGGCTTTGAGGATTAAGGTATAGGGTTTAAAAACTAGATACAGAGAAAGAGCCAGCAAACATTCTCTAATATCCTCAAGAATTGAAGATGAACCACCTGATGCCTTGATGTTTGCCCGAGGAGAACCATGTCAGACTTCTGACCTCCATGGCTAGCACTGAACTTGGACCAAGCAAAGTATATATGTATATGTCTAAGAGGCTTAGACTTAAAAGTTTCTGCCTTCATTTGCTTTATTGTAGAAAAATGAATAAATAAAACATTTTTCTTCTCTAGCAATTACATGCTGGGGGAATACCAATGGGCAAATTAGAGAAATCTAAAAGCCTCAAGAAGAGAAATTTGTAGATGCTTATCAAATTAATCTTACTTCCTGTATTAAAATCACCACTGAAGGTCTGTCTAACAGGCCTGAGCATGGTTTTGTGGCCCCATCCTCCCTTTCCCACTCCCTTGGTACAAAACATTAGATTACATCCCTAATGCTTGCCTCCAATGTCCATCCCGAATTTGGCCACTGACTCATTCTGAGATTAAACACCAAGGTCCAATGCTCAAAATTCATTATTTGCCCGGACTGACTATTCCTGCCAAAACAAAAAACAAAAATCCACCTGCTGCTGCTGCTTGCTATCTAATTTTGTCTGAACTAGAAGCTGCCTCCCATCCAGCTTGCTCACCCAGAGTAATAAATCTGCTTTGTGTTGAGAATTTAGTGTCTGGGTGTGTCTTGTAAGGACTGGGATGGGGGAAGATGCTCCCTTAAAATGATCTTTAATATCATTGAGAACTCAATGATATTAAGTATTTTATGAAGGAAAAATAAAAGTGACATCCCATTCTCCCCAGTGTAGAAAAAACATACTCTATTTAACTTGGATTTACTCCCCCTCCCTCTCCCATTATCTCCCCTTCCTTCCCTATTTCCCTCTCTTTCATCTATTTTGATCATATTATTTCTCCTCCCCCAAGTCTTCCCAGATCCTCTCCATCTCCCTTATCACTTAAATTCATGCTTTCTCTCTCTCTCTCTCTCTCTCTCTCTCTCTCTCTCTCTCTCTCTCTCTCTCTCTCTCTCTCTCTCTCTCTCTCTCTCTCTCTCTCTCTCTCTCTCTCTCCCTCTCTCTCTCTTAAAAAAATCAAACATCCAATGAAAAACTAAGTAACACAAAAATTACTAAAAAAACAAAAAACAAAAACAAACAAACAAAAAACCACCAAAACACACAGTTCATTTTATACTTGTCAAATTCTTCTGTGCATGGGACCTGCCCTGTAGTGTGAAGCTCCATTACAGAAAACTAATTTTCCCCTTCCCCAGTACGTTTCTACTGCAAAAATCTTCTTTGTTAGGAGTAGGATTTTGTGTTCCCTTCCCCTTTTTCATGCTGGAATTTTGTCTGGGTTGGACTTGTGCACACTTTCAGTCTCTGTGAATTCATATATACTGCAGTCCTCTCATAACCGGACAACACTATTTCCTTGAAGTCATCCACCATCTCTCTTTTACAATCTTATCACTTCCTCTGCCACATAGATCCCTGATACTTGAGGCAAAGGGTTTGATAGGAAATCCTATTTATGGTTGAGTGTTCCAGAGTCTTTCACACGCTGTGCAGTTACCAGTTGTGGGTCTCAGTTAATTCCCATCTACTGCAAGAGGAAGCTTCTTTGATGACAACTGAGTGATGCACTGATCTGTGGGTGTAGGTCATTAAGAGTCATTCCCATCCTTTCTTTCAGGCAAGCCAATTCATCCTCCCAAAGAACAAGGAGAGCAGAGCTTTTGCCCTCTTGAGAAAGACATTCATTACTGATTTTTGAGGCTGCTGTACACCAAATATGCACCATCTCCTTCTCAGTACCTCTTTATTCCCTTTCATGTATGAATGTTTAACTCCCCTTTTACTCACTTATACAGAGGGCTGTACTTTGCCTGGGAGCTCTGAATATTTAATAACAGTGTCACCAAAATAACACCACTGCATCTGTGTCACAATCTATGAAGAACGAGTGAAAACCACCCATTGTCTTCATCACAGCCCATGAAGCAGGAACAGCTGAAGAGTGGTCCAGCTTGCTGGGTTCTGCTTTGATGCTGAAACCCTTGAAGATGCTTGAAGCTGCCAGTGACTTGGGTTCTTTGTCAGCAGGACAACTTTGATAAGAACTCAAGAACAACAAGACCATTTCAGCTTGATAACAGTGAGAGTGGACAGGACGAAAGCTGCTGGGCTTTGACACACAGAGAGAAAATGGGAATATTTAAAAAAGGAAGATGTATTTGTAGAATCCTACATGATAAGTAAGTTGCAAGATCAGGGAATAGAAATGCCAGACACTGAGTTTTATTTTTTTTATTCAAATTAGATTTTTTTATTTTTTCCATATACTATATCTTAATTATGGTTTCCCCTTCTGCTACTCCTCCCCACC
This sequence comes from Cricetiscus sungorus, assembly GCA_030556225.1. Classification (NCBI taxonomy): domain Eukaryota; kingdom Metazoa; phylum Chordata; class Mammalia; order Rodentia; family Cricetidae; genus Cricetiscus; species Cricetiscus sungorus. The sequence goes on along the minus strand of JANBXA010000651.1, from coordinate 29,925,348 downwards.
TCCCTTCCCATCCGGATCCACACCCTTCCTGTCTCTCATTAAAAAACAAGCAAGTTTTCTAAGGGATGATGATAAAATAAAACAAAATCTAACATATCAGAATAAAACAAAGCAAACAGAAGGAAAAGAGCACAAGAAAAAAGCACAATAAACAGATACAGATGCAGAGACACACTTGTTTTCATACTCAGGAGGCCCTTAAAAACACCATACTGAAAGCCATAGTATATACATCTGTAGGTTTAAAAAAAAAAAGAGTAATAAATAATAAGTAAATGTATATAAAATAATAATAAATAAGATTTTTTTTAAGACCTGACACAACACTATGAGCCGTGAAATCTCTCCAAACATGCCATTGAGTTCTTGCCTATTGTCGGTCTACTGCTGGGCATACTGCCCATCTTTAAGAGTAGTTTGTTTTGCATTGAGACTCTATTGGAAAACAACAAAATTTCATTTGCAAGTGTTTTATCAACTGGGGATAGCTTCAGGGTTAGGGATGGATGTAAGCCAGCCCTGCCCATTCTGCCTTAGATTCCATGAGTTCATGAGTACTTTGGTGGTATTGGTTTAGAGGAACTTTATTTCCTTGATGTCCTCTATTACTTCTGGCTTTTGCAGTCTTTCTGCCTCCTCTTCCACAGAGTACCCTGAATCCTAAGGGGAGTGATTTGATAGAGACATCCCATACGTAGGTCTGAGTGCTCCAAGTTCTCTCACTCCCTGTGTAACATCTAGCTGCGGTCTCTGTGTATGAAGACACCAATTTTTAATAGAGAAAAAATATGGCAATGTAAGTAATAATTGTGTTTTCTATGAAGAAGTCGAGGTTGCACTTAAAGTGCTCAAGACAGAGTAGGATACATACGGCAAGCCTGCAGAACCAGCTTATATCCAAAATTACCAAATATTAAATTGCCATTATGATTGGAAACAAATGGTTGCCCAAGAAGAAATTGGGGGGTATCTAAATCAAAATAAATAATGAAGACTTTAAAATTGTAGTAAATAATATATGCAGACTTTTTATGGGGAAAGTAAAGCTAGAGCTGCTTTTCCTTTTATGTTCTCTCTTAATTTTTAGTGACAGATTGTTGTCAAAGCACAAACACCTTTGTTAATTATAAACTTCAAGTGTTTAGCAGAAGTGATGATAGCTTCCCTTGAAATCTCTTTAGAAATCCATATTTTAAAAATACTCCTTTTTGTCAGGGGGCACTTTCAAGAAGATAAATCAAGAAATGTGATTAGAGAAAGTTTGGCTACTCATGTAGACATTTCACAAGTCAATACGCAAGTTCCTTAAAGCACTGCAGCTCAGTATAACTAAATATTTGACACATACATTACCATGTAAATTTACAAGTGAACAATGTTATAGCCAATACTTTCAGCTCATCCTTAAAAACTCCATAGTTTGTCCTTGTTATGTAACACCATTTTGTGTTACTGTCTTCAGAATCATTCTAAATGAATGGATGCGGCTAGAAATGCAGCATATGGGTAGAGCAGTTGCAAGGCACACAGAAGGCCCACGCTTTAACCTTTATTATCATGGAGGGAAGGAAAGAGAAGAGGGGAGCTGAAGAAAGGAAGAGAGGGGAAGGAAGGGGAGGAGAGGAGGGAGTAGGGCAGGGGAGGGAAAAAGTTAAGGAAAAGGAGGGAAAAGAATTAAAAGGTGATGACCATTCTCCAGAAAATTCAACTGTGTCCCAGGAATGTACAGTGAGCTTTGTGTCTTATTCCATGTTTATAAGAAAAAATAAGAAGACCTAAGGAGGATAAAAAGAAATGCAAAGGGAAGTTCCTACTAAAAGCACTAGCACTGAACAGACTGTTCTAAAAATCTGTGCTAATCCACACTGCACAGTAAATATTTGGTTTTCTATTTCCTCCAACATCTACTGCTTTATTAGACTTCTTGTCACCATCACCACAAGCATCATTCAGCATGCCTGCTCTGGTTTGCCACTCTCTAAGAGACCTTTTAACATTCTTGGAATTCAACCCATTATCAGAACAAAGTAACTGGAGCTGATAAAGATTATCTTTTAAGTAAAACTGTGCTGTCCTTTGTTATCAGTAGAAGAGTTTTCTCCAGACAACATTGCTGCTCACTCTACTCAGTGAAATTAGACGTTCTAGTGATCCAGTTAAAACACATCTGTCCATGTGTGAGGAAGACTGGACTATGTTCAACAGGATCCATGGAAATGAAACCAGGAGTAATCCAGTGAAGGTGAAATTGGGCTAAATAAGGAAAGAACTAAACAGGATTTTCTCCTCTTGACTGTTTCTCTTCTTCTTTCGAGCCATTCTTAGTTGTGGAAACATTAGAGAAAGGAATTCAGATGAAGTGTACTTCTCACCTAGACCAAGCGAAGCATGAGAGTGTTCTCTTTAAACAACAGTGACTCATTCTTGCTGAGATAGGAGGACTTTGAAACCTCTCTGAATATTTTGAGAATGAGAAATGGTTTGTTTCTAGAGACTTCAAGGAAGAGGAACATTCCCCAGATATCCAAAATGCTAAAGCCATGTCCATTAAGCTTTGCGATCATTACATATTTCTGAATTTGCCACACTTTAATTACAATAATTGATATAGGTAATACACGTTTTTTTTTTCAGAGAAAATATTTTTCCATACAGGTATTATACTACAGAGAACCTGACTTTTGGTTTGTTTGTTTGCTTGCTTTTTTAAGTAAAAACAGCAGTGATCACTATTAAATGAAACTCCATTAAAAGCAAATAGTCTTGGCTATCCTCCTGTTGTCTACATTTATCATAACATAGTCAAAGTTTATCAAATTACATGGCAAAAATTGTACTCAGATCTCTATTAGACTGTTTTCATTAATGATTGACTGTCATGACTGTTGTCCTAAATGTTCCAACTTTTCCTTGTAAGATTTAATAACTGAACATGTATGTTTGCCAATAAAATTTCTTGAGTCTTATTGTTTAAAAATAAATCAGGCACCCCTGCCAGTGGCCCCACAGACTGCCCAAGCCATACAACTGTTACCTGCATACAGATTTATCCCTACTGCTTTAACTGGCTGTTTCCAAAGCCTATTCTCTTTGGAGGGATACTTTGCTCAGCTTAGATATATGGGGAGAGGGCCTTGGTCTTTCCTTAAAGAGATGTGATAGATTTCATTGACTACCCATGGGAACCTTTCCTTCTCTGAGGAGTGGATGGGGAGGTGAGGTGGGAGGAAGGTAGGAACATCAGGAGAGGGGGAGGGAACTGGGATTGGTATTTAAATGCAAAAATAATGTTTAAAAAAATGAAACAGTATGATGAAGAAAAAAAGAAGACAGGCTTATCCCTTGTAAAGTAGTTACCATAGGTAAAGAATACCAATTTCTTGCATTCGCCATCTATTTACTGATGAAATATAGGTATAATTATTCTTATTTTATACTTTGTGAAGTAGACAACCATAGTGTTTAAAATGTGTTTAAGATTATACACCTGGAAAGTCATAAGTACCAAGGTTCTAAAACAGACAATTATAAATGAAGTATCAGATTGTGTTCATACCATCTATAGAATAGTCTACCTCAGCATCTGTACCTTCAGGTCATAAAAACTAAAATATGTAAGTTATTGGGAAACTGTCTAAAGATTAATGTGAGACTACTTGAATCCTCATTAAAGGCTTACTGTCCTAGGACTTAACTTCCACTGAAATTTTCTAATTTCCTTCTTAAATATTATGTGTGATTTATTACCATTGACTTCATATTCTATCAAAACAGAATTTCACCTTCACAATTCTCCTCCCAAAAATTAATACATGAGTCATCTTGAATATGGCATGGGATCAGTATGCAAATTAAGTCAAGTTTTGCTAACCAAGGTAAAACAGAAGTGATTTACTTTTATAAAGTCTATTTTGTGTATTCATTATATATATAATGTAATTATATATTATATATATATAAAATGAAATATATAATATACATAATATATTATATATATACACACATATGTGTATGTGTTAATATTTGTGTGTGCTTGTATGAATACACAGAGTTCAACATCAAATATCTTCCTAAAGTTGCTACACCTTCTGTTTTGAGATAGAGTTTTTATCTCTCTGAACCTCTAGCTTACTTGTTTAGCTAAATTGCCTAGAATCAAGCCAAGGATTCTTTTATCTCTGTCTCCCCAGGGCTGGAGTTACAGAAATGGGGCACCATGGCCATATTTTCTTTCACTTAAAACATATTTAAGCATATAATACTGATAGAAAGTTTATAATAAATAATAATTTTTTATTATTTTACTGTATATGATAAATAATAAAATTCTAGCTCACACATTGATCTTACATGAACTAACTTTATATCAATTGTTTCATTAAATATAATTTCAAGACAGCCGTTCCTCTGTTCTTTTGTTCCAATATGACCATTTGGCGAAGCCAGCCTGCACTAAGACTTGCAGTAGACAATAATTTCCACCCAGGTCTCATCTCCAATAAATGAATCACATGGGATTCCAGCGCAAGCACTCATCTCAACACCAAAATGCCTGCTGCTCCTGTTAGTGAATGAAAGGAGATGTACTAGGAGGAATGGCCATCAACTGTGCAGTCATGGTATTACTCCATCAAATGTAGTATATTTTACTACCCTTTCCTTCCCAGCTAGAAAATAAATGAAAGGCTTAACTGTGCACTGAACATAGTGTACGTTATGAAGGGAGAAAATTATTGAAATAAAAAACTGCTTCTGCAGCATTGTATGCAAACAAGGATGGAACTCACGATACTGTTGCCTTCTTTACTCCCTTCTCATCCATGCTCTTGTCCCCTCCTCACCCACCCTGGTATATGCTTCTGTATTTCCAAGATCTGGTTTTGTGTGTGGTGGTTAGTTGAAAGTTTTTAAATTATTTTTAATTTCTTTTCTAATTTGAGGAAATATGAAGGAAACACTAAGATATTTACAGTTCAGTTGTGGGAAAGGTAATTTTTCCATACATGCTTCTCTGTGTATTGTCACCATCATGCCATTTTTGTCAGGGACCCAATGTTCAGGACAGTAGTCCCTTCTATTTGTGGTTTCACATATTAGAGTTATTTGTGGTCAAATGGGATTCAAATGCAGTAAATGAAAAGGTTGAATTGCATGTGTGAGTAGAATGGTAAAATCCAGAGCCATCTTTCTCCTTCTCACCCAGTAAGTACACCTTGTTCTTGATGTGTGCAGTATCCACACTACATAGTCTAGAAGCTGCTGTCTCTGTTGCAGAAACTTCATTATATATATAAACTAGTATTTATGTTCAGTACCATTTACTTAATAATGATGCAAGAGTAAGCGATGATGATTTTATTACAGCATAGTCTTATAATTGTGCAACCAATGCTATTCTTAGATGCTACTGTTAATATCTTCCTGTGCTTAATTTACAAAAGAAACCATTAGAGTTACACATACACTGTGTGTGTGTGTATGTGAGTGTGTGTGTGTGTGTGTGTGTGTGTGTGTGTGCACATACACATGAATATGATTTTGTATTACCTGAGGAGCTTTGCATCCCCTACGAAGTATTAAATAGATCTCCTGATGAGGGGTACTTAAAAAAAAAATCAAGACAGCTTAAAGGATTGCAAACTGAATATTAATGAAAAGAATATAGGACTAAGAGTTAAAAGATTCACTTTCTTGATTGACTTCTGACTAAATATGTGAGATTTTTCTCTTCTTCCACATCTTTAGTTATACAGAGAAAACCTACATTAAATAAACTCTTAAGCCATATCGTATTTGAGTGTACAATGACTAATTTGCAAACTCTTAAAAAAGTGCAATAATAAAAATATTGCATGGAGACAGCATTTTCTTATTTATCAACCTCACCCATTCCCAGCTCAACCAAGAGTGTTTGGGAAACACAAAGGTCTGAGTAGCCAAAATAAATGCTAATGTTCATGAACTAAGCCTTGTTCTAAGGAAACCCCAGAGGCCTCTCACTCAGGGTCTGTTTATTCTTTAAATAACCTCTCTTTTTAAGTTTGATTATATTGTTTTTCAAAGGCCTGGCAGTTTAGCGGCAAAATGGTAAGGGTCTATGAGGGAATAGACAGGAGAACTGTATGGGGAAATGCTTTGTCAGCTCTGCAATGCTGTGCAGATGTTAGCTGCTGTCATTAGCAAGAGTGATTGACACATGGCAGGAACTATGATAGGAAAGAGTAACAAATTGGGTCAGAAACAGCACAAAAACTCTAAAGTCCTATTTGTGTGGGCTGCTCAGGGCATTGGTGAGTAGGTTTACTCATTTCAATGATTGCTGCAGTAGTCACAGATCTGTAGCCCTATACATGTGCAGGCTGGTGGAAAGGACTTGGTTATCAAGGGAAAGCACATTCAGAGCCCACACAGTATTGGTGGAAGGCACTATGCACTTGGGAAATGCATTTCAAAGCACTCTGAAAGCATCTTCACTGTCATGCCTTTTGACTTGATCTTAGGAAAGCATGCAGCCTACCCCAAATGCTTTCCCCTTAAGGAAATAGTCAATGAAAAGGCAGGTGACACACAAGATGGGCTACATTATAAATACTCCACAGATTATATCTTCATGGTCCTGAATAATTAAATATTTGTGCAGTTTTGGAGTGAAGTGGAAATTTTGTTGTCCCTGGTGAAAACAATTAAGATAATTTATCCAGTTACACTGGGAACAAAATGACCTGCTGCTTGAGTATGCCAAAGGTTAAAAGCTATAGGACTTGCTAATAGCCAAACTGTGTGTTACACTTCAACAATGGAATATAGTATTTAATAATCTCTAAGAGATACTGGTAACCAATGTAAAGGAAGCTCAAGTCATAGCTAAAACCATTAGTCAAAAGAGTCACAGTCAGCAGCTCCCCCTCCCTTCTTTTTTTATTTAAATTTGAAACAAGGTTGTTTTACATGTCAATCCCATTTCCCTCACCCTCCCATCCTTCCTTATCACCCCCACCAAACCCCAGCCCATCCCCTTTCTGTTCCCTAGGGAGGGTGAGGCCTTCCATGGGGAGTCTTCAAAGTCTGTCATATCATTTGTAGCAGGGCCTAGGACCTCCACCATGTGTCTAGGCTGAGGGAGTATCCCTCTATGTGGAATGGGCTCTCAAAGTCCATTCCTATACTAGGGATAAATACTGATCCACTACCAGAGGCACCATAGACTGCCCAGTCCTTCCAACTAACACCACATTCAGGGGTCTGGGTTAGTCCTATGCTGGTTCCCCAGCTATCAGACTGGGGTGCATGAGCTCCCCCTTGTTTCAGGTCAGCTGATTCTGTGGGTTCCTTCAGCCTGGTCTTGACACTTTTGATCCAGTCTCAGCAGCTCTTGTTGCCAAACTTGATGACATGAGTTTGTTCCATAGGACCCACAGGGTGGAAGAAGAGAACTGAATCCTCCTGGTGGACGCACCACAGAATAGCATTCAACACACACACACACACACACACACACACACACACACACACACACACTCACACACACACTAAATATATATAGCAATAGGCAGGGGAGAGGGAGAGATGATGGATTCCATTTTGATTACACTTATATTTAACTAGTTATGTGTATAACACACGCACACACCATATATATATATATATATATATATATATATATATATATATATATATCAGAAACTCAAACTAAAGTGCTTACTAAAGTGCTTTCATGCTTTCAGTGCCATTACTAATGTGTTAACAGGAAACATCTATGGTAAATTAAGTCTGACACACTATACTTTTGTAAGCTTTTGTTCGCCATCATAAAAGCAATAGAGTTTCTGATCTCACCAGCAAACAACTGTTTACTTTACTCTTTGTGGGGAATGTGAATCCAAGAACATTTAAATTTTCATCCTGTTAACCAAAAATTAGATGTGGCACAAGAAATATTAAGTGGCAGTAAAACCTTGATTGTTTAGTCTCTTCAGTTACAGAATTGATACTCCCTGTTGTGTTTCTTAAGAGACTTGTTTATTTCTATTTTGTGTTTCTGAATGTTTTGCCTGCTTGTATGTATGTGTAATGTGTGTGTGTTTGTGTGTGTGTGTGTGTGTGTGTGTAAGCGTGTGAGCATGCATACACAAGTTCATGTACTCATTCCTATGCATGCCTCCACCCACTGAATCCAGAAGGGAGCTGGATCCACTGGAACTAGTTACAGACAGTTGGGAGCCACTGTGAAGGTGCCCGAATGGAAACCTGGTCCTCTGAAATGGCAGCCAGTGCATCTAACCACTGATCCATCACTCCAACACCTCTGTTGGATTTGAAATACAGATATCTTATCTGATATTCAACCTCATTAGCAGACATTGCAAAAGGAAAACTTCTGTGGTTGTCAGTGTCTGCCATCCTAGGTGCTTTGGGAAATCAGAGTCAGGACATCTGGGGAGAGAATACAAAAGTGACTGGGTAAATAGGAGAAAGGCCATCAGCCAGGCAGCTGCAGGTTAGACAGATGGATTGACTTCCAGGCAGGCCAGAGCACAGTTTGCTCAATGACCCTTTTGTACAGCTTGGGCAGGAAGACAAGAACAAGATAGATTATTAAGCCCCAGTTACCAACAACATTCCAAAGAGATTTTTAAAAATATAAAAATAAATCGCTCCATTTTCCCCATATAGGAAATGCACACTGCATCATGTCACTCTTGAAGTTCACTAGCAAGTGAAGCTAGCAACAGTTGTCCTTGGCAACAAACTTGGTCACATGACACCTTGAACTGGAATATTGATACAGCACAATTGCACTGTCTTTGCACTTGATATCAGAGACTTGCAGCATTGTCCATTCAAACAGAAGTGTTTTCAAAGTACTCTGCAGTCCCCAATTAATTCAGAAACTTCTAGGAAGGAAGAAAAATAATGGTGAACTAAAAGCACAAAATTCTTGTGCATTATGTGCATTTCCATTTTGGCCTCTTTGTCAAAATCTCCAGCTAGTAAACACAAAGCTCAAATAAAACAGAGAGGGGATCATTTAAGTTCTCCTTTTTCATTTTTCTGTTTTCTGCCTTTGGAGCATACAACAAACAGGGCTTGAAGGTGTTAAAGCATTTTGCATTAACAATTTGTGTTTAGAAACCTAGACACCTAACACCACCCGGGTTAATATTTGCTTTGGACTGCTCTGCGTGCTTAGTCTCAGCTTCTCCAAAGAGCTAACACAAAAAGTCCGCATGCCTATTTGCCCAGCTAGTGTGTGATTTCACACACTGTGTATTATACCCTCCCACAGAGGCTGTGTGTTAGCTGTTCTTCAAGTGAGTAGTGTACTTAGCTCTGTTGGGAAACGTGAACTTTGTAGCTTCAGGAGCCAGCTGACTTAGGGAAGCTCACATCAATTTCACTTAGGAAACATTCTTCCTGTCTTGTATTTTTTTCCCCACTCTGTCTCCCTTTATTCATCCCCACTGCTCTATTTTCTGACTGTTGATAAGCAATTGAAGTTTCTGTTGGGCTCTCTGATTCTTGAGCCTTCTCTAGGTAGTGTTTGTCCACACTGCTGGTATCGATAATTATCACTGCCATCCTCGACATAGCCCAAAATTCCCTTTGTCCTCCACATCTATTGTGGTATAAAGTCTGAATTCTTTAGGCTTAGGGGTAACCATTTCCCAGTATCTTTCCTAGATTCCTATTATCATACATCTCTCCATTGCTTCCCCCTAGACATAAGTCTCAGCCAGCACCTGCTATGTAGATGGGACCACGTGCTCACTGTTCATGGAGTCTCTTGTAGTTTTCTTCCACCTGAGGACATTCTCATCTCTGAGGAGTCAGTACACATGTTCCTTTCAAAGCAAGGCCTTCTGCATCTATCCGTCAACCTCTCAACTGCTCCTAGAATGCTGGGCTCACTGTTTCCATTACCCTAACAAATATAAGCCAGATAGACCCAGTGGCTAGCAATTAGTGAGAATGTGATGCTGAACAAGGCCATCCTAGAGACACTTAACAAGTTTCCTAAGCTGTTAGGTTAGGGACAATCATGTGGCCTTGATACTATCGGTGTCCTTAATTTTATAGCTGTTGTATATGAGCACACACCAGTTAAGTAACTCCTAGAGACTGTCTGACTTGTTAGCAACAGAGCTCAGCTCAGGCCCCCATATTCTGAGTACAAGGATCATGTTTAGCAGTTAGTGCTGTTTAATGTGTGTTGACTCAACAGTGTGCATTCTCCTTAGGAAATAAGTCTGCCATATTGCTGCAAACCAAAGCTTTATATTAATTTTAACTTTAACATGAATCAAAATGTTTTAAATTAACTTTCTAAAATATTATGGGCATTTTGATTTTTATCTCTTTAACTTTTTTCATATAATATACTCTGATCATTCTCCCTTATCCATCTCCTTCCAAATCCTCTCCACCTCTCTACCTACCCAACTTTATGTGTTCTCTGTACAATCCCTCTCTCTCTCTCTCAAAAAAAAAAAAAAAAAAAAAAAAAAAAAAAAGGCAGTAAGGCAAAATAACCAAACTAAACAAAGCAACTGAAAAAAAAAACTGATTTTTCACTTTGCCAGCATGTATAAAAATAGCAACTTACTGGGTTAGTGGTAGGACCCTGTGTCCACCTCTCCTCTCTCTCCCCCTTTTTCTCTCTACCACTCTCCCTCAACTCCCAACCCCCTCACACACACACACACACACACACACACACACACACACACACACACACACACACACACTACTGGACCTCTTCTGGCCTGAATCCACACAAGGCTTTTGTGCATTCTGTCAAAGTCTCTCTGAGTTCATCCTGTTGTATATAAAAGATGCTGTTTTCTTTTAGTCATCTGTCACCTCTAGATCATATATTTTTGTCTCCTCTTTCACATAAATTACTGTCTGATGAAAACATCCCACTTAGGACCAAATGCTTCTTGCTACCACGTCATCCAGTTGTGGACCTCTGTGTTAGTATTTATTTACTGCAAGAAGGTGCTTCTCTAATAAAGGTTGAGCAAGGAACTGATTTATGAGAATAACAGAATATCATTTTATTGTTCTGTTCTTTTAGCATAAATGATAGTATTGGGTTTCCCCTTAGGCCCGTAATCTATCTAGTCTCAGATTCTTGGCCACTTAAGCAATGTCAGGTATGTGTTTTATCTCATTGAACAGGCCTTAAGTCCAATTAAAGAGTAGTTGGTTATTCCTATACATTTTGTGACACTATTATACCAGAATATCTTGCTGACAGATCTCTGCTCTAAGTCTCAGGATTTGTATCTGGCTGATACTGATGTTTACTTTTCTCCTCTGGTAGCATGCATAGTACTTCCCATCACTATGAATGCTAGTCAGGAGGAATGAAGCTTCTGTTGGGTACCAGCTAGATTTCTCCATGTTCAATAACATAAGTAAGTTTTAGCAATAGGGTTTTACTGTCCAATTGTGGGAAGCATCTGATAGCCTTGACAATAGCCTGTGATATGAAGAGAGTTCCATAGAACCCCTTTGACAAATGACTCAGTAAAATGTAATGTATTCCTTAAGCTGGAGGTTTTACTTGGTAGAATAAGATGTCTAATTGGAATATTGTCTATTATAGGGTAACTCCATTTAGATTTTTGTCATATATGATTGTATGTTAGGAAGTATCTATAGTAGTATGTTTCCATATGTTTTTCAAAGGGCCTTTCATCTTAATTGTATTTCCCAACAGTCCTCTCTTTATCCCTCTCTTTCATCCCCCTACTCATTCAATCTTCCTTTATCAATATATTCTATTTCTCCTTCCTTGGGAGGTCTTGTCCCCCAAGTTCCATACTAGGAATTTAACCTATGGAGTTATTCAGATTGTAGCACACATAGTGAAAACTTAAAAGGTAACATCCTTATTTAAGAGAAAACATGCTAAAGAGCATCCTATCCTGGTGGTTCCGTTTGTCAAAGCTTCTTCTATGTAGCATGAGTAATCTGAGTTTCTTTATGAGAGTTAAGCAAAATAAATACTGTCAGTTTCAGAGCATTCTGGAATCTATTTTCAGATGTCTATGTCATCCAACTTTTTTGCTCCAACACATCATTTTTATTATTTGAGAATTTCACTGTGCAGTGTGCCATGAGTATGCAGTTTTCATAAGCTGTATATCATGCTGGCTTGGAGTTTTATAATGGCAACAGTCTTTGAGCACCTTTGATTTGGGTAAACAACCCTGTGATGGCTATTCCTATTTGTCAACTCGACTATATCTGGAATGAACTATAATCCAGATACGGAGGCATACTTGTGATCTGGATCTTGAGGGTGTATGGCACATGCCTTTAAATCAGATTTTCAGGCTGGATAACACATAAGCTTCAATCCACAACTTGAGGCAGGAAGGCATATATTTATTCTGGGCCACACCTTCTGTTGGAATACTATATAAGGACAATGGAAGAAGGAAAGGAGTTCTTTGCCTGCTGGTCCTTACTTCTGTCAATCCATTCATTCTTTCTTCAAGATCTCAGCAGACCCAGCCTTGTGGGACTAAGTAGCTCCTAGATTATTGTAGATTCTTGGACTTTCCATTCATAATTACCCATAGTTTGACTACAGCTGATAACTTATTTCAATAAATTCATATATATATGAATTCATATATATATATATATATATATATATATATAGAGAGAGAGAGAGAGAGAGAGAGAGAGGGAAAGAGAGAGAGAGATTCATTCCATTATTTCTGTGACTTTTCTGTGATTTTTTTCTAGCTAAAAATTGAAATTTTTATTTTTTAACAGCTGAATGATATTCTTCAGTGTAGATTATTACCATTACATTATTACCATCCAATCATCAGCTGAGAGATATCTAGGCTATTTCCAATGTTAACTATTATGACTAGAGGAGCAATGAACATGGATAAGCAAGTATCCCTGTAGTAGTTGGTTCAGTAAATTCTGAGAACTAACAAATATTTGGCATGATCAATAACAAAAATGTCTTTAATTTTAATAAGCTTTACCCCATGTTTCTTTCTATGTATTGTGCCCTTTATAATTTCTCCATCAAGTCAACAAAAAGTTAAATTTAACATGTACTTACTATGTTCTTTTTTATGCATTTCCCCATTCTATGTAGATTTCAGTGTTATATCCATATATATTAAATCAGAAATAATTTAATGTTACAAAAATTTAAGGCAAAATAGCAAACTTCCACTATACTTTTTTTAAAAATTAAAATCTATCCATTATTTTCATAGAGCATATATTTTTAAATTGATAGCATCTCATGGAGATACTGGGCTAAACAGATTTTCTGTAGAACATCTTCCAAGTTCTCAAATTAAAGTTGACCATAGAAGAGGATACAGAAAGCAGAAGAGTCAAAGAGGATGGAGAACACCAAGAAAACAAGGCTCTCTAAATCATTCACAAAGCTCCCATGAACTTCCTGAGTCTGAGGCAGCATGCACAGAGCTTGCACAGGTCTGCACAGCATCCTTTGCATATATATTTTGGCTTCCAGTTTAACATTTTTGTGGGATTTGTGAGTGTGAAAAAAGAGGGCCTCTGATTCTTCCTATTCTTAGGCTCTTTTCCTTCTGTCTTGTTCAACTCTGATGTATTACTTTTATTTTATTCTATTATTCCTTAGAAACTTGTTTCTTTTTAATAAGAGACAGAAAGAGAGTGAATTTGGATGGGAGATGAGGTGGGTAGGAACTTGAAGGGGTAAAAGGAAAGAAAACTCTAATCAGAATATTTTATATAAAGAAGAAGCCATTGTCAATAAAAGACAAATATAAAATCACAGATGAAAACTTATAGATTTCTGAGTAAACATATCTCTGAAGTCATGCTAATGACCTAGAATGCATTATATATATATATATATATACATATATATGCAGACATGTAACAATTATTGTATTTATATGCTGAGAATTCAGTTACTTCAGAAAACACATTAAAAATACATTAGCAGTATTCTCATCTATTCTAAACATGGAGAGGAGACAATAAGGCAGAATGAAATTCATGTAAAACCTAGATAAGTAGATAGATAGATAGATAGATAGATAGATAGATAGATAGATAGATGATAGATCGATTGATCGATCAATTGACAGATCTGTCAGGACTCTTAAGAGAGAACTAACTTGAAAATTGTTAATGGATTTTTTGACCAAGTAGCAGAGTCCAAGGATTTTCTTCTTCTTTCTGTGGTTTGCTTGATTCCAGTGAATAACTTCCTGGGGGGACATTTTAGTTCTTTCCAGATGAGATTCATAAACAAAACATGATATAACCTGAAGTCCTTCCTGGGGCTCTTAATAGCGCATGTCTATAACCTGGCATGCTTTGAATGTATAAGAAAAGTGAACTTTTATTTAACCCAAATGACACCATTGCCTTTAAAAGCTATTAAAAATAGCAGTGCCAAAGAGGCAATATTATAATATCCAGTTAGGGGAATTTCAAGTATCATTATCTCCCTAAGCAGTACCCATGAGCAAATTTTCAAAGACATTGTGTCTTTTAAATGGAAAGATGAGGCAAATCTATTATCACCTCAGTGGGATGGGTAATATGTGGGAAACATCCTCCTAAAACAGCAGCTAAAGAACTTCACTCAGGCAGGACCTGCCCATCAGAAAGATGTGGAGGCTGCTGAATGTCAACATAGGCCAAGTTGCCTGGAAATGGGAATGAGGGTTCACTCCCCAAGACCAAAAGAATTTAGATGAGACTCTCTAAATACAGTATATCGCAAACACTAAAGAAATTATATACATTGTCTTTCCCCTGTCATTACTGTGGCACATTTGTTAGAATTGATAAACCAACATTACTGCAGGGTTATTAACTAAAGCCCATAGTTTAGGTTTTCGTCTTTTGGGAAACATTTAGGATTTTGATGCTTATTTTATAGCTTTTGTGCTTCTTATGATGTCAGAAGAATTTTACAGCCCAAAACAAAACAAAACACAACACAACACAACACAACAAAACAAAATCTCTTGTGCTTGATCTTTTATTCCATGATTCCTCCCTTCCTCCCAGGAATGAGTGTCAACTGGTCTACTCTTCACCTTTTCCTTAGCTTTGTCTCATTCTACCTACAATGTCTGTCACATGAGTGAATTGTGCTGTAACTAGACAGCCTCTTCCTGTGGCCGCTTTCATTTAGCCATTTACATTGCAGGTTGCTCTATGTCTTTTCATAGCAGGGTTATCCCCCCTTTTTTTTTTCTACCACAGTGGTCAGCTCTGCTGTCTCTGCTCCTATTGGTCTTACAAATGCATAACAGGCTCTTCGTTGGCTGACTGCCTTTTCCCATTTGAATGCCTTCTTACCTGACTGCTTCATGTTTGGAAGATGCCTAAAGCTTGGTCAAATAAAGGTTCTGACCTGCATTCTAATTAGATGAGCTTCCTGTGGCAAAACTTAAGTCTCCTGTCACATGTGCTCATCCCACTGAGAAAGTTGATTAAATGAAATAGCTTAAACCCTTATTAAGTTCTTACATCTATAGATTTCAAAATTATTTGGGAATAAATCTGTAAAACTTTTTAAATACCTTTGAAGAATATGAATGGATTGTATGTAATAGAAAATGAATTAATGGCATTGGATTATTCTCTGGTTAAAGCAATGCTTGAACTCTTATTTTGAAGCCTGGACCTATCATGCTTTTGTTTGATGATGTTGATTTAGTCTTAGGCTAAGGGAGTTTCCCTCCATGGGGCTCCCTAATATCTTTCCTTCACCAGGGATACATCCCCGTTAAACTGTCATAGGTCTCCTAGACTGCCCAGGCCTTCTAATTTAGACCCACATCCAGGGGGGTTGGTTCGGTCCTATGCTATTTTTCCAGCTATTAGTCTGGGGTCCATGAGCTCCCGTTATTCAGGTCAGCTGTCTCTGTGGGTTTCTGCAGCCTGGTCTTGTCCCCTTCGCACAACACTTCCTCTCTGCAACTATATTCCAGATCAGCTCAGCATGTAGCTATGGCTGTCTGCTTCACTTTCCATCAGCTACTAGATGAGGGCTGTAGGATGGCATACAAGGTAGTTATCAATCTTAATATCAGGAAAGAGCATTTAAGATAGCCTCTCCACTATTGCTCAGATTGTTGGTTGGGGTCATCCTTGTAGGTCTCTGGATGTTTCCCTAGTGCCAGTTTTCTCTTTAAAACTATAATGGCTCCCTTTATTGTGGTATCTCTCTCTCTTTTTTTTTTCTCTCCTCTAATGTTCCTGCTTCCTCAAGTTCTCCATTCCCCTCCTTTTCTCCCCTTATATTTCTCCTAACTCCTTCTCTACTTACTACCCTAATATACTCAAGAGATCTTGTCCCTTTCCTCTTCTGTGGGGAAACTTGTATGTCTCTCTTAGGGTCCTCCTTGTATCCTAGCTTCTCTGGTGGTATGAATTGTAGTATGGTGATCCTTTGCTCTATGTCTAAAATCAATATATGAGTGAGCACATACCATGTCCCTCTTTTTGTGACTGGGTTACCTCACTCAGTATAGTTTCTTCTAGTTCCATCCATTTGCCTTTGAATTTCAAGATTCCATTGTTGTTTTTTTCCCACTGAGTAGTACTCCATTATGTAAATGTACCACATATTCTTTATTCATCTTCAGTTGTGGGGCATCTAGGTTGTTTCCAGGTTCTAGCTATTACAAATAATGCTTCCATGAACATATTTGAACAGATGCTGGTGTGTAGAAGACTACAGATAGATTCGTGTCTATCACCATGTACAAAACTTAAGTTCAAATGTATAAAAGACTTCAACATAAATCCAGCCACACTGAGCATCTTAGAAGAGAAAATGGAAGTTACCCTTGAAAGAATTGGTACAAGAGACTGCTTCCTAAACATAACACCAGTAGCACAGACACTGAGATCAACAATTAATAAATGAGACCTCCTCAAACTGAAAACTTTCTGTAAGGCAAAGGACACAGTCACCAAGACAAAACAGCTGCCCACAGAATGGGAAAAGATCTTTACCACCCTCACATCTGACAGAGGGCTGGTTTCCAAAATATACAAAGAACTCAAGAAGCTAGTTACCAAAACACCAAATAACCCAATTAAAAAGTGGGGTACAGACCTAAATAGAGATTGTCAGTAGAGGAATCCAAAATGGCTGAAAGACACCTACCTACCTAAGAAAGAACTCAACATCCTTAGCCATCTAAGGCTAAAATTAGCCATCTTACCTAAAATTTGGTGTCAAATTCAAAAACAGTTTGCCATAATGTCAGCAAGGTCTCCTCCTGGTCTCTTTAGTGGTATGTCTTTGCTTTTGTCATTTAAGTCTTTTATCCATTTTTAACTACTTTTGTCAATGTATTATTGAGTTTTAAATTCCACTAACCTTGACCAATTCATGTTTTACCTTCACCTTTCCCAAACTGAAATAATAATTTTCGAGAATCTGTTAACCTACCCACTAATTTGAGCAAGTCAGTATCATGGTCACAGTCCTTGTCTTTTTCATGTGTTAGTTGAGATGCTCTTGGTGGCAGGTATCATTTTAATGTACTTTGTCACAGTAGTATTGTGGTATTGATAGCATTTATGTGAGAAACAATAAGGAGAGAGCTAGTAGCCTCATGGAAGCCTTACAATGCAGTGTAAATTTAACCTTTGGTGGAAAATCAGGGCCAGAAGACTGAGTAATGGCCCTCTAAAGTGCCTTGCATCCTACGGTGTCATGGGGCATTGAAAAGTGAACTAGATAGTCATCATCATAGGAGAAACTCCCATCTGATGAACTTGCTATTTTAATATCCTTGTTCCACTCATTCCTCTGCTGAGAACAGCTCATTGAAAATGTGGCATTAGCATACATGTTTTTTTAAAAAGCTCGAGCAACTTGGTGAGTTAATATTTCCTGAAGCTAAATGGTTATGCACATTTTTATATCAACTATACCCATACAACTAACTATACCCTAAATAACAACAGAAAAAGTAAGTGCTTTCATTTTGTCATGGCTTCAGCTCGGGTATATTACAAAATTGAAGACAAATAATGCATACCAGAGCTACACAGAATAATAGCTAGCTGCAGGTACATCCTAGTAAACAGAGAGGAATTCATGGGTAGGGTTTGCTAGCACTGTCCACATGCTCAGACTGCTGTGCAATCAGTCTGCAAGCCATTCCTCTACACACTTCTTCCTTTTCCTACTTTTGCTTTTGTTTTGGCTCCTTATCTACAATAACCAAAAAGTGTAAGCATTCTTAAAGGGAGAGGATATTAAGTCAATTTTTAGTCATAGGAGATACACACACAAGAACTGAATTCAGGGACCCAAACATGAAGTTTTCATAGAGTTAAAGCTTTGGGGAATTAGGAAAAGTTTTAAAGCTGGAGGCAACTTTAGGGGCAGATTTCACCCATCTTACAGCAGTTCTCTTTTCTGACACCCTTACAAATGATAAAATTACCTTTCAATAGAGCTTCTTATATTTCCTACTCTACTCATCACCTTCCTAAATTATCCTGTTCTCTTTCCCACTTTTCCTCCCACTCATCAATTAAGAATAATGACTGTCAGAGAAAATGGAATATATGAAAAGTTATTGTTAAAATATTAATAGATGGCAGCATTATATCTCTAAGTTCATGTATCCCAGTGTTGCCCCAGTGAGCTCCACTGTCAGAAAGCTACAATGGACATGCTTTCCATTCCCATTCAGTACTTGAGGCTACACAAGTCGTCTTAAGATGGGAAAGTGATTTCAACTTCATATAAATTCTCATTGTGTATATGCTTGCTAATTTTTTAGATTTCTTTAAAAATTTTTATCTTTCCTGTTCTTTTATTGTTTTCAAAAACATATCTTTTCCATTTTTCTTTCATAATCAAAGCCAAAAATAATTTGAGCTTAGTTAGTGAGGAATAGGGAAAATGTCATAGGAGCATAATTTTTTTCCTAAGACTTTAACTTATATTGAAAATGTCCCGAGACATGTCAATTAAAAGCATGTAATTTACACAAATATACATTTTGGGAATCAGCCAGCAAGCTGCACCAACTGTGTGTATCATCTTATTAAATAGCTTTAACCTTCAGGATTTATCATGTTTGATTATACAGTGCATAGCCCAGGGAGATGGAGGTAATGGGAATTAGGATGCATGAGGAAAAAAGAGAAAGAAAGAGCAATTTCAAACAATGTAGACATTTCCCAAACAAACTCAGATACTTACTGTGAAGTGTGCAAAATCCAGTATTCCAAGCAAAATTGTTCAACCAACCCTGAAGCAGAAACCTACTAAGCTCATCAATTCACTTATTAACCTTGGTACTTCATTACTTCAATGGAAAAATAAAATTGGTTATGTCTGTTATTCTAATGCAAATGTACATTTTTTCAACTGCTAATGCAATACAATTAAACAAGGTCTTATTAGTGGATACTGTCTGTGAAAACAGCAGTGATCTTATTCCTTAATATTCTTTAGAATATATTTTATGGCACTTTGAAGACTATTAAGATTATTAGAAATTTGTTGTTTGGGAGTTTGACATAGCTATCAAGGAGACCTTTGATTTTTCTCCTACCAAGATGTCCTTTGTTGTCATGGTATTAAATTATTTGCAGAAAACAAACTTAATTGTGTCACAATAACTATGAACTCTTTCTGAAGACAGATTCTTCTAAATTCCAGAAGTTTCCATTACTTCAGATGATGCACTTAAAGTCTTTTGTGAAGCCTTGGGGCTGCATACTTGTTGATGGTGTTTTTGTGAATACAGTACTGCTATTCTTCTTCTTCTTGCTAAAGTAACTCAACTGTATCCACAGTTTCAATAAAACTTACACAGTGAATTGTACAAGAAAAATATGATTTCTGTCCACTGACATAGCAACAATACTCGTAAACAGTTAAACCTGGAATTTCATGATGAGAAAATGTGCACTGTAATGGACCCTAAATGTCTGCATTATCTAAACTGTTCAAATATTGGCCTTCTTCCACTTCTTCTTTAGTTAAACTAACTAAACAAAGTCCCTATGATTTAGACAGACACAATATAAGATGAGAAAATGAATTGATAGAATGGGCAAATATAGAAAGTTATATTTTGCTAATTATTGTCATTAAATTGGCTGTCTCTGACTAGAGCATCAAGTCTAGAAAAAAAAGTGGTCTATAAAAATTCCTATAAATTCCTGACCACATACATAACTTTTATTTTTAACATGAGTAACATGCAAAATTAAAGAAAATATACTTAAACATTTCTCTTATTTATTTTCTTTACTCACAAGAATCTACTTTAAAATAAAAATTAAAGTAGCTATACTTTTTATTCACACAATCTAAATTTTTTGGTTCACTATGTATCTCTTACCCACAAAGGAAGGATACTGAAATGTTTTTGGTTAAGCTTGTCAATGGTTGAAGAACCTGTACTTTGGCACACTGGCATGGATACAGCTTAATTATAATTATATAGCTTATAATCCTAATTATATACCTTAATTAATTATAGTCTAATCAAACACTCTTAGGAATGAGTGATGACTTGAACATGAGGATCTCATAGTAGCACAAGCTTGTGGGACTATCATTCCATTTGCAGAGCAAATTATATGTGGATTTACTGGGGAAAAAAAACAACACTAAAATATTAGAGCCATTAATAACATTCCAAAAGTAAGTTCACATCTGTTAGGTTTTGTGTGTGTGTGTGTGTGTGTGTGTGTGTGTGTGTGTGTGTGTGTGTGTGTGTGTGTGCATTATAGTCCATTAAATAATTTCTAAGCTAAGTTAGGCTCATTTGATGTGAGCATTTTGAGCATGTTACAACAGTCCTTTCAAATCGCCACAGTGTTCTCCTCCCCAAACTCTGAAGTTAAATTTTCCTTTTAGAAAAATAATATGTGGACTTCTGGAAGGTTCAACACAGAGAAAAAAACATAGGATAATTGATGTTCAGACTTTCTTTTAGTGTTATATAAATGGACTTTAGCTTGTACATTATTTGAGGATGTGGTTGAAATAAATGCAGGCCAGGCTAGCCGAAAATTTGTGATGCAGCTTGTATCATCTTAGCTCTGTCCCCAAGCTCTGGGATTGTATGTCCACAACACCAAACCCAGCTAGTTCAAACATGGTCATTATGTTTCTTCAAGCCTTAGGGTGCTTCATAAAATTTCAAAATAAAATGTTGAGAATTGCCATCAAATAATTCTCTGGTTAGAGAGAAAACTAAAATGGAAATTTCTCCTACCTTGCTTTCTTTATATATAATTTTATATAGGCAAAGAACAGTGTTGACTTAGTTCTGTTCAGTCATGTTTGTGTAACTTCTTTTGTCTTACTTCCAAAAGCATTTGGCACTGAGTGGCTGCCTATTGCTCAAAGAATAAACTAATGATTGGATAGTTTAAAATTGTAAAACAAAATATTTACATAATGATGAAAAACAGTTTACGTTTTCTCATTTCTTCCCAAGGTATTCAGAGAGAGAGAATTGTCTGCATAGATTCTCTCTTTATATTAATATGCGTTTAAGTTACTTCAGTGT
Source organism: Cricetiscus sungorus (assembly GCA_030556225.1). Lineage (NCBI taxonomy): Eukaryota > Metazoa > Chordata > Mammalia > Rodentia > Cricetidae > Cricetiscus > Cricetiscus sungorus. The sequence goes on along the minus strand of JANBXA010000651.1, from coordinate 29,903,785 downwards.
TTAGCATTTGCAGTGATGCTGCTATATATAACCGTACATATATGCAAACAGTTTTGTAGGTGAGATTACCTGTAAGGGAAATGCTAGGTAGAAGAGCATGTTATACTTGATACTAGCAAATTGTGCTTCCCTGAGTTCACTTCAGGTTAGAGTGAACTTGGAGTTTTTATTCTTCATCTGACTTACCTTTTAGCAATCTGATTTATTATTTATATCCTCTTCATACAAAGTATACATTTTAGTACTCAGTTACCTAAATTACATTTGAATATTACTCAAGGAGGCCTCAATGTATATTCTTGGATCTCAGAGTTAAGAAATTCTGACAAGTACAGAAAAATCTATGTCCTGACTGCAAGCTCAGGAGGCAGCTCTCAATACAGGAAAATAATGGTTCACGAGTTACACTGTGTTTGTTTCTTTGAGCATTACTTAGTTGCCTGTAGTTGCCTGTAGTGTTGAGGTGTCATGATCTTTGGTTGGCTATTTTTGTTGTCCTTGTTCAGCTTATGTTTAGGCAATCGTGTTAGTATAGTTTCTGAAATTCCTAGAAGACATTCTTACAACAAACTCCCTGGATCTACACTCTTACAGTCCTTCCACTCCCTCTTCCACAATGTTCCCCAAGCCTTAGGTGTAGGAGTTGTTTTGTGGGCATAGTCATTGAGACTGGGCCCCACAACTCTGTATTTTGATTGATTATGGTTTTACATAATGGTCTATGTTGCAAAGAGAAATTTCCTTCCTGTTAGCTGAGGGCTACACTTATCTGCTGGTATAAGAACAAAACTTGAGGAAGTAGTTTGGGATTTTGCTGGGTTAGTAAAGTAGTAATTATAGGTTCTCCTACAAAATCTGTGACCACTTCCCTAGGGAAGAGCACACACCAGTTGGTTATCTAATATCAAGTGCTCAAATCTGAAAATATACATACAAGTATATTATGCAGACTGAGGTTATATTTAGAAATGTGTGTGGGGGGGGGTGGGTGTGTGTGTGTGTGTGTACATGTATGCCTGTAACAACAATTAATGAAAACAGAGGAGAGGTCTATAGGGTGTGTCAGAGGGAGACAAGGCAAAGGGGGAATTATGTAACAAATATCCTTAAAATGTTGCTTTAGGGTAATTTCTAAATAAAATCCTCACTCACAATTTTAACCTGCTCCAAACAGAAACTCAAGGCAAATGTTGATGATGGAAGAAAGAAACAGTCTCCAGTATCTGCTGCATTTTGTTAGAGAAGCATTGCATGCATTTGTGAATCTGGTGAAAGTGCCTGTGTTAGTCCTTCTGAAAATCAAAGATCTCTTCAGTGGAGACTAACAAAAAAAAAGAAAAAAAAAATTGAATTTGCCTTGGGAGAAGGAACCCTGTCGCTGGCACTTCTGGTTGCCCCCTCCTGTGACACACCTTTGAGGCAGTCTTAACTCCCACTTATTGAACCCTTCATTCAGTGTCCAGTCAAATGGAATGTCTTCCAAGGCGCTTTAATCAACATCCCCGGGCTCATTTTTGGGATTCTGTTTCACACATTCCTGCAGCACATACTTTAGTGGATATGTACCTAATATTAATTCAGTCATGTTCCCTAAGGAAACAGCCCCCTTATTTCATTTATATGATTCCTTCACAAAGAAGCACACCTAGCACTTTTCCTGAGGTAGATGTTTAAACACTACTTGGTGCATGAATAGACAGTCTTTAAAGGATGCACAGAACATCAATCAAAATAGATGGGCCCAAGGAATGCTAAAAAAAAAAAAAATAAAAATAAAAAATAAAAAATATGAGGTAGCGATAGGGCAAAGCCTAGAATGGTAAAGGAATCGTGACTTATGCGGCATTATAGGCCAGTCCATGTCTACTTGTGATGCATATGTACAAGGAGACTGAAAATGTAATTGTCAACACAGGAATACAAGTCCCAGTAAAAGACTGAAATTCATTTACGTGGACTTGTCACATAATAGGGAGTATTATGTTGACCTAGAATGATAACTTCTTGGAGCGTTATAAAATGCCAATTTTGCAAGTAAAATGAAAAGTACATAACTTAAATTACAATCTCAGGTACTAATGTTAATTTATGATTTTATGGAATGGTCGTTTCCTTCCAAGTATTATTCCTTAGTGGTCTGATCATTACTCTAAAATGTCTAATATAACATTTTTTAAATAATGGGAAGTAGAGTGAAAAAGGAAAGAAAAATTGGTATTTTTTTTTATTCACAGATATAGCTCAATCATATGTGAGAGACAGTACATGACTCTTGTGAAAGGCAACACTGAAGGTTAACCATGAGCAAGGATTCCTGATATCTAACCTCTAAGTACCTAAGTTAGTTGAAGGGAAATTGCCAAAATAGAAAGGAGAGAGAGGAAAAATTCTTCCCTCTGTCAAAACGACATTACATTTTACTAGATGTCATCTCCCATCTATCACCTATTATAATAGCCCGTTATATTTCTCATGCACATGAACACACACATAAACACACTCCTTAATTTACATATATGTATGCATTGTGGAATATTAGTTAAGGTGTGTTACATGTGTTCATACTGTGGAACATTTGTTTAAGGTTGCAAAGATGTGTTGCATTCTTTTATGCTGCATTTGTTTAACTCTGTGAAGGTGTTACTTTGCCTGTCTAAGACACCTGATTGATCTAATACAGAGGTGGATAAATGGCCAATAGTGAAACAGGAGAAAGGATAGGTGGGGCTGACAAACAAATAGAATAAACAGAAAGAGAAATGTGGGAAGAAACAATCAAGGAGCAAGAAAAAAAAAGATAGGATTCCAGGGGACAGCCAACCAGCCGAATAACCAGACATGGAATAAGAAGGAAAGAAAGATATACAGAAATAGAAAAAGGTAAAAGCCCAGAGGCAAAAGGTAGATGGGATAATTTAAGTTAAGGGGAAAAAAACTGGCTAGAAATAATTCAAGCTAAGGCTGGGCATTCATAAATAAGAAAGAATAAGTGTCCAGGTTTATTTATTTTGGAGCTTGTAGCAGGCCCCCAAAAGACAATAGAGTAAAATTAATAAAGACCAACTACATGTATGAGTATAAAGACAATCTTAAATTCAAGTTTAACATGATGTTACCAGAGCAATTCTGAGATGGATATCTTCCAGTGACTGAGTCATAATTAATAATGTTGACAAACACTTTCAAGATTTCTATTCCACTACACACTTATATTTTCTTATATTAAATAAAATATATACAATATGCATAATGTATTCATGATATTGACCCATACTGACTGGTTTGTGAAGTAAAAAAATGATCTGTCATTTCCATAAGATTGGGAATCAAATATTAAAGTCTGTGATCCATTGTCATATAATAGTTCAATGTTTATTTATATTTTTATGTTTGTTATATCATTAATAACTTAATATCTCTCCACCTTAATTCAATCATTATTATTTTGTCCTCCATTAAGATTCTATTATAGTTTTAAATATTCTTCATTAATAACCACAGGTTCTTGAAATCTAGGAAGCCAATAGTTGCAGCTTAAACCAAGTTTCCCCATGGATGGGCTTTGAGGTAATACTGCATATGGAAGGACATTTACCACTTATATATGCTTTGAATTTTCATAGTGAGGGAAGATTGGTAGCGTCAAGAGATGCTCCAAACACCTCACAATATGCAGTCCAGTCCTCTTACAACAAAAGTTGATCCAACCTTAAATGTCATGTGTAATCAACACTTCTCTAAACTGATATTACAGAGCATTTACACTTCATCTAGGGTGTCACATAGCCTGTCATTAATAAAGTTAGCAGGATCATCACCACAGTAGTATATCAAAATCAGTCGAGTAAGAGTAAAGGTAGTGTTCAATGACAAATATCTTTGTATCTAACCTCTCCTCCCAGCAATTCATTTGTTCACATACATGTGAAATGTTGGTGAAACTGGAATTTAGTTCTTACATCACAAGTGATGAACCCATTATAATTCTGGTTAACCCTTTCATGGCACCCAACAGAGCTATAGAGCTCAGCAAGTGCTTCTAAGGGCAATGATGGTATTAAAATATCAGAGCAATAAATAATAATTACACATGCTGAATTACAGCATGCAGAGTTATACGGGATCTGCTTTTCATCTTGTCCTCTACACTACTGTTTTTCTGCTTGGAAGGTGGCAGCAGAGCCTGAGGTCCATCAGCAATATGAAGAGATTCATTCCGACCTTTAGAATTCATGTACATAGAAAAATCATTTGTCACCCATATGCTAAAAATTATTACGTTCATAATTAACTTTTACATATATATCTTCGGTAAATTGTTTTCTGTAGAAATACACAACTATAATTACTGTGCATTTTATGCTCTGTTTTTAAGATTTTATATATCAAGATTATATCAGGATATTTTTGTCAAGAGATTTTTATATCCTTTGTTTATCCTATTTTATTTTCTTTCCACTTCTGTTGTTTGGTTTGGTTTGGTTTGGTTTGGTTTGGTTTGGTTTGGTTTGGTTTGGTTTGGCTTGGCTTGGTTTGGTTTGGCTTGGTTTGGTTTGGTTTGGTTTTGGCTAATAGAACTTTATAAAAAGTGCATTAATTGTATCCTGCTTCTCAGGCATAAAACTTTTATGTCATTTTGTGTCATATTTTTGCTAGCAATTATAATTCACCAAAGTATCTTGAATGTTCAGAGCACATTTAATACAGATACTCCTCACCCAGTTAAAATGCAGGTGCAGATATGATATTGGCTGAACATAATAGCACATACTTGGTTGGAGAGGTGTCTCTTGGTTAAGTGGTTACCTTGCAAGCTTGAGGATCTGGGTTAAGGAAAAACTAGGTAGGGTGGCTCATATGAGCACTTATAGTCTGTAATATTGGCACTGGGTGGGAAGGTTGAGGTGGGTTTTTCACTTGATCTTCCTAACCCACCAGTCTAGCCTACTTGATGAGTTCCAGTCCACCAAGAGTTCACACAAAGATGAATGACACCTAAAGAAACTTGAGGTTGTCCTCTATTCTCCACACAAATACACCCATTCATACACATGCAATTGGATGCACACATACATATACACAAGCACACATGAATTATTATGCACATACACGAGCATAAAGTGCAGAGCCATAGTCTTCTATTTTAGATTGTATTTTCAGCTTCTTGGTAGAATGTGTGACAGACAGTTTTTATTTCCAGTAGTCCCCAATAATCTGTAGATCACAAAACTCAACAATTTAGTCGATGACTGTTGCAGGAAGAAAACTGCGGGAGTATTCCAGTAAGTTGAACTCAATTTTCAGATTTTGCAGTTTAGAGATAAAAGGCTTTTTCTTCTGCAAAAGGTGTAAACAGAATCACACAGGGTGGCAGGTGCTTCGGTCCTTGCTGCCCCGTCATCTCAAAGATTAAGACATCTCCAGGAGTTAGGATGCTAATTCATCACCAAATAACAGTGGTCTTTGCAGTTACTGCATCTCTGGCACATGAGACACATTAGCTCTTCCATAGAGCAAGCCTTTCATCTCTTTCTCAGATGAACCTGGGAGTCATATGCACTTAGCAGATGCACATTGATGACTGTAGCCAACTGGAAAATTTATTCTAAAATAAGCACTATTATGCCTCTCTGTGCTAGCCAGAGTATTCATTCTGCTATGAATCTGGGGAACCGGGTTCTATCTGTGACTGTTGGCCCTTCTCTGTGGTCCTTATTCTTGTCATGGGTCCTTTTTCCTTTGTGTTAATTCTCTCATGAGAGTCCTCCCTGGCTGACTTAAGCCTGGCATTGTCACTATAAGATGCAGTCCATGAACTTTCAAAACAAAGCAACTCTAGGCCTTGTGGCCATCTGACAAGAATGAGGAAATTTTCTGGTATCATTTGTAAATCAGAGAGCAGAAATAGTTCTTAATCTCACTGGAGATAGAAGGGAAGCTTAAGCTCGTTTTTTCCTGAAGTTCCATACATGAACTGTGGTGACGTATTATTTATGATTTATTAAAGCTTGCCTGAAGATTCAGAAAGCAAAGTCAGCCTCAACTATAGAGGCCAGGCAGTGATTGTGCACACCTTTAAGCCCAGAACTCAGGATTAAGAACAAACAAAATCTCTGTTTGTTCAAGACCATCATGGCCTACACAAGAGTGAAGAGTAACAGAGTTCATGACTTTGATCCCAGAACCTGGGATCACATGCCATTAATCCCAGCATAAGAGAAGTATTTAGGACAGGAACAGGGTCTCAGAGCAGGCAATTGTTCTCCAACCACCTTGAGCATAGGAAGACATTGAAGTCTCAGGATTCTTCAGCCACTGAGGAGAAGCAGGCAGCAGTCTTTTTCTAGAAGCAGGATCATCTTTCAGTCAGTGGTAGAATGAGAGCTACTGCCCAGCTGCTTTGCTTTTCTGATCTTCAGTTTGAAGTCTGAACCCCAATATCAATTTCTGGGTCTTTTATTTATAGTCCTACATGAGCTACCATGAACTATATTTGCTTTTGGGTTCTTTTCTCCTTTCCTTGTGACAGTAAATAACATAGGACAAAATCCATGTTCTCTACACGTGTGAGTTATAATGTGGCTACTTTTAGAATAGGAGAAAGAAGAATTTCTCAAAGTTCTGTGTTTTAAGTTCCTTCTCCTTTTCAAAGATGGCAAAATTGAAATGATGTCACCACATTACAATGACAATTCTTTTTACTAAATTCCTTGTGTCAGGCATTGGTATTAGATATAAAGTTTAAAACTGCTTGTTCCTTTCTCTGCCACAACTGTGCTCTGATCATGCTAATAATACAAGATATACTTCAGATTCACACAGCATTAAATCCTGTCATAAAACCTGGCATAAGTAGGATACATTAATATTCTATAAGGGTAGAAGAGAAAAATCATCTCTGAAAAGAGCAATGATCAACATTTTGGGAAAGGCCTTTGATTACTTCCCTTAACCCCATGAAGGATTTGCCTCATTGGAATCTGATCTCTGCAAACTGTTGGCATTGCTTGGCTCATTGGAACCACTGTCAATTGTCAAAGGAAGGTGATTTTATAACGATGGGAGTTGATTAGGATATGCCCTGACACAGATGAAGGTGAAATGACAATTCACCATCATATTCAAGTGCCTCACTATAGAACAATGAAAAGGCCAAAATGTGAAGTCATAGGCTTCCTGTGGTTTGGTTGATCTGCATCCATGCCTGGCCACTACTTTAAATACACGGTGAAGATTTCCCATTCAAGAGCCTGATATAGAAAAATAGAATGGCGTCATGAGTTAGAGCAGGTCACTCAATGTAAGCATGCATATCTGGGATCACACATCTAAAATCCAGGCATTAGAGCTAGCACGCTCACTTGTACAATACTTGCCTAGCATGCCCGAGGCCCTGAGCTTAATCCTTGGTGCTGCAATATACAGGAGATAAATCTAAAAAGTAAAGCATCATGTCTTCTTTTATGATCTTTTGATTTATATGGTTTAATGTCAAAAGGAGTAATAATTTGAGCATGGGGAACAGGAAAAAAAAGGGAAAGTTTTAAGGTTATCCTAACAGATACTGAGTATAAAGTGAACAATTTTATGTATGACTTCATTATCAAATACCAAATGAAAATAAATATTCTCTCACTGCTTTTGTTTAATATCCTGTAATTATTTTAGGGTTTTTTGTTGTTGTTGTCATTTTTTGTTTTTAATTTTTGAGGCAGCACTTTACTGAGCAACAGCCCTAGCTGTTCTTGAATGTGCTCTGTAGACCAGGCTGGACTTGAACTCACAGAGATCTGCCTGCCTCTGCCCTCAGAGTGCTAGGATTAAAGGTGTGCACCACCATGCCCAGCTAGTATCCTGTATATAAAGTGGTAAAAATGTTAAAGTAGTTTGTGCTGCAAATTTGCTTCTCAGATTCTTATCCACAGAGACACCTTTAGAAAGGAAGTAGCCTCCTTAACCAATTTTTTTTTAGAATAGGAATTTTGTCACCTTTCTTTTTACTACCATGAGAGATTTTGATCCCTGTGTAAAGCTTTTGTGAATACTATGCAATTAATGGGTAACAGTAAAGGGTGGCATGCACTAGTGTGGCTGTTCATAAAGTCCCAAGGTTTTATTTATGAGCTGCGGATTGCCTGAGCTTTACCCTTTAGCACCACCTGCTGGAAGAAATAACATCTGCAGATTAAAATAGCCCCTTCATGCTGTATCTATGAATATCGGGTGGGCACCCACTCATAAACTTTTTCAACTTTAAACAACTTTGTAAGCAAAAGTCAACGTATCTGAGATATTTCCTTGCCACTATTGCCAATAAAAATACCAAGATGATTTTTTTTTCTTTATAATTAGCACACTCGAGTTTTACGTGTGTGTGTATTATGTTCTGATGGAATCAGGGTAATGGGCATTTCTACTTTTTCATAACTATTTCATGCTCCCAAGCTCCTCTCATACAATCCTTCATAAAACATATGACAGAGTATTGCGAAGTCCATCACACTGTTGTGCTTCTCAGCATGGAGATTACCCCTCTAATCTGCTTTTTGGTATTATCCTTCCACCCCTCCCTTTTCCTATGAACCTTTCTAGGCTACCGTAATTGCTATTATATTTTCACATTGACTTTTTGTGGGAAGAGCAGACTGTATTTGTCTTTCAATTACTGTAAAGCCTTAAGGTTTTTTCAAAACACCATGACTATGACCAGATATGAAAAATATTTTATATTCTTTATCAAAATTATTCTTTTCATGTTTCAATTATTTATTACATTTATCAATAAAGAATGAATTTACCTGTTGCTTTTTTGTATCAGATTAATAAATGCCAGTTTAAATTAGGTTGACTCCCAAATGCAGCTAACCTCTTTGTGAATAACTCTTTGCCAGGGGATATTATTCTATACTTTTACCATGTTAATACTTTATGAAAAAATAAAATTTAGTTTTGTTTTTACCTATAAAATCAGCTATTCGAATACTGACTTTTCTTCATCCAAGTAAAGTTGAATTTTGCTTTTGCTTGAATTATTTTTCAATTCTTGATGCTTAATTTTAATTCTCTAAGAGGTAAATTTGATAGTAGGCTCAATGAAAATTCTCTCAACATGTTACTTATAGTGCAGCCTTGTGTTTCTGTGAAATATACTCCTAGTAAATACTTTGAAGAACATACTTGGCTTGTAAACTTCCCCATGTTTCTTTGCAATAGCTTCAGGACAATACTCAAAATCTCCTTTCTCTTCTACCCAAAGGCTTTGGATGGTACACTGTCAACTCAGCTTATGGAGATACCATTGTCATGCCTTGCCGACTCGATGTACCTCAGAACCTCATGTTTGGCAAATGGAAATATGTAAGTGCAGATCCTGGGGCTTTGAATTCTCTTGCGTTTTTGAGAATATATGAGCATATAATACTGACATAATGCTAATATTCATGTGCATATATACATACATAGAAAGAATTAATGTATTTAATGTCAAAAATATTCATGTTTGTGGCATTAATTCTATTAGTAAATACATCTAATAACTCAAAATGTTTACATCATTTTTGTCTGAAAATTCCACACTTAAGTAACAGAGGCAGAGAAAAGGCAGAATTGCAGAGTATGAACAAGATAGTATAGAGCACAGTGTTGTGGAGGAGAGCACTCTCTCTTCACTAGTTTCTGTGAGATGCAGCTACTACAAAGATAAGGTGTATCAGGACCTAGAATGCAGATTTTCATGCGGGATGCAAGCAGCTTTGTCTCTGTTGCTAAATTTTCTAAGTGCGTGTGGATATTACAGGCAACTTGTACATTTAACACTGTTGATTTTATCCATTGCTTACACTTAACTCCATCATATTTTGTCAGGTGTAACAGGTGGGTCTGGAAGTGGAGAATAGAGATCCTGGTAGGTGGGTGTGGTAGTCCAGTGAACTTTAATAGATTAATGCTTCTGTTGAACACAGATCAATAAAAGGTGTCTTTGTGGTACAATTTCCCAACACAGCCACAAGAGACTTACAGCAGCGAACAAGCTTCAAATAGACAGACGTTTCCTGGAACACAGTAACAGGTTTCCCTAGTCCCTGTATATTTGCAGACATTTGCATATGGGAACATTGTTGGTTACCACATGATTAATTAATTGTTTATTGCAGCATTTCTCAGAACAGTAGGTGTGTTAAAATACACTGTGAATTGTATGCGACCTTGGTTGGATTAATTTGTTAGATTTATTTGACCACGAACATTTTTACCTAAAATGTCCCCATAAAAATATATTATACTATATACATTTTGTCAAAAGTACCCAGGCTTGCACTCAAGGGGAGAAATAATGTGGCCTTTTATAATGTAGGCTCTAAAGTCAGATCAACAGGGTCTAGTGTCTTCTATAAACAAGTGAATTACACATATTTTCTTGCTATCAAAATGAGATATCTGCTTCACAATGTTGTTGTGAGGGCTAAGTGAGTAACTCATAGGAAAATACTTACTAGTACTTGGTAGATAGCAAATAGCTTTGAGAAGTCAGCTGTTATAACTCCAGGGCTCAACTCCCCAGCCACACTATGCATGTATGAATGTCATTAAAAAAAAAAAATAAGGGTGGTGACAAAGCACACTGCATCTCTGTGCTCATTATTGGGTCACTCCAGGTAATTCTGAACTCTTTCTAGTTTTCTATACAAGTGGAGGGGTTACGATGAAAAAAAGAGTCTATTCGAAATGCTCAGGGTCCAAGTCTCAGTGTCTACTATGCAATGCACCCACTGAACTAAATTTACTATCAAAATAAATGGAATCAGTCTAGAGAAAAAATAAACATGTGTGATAATAGCACATCCTAAGTATAACATAGGGACTAAATTCCACACAAACTGAATTGACTCAAGAGTACAGGAAGCCAATCAATGATGGCTATTTTAAAATTGTTAGTTAAGCAAAAGGATCCAGTAATACATTAATGGGATGCCTTTGAGTGACTCTCAAGTCAGTGTTGATTTGCAGAAACAGAGTGCATGTTCTAATGTAATGCCATCATCTGGAAGAAAAGCAAAAGAGCTTGAAAAATTCAAAGTAAGGAAACATAAGAAGATAGCTAGCTTCCCGGCATCACTGTAGACTCCCCTCCAGATTCTACCTACCCCAGATTCTTCACTAGCATCTACCCCAGAGAGTGGGACAGAACAAAACTCTCACTACTCTCAAGATCACCACAGTGTACTCATGATGCAGTTATGGTACACTCAAATTCCAACGCTGATGAGGTTCATCAGTGGGGGTCTTAGAAAATCATCTTACAGAATGCCACTCACATTGGCTAATCTACAAGTGAGACTAATACTACAGTTCTGCCTTCAAGTTGGCTACGAATATTGGATCCACTAATCACATCACAGATAACCCAGAGAAAGAACTAGACATGTAGTTAAGCACTCAAACATTAACAATTATTTATTGCAAAGAGAATGACTTTGAAAACCTAAGGTATTCTGCTAACAAATAATAAAGGAATTATTTAAACCAGGGACTAATACTGGAAACTGGGCTAAAACTAAAGATTTAAGACAAATATTATTGATGTGCATACATACAAGAGAAACTAATGCTTTTAGATTCCTAAATAATCCTTGCAGTCACAACTAATATTTACTTTAAAACAAAGTAAAGCACACAAAGCCTCTTTAGAATTTTAAATTTTGATAGGTCTTTTAACATGTTTTTTTTTCATAATTTATGCTCTCAAAGCCCTTCTGAAGTAAATTGGATAATTGGTCCCTATTTTAGACTAAACTGCTTTCTAGGTAAGGTGACTTTTGGAGATCAGAGGAAAAAGAGCACTGTATGGCCCAATGCTATGGGCACCATTTCCTATGCTGAGTTACAGATTATCTTGATATTTCCATATGAAAGGCTTTCAAAGTAAGTTTTAAGCCTCAGATGAAAACCTGGGTTTCAGTGGTTGATCTGCTTCTCATTTAGGGAAGAGGACAGTTTGCCAAGCTGAATGTTGCTCTTTCTTGAAAACTGAGTACATGGTGTAAAGGACCCCCACATCAATGTTAACTGGCAGATATGAACACTTAACATGTGGGGATTAAAGCAATGCATGTTTCAAATGTAGATGTCTGATACTGGTAAGACAATATGACAAGCTCAACTGTATAACGACTTTGATGGTTTTTTTCTGAAGATTAGTTTTTTGTATTATTATGTTATTTCTATCTACTTTTTAGATGTAAAGTAAACAAGACTACACCATGTCCCTTCAGAAAAGCCACCAATGTCCCACAGGTGTGAGATGAGCTCCAAAGAGCCTTATCCTTTCATTTTTCACCCACTCCTATGAACCTATGAGTGAACCAACAGCTTCATTTCATGTGAAGTGTGATTGTTCTTTCTGTAAGCAAAGCATTATGTGATGCCTAAAATCCATTGCTCTTCAGCAGCAACACCAACAAAAGTCCGCATAGAATAATATGGCAAAAGAAATCATAGTATTCTGCAATATGAATTATGTTTGTTTTCAACATGTATTGTTGTTTTGATTTTTAGGAAAAGCCCGATGGTTCCCCAGTATTTATTGCATTCAGATCTTCTACAAAGAAAAGTGTTCAGTATGATGATGTACCAGAGTACAAGGACAGATTGAGCCTCTCAGAAAACTACACTTTGTCCATCAACAATGCAAAGATCAGTGATGAAAAGAGATTTGTATGCATGCTAGTAACTGAGGACAACGTGTTTGAGGCACCTACACTAGTCAAGGTGTTCAGTAAGTAGACTACAACGGAACTGCTAAATGGGGTTGATGGCTGGTGCTAGAAGGTATTCTTTAGGTAGAAGCTTGAGCTCTCGGCAATGTCTCTCCACAGAAAACTATGTGTAAGGGAGTTTCTAGAGCTCTTTACTCTACTTATGCACACTGGTAGCAAGGAAAATAAGTCTGGCATTCACATAGGAGATGCACAGTAAGGAGTCAGAACAATAATTTTAGAACAATAACTTTCCTTGGCATGTGAAATGCTACCAGTAACAACTGGCTAATGACATCTAACTTCCAATGTTCAAAGAAAAAATTATGTTTATATAGTTATAGGGTACATATATAATCATATATATCATACAAATGCATAAATGTTAGGGTTAGCAATATAAAATGGTCATTTTCATATAAAAAGAATAAATACAAATTTAAGGTATTCTACGATATAGAGATCAACTTATGTACATACATATATGTAACATGCTTATGAGTGTGTATGTATGCATATGTGTGTGTATGTGTGTACTTTATAAACTTCAGTGCTCCATTTTTCTAAACTTGGTTCCATTTTTGACATATTCACATAGTTCAGAAAAATTTCCTGAAATAATGAAGCTCAGCATATGAGACTGTTCATGGGATTACAAAGGAATTACACCAAAAAGATAAAATACAATTAGAAGAAAGGAAACTAATAGAAGATACTCAACATAATTACTGTGGTTACCATGACACAGTGACTTCACCTGATAATATATAGTTAATGTTACTGTGCAAATAGCTATGCAAATGAATGACTTGAGATGTATAATTAAAGTAGTTCTTCCTTTAAGAGTCAAATGAAAAGTCCTACCTCAGTTACATCATGTTTTAGAATGTTTTAGAACCTGCAAGAGAGAGGCAAAAAAAAAAAATCAGATCTAAAGTAGTTTCAGAATACCAGTATTGCTAATTGGGAAGAAGGTCTTACTTTCCCACTGTCCCCTCTGCTTTCTGATAACTTGACAGATACTAGTAACGATTAAAATAAATAGTAAAGAAGGAAACCCTGGAGGCCTCCAACTGGAGCAGGCAACCATGGATTTTTTGCATTTCTCTTTAATAACCTATGCTGCTAAGTAGGGCTTCCCCTTAAGTATTGATGTAGACTTCAAAGCTTCAATGGGTTCATGATGTGGATTCAAAAAGTACTACTACTGCCAAAGGGAATCTTTGTTCTCCAGAAGGGCCTTGTAAATGCATATTACATGTTTCTGTTGATTGCCTTTTAGCTTAGAAGGCACTTTCCAGAAATCATCCACACTTTCTTATCATATTCTCATCAAACCAAGTCCCAGCTGTTTACCAGCTCTGACTACTTCCATGGGGTATGGAAAGAGCTAGTATCTGCATTTGCCACTGGCCATGTTGGCTTTTGAGTTTTCTTTCTGTCCCTTACTTTTTTTTTTTGTTTTGTTTTGTTTTGTTTTTATTAGAGAGATGGGTGGTATATTTGCTAAGGGCATTTTTCACCTAAAAGCAAAATAATAGCATCAACATTACCGTAGGCTTTCATATCTTAAATACCAAGAATGTAAGTAGGCTAACTCACAACACTAATCATTATGTAAATTACTTTGCCATTTTCAAGTTTCTATAAATTGTGTTGAAATTATCCAAGTTCAAGCTAGTACACAAACACATCAAGAACATTCCAAGTTATATTTAGAAAAATCATTTGTGACATTTTCCAAATTTTCTCTGTAAGAAACTACTACATTGATATCTAAAAGTAAAAATCCAATTAGCTTAATTTAATAAAATTTGCAAGCTGTTTTAGAATACAGAAGCTTTCTGTGATGGTGAAAACAAACTCACATGCCATGTACCTCCAGGACCCTTGCCCCCTGCTATTTTGAATGTTTTTGAAAACAAAGCAATTCTCAGTAACAGAATTTGCATTCTAGGCCTTGGGCCAGGGAGAATTTACATAGCAAGTTGCACACTCTTAAAAATGGCGTTGTGTCTGAGAAACCATGAAAGACCCACCAAATACAAGAAAATGAATGACATCTCAGATGACCATGACACACCTACAAGAGCGTGTAGGAACCTCACTCTTTTCATTGAATTATGAATTTGCCTCAGGCCACTTTTTGTGAATCCAGCAGCAGCTGTGGCAGGGAGACTTTCATCCTGTTTGTGTATATAGTTCAGTCACTTAAGAGTTACTGTGCTCATCAATCAGTCCTCTGTTTTCCTCTATTGAATCACCTAGCAACGTGATCCATGTACGAATCAAGTGTGGCTGGTGTGAGCCAATCTCAGATCAGCCTTCTGCAAACTGCCAACCCCATGAGCAAAATTAAGTTGCTTTTATTCAAGCCAGAGGAACTGATGGATGATTTTACCTACCATGTAGTTTTGTTTGCTTGTTTGTTTAGTTTTAAACTAAATCTCTGATGTAAGAAATCATATCCCCAAATCCAAGCTAGGAACGTGCTTTGTCACCACTAATCAGCTCTTGAATGGCATCAAAATCAAACTGCTTTTGCGTTTACTGCACAGTGGAGACTAATAAAACTACTTGGAAGCAAAATTAGACCATTGAAAGTTCCCAAAGATTCATTCCAATGATTGTGCAAAAGGCTCAGAGGTCAAACAGGTGCCCAGAGAGCCAAATGGCTCACTGTGATGAGATGGGAAAAATCTGTGAGCTGGTCACCAGAAGACCTTGCTTTGTCAGGACTGCCACTAAGCTGTGACCTTGGCAAGTCTCTTAGACTGCCTGGGGTTCAAACAACCTCTTGAGTAAAATAATGTTTTAGATTACATGGAAGGCTTTTCTATTCTGCTACTAAAGCTCTGTCCAGGAACTAAGAAGCAGGGTCTGGCATCATAAGAAGCTACTTCTGTTCAAGTGGTTAGAATCCTATTCATGGTTGGTTTCAGTTATTTACAGTAATGTGTTGATGAAAAAGAAGGAGAAGAAGAAAAGGCAGCCTCTACTACTTAAGAGATCAGACCTCACTCCAGAGACAACATGGAGAATATAAAGAGACCCATCTTGATTTTTTAGGGGCGTGAGGCACCATTGAACACTGAAGTCTTAATTTTTCAGTTCTCTGTGCTCTGGTGGTGTTCTGCAGTATTATAAGAGAGACATTTCCAGGACTTAATCCATGTACCAGTCAGTGGCCCAGTGCTCAAGGCATTGGCCAATGTGTGATGACTCTGTACATCATTTCACAGCTCCTACTTGAACATGATTCATAATGCATCATCGCATTGGAAAGTTGAGAATCTCTCCTCCCTCCAGTGGAAAATTGTTAAATCAGAAAACAGTAAAGGAATATTTTCAAGGGGAAAGACATAGAAAATGAGCTACTTAACAAGTAATATCTAAACTGTATATTATATTGACTCTTTCTTTTTAAAGTGGGGAGAATGAAGGGGATTGACACAGGGTTTCATACAGCACAAGCTATTCCACAAGCATGCTGTGTAACCAAAGCTGGCCTTAAACTCCTCATTCTTTCTTCACCTCGCAAGTCTCGAAATTATATGCCTATCAATGTCACCTTGATCCCTTAGATACTAAAAAAATACATTTCCCTGTCTGTTGCAAAATAATATAACATTGTTCCATTGACACACTATCTTAAGTGTTTATTAGCTAGTAAGGACTTTCATTGTAAACAGGAATTGAGAACTTCACCTCTGTACCTCTGCTAGGTCATTTTCTCTTTGTGTTCATGGGCTGAGCTAGCCTGTGTGGTTTTACAGTAATGCTAGGATACCATGGGTGACAAAGAACTCTTTTGTACCCAGAACTACATCTTCACCTGTACATTAGATGGCTGGGTGTCCAAACTGTAACTTTTAGGTATTGATTTCTACCTTTTTCTGAAAAATCAATATTCATAGCATTCACTGACTATAGCCTGGGAGTTAGAGCTAGAAGTGGGCTATCTATTTTAGCATAATTTATTCTTGATCAGTTCTTATCTCTATGCCACTTTCCTTCTCCCTCACCCCCCAAAAGACTGTTACAAATTAAGAGGAGTAAGTGGAAGAGCAAAGCTTGTGTTTCCAAAACACTTGAACTTATGCAGCATTTTATATCAAATTTAGCTTAGCCTTTAATTATTTGTGGTGATCCTTCAAAGGATATTAATGAAAGCCTGTGATCTCTTTAGTTAAAAAGAGATCACTTCAGCTTCAGAATATTATACCATTGTTACAGATACTCATGATACCACACATGTGCACAAGCACATGAGTGCACATACACACACACACATTCACAAACTACTGCACTGTCAGGGTTATTGTATGATTTGTTTTTAAAATATCCCTGTCTTATAATGTGCCACCATATTGTGTCCCTGCATTAATATACTTCTAGCTACTTCAATTGAGACAGCCAGGCCAGCAAGGAGGAAAAATAAAAAACTAAAACATAATTCTGTAATTGATACATGGTCAGGTGAGAGGTTCTAGAGAGATTACTCAACAATTTTCTGAAGCAAACTTTGGCTTAATTTTAACTTAGTCATCTTGACTAAATTAATGCTACAACCCAATTTGTAGTGTTGCTTTACATGCAGTTTTATACTTGATTATGAATCCTTGAATCATATTAAAATATAATTCGCATGAAGTTTTTTTTTTCTTTTCTTTTACAAAAACACTACTTGGGAATCAATATGCAATTTTGCTAAAATAGTATGTGTCCTTTTAATGGTTCACCAACTAATATACATTGATTGTTACAAGGTAATATAAAGGAAAATTACATACAAAAATGTAGTTAATACAAAGAAAGGGTTTAAAGCAAGAATCTAAGGAGAAAATAACTCAAGGAAATAGAATAGCTACTATTATTAAACTATCATTAAATCACAAAATTTCCAGAGCAAACATGAGTAAAAATTTAAGGACTAAATGTTAAGCACGTTTCACCAAGTCTTCTCTCTCTCTCTCTCTCTCTCTCTCTCTCTCTCTCTCTCTCTCTCTCTCTCTCTCTCTCTGTCTCTCTCTTTTCCTTCCTCCTTCCTTCCTTTTGTCCTTCCTTCAATTCTTTCTATTACAGCTTACTTTTATTAAAACTGTGATGAATTTTAGAAATAATTAATGCAAACAATGTATTTCATAAATTTGGCATACATGAGTATTTGTGCCTATTGATAAAATGGATAAAATGTTGCCAAGCTTGGTTGATCTGTTTTTAAAATATAAAATTCATCATTAATAGAAAACTAGAAGGATATAAATCCTATATTGAGACTATATAAAAAGCTCAAAAAGAAAAAAATCTTTAACAATCTAATCAATAACTGGGCAAAAAACCAGTGAGTTCTGAGAAGTACAATTTGCCAATAAATATTAGATTAAAAGGTTTTACATTCTTGGCCATCATGGTATTGAAAGCCAAAACTACATTAAGATTCCCTTCTATCCTAGTGAGAATGGCTATTATTAAGAAACCAAACAATAAATTCTCATGAGTACAAAGAAAGAGAAATCTTATATAAAGCTAGTTGGAATGCAAATAAGTCCAGTCACAGTGACAATCAGAATGATGATTTCTCAAAGAATTGAAAACAGAACCACTACAAGATGCAGTTATACTACCTCTAGGTATGCACTCCATGGAATCTATGGTAAAATGCAGTAGAGATACCTGCACAGCCATTTTTATTATAGCACTATACCCAACAGCTAAATTGTAGATTCAGTTCATATGTCCATCAGCATAAGAGCAGATATAGAAAATAAAGTGTAAGTCTAGATGTTATTACTTAGCCATTAAAAAGAAACAAAATTGTGACTTCAGAAAATATAAGAAAGTCAACATGTTAAACAAAATGAGTTAGACTCAGAAAGATGAATTTTATGATTTCTCATATATATATGTACATATGTGTATATGTATATATATATATATATACACGTGTGTGTGTGTGTGTGTGTGTGTGTGATCTACACTTAAAAGCATAATATTTGAAGGCTTAGAGGGTACTATTTAGAAAAGGAAAAATGAGCAGTACAGAGGATGATAACAGGGAGGAATAAAATCAAATTCCACAATATAGTAATATGAGAATGTCACATTTCAAGTTTCTGTTGCATTGAACAATGAATATAAGCTAAGAAAAGCAAAATAACTTAGCTTAAGAAATCATTACCAAATTTTTATCAATTGCCCCTGAATCCATTCCTACAATTTGTTTAAAGAACTTTCTATAAATTCCCTGTCCTCTATCTCAAGCTCCAAATTGGAAAGATTTTTTTATATTTTCATAATTTCATAAGGTGAAATAAGAGATAAAGTAAATTGGGGTATGTGCAACTCTACATAGCTTTCTCATTATATTAGAGCCATATTTCTTACACATTATGCCAAAGAATCCCCTAGGACCAATGGAATTTTCTCTGTAGATTCTGAAAGCTTCTTAAGCCCTAGAAATGTATGTTTCAAATAAAAACCTTTGTGATTTGGATTCAAGTAATGAGTTGGAGACCTTCTACTTAATACGTAGAAAGTACCATGGTAATAAACTAGAAATAATATATCCTAATTAGAACATTAGTTACATTTACCATCAAATCCGTATTCACCACATAAAACACCTAGAGAGCATCAAAGATATTTTATTCAAAGAAGTTATAAGTACTTTAAACAATATTTGAAGTCATAAAGAAAATATTTGGCAGGTTATACCTGCTGCATTCTATAAATCTGGATTATTTGTGAATAATCTATTTTGTATTCTATTGTTTGTGCTTTTGCTTTGATTATACGGATTCTTTTTTTCATAAATCATGTGTGTCCTTTATCTCTTCCAGTATACTTTAACCTTTTTCTACTTAACTTTAGAGCAGCCATCTAAACCTGAAATTATAAACAAAGCACCATATCTCGAAACAGAGCAGCTACAAAAGGTGAGAATTTGTTTGTACTCAGTGCTTTACTCAACTTAGTTGCCCCTATATGCCCAGACAAAGGGGATGAACTTGCTTTTGTGGAGTTCACAGTTCTTCAGGTCCAATCAGAGAGTACAGGAAATCACAGTAGGAACAGTCTGACCATTGTCCATTTGACCATGACCATGAGCGTGTGAAGGAGGGATGGCCATTTCTCAGGAGAAGAAACTTTCTGATGTGGATAATCCAAATGCTTGATAGGACCAGTGAAGAACAAGTGCATTTCCTCTAGGCCAACCTTGAGCAAAGCTTTTCAACTAAATGAAATCATTGCTGATGTAAAGAGTGTGGTGTGTCTGGTAAAATCAAGTTTTGGTGTTTCAGAAATTTGAGGTGCTAAAATTCAAGGCAAGAAAGCAGTAGAAGATAAATTTGGTGAGGTAAAAAGTTATGAGATGAACCAAGATGTGTGTATTATTTAGACTTTATTCTATTAAAGTAAATTACCATAGGTTTGAAGTACACGGTGAGAGAAGACAAATAGACACAAATAGGCACATTATGACAGGTGTGAAAGGAAGTGAAATAGACAGGCATAGATGGAGTTCCACATGTAAGCGCATCAATTGGGTAATAATCTCATCCTCATTAACTAAAATACCTCAGTATTCATTGGTGTTTGTGGGGGCAGGTGAGATCAAATTTTTTTTTAATCCTATTTAATTTTACTACACAGTGCATGATAAATATTGACTAATTTAGCTAAAACGCACTTGAAGACTACACTGAGGGTTATAGAATATGGCAAGTATTTATACTGTGACATGAAAATGGAGTTGGAGAAGTGCCATATTTTAACACTAAATGTTTCTTGCATTTGAGAATCTATGAAACACAGCAATAATCAATATTAATATAGTTATAATGTCACTTAGTTAATATTAAAAATGAATAGCATCAAAACAAATTTGGTAATGTGGTTTTACATATAATGGAAAACTTTATTGTACATCTCAAAATGGATAAGATTGTAGTCTTTAATATGAAGCATTTCTTTTATGGAAGATTCAAAGGGTCATTTCTTAGCCAAAGAGGGAAAATAGATTATTTAGAATACTCCATTTCCTGAAGATTCTGAGGCTTCCATGAAATAAGGATTTGAGACCATTTGAAATGAGAATGCTTTCCTTTGCATTTCAGTTAGGTGACTGCATTTCAAGAGACAGTTACCCAGATGGCAACATCACATGGTACAGGAATGGGAAAGTTCTGCAGCCCCTTATAGGAGGTGAGTCTGAGCCAGGCAATGAATTCTCATGACCTTTTGGTGTATTGTATAGGCTAGTCATTCTATGAACTATCTAGAACTATCCCACACCTCTACACTTCAGTTTCATTAAGTTCCCTTTAACTTGTTGAGTGATTTCTTTAGACACCATTTTATCCCTTGTGTGGAAGAGTCAGAAACAGAAAGAAATTTTTCTATATATGGCATATCCTAGAAGTTAATTAAATTGAGTGGAAGATAGGATTTCAGAATTCTATTTTTTCCTATGTCTCTGATTCACAGTTTTTAAATGGCATATTACCTTATTGAGTGTCAATTTTCTCTCCAGTTAAATTAGGACAAACACACCTCTTAAATGTGTTGAGATGTTTAATTATGTGTTGTGCTTTTACAATGAATGCTCTTTTATCATTGTTGTTCTTTACTTTCTCTAGAGGTGGAAATACTTTTCAGAAAGGAAATTGATCCAGCTACTCAGTTGTATACCATGACTTCATCCTTGGAGTATAAGACAACCAAGGCTGACATACAAATTCCATTCACCTGTTCAGTGACATATTATGGACCATCAGGCCAGAAGACAATTTACTCGGAACAAACAGTCTTTGATATTTACTGTAAGTAACTGAATATACAATTGTATAATTGTAATATATTAGAAATAATATTCAAATGCTTTTAATCTTTGAAATCCTGATCCAATTCCTCTTAATATTCTGCTGTCAATCCTCACTCCCAAACTTTGATATGCAAATGATCTCCTCTTTATTGGAAAAAAATAGAAAAAATGCTTACCACTTAGTAATAGATCCACTTCACATATTATTTATGAATATATATTCTGTACTCAATGAGGTATTATGTTCTTTAAGGATTTGATCTCTAACTTGACCAGTTTCCTCCAGTACTCTACAATCATAGCACTTTGTCATGTATTTTATAGAAATTCCTAATGACTTTTTATCATTTTTTTTAATGATGGGCAAATACTACCTTATGATTGATTAGCTTCCTAGGTTTAAGATTGCCAAAGTGAATATTAAGACTTGGGAAATTGGCTTCAGAGAGAACTTGTATGTATGTGAGTACCAGGAATACAGATGGACAGGTGGATGAATCCTTGAATGCATGAGAATGGCACAATACTACCATATATATGTGGGGAGTGAGAAGATAACCTAAGCACTAACTAACCACTTGATGGTGACTCAAAGTCATCACTCAAAGATATTATTCTTCGAGCTGAGAATCAAGGCACTCGCATCAAAAAGAAATCGTCAATGTGAGGTTACAAGTGATATATGTCATAGGAATAGAATGGTAAATTCTGAAAGGTCATGTGTTCAAGGACAGTGATTCCGAAACTCTTGAACACATTAGTAGATATGAAAGACTTGTTAGAATACAGTTTCTTTAACATCACTCAAGTAAAAAGATACAGTGGATGTAAAGAGGTGCCTCACACAGAACATATTATAAAATGATGTAGTAATATTATTACTAATAATCTACGGGGCATATATGGAAAACCACTTCTGAAGGGAGACTTCAGAGACAGAGCAAAATGATTGGAGAGGACATTCAAGAAAGAGAACTGGATGAAAGAATTCAACTGGGAGAGCTTGAGAAAGATGTATTAGTTCTTCCCCTCTTTAGTCCCTGTGTTCACCTGATTTCTGTCTCTGGGACTGACTTCACACAGCTACTCCTGGTTCCCGGTGCTGCATGCAGTGATCACCAAAATAGTATTCCTGACTCACCTTAAACAAACTTCTTATTGAGCTGCCACCAGAAGCCTCTTCCTAAAATTCAGATCTGCAGCATTCCTACTGTGATGCCTCCCAACGCTTACATTCACTTTCCACACTCTTGGATGCTGTGCTCTCTGAGTCTGTTTCAGTTACAGTCATGCACTATGTGTCAACCCTCTTCATCATCACACTTTCCACACTATATTCTTTTCTACTGGTCACATTCCTATGGGGGGAAGACAAATCCCACGCCTTCCTGTGTGTTCTTATTTGCCTTGTCTTTATCATGCAGAAAGTCCCTACTGAGTCCTTAAAACATAGTTCTAGAGACAAATCCTCTTGGAAGCTTCACAGGCTCAGACATCTAGGTCTTACCTTTTGTGCAGTGTATAGTATGATAGTCTGCATGATTAAATTTGTTTCTGTCATAAACAGAGAAATTTCACTGGAGTGAATAGCAAAGTATTTTCAACTTCATGATCCTTGCAAGTTACTTAAATAATATTCATACTAAACTAATAAATCTTTGATTGGATGGAACAGATAGGCATGTGGGGAGCAAAATGACTAAACTAATTTGGTTAGGGTTCATGTAAAGTGGTGAAATATAACAATCTCGCTTGATGCAAATTCTAGATAACCATTATCTAAATTAAGGAGCACTCATTTTAAATATATATTTATAGGAAATGTACAAAGAATTTTGAATATCATTATAATAGTCAAATGATTATCTTAGAAAACTAATTTAGAGAAAATAATTATGAGAGAGTTGAAATGGAAATGAAGGCTCAAAATAGAGGAGAAAATGATATTTTAGCATTATTTCTGGTATAGGTTAATTAGGGCATGGACTAGGAAAGTGTTAAGTGCAGATAGAATGGGAGAATGAAATATAAAATATATTCAAGCATTAAACACTGGGACTTGGTACAAAAGTGTATTAGAGGAGGCAAAGCAGAATGTCAGATAATGCGAAGAATGATGACTTATTAATAATCAGAGTAAACTCCAAAGTCTGGAGCAAAGGGATACCAAGTGATGGTGAATTTGTTAGGCATGCCAGTGGTCCAGAAAACTACTGTAAAAATGCCAAGTGTGTTACAATAATCCACTGATCAGATTTTAGTTCTTCACCTCTCTAGAGACTGAAAATGATTGCAGGGAAGGGGCATTGAATTAGAAGAGGAAGCCAAATACGTCATGGTTCTGGCAATCCAAATATCAGCCTTGATCAGAGATGTGCCATTGTTCATTTCTAAGAAAGAGCTACTTCAAAGTATGAACCTGACACACATTACAAAAACAAACAAACAAACGAAAAAGCCATGATGAGTCCCACTAATCCATACAACTGAGGTATACTAACAAATAATGGAAAGGAAAAAAGGAAAGAGAGGGGAAGGGTACGGGACAGAAGCCCAGAAATGGCAGCTGTCTGTAAGATGCCAAAATCAAGCTTTATTTGCTTCTTCTGCTCCACTGGGAACTGCTGGCTGGAGAACTACCTGCAACAAGTCCAGAAGTGAACACATGCAACAAACCAAATGAGTGTGTGAACCTAATTTTTTTAGTCTCAGCACTTGATGCCCAGATGTTCACATGTAGATTGATGTCAGAGGCAATCTACAACTATCCTTCTACATTTTCCTCTGCATTTAAATTAAATGACTGCAAAAAAAAAAAAAAAAAAAAAAGGAAAGAAAAGAAAAGAAAAGAAAAGAAAAAGAAAGAAAAGAGAAAAATAGAGGGGGCTTCTCAGACTACAATTTATTAGTTTTACTTTATTAGCTAATGATAAAATAGGTCATTGTAGACAGAGCATTCTGTTCATAAATTTTTAAACAGGCAGACAACTCAATCATTATTTACTTTTGTCTATCGTCCTCAAAATTCATCCTTCATGGCACTCTCCAGCTACGTAAAGATGTTAATCAATCATGTAAAAGCCAACACTACTTCCTTTTATTTCCTGTTCACTGGATAATGTTCTACTGTGTGCAACATTTAATTCACTTGGCATTCGAGTGTTGAATAATTCTATGTATTAAAAAATATCCAATCCTCTACATTATCTGCAAAAATTAATTAATGTAAAGTGGAAGCTATATCATGTCTTGTTTTAAAGAACAGAATAAAATGACAACAGTATTTATGGTCCTAATGACTGTATAACAATCTCAATCTCTATTCTTTACTGTCTCTCTTTCTGGCTGGGCTCTGTCTCTATCTTTCTGTCTTTGTGTGTGTGTGTGTGTGTCCATGGAATTAATTTTTTTTCATAGATCTATCCTCTTTCATGCCCAAAACACTGCCCATGTTATTTAGCTCATGTCTCTTCATTTTACTTTCATTATTGAATAGTAAGGGTGTGATGGTATCCAGTAGCTCTAGTAACTTTACTACTCAATTTAGTCTTTCCAAGCTATAAGATTTATATAACACCATTCAATTTCCTTATAATGAAGTCACACGGTGAGATTGTTCTGCTGGTCTTTTACACATAAAATAATTACAGTCATTGCCACCTCTGTTAAAGACATTTTGCTAGGAAGAAATTGATTTTTTATGTAACAGGGTTTTTTGTAGTTTGCTCTAACTAAGATTAGTACTTGGTATAGCAAGTGGCTATTAACTTCAATCCCTCTATAAAAAGATACATTTAAGTAATTACCATTACTAGCTTCTTGAGAAAATTGTGTATAATTTAGTCATTTACATTGTATGCACAGAGTAATTTGGTACTTCACAAAAATGGTTAACTTCTGCTTGTGACTCCTGCAGATCCTACAGAGCAGGTGACAATACAAGTGCTGCCACCAAAAAATGCCATCAAAGAAGGAGACAACATCACTCTTCAGTGCTTGGGGAATGGCAATCCACCCCCTGAGGAGTTCATGTTTTACTTACCAGTAAGTGCATTAGCTGAACTTGACTACTCTCATTTTGTCCTATTGTCTGGCTTCTAACTGAAGTGAACAATTCTATGTACTTGTGTAGCTTAAGTGAGAAAAACGGGTTATTCCTGGGTGTAGAAAAAAAAAACAAAACACCACCTGTAGAATGTCCGTTGAAAGCTTCTGTGACCCGGTCCCCTGTTATTTCTTCTTTTCCTCAATGTTTAGAGCATTCAGAGACAAAGAGAAAAAAGAGACAACCACAGGAAACTGTAATTGCAAAACTTCAGGGTATAATCATCCAAAATCGGCACACAATCTGTTCTTCAGAAGTAGATCACTAATAAAATCAAAGGGCATGATTGCAAATGGTCTAATATGAATGAGGTTGCTGCCACAGGCTGCTCTGAACATGTGGATATCTTCTGAAGCAAAGACCATTGTGTTGTGTTGTTTAGCTAGCTTGGTAGAATAATCATGTGGGCTCTTTATCACAGTACTTACCATAGCTGAAAGCAATGGTCTGCATGGACACTTTGGGAAATTTCTTCAGATCTTTGCATCCTTAGTGATGTAGAGCCGAACTAGAAGAACAGTGTTTTCACCGCCTTCTTACTGAGGAAAGCTATTTACTGCAATCGTGGAATTATAATGGATTTACTCCTAGCATGGCTGGTAGTATTTCACAATATCACCCCACCGTATTACTGAGATTACAAGTACAAGAAACGCGTTACAAGCATACATGTTGGCAGACAGCATTGTTCTACCTATTAAATTTATATTTGAACTTGTAGTGAGATATTCACCCTTTCGCACCTGTTGCATTGACCACATCTCACTACATGAACATATTAACATTTACAAATAAAAGTATGGAAACCAAATTTCCATTTTGGCTATTGGGAATGGCAGAGACAAACTAATGTTCTATGTTTAGACATAGTGTCTGCTGGTTGTCTTGGTTGTTTATAGCGTATATTCCTGCCATCTCTATACTTGCTCTCCTCTGTTTGCTTTTCTTTCCTTTATTCAGCTTCCTCCTTGCTCTTGCTTTTTTGTTGCTTTTCATTTTCTCCCTGCTCCCTTCATTTCTGTCATCATTGTAGTTTGGATCTATGACTGGCTTTCCCATCTGCTTCTTTGCTTTCTCTCTGTCCCTTTCATCTCCTTCTCCCTTTTTCTCCTCTCTTGTCTGTTTTTCTCCTCTTCCTCTCTCTGTCTTCCTTTGTCTCTATCTCATACTTGGAATGAAACCAAGAGTCTTGAACACACCAGGCAAGTTCTCTGCCATCTCTTGGCATTAAGACAGTCTCACTATCAGGCTGACTTTGAACTTACTATGTCACTCAGCCTATCCTCAAGCTTATAATATTCCTGCTCTCAACTCTTGAATGCAGAAAATACAGGCATGTATGCCAAGACTCAGTTCTTTTAGAATTTCTTAAACCTTTTTGTTGGCATAGATATTGTATAGGGAAAAATGGACATTTAAAAATCATTGCTTAAAATTCAAACTCAAGCTATGCTGTCAAAAAATAGATATCATCAAAATAATATAAAATAGCCCTTCAAAATTGTAGCACCAAACTATGAATTGTTTTTCAGATATTCATAGAAAAAATTGGAATCATTTGTGTCTAATCAAAAAGTATGGTCACTTTTTTTCTCATATCTGAGAAAATTGTACCATCCTCAAGAATTACAATCGTTCTTATTGTCGCTACCAAGTATAACCATCTGACACTTCGCCTCTATCCAAAGGGACTGCCTGAGGGAATAAGAAGCTCAAACACCTACACACTGACAGATGTGAGGCGCAATGCCACGGGAGACTACAAATGCTCGCTGGTCGACAAAAAAAGTATGATTGCTTCAACAGCCATCACAGTTCACTGTAAGTCACCTCCGTGGGACCTGCTGTACCTCAAAGGATTCTAATAATATTACCTGCCTAACTTTAAGAAGTGCAGACTTATCTTTCTTAAACAACTTGATTCCAGTTCATTCTGGAAAATGTAGCAGAAAAAGCTCAGCTTTCAAGCAGGTTACCACTGCTATGCTGAACACTTGCGTGAGTCTGCACACTTGTCAGTGGTGAAACCCTTGCTTCTGAATGCCTTCAGTTTGTTATAACACTAAGTAATTTTGATATGATCTTTAAATAACTCATCTATTTAAATGTATGTATACAGAATATGTAAATATATGTGTAATATACATAATTTATTTTATGCAGTTCTAGAGATGAAACCCAGGGCTTTGTACACGCAAAGTAGGCATGTACTGCTGCCACTGAACTGTACCCCTAAGGTCTTTTTAGATATTCCTGATTTTAATAAGATTTGCATTTTACCAGGAAAAATGTAGATTATATATCTCATTTTTAAATTACAGAATAATAATAGCACCCAGATCCAGGTGACACAAAGTCACTGCAGATTCAGCACTGGAAAATGAAGTGGAGGTGACTAATAGCTGAAATGTAGTTAATTGTTGGAAAGATAACCTCTTCAAAATCACCTTGAGTGACGTTTTTTATTAGATTTTAATCTGCTTGGAGAACTCTGGAGGCTCCAAAATTATATTTAGTCTCGAAGAATACGATGTGGAAAAAGATCCATTAAAAAGAGGCCTGTAGGGAGCTGGAGAAATAGCTAAGAACAAGAGAACATCTTGTTCTTACAGATGACCCACGTTCAATTCCTAGCACTCACATGGTGGCTCACAACTCTCTGTAACTCAATTCCCAGAGGATCCAGTGCCCTCTTCTGACCTCAGAGGTCACCAGTCACATGCACATTTCACATACATACATGCAGACAAAACTTTCATCCACACAAAACAATGAAATGATCTCTGAAAAGGGGAAAGATGAGCCATGAAACTTAAGGTTTTGTTTGTTTGTTTGTTTTTGTTTTTCCCCCTTTGTTTTTCTGAGACAGGCTTTCTCTGTGTAACAGCTCTGGCTGTCCTATGGAACTAGCTCTGTAGACCAGGCTGGCCTTGAACTCACAGAGATCTTTCTGCCTCTGCCTTCCAGGTGCTGGGATTAGAGGTGTGTGCCATCATCACCTGGAAAGTTCTTTAGTTTGCAAATCATGAAAGATCATATGATTAACATATAAGATGCTTCTTAAAAGTAATGATTTACTATTTTATTGACACTGTCACATGAGAAGAATAGAACTCATACATTGTTTTGAGTAACTGTGCCTTGTTTGGGGATGTAGGCTGAGGGAACCTTTTACTCAATAGTGTAATCAGAAATATTCCTCCTAGAAATGATCTGCTATAATCTGCTGTGGAAAGTTCCTGTACACTGTTTAAGTTGTGCTCTGATTAGTTTAATAAAGAGGCTGACTAACCAATAGCCATGCATGATAAGGTTAGGTGGACAAATCAAACTAAGGAGGGAAAGAAGAAGGACAGAGTCAGCCGAGATGCCAGAGAGATGCCCAAGCAGCAAGATGCTAGAGGACAGGTAAAGCCACAAGCCACATGGCAATATATAGATTAATAGAAATGGGTTAATTTAAAAGTAAGAGCTAGTTAGTAATAAGCCTGTGCATTTTATAGCTAAAAAAAAAAAGCCTCAGAGTGGTTATTTAGGAACTAGTGTGCAGGTGGGAGAGAAATATCCATTTATAGCAATCCTATAGAACATGAGGTGATCACTATGTTTTAATTAAATGAGATGAATAAAGTAGTGAAGAAAGGGTACTAACTGAAGGGCATCAGAAAGAATGGCCTGAAGCTCTAGTGTAGGGTCCTCTGCAGCACGGGGGCTTTGAGGGACTCCAAACATCTGCAAGCCTTAAGCATGAGACTTGGCTATACACCTTAACTACATTACCTGGAAGAAAACACGCAAACACCAAGCATTTGTCCAAAAGCATCACTAGACAACAATATGGAGTGCATGGAGCTCTCATATAGTCGTAGTGGAATTAGTTAGACAGAGGAAAGAAAGAAAACAAAGTCAAACACTTTAAAGGCAACTGCCCTAAGCCCATGGTGCTGCATCCTCTATCTACAATGCTTGGAAACCATATAAGTGAGGAACTAAAACTTGAAGGGACATGTGGGAGGGCTCTTCGGGAATAAAAAACCAGACAGTTGCCCAGTGCCCCAGTTGAGGAGCCCTGTGATAACAGAAGCATTGAAAATTGTTCTCAGCCAAATCCTTTCTTTCTTCGTTTCCTCTGTGCTCATGTTCATGGGTCTGAGAGTATCTGCCATCAGGTGCTAGCTAGGACAACAATGACCTCTAAGTAGAATAATAGTGCTGTCTTTTCCCCCTCTGGGGACCACTCAATCATGGGGCCATTTATCTATCCTTGTTCTATGAAGGAAATTAAAGGAATGTAGCCAACAAACACAAATGTCCGTGAATAGTCATCTGATATCCCTGTCAATCATATCTTGAGGCAAGTTACCAATATTCCAGTTTAACAGATGTCAGGTACACAGACACATGGTATCTTAAGAGGAGAGAGTTATTCTATATGCATGGTACGTAGAATAGGCCAGGGAGGGCTGGATTTCACACTACAAGGAAGAAGACTTAGAGGCAGCCACATCATACCTCAATGACACTCTGCAACAGGAAGGAAAAGCAAACAAAGTATGGGGGAGGGTAATTGAATTCAGTGTGTTTTATTATTCAAATGCATTCTGGCTTTGACAGATTGACTGGAACATTGGTTTTAAGGCCTGAATGTCTCCTTAAGAGCTAAAGAATTATGATGCTCATCATCATTTTATTCTACATTATATGCAAACATGAAAATTGTATTTTGCCCATTTATCTTTGATCCCTAGTTTTACAAAAGCAGGATTTGTTTCCCTTTCCTAAAATATTAAGCAAAGTGTTGGTAGAGAAACAGGTGCAAGTGGATAACACCCATACGCGCAAGTACACATGCACACACACACACACACACACACAAGTATATTACCACACTCACATATTATAGATATTTCTTTTAAAGAATGGCACAGAAAATGATTGGCAAACTGCAATGAAATTCTGAAACAGAGACAAAAAGCACAAAAGCACCATGATCTCAATTTAATTCTATAGTTAGATACACATTCTGTGGTACCACTGGTACCTAATTACCCAACATTGAGCAGCCTGATGAGTTCCCCCACCTCTTCTATTTTGTCCATGTGGGAGGGTTTGAACTGTGTCCCCACTTATCAAAGCACTTAGCTGTCAAGATGCTACAACAATATAGTGTCTAATACAAAGCCTTTCTACTTTGAATCACAGTTTGATTTTATTCTTTTTACACCTGCAAGTCTTTGCGTATGCTATGACTTAGTATTTTAATAAGTAATTGCTGATATCTGAATGTGGAACAGATCTTTCCCCCTAGCTTTTGACTTCACAAGTGATGCACTGGAGTGGAGTGCACATTACCTCCACCCTATTGTGTTGTCATTATTCACATACGCTTTTCCGTCAGTGCCTAGAACATAGTAACTGTATGACAATATTTGCTTCATTGAATTGAATTTTCCTCCTACAAATCACATTATAAGTTTTATATTTAGGAAATCATTTTTCACTTGAAAGGCTCTTCTACGTCCTTAAACATGCTTATGCTTTCAAAATTATCTGTTGAAAGTGTACCTAATAATAGGTCTTATTCAACATTTCAACTGCATGGTAAATGGAATAGCATTTCAAAAAATAATTCAACTATTTGTCAATTTTCTCTGAAGAAACATATGCACTATCTCATAGTTTTTCCATTTATCACCTGCTGTCTAAATATATGTGATTTTCCACTGCAATGCCTTATCAACTGCTTTTTTAATATTTACCTGCTCATTTTTGTTTTCTTACCATAACGAGTTGATTTCTTTTTCTTAAGGTGATGGGTCCCAACGAAATATTTCCATGCATCCCAAACATCAGTTATGTTAACTGAAAATCACTGCATAATCAGTTAGGTCAACCATGTGTTTGTTCAAGCTGGCATCAATGCTAGCTTGGAGGGCTAAGAGGAATCTTCTGCAGTCTAGTAGTTTCACTCATACAAGTCACTTCTAATATTCAAGTACAGTTGGAAAAAATTTGTTGCTTTCTATTTCATATTTACTCTTTTGTTCTTTTGGAATTTTCATTTCAAGCAGATTTTTCTGTTTCACAGATTTGGATTTATCCTTAAACCCAAGTGGGGAAGTGACCAAGCAGATCGGTGATGCCCTGCCTGTATCATGCACAATATCTGCTAGTAGGAATGCAACTGTGGTGTGGATGAAAGTAAGTCCAGAGCTCTGATGCTGTCCTGCTGCTTAGAATGAGTTCTTGTCCTATCCTTCCTTTTGGGTTTTGCTTTACATTCTGATCTGCATATCTATGCTTGGTTTGTATGCTCATGTCCAGGTACTCTTTCACCCCTCTCCCTTCTAATGTTTGTCAAGTCACAGTAGAATGGTAGACACACTCACCCATACTGTGGCATCTTTAATAGATGGGCTGGAGCTGGACTTGGTGCATTGCTTTCTGATTACATAATGAAGAGTGATCCACATGAGCGTGCCCATACACAAGCACATGCAATTATGGAATTTAAAGATGAACCTTTTAGAGCATATTTTAAGTGCCATCATCCTGACATTGTGCCTGTAGCATCTCTGTGGGAAAAAAAAATGCAGCTCGTTCATTATTTTCCCCATCATTTATAATGAAATCCAGGCAGATAAATCCAAAAATTCACAAAGGAGAACAGAGGCTCATGCTTAGGCTTTCTGGCGTATGAAGGTGCTCTGTGACCACACTATTTTTGCCTTCTCTTTGAAGTTGAGACATCTTATCAGTCTCTGAAAGCAGGTCCTTCTAAATGCTAAGTGGCCTTTCACTTCTTGACCTTAGGCAACTGGAACATTCTATGATCTTGCTTGGGATCTCCGGTATGAGCTCACATACTCATATAACTCTCCAGTGACTTGGGTCCCAGTCATTTGAACATTAGTTGAATGGGAACAGTGGGTACATAATTGATGCCTCCAGTCAAACTTGTCTGTAAAGCAGAAGTCCAGGTTTATGGTACCAGTGCTTACAGCTTTGCCTAGTGTTTCCCAGCATGGAAGGGGCAGTCAACCAGGAGAATTCTGAGAAAATAAATATCCACATCATTTGAAACAGGGGTGAAATTATCTTTACAATAATCATGCATAAATTTTCTTACTAGGAGTTCTTGATAAAATATTATTGTATAATGCTCTTTTCTAGTCTAAATGTTAGATTCTCTCTCTCTCTCTTTCTCCCTCTCTCTCTCTCTCTCTCTCTCTCTCTCTCTCTCTCTCTCACACACACACACACACACACACACACACACACTACTCTCCCATCTTTCCTCTCCTCCTCCTTCTGAAACAGGGTCTCACTCTCTAGATTCAAACTAGTCATGTAGACTTGACAGGCCTCAAGCTTCTGAGCGCTGGGGTTAAAGGTGTGCACCTCCACATTCAGAATTCTCTCATTCTTACCACAGTTTCTTCTACTTTCTCTCAGGCACCATCTTCTTACCATTGGTTCTTCTCTCAGATGATTCCAATGTCAATCTTCATCTTCCTTATTTAGCATGTCTATTTATAGTACTTAATGGTCACAAAGCTAGACAACATATAAGTGAATAGAATAGTCAATGATGATACAAACACATAGTGTATTTTATCTGAGAAATAAGTCAACTACATTAAACATGAAATGCAGTAACTGATGTTGATTGAACCCTAATGTCTGTGTTGCTAAGCAACATTTTTAATCAACATAAGTTGACGGGAAAATAGGCAGAAGAAAATCTTAGTGTACAAAGACCTATAATCTTAGAATTATGTCTTATTATCTGCTTTTTAATTTAAATTCCTGAAAATATCATTATCATCTGATGTCAAGTAACTTTTTAAAAGATTAAATAGTTTTCCTTTTAGAAATTAGAATAGTAAGGCTTTCTTGCTAATTAAATTTTTCATAATTTTATAATGAAACACAGTGTTTGTGGCCATTCAGATGAAATAAGTTTTGAGCACTTATGCCTACAACTCTGTAGATTCCATGAAGGGCATGGAATAGT
Organism: Cricetiscus sungorus; assembly: GCA_030556225.1. Classification (NCBI taxonomy): domain Eukaryota; kingdom Metazoa; phylum Chordata; class Mammalia; order Rodentia; family Cricetidae; genus Cricetiscus; species Cricetiscus sungorus. The sequence continues at coordinate 29,870,081 of JANBXA010000651.1, read as the reverse complement.
CCCAACACAATAAGTAGGGACTGATGGAGACTTTCACTCAATAATAACCCATTGCACTATATATATATATATATATATATATATATATATACACATATATATATGTATGTATATGTATATATATATATATATATTCCCATCCTTCAAACAATTTGATATAGTAAGAATAAGACTCCATTTCCCAAATAAAGAAAATGCATCCTCAGAAAATCAGGAACTTGTTCCAAATTACCAACACTAGAACAAGAGACTCTGAGCTATAACTCTATTTTGCATGACTCCTAGACTGTGATTGATAAAAGAAATCTATTTTTGAAAGCAACTTAAGTATGCTATATTTTAAGTATATATATTTACATCAGACCCAGCATAATAACTTTAGACAACTATTATGGGATATATATATATGTTTAAAGTCACAACTGTGGCACTGGAGAGATGCCTCAAGGAGTAAGAACTCACTCTCTTCATTCAGTATGTGAGGACTTTGTGTGAGTCCCCAGCACCCATCACACAGTACTGTGTGTCTGAAAGCCCAGCACTGGGGTTCAGCGACAGACTGATTAAGAGAGCTCCTGAGCCAGTCATCCCAGCCAAAATACAAGCTTTCAATTCAGTGAAAGACCCCATCCCAAGGCAATGAGACAAATAATAATAGAGGAGGTCAAGAGGTGACCTGCTTTGGTCTCCATACACTCATGCACAGGTATAGTCATCCACACATACGGCTGCCTATACCACTGCCTGGGCACGCATGCACGCACACACACACACACACACACACACACACACACACACACACACACACACACACACCCATGCACAGTGGATTAAAAATATAAATAAAAGAAAACGGAAGTTGCGTCCTCTGAAGTACTGTGCTCTGCCTTTAACCAGGACAACGTCAAACTCCGATCGAGCCCGTCCTTTTCCAGCCTTCATTATCAGGATGCCGGGAACTATGTCTGTGAGACTGCTCTTCAGGAAGTAGAAGGACTGAAGAAAAGGGAGTCGCTGACACTCATCGTTGAAGGTGATGAAATGGTTCAGCAACAATTTTGTTTTTCTTCAAGAATCTGATACCTCCTTTAACATTTCCGTTGTGATGTTTTAATTTTAATATACTTTAGGAAAACCTCAAATCAAAATGACAAAGAAAACTGACCCAAGTGGCCTGTCTAAAACCATAATCTGCCATGTGGAAGGCTTTCCAAAACCAGCTATACAGTGGACCATTACTGGCAGTGGGAGCGTCATTAACCAAGCAAGTATTTTTCTTTGTGTTCTGTGCTGCCCCTGGTCTCTAGCTGGGCTTTATTTAGTGAACTGGAGTGTAGGCTAGTTTGGTTACCATGTAGGATATGCAACATATGCTCAGAGAAACATATGACATCTTGATTTTTCTCTGAAAAAGAGCACATTTAAATCGCTCCATTGGATGTTGCTCCATGGTCATTAATTCCCGAGACAGGGATAATTAAATCATTAAGGTATATACTTTTCTGCACCATAAACTTGTATGTCAGAATATAAGTAGCCTCCATTACTTTGCCTGTTTACACTAAAGGATATAGCTTATTGAATCTGACTCCCAGGGTGTAGTGATCAACGTAGTCACTGCCTGGAAACATGTGTTCTAGTTTGCTTGTTACAGGGCTAGGATCAAAACAAGGCTACTCAGCTGTAAAATCTAGTTTGTGACCTCATGGACTACAGAGGACATTAATCTAAGCTTAGTGTCTGTAGTCTTGGTAAGGTACTTCAATAACCATAAGGTTTTCAAGTTACAAATGCTTCAAATGTTTTCTTCTTAATACAAAGTAGACAGAGAGAGAGAGAGAGAGAGAGAGAGAGAGAGAGACAGAGAGAGAGAGACAGAGACAGAGACAGAGACTGAGACAGAGAGAAAAAAAACAACCTATTGCTAAGGGTTCAGAATTTTAATTCCACTAATTAATCTCTTTGAGATACTACTATAACGTTAGCGTAATTTTCTCTGTAGCAGTCCTCATTGTCTACTTAGAGCATTAGAACCACATAAAGAGCCATAGGAAATGGACTCTTCATTTAAGGTTACAGCAGTCACATATAAAGCAAAAAGATGCAAATTAATTTTAAGTTGAAAACTCCATATTCCCCTGTGGAGAAATGAACCACTGGTTCAGCTCATATAATATAATTTTCTAAGCATGGTAGATCTGGGCTCTTGCCTGTGAGTCATACATTTGCATATGGTTGGACACAGAGAGCCCTCAGAGTGGTTACACTTGAAGCCCTGACTCCTGACTGTGTTACATATATTTTGAGACACCCAAGTAAAAAAACCATGCCTGGGAGGGCAGAGAAGCAAGGAAACCATCAAGCCTGGGAAGATGCGTGCTTCTCTGTTTGGAATAAAGACCTAAATTGATGACATTGTGCAGAATCACTTTTTAGATGGGAGGGCTGAGAGAGTATTAAGTGTTTCCTTCCTACTCTACTTTCTCTCTCTCTCTAGCTCAGTTAAGTGCCATTGAAAAAGAATCTGAAGGTACTGGTAATGCTGATATGGAAAGTAGACAAAAGAAGAAAAAAAGCATACATATGTCTGATGAATAAATGAATCTAACAATGTAAAAGGCCATGCTAGAAATAAGCGAGTATATTTAGTAGACACTGAAGTAGCACAAAGACTTGGGGAAAACAGCAGGTACACTTACCACAAGGATAGAAATAATAATGTCATTCTTCATTGTCATGGAGAAGGATTGAGTCTGCCTCAGGAATGATATGTTATTTTTCTTGTTCTGGGTCTGGGATGATCCATCCATAATATTTTATTTGTTCCCTCCGCCTCCAAGGCATGATGAACCTACTAGTGTACAGCCATGAGGTAACTCCCAGGGAACGGAGGCTAAGGCACTCCTATCCTCAGGACATTTAGTATAGTTAAGAATAAAGCAAGAGAAAAACATAGGACAAGTTGCAAGTTATTGACCAAGACAAGGCTATGAATGCATACTGGCTTGAGTTGTGTTACATTTGCATCTAATCCCAAGATAGACCCAACTTCATTCTTTCCTCCTTGTTTTTAATTTTTAAATCCTTTTTAAAAGAGTTTCTTTTTCTTTTTTGGTTAGGCAATATGTATACTTTTTGCTTTTTTTCCATATTTTTACTGAAAATATATTTTCATTCAATATATTCTGATTACGGTTCTACACTTTCCCCTCCCCCAACTCCTCCCAGATTCTCTCCACCTCCACTTCACTGAAATCTACACTCTTTATTTCTCTCTCATTTGAAAACAAACAGGCATTTTAAAAATAGCAACATGATAAGACAAACTGGAATAGGACAAAACAAAGAACAAGAAACACAGATGAATGCAGAGGCCTAAGTTCTTACTGCAGAGATCCCATAGAAAAACAACATCAGAAAACAAAATATGTATGCAAAAAGCCTGTATTTTTTTTTTAAGAAGGACCTCCAAAACAAAGGGTACAGATCTAAACAGAGAAGTCTCAAAAGGCTAAACACAAGTGTCAGAGAAATACTGAAAGAAATCTTCCTCATCCTTAATCCTCAGGGAAATACAAATCAAAACTACTGCACTGTGTCTTATGTTTGAAGGTCTTACATTCAGAGATGCCTCGCCCCTCCCCAACCCCTTTGTACCTCAGGACAATCAAATGCATTTAATTTAAGTCACCATTAAAGGATCCACTTTTTCTTTTTAGTGCAGGAAAATTCTGGGGAAACAAATGGTTTTATTTACCCATAAACAAATCTTTGATATAACAGTTTAAAGTAAGAATAGATGTCCTTAGCAAAGAGTTAAGATAGTAGAATAAGTATCTACAGCAAAGAAAACAAAAAAACAAACAACAAAAAAGTAACATTGATCTTATCCACAAATAATTAAATGCTCATATTTGCAGAAAGCAAACATGTGATTATAATGACTAACAGTATGCTTTGAATCAAGGGTGAAACTTTAACTGACACTGAGCATCTACTGAAAAGGAAAAGTTTGATTGACATTAAAATTCCCAAGAGAATCATAGACAGACAAAAGCCATTATAGCTTTACTAATCTCTTTTCTGCCTGCTGTAAATAACCTAAATGGTCCTTATCTGTAGTTTCCACATACCCTTAAAAACAGACAGTAGAACATCACACCTGTCCTGTGTCATCTACCACTATTCTTTCCCAGACCTGTAAAATGTATTTCCATTTCTAATCTCATCTTCCTTCTTCTTCCAGACAGAGGAGTCTCCTTATATCAATGGCAGGTATTATAGTAAAATTATCATTTCCCCAGAGGAGAATGTTACATTAACTTGCACAGCAGAAAACCAACTGGAGAGAACAGTAAACTCCCTGAATGTTTCTGCGAGTGAGTATTTCATTTCTGGCATTAAAACCATAAGAAAATTTGAAGGTATTCTTCATTAGCTTAACGTCTTCAGTCCCATCTCCCTGTACTGCATCATGGTAAGTTTCATGCATTTGTTTTGCATTTGCTATCATCCCCATGAGGTTACTTTTTCTTTTTTCCTGGTTTCCATTTCTTTACTATCTTTGTTTTCACACTAAGTTACCATATATATACATATATATGTATATATATATGACTCAGACACTTTTCCCAAAGATAGGAATTCTTCCAAAAGCAAAGGAGAATTAAGAAATGGATTGTTCATACTTAACCAATATTATGGATCCAAAGTCAGATAATTCAATGATTATCTTAAAACACTTTTATATAAAGGTACACATTTGATAAAAATATTAATTTTACTATTAGTTTGCATTACAATGTCTTATATTTTTATCCTACCCGTATTTTATATAGGAATGTCACAAATTTGGCCAGTTAGCAAACTAGTAGTAAAAAAGATATGGGAATTAACAAAATCAGCTTGCAAAAGTTTCCCTTCTCATCAGTTTTTAATCATAATGAAAATAGATGAAATTGTCTTTTAAAAAAATAGAAAAATCTGTCAATATTGAAATCCTAGCTTATGTGCTTTTTGAGGGAGAGAAAACATTTTGAAAAACATGATTTATTGGGAAATTAGACACCATTTTCAATTCTGTTACTATTCCTGTTGCTATGTTACTATGGCAACCTTAAATCAGGACTGGCCTAGAGTAAGGTTCAGTTTTAGACAGGATGTTAGCTGACCTGCTGCCAAATGTTTATTTCTTGATCAGTTGGAATCCTTGCATTAGTATATTATGAATATAATAGCTAGGATTTTGAGGGACAAAACAACTTTCAAAAGATAATGGCCCCTAACAGGCTAAAATATAAAGGCCCAGTGGATTAGCTGGAGAGCAGAACTAAACAAAATTAAAATATATTCATTGACTTCTCACAGTGCAATTCCATGAGTATTGATTTGTACTATCTAGAGAGAACCCATCCTTTTGCTTTTTTGAACTGAAGAGATATTTTTAACACTAGTGTGGGAACCTGTCTTTGTGGGCCTTCAGTAAGATCCAACAGCCGACTTGCCCTCTTCGTATCTGAGTGGGGAGTGTGGATTGAAGTAAAGACCCTCAAGAAAAAGACAGTCACAAGATAGAGTCAGGAGGGCAATCCAATGAATACTGACCACCCCATGTCTATTCTTCAACATTCTTAAGTACTACAACCAAAAGGACATGCCACAAGACTTCTATTATCATGTATAAGAGCAAACAGACTTTCTTCCCTTAATCCTTCAAGCATTTGGTAACAACACCTGTTATTTGGCCTTGAGGGTCAAGAGTAAATACACCTGAGTCCAAATCTATTGTTGTTGAGATAAATCATCCCCTACCAAGACCAAAACATCCTGCAGTAGCCAGTCCTTAGACCTTTAGGTCTTTTGACTTACTAAGGACAGTTTTGAACTCTCTGACCTTGAGTCAAGATGAAGTGGGGCCATCTTTATGGGCCCCAACATACTGTTGAAGCTTTCTCAGTACTTATAACAGTCATTTCAAACATTGTACTCCCTGAGTACTTAAGACAAGAAATGTAGGACTCTGGATTTTATCTAACACCATGGGGAATTCTGATACAGACTCGTGCACACTAAAGAATGTTTTTGTCTTTGGATGGTGATCTACAAGAGCAATGAGTTTTAACTGGAGTAAGATCATAGCACAATCAGAAACTCGGCAGTCTGGTAGATAGGGTAGGGTGCTGTTTAATGTCTAGAGTACCCCAGTTATAACCTCCACGCCAACTCCTGCTTTGAAAATGTAATTAATAGTAGTGTCCTTGATACTAACAAATGAAAATGAATTCTCCTAACTAGGTGCAGAAAAAGTTGAACACAGTTAAGAAATGCAACATTGTAGATTTCATAGGAGCCAACTTGTTTCTCCTAAAAAGAAGTTCTAGTGAAAGATACAGACAGTAGGAAATTAATATAGATTTTAGATAAATACAGTAACTTGTTGGTTCTAAATTTTCTCTAATAGATGAAAACATTTGCATATTTAACTACTCTCCTTAAAACAAGATTAATTCCTTCCTAGGGAAGTTCTTGCTCTATCAAATATGAATTTTCCTTTTCTTTTCCCTTAGCTCTAGAATAGCTGTTTTACTTAAGTATTATTACATCATACAGTTATGGTAAAGGTGACTTTCATTTATCAACAAATTTTGTTTTTAATTTCATATTAACATTTTTCATTTCAGTAAGTATTCCAGAACACGATGAGGCAGACGATATAAGTGGTAGGTACTATACTACAGACTCCCTATGCTGTGGACTCCTCTTCCTTGACTGTCAGCTCAAGATTTATGAAGTGTCCTTGTATAAGTGAATTTGTGTAGCTGTCCAAAATTCGACTCAAATTAAAATACCAAATGAGACAAGATTCTAAAAATTTCACCCTTTAAAAAATTACAAGTTTGCATGTAAATCATGGTAGTGAGCCTTAGTCATCATTAATAAAAGGACACCAACTTTGTTTTAAACTCTTTAGCACTGGCTATAATTCCATGGACTTTTCTTCTTTGTTGTAGATGAAAACAGAGAAAAGGTGAATGACCAGGCAAAACTAATTGTGGGAATTGTAGTTGGTCTCCTCCTGGCTGCCCTTGTGGCTGGTGTCGTCTACTGGCTGTACATGAAGAAATCCAAGTAAGTTGTAGAAAATGGTTTTTGTTGTTCACAGCCTCTGACTTGGATAAATCCTACTTGCTGATTGTGCTTATCCTTGCTGTGGGTGTCAATTCTATAAGACAGATGAATCATCAAACTGAGCATACCATGGTTTCTGTCACTTTACAGTGACTACAGGACTAACGTCAAGGATGTGGCCTGGGTTGTGCTTTGTCACCTTATCTTTCTGAGTCAACATTCTAAACACAGCTATTTTTGTTAGTGTTGTCTTCTACATGCGTAGATTTTTTTTTAAGTTCATACTGCCTAAACGTGAAACATTCTACCCTATTTTTTGGAAGTTGATTATGATTAATTTTAAAAAGTTACATTATTTCAGGGACTGTCAGTGACTGAGCAGTGTCTAATCTAACCAGAAAAAAAAAATTGCCACTGAAATGAGGATATCTCCCTCTATTCTAATTGAATAACTTTATTCCATGTAAGAACCTAATTAAGAGGTGGAAAAATCATTACCTTGGCCTTAATGAAAACATTGATTAGACAAAATACTACAAATGCATTTAAAACATTTTAGATAAGGTTATATTTGAAATGATTGGAATCATAAATTATGGTGTGTAAGATGGACCCTAAAGATCTTCTAATGTTGGTTACACTGAGTATCTGGTTAAGCTAATAAAGATTGCCAATATTGTCAGCCACTCCTTATCACAGTCAAGATTCAGATGCACATCATTTCTGGAAGACAAGATATGTCCCCCAAATCAGGCTGATGACAATTTGCATGAACATTGCCAGAACAAGGGGAAATCGAATCTGACATTTTGCATGTTTTAAAAGTCCCATTGGTAACTAGGCCACACTCCTGGTTTCAAACAGGGCTTTAAAATAATGTCTTATAAGTGAATAAACTGTTTTTACAACGGAATATCTGTAGCTAGTACCAACCTAGAGCATCAGTTTAGGCTTTCACTATGTCTGAGTTAATCCCTCTAAAATTTCAAGAAATATATTTTATTAAGAGAGAGTTGAAAGATAAAGTGAGCTCAAACCTACGGTCTTAATCTCACCCTATAAACATGTCCATTCCATGTGGAGTTTCCTGCCAGGGGAGGACACAGCTGGAAAAATGTGGAAGTCACAAAGCATGATAACCATGTGTTGACTGTAACCATATAGCAATCAAAACTAAAAATCACAGATGAATAAATGCTGGACACTTTGTTTAATAATGTCATTGGGCTAGGCCTCAAGCACTCCTTTGAAGTTTGTCATTAAGTTACAGGCCAGTCTTAACATGTGAGTGCTACTTAATTGAAAGGTGTGCCAAATTTGATAGATTTAATATTATTGGTAATTACTGTAATAAGCTCTAGCTCTCATCATCTCAAGTATCGGAGACTTTTATGGAGAATATGTGGGATGCTTTGGATTTCTAAAAGCATCTAATCCCTTGCCTGAGCCTGTAGTATAAGCTAACATTTGTGCATTATGAGTGAGTGCTTAACCCCTTAAAACACTGGCAGAGGAAGTGCAGACTCATCATTTCAGTTACGAATCTCCAAGGTCAATTCTTGTAATACAGTTAGCAGAGCAGTGGAGTTTTAGCAACATTGGAGAGGCATTCTTTGAATTAGTTATGGTAAACATCATGGAAAAACAGGAGAAATGTTTTTTTTTTTAATTCCAAAGTAGAATTGAAGAATACATTCATATTTATATTTAGCCTTTTTCATATCCCTTATAAATTCATATATATTTTATAATATACGTGAATTAGTAATTCATACTAATTTTCAATTAAAATTCAAGATGTGACTTTGCCTTTGTGCATTTAGCATCCTGCCATGGAAGAGGAACATACCACAAGTTCAGGGATGGATGACCCCTCCATTATTATTAAAAAACCGGGTTATCTAAGTTTGAATTTTTTTTTTGTACTTATAATTTGGCAAGCATTCAGAAAGAAAAAATAATTTTAAAAAGTCCCATTATTTTCTCAGACCATAAATAATAAACTAAAAGGGAAATAGAATAAAGAGGAAATGTTGGCATATCTAGCTAAGTACAAAAGTACATCACTGGCCACTAGGTACAGAACCAGGGTTCTCTGCTATCCTATTGTTTTGACCTGAAAGTCCTCACATGAAAGGACTCACATCAAAATAGAGCACTTATATTTTTAAACGATCACGGTTTGCTTCCTGTGGAAAAATGTAAATACCTGGCCCTGTCATGGGTAACCTTGGATCTGTATATATTGGAGAGAAATTGAAGTTATTCATATCTCACAGGCTAAATTTCTCCATCTGTAGCGTATAGACACATGTGTCTTTTGGTATTAGCATGTGTGTACAGTTATAAATTAAATGCTCATATAAACAAATTAACATTGTTTTGTTATCATTTCTGAGGTAAGGGGAAAATGTCCCTCTCCTTGCCAGGAGCCAGACTGTTTTCTGTATCAGTATAATGAATGGTACCCAACACAGAGCCATGCTGTGGAATGCAACAGGAACTTCTTGTTTTCATGGAGTCAGGATTTTATCTTTATTTTTATCTTTCAATATTCTGCTTACTGTGCAGTCTACATACTCACTGCTAGATAAGATGGAAAGACTATTTCCTGATTAGTATTTTTTTTTAAAGAGGACAAAAGCATTCCTTATTTTAGCGAGCACAGTCTCAAAGTCTACATATAGAAAATTGAAAGTGGTAGCAAAAAACCACAACTGTTTGTTCTTCTCCAAGTCAAGAAATTGCTGCCCACTGTCAGCAGGATTAAAGCTCTCTCCTCCACCTCTGACTTTTCATTAACTTTGGCCCAAGAGGAGACTCATTCTGCTGATAGCTGTGACCAGGGAAGAGGGGAAATAACTATTATCTGGGATATGACCCTAATCACCTGCGCAGGTGTCAATGAGCAGTGTGCTTGAACTGGCAATTTCCCACCAACAAGGTGTCTGTCCTCAAAGCTCATAGTCATGGCACCTGTACATTGTGTAAATCAGGCACACTATAAAATATAAATCAGAGAATTTAACCCTTCAGTCAGGAAAAGTGAGTATTTCCTTACACTCTAACAGGGTTTTTAGTTGATTGTACACATGCATGTCTGGTTTTGAATATGAAATAATTTCAATACTATTTCAATTTGAATATTAAATAATTTCAACATTATTTTATTTTACTTTACAAATATGAAATTCTGTTTTGTTGTTGTTGTTGCTTTGTTGTTGTTTTATTTCTTTCAGTGATACCTCTCAGCATGGCTTGAACCTATATTCTCAAGAGCCCCCTTCACTTCCCCACCCCCACTAAATTGTTGTTCAAATAAAGCCATTCATAGAGGGCAACACTGACAACTTCTGTACTTTCTCTCCTAAAGACCTCAAAGCAAGTATTGAATCACTTGGCGATATCAGTGGAAAGAACTCTGAGGCTATCTGAGAAGTGATTACAAACAGCTTTATTTAGCTCCTTCACAGAACGGCTCTTTCAGATGAACTGAGGCATAGATTTGAACCTGTCTGCTCAGTAGCCATGTAGCCTTTGGCAACAGCTCTGTAACATCAGGTTGTTGAGTCATGTGTCTCATCTAGAGCTTTCTCATGAATACTCCTGTTGATCCTTGGGGATAGTTATTTCCCAAAATAATCTTTAAAGGGAAGAGTATAAATGGAATATTTTGGTCTATCATGGTTCCACTAGACTGGTTTTCCTCCACCCATCAGTTCCTGCAGCCACTTAAGAAATAACCATGCAGAGACTTAATATATATTTATAATTGCTTCGTCATTGGCTTAGGCTTCTATCTGGCCAGCTATCTCTTAATCTTTAGCTCATTACTATTAATCTATGTAACACCATGTAGCCTTGGCTTACCGGTGATACATGGGTATCTTGACTCCCCAGCTTCTACATGGCATTTTTGTCCCTTTTTCTTTTCCCTGCCTCCTTGTTCAGAATTCCAGCCTAGCTAAATCCTGTCTGTCCATTGGCTGAAACAACTTTATTCATCAACCAATCAGAGAAACACATAGTCACAGCATACAGGAGATATCCCCCATCAGAAGAGAATTCTCAGACTTCTACACAAAGTACAATAGGAAACTGAGAAACACAATGAGCAGGAGAAATAGTCTTCCCCAGGGAAGAACACTGAAATTTATTACCCTACACCAAATGGGGTCAGACCTGAAAGCATACATACAAGTAACATTAAGTAACATGAGGTGATTATCTTTAGGAATATATATGTTTATTCATATACACATATGCATTTACCAACAATTAGTGGAAAGAGAGGCCATCCATGAATTTGAAAGACAGCAAGGAGAGGCTCATGGGGGAAGGGTTTGAGGGGAGGAAAGAGTTAAAGGAAATGAGATTATATTATAACCTCAAAAAGGAAAGAAACAATTTTCTTAAAAAGTAAAAATAAAAACTTAGAGATAAATTCTCATTAAAGTGTATGCAACTCTTAAGTGTACATACTCAGCAGAGAGTATGCAGTCCTTTACCCCAGCATCAACAAGTGTTTCCACTTACCACACCAGATGGTGGTAAATCTCAGCCGAGTTGCAGAACTGGATCCAAAAGGCTGGAGTCCGAATCCTGCCTTTGTTACTTACAAGCTATGTGAGTGCAGGCAAGCTTATTCAAAAAATATTGAGAATAAAACAGTTTCATACCTGTGAAGGCATTGGTCTTTTAAATGCTACTGATAATTGTACAGAAAGTGGCATTAAGAAAAGAAGAGGGATTGTCCTTTTGCCTAACTTTTCTTTCTTTGCTATTCTTTATTGGTTTGTTTCCTATCAGTTTATAAATGATGTCTTCATTCCCAGTATATTCTATACATATATTTCAAGTTTTGTGTTTTATACAAATGCCCTTTCCCCATACTTCAAGCAGAGATTGTTCCACCTAGGTTAGCCCAGACAGACATACCGAAGGACACAGGGATTTGTCCTGAGGATCACAACTTCCCTGTAGATAATTCTATCACCACCCTCATCTTGGTGCCTCTTTCTTTTCTCTTATTTTATGGAATCACGTAATTTACAATGAATTTTTGGACACCTAGACTCTACATAGGCTATTATGGCTATTAGTTTTTCTAGAGCTGTAGTTAGTTTGAATGCATCTGAGATGTTTGTGACATGACTTTACTCTAGTCCTGTGGTTCTCAAGATGTGGGTAGTTACACCTTTGGGGGTCAAATGACCTATTCTATTCACAGAGGTAGCTTATCAGATATTTACATGTATGATGCATGACAGTAGCAAAATTACAGTCGAGAAGTAGCAACTAAATGGTCTTATGGTTGGAGGTGATCACAGCACAAGGAACTATATTGAAGGGTCACAGAGGTTAGAAGGTTGAGAACCACTGCTCTAGTCTAAAAATGGGGTATCAACTGACAGGAAGTTACATCATGATCTTCTTCCTCTTTAGTTCTGCTGGAAATTTTCTTTGTATAAAGTTTCAAGTTGTGAACTTTTGGAATATTAGGCAGGCACGTTAATGTCTTGTTTTCTACACTGTGTTTCTTTTAATTAAAAAAAAAAAACAGTCTTTTTCACTTTTCTCAAAAAATTGGGCTCTCACCCATATTCCAGTCCTGAAATCCCAAATGGCTGTATACTCAATTGTTTTGACATATCCCACAAGTTGCTGAGGTTTGACTAATTTTCAAATTGTGCTTTTTCTGGGAAGAAAGCTCAGTTGGTAAAGGTCTTGCTTCATAAGCACAGTGACCTAAGTTCTGTCCCCAGAACCCACATTAAAAACACAGGGTATGGTGGCTTATACTTACGATCCCAGCACTGGAGAGGCAGAAATAGGCAAATCCTTGGGACTATTTGGCGAACTAGAATAGCACAATTGACAAGGCCAATGAGAGAAAGGGAGAAATATAGGTGGATGGTACTTCTCTAGGGACTATATATTTAAGAACACTTCTTATATAAAATAGGAAGGAAAGAGAATGAGATAATAATTTAATTTTATTTATAATCTCAAAATGTAAAAGAAATAATTTTTGCAGGAGGTGGTGCTGAGATAAGATGCTCTCTCAATTGCTTTGATTGCTTTGATGTATAAAACTATAGTTATTAAACTATATGACTAATAGCTAATAGGATATTCAGGATACCCTATCTGTATGATCATAACACCTCCTGAAATGATGGAGTATAACAGTTTCTAGCTCTGTCATTTCATTGTAGGACTTTTAACTTTCCCTACATGACAGGAGCTGTATTTGACAATAATATAAAGATGAGAAGAAGGAAATAGACTGAAGTTTAGCACGATGGGTTGGTCAATGTAATAAAAGAGTTGCCTTGTATGCTCTGGTCATATTCCTTCCATTATATAATGTTTTGTGGATAAAATGTAAGTAAAACATGTCCTTTATTCTCAAGGATCTTTTGTTTGATCAAAAAACAAATCTAAGGAGTTTATCCATATTTGATACTTCACTTGGCAAATGCTGAAAGGAAAGTTGTCTTTCTCTACATTTTAGGGCAAGGGGTTTCAGGATGACTGAGAGAGCTGTCCCTCTGGAAAAGGAAGAACCACAGGCTGGATTAGCCCCATTCAAATCACACCTAAACCCCACACTACCAGGAACCTTGACAGAACAGTGGTAGTTTCCCCTCATCATCTCTGCTTACTAAGAGAAGAACAAGATCTTACATACTACAAACTGCATGCATTGTGTGGAGACAATACATTTTTGTATACAGTGTCAGCATAGAAAAAAATGGATTGGACAAGCACAGAGTAAATATGTACAACAAATAATCAAGAGAAAATTGGAGAGGAAAAACAAATAACTAGCTAATGGGAATACTACAGTTAACCATAAAGAAGGCTAAAATATTCATAAATGGTGTATCTTGAAGTTAAAAGAAGATGGGAGGCAAGTAATAGAATAAGAAATAGGACAAACCCACAGGAACAACTTGAATTGTGTGTCTAAAGTCCTAAAGAGACCACAGAGCAAACAGTGCCTACTGGTGAAAGCCCATCCTATGACTACTTTACCACTAACTAGGATTATTACAGACTTATAGCTGAGTTTTACTAAAAGGCAAATACCAATGAATTCATATGATATGATTGTGTTAATCTATAAACTATGTGAACAGTTAAAACTGTCCTATAGACACTCAGTTTGTTTGACTTTGTGCGGGCTGCAGTGTTTGTGAGGGAATTTAACTGTGTGTCACTGTTTTATATTCTGAGCTCAATACTATTTATGTTTATGTAGCTAATTTATTTCAAAGTTAACCTAATTTTCCTCATGTTAGGTGCATTATCTTGGATGGGTATTATTTTTCAACACAGCATTTTCCAAAGTATCATAGATTACCGAAAATTTGAGAAATCATCAAAACCAGCCTTCTCACATTTATATCTGTAATCTGTATTAGTCAGATTTTGGAGCGGGATGGAAAAATCTGAAATAAACAACAAAAGAAAAAAAACTTTATTTTGACCTTATATCTCTGTGACTTCCATCCCATATTGGCTGAGCCCACTGCTTTGGGTCTGATGAGATTCATGGCAATGCGTGTCTATCGAGATAATGAAGCTCCCTCAAAATATTTTTTTTTAATACTGACAATAAAAAAGCTGACTAAAAAAAAGATAACAATTGCTTCTCTGGGGAAAAATAATCCAATTTACACCACAGTCCAACAAAATCATACAATCTGGTTTCAAAATTACTTTTGCCTCAACAATTATTTAATTCTACTAGCTACTTTTTCTTCCCAATGTGTTTTTATCAGTCTTCACAGATGTATAATTATCCAACCTAACCCTTACTTTTTAGAAATATTTTCAAACTAGAACGGGATTTTTTTTTTAATTTAAATGAGTATGTGTTATTTATTTCATTCTCTTGTAGAACTGCATCAAAACATGTAAACAAGGACCTTGGTAATATGGAGGAGAATAAAAAGCTGGAAGAAAACAATCACAAAACAGAAGCCTAAGAGAGGAGTGGTCCCAGGTCTTCAGGTAAATGGGAATGGAGAGACTCCTGGGAAGTGGGGAAACCCTGTGGGCATCAAACCCAAATATCACTCCCAGATACTTCTTAATTACAGCTCCCCAGCCAGGAAGAGGGTTTTCAAAAGTGAACTTCAGTGACTCATTGCTTTTCACAGAAGGGAATCTTCCCAGTCTCCTCAACCTCCCCAACATAATTATTATCCACTGAATAATAAAATCCACTTTTGAGATTTTTAGCACCTCATTTGCATTTTGTTTTTTAATGCCAAAAACTTTTGCTGCACACAAAGAAGATTTATTTTATAAGTTGGTATTTGGGTTCAGTAAGCACAAACTCTAAATTTATTTTTAAAACCCATTAGAATAAATTTTAATATATAAATACTTTAATCCAAGGAAATGGCATAATTGTAGGTATATTTATACAGCCATATCTCCAGTCATTTTAATGAAAAGGCTGACAAGCTAGTATATATATATATATATATATATATATATATATATATATATATATATGTTTGTGTGAGTACATATGCATTGAAGTACCTACATGTGTGCATATGTATTTATAATGTATGTGCTAATACTACATATGTTGCATGTATTCACATATATTAGCTGCATCTGTATGATTTTTAAGGCAGCCTCGAAAAGGTGTATGACTCGATGATATTACTACATACTACTTGACCATTTTTTCTTTGTGCTCCCCCTGAGACCATCAAAAGCATCATTTGGATTACTAGTCTGTGAGTCATGGAGATAACTGCTACTACTGACAAGGTGTAAAAGCACAACTGTACCAGGCAGTGGTACATACCTTTAATTTGAGCACACAGGAGGGAGAGGCATGTTGATCTATGTGAGTTCCAGGCTAGCCTGATATAAAGAAAGTTCCAGGACAAACCATAAATACAGACAGAGAAAACCTGTCCTGAAAAAAAAAAAAAACAATCAACCAAACACAAACAAAAGCCCAACTATTATGGACTTTAGGTGTGGGACAAATTAACTGCAAGTCACAATCTGGATGGGTCATTTGATTTCGTTATTTCATAGCACAGATGGAGCGAATGGGAAAGAATTGCAGTTAGAAGGCTGTACCCAGGAGAGAAATGTGGCATAATAGAAATGAGATCAGTTTGCAAAGTCTATTAGCTAGACTAAAGAGATTGAGGAGGCAGATTTGGACTCTTTCTCCTGATCTGCTCACTGGGACCCAAATACCTAGCTAGTGATTTCACACTTTCTTCTCCACTACCCTACTCTATTTTCCTCAATTCCATGTAAACAAACTAAACTCAGAATTGGGTTAAGTTCCATTGCACTATAAAACTAAAGACAAGGCCTGCAAATTAGAGTATGATTTATAGGGATGGATGCACTTCTTAAATTTGTAAAGGAATGTAGTGAAATGTTGTCCTGAAATGTCATTTTTCACTTCTTATCTTTATGTAGGTTAACCATGTCTTGCAAAAAAAGGGAGGGAGAGAAAGAAGAAGGGGAGGAAAGGGAGGGATGGGGAAGGGTCAGAGAGGAAGGGAGGGAGGGAGGAAGAGAGGGAGGAAGCGGGGAAGGAAGGAAGTCATCAATTCCAAATTAACATTATAGAGAGAATAGGGCTGGGTTTACAGGTAGACTCGGGACATGGGTTCTATAAATAATTCCTTCTATGAGTAATTATTGTCAGTTTTAGTACAAAGGATCTGTTGATGGTGAAAAATGATTGTTATGGTAATTTATCTGCATTATGTTTTTTCATCATTTCAGAGAAAAACCATATAGACAAATTGAAGCATGAACGTGGATTGTATTTAAGACATATACAAAGACAATGACAGCAATTCATGGTTCAAGTATTAAGCAGTTCATCCTACCAAGCTGTCACAGGATCTTAGAGAATTATCTCAAGTAAAACAATGAAACAAAGTTATAAAATAAAATAACAACAAGATTTGGCAGCCATGATAATAGGTCATATGTTGTATTTGATTTTCTTTCTTTCTTTTTCTGTAAATGTCTGCACTAAGGATTTCCTTTCAGTTTGCCTTTTATGTAAATTTTTTACGTAGCTATTTTTATACACTGTAAGCTTTGTTCTGGGAGTGGCTGTTAATTGGATGTATAATGTAATGTTTTATTTCAGTTGTGTATATGGATAGTCCAAGCAGGTACCGTTCTGATTCTGATTGCTATCAAGAATGCCCCCAAACTTTCTTGCCTGGACCTGAAACCCAAAGGTGGTAGTTTGTGAGCCTGGAAACGCATACCTTGCCCAGCCAGAAGACAGTTTCTTAATTATGGGGAATGGGGCCAGCCCAAGTGTCTGGGGCTCTATAGGGTTTGAATGGGAGCACCCAAACTGCCAGTTTTGTCTACTCTGAGAAAGACATACACAGAATTTGGGTTCCATTTACTTATTGACACCTGCTAGGAAATTACATTCAGTCAAAAGAAAAATTAGAAAAAAATAACCAGGAAAAAAAGAAACCCTAATGTGTCAGAGAAAGTTGGAAAACTCACAACTAGCATTCCCGTTTTCACAGATCTCAATGTAAATCACTGTAATTCGAATTGGTGTTAAACTCCTTGGGTTATCCACTGCCTTAAAAATGACACTTATTTCCTTTAAAAATAAAATAAAATAAAAGATATCAGTCAGAATTGAAGATTTTTAACAGTGGTCATTATTAAAGCTGTGTTATTTTCCACAGAATATAGAATATATATTTTTTTCGTGTGTGTTTTTGTTAACTACGCTACAGATGTTGAATGCACCTTGAGATAATTTAGTGTTTTTAACTGGTACATAATTTATCAAGCAGTACATGAGAGTGTAATAATAAAATGTCTATGTATCTTTAGTTACATTCAGATTTGTAACTTTATAAACATGTTTTCTGCCTGACGAACTTTTTAAGAAGGTAGTGTACACGGGAACTTTTTGAAGTAGACTGGATAGGGGCCAGTAGCGGTTTGCGACTAGACTTCAATCTTTGCTCTTTCAGGTAGAAGCTTGGTTTCTGGGCTCACACTGCACAGCCATTTTGTCCCTGATTTACGTGTATAACTGTAACTGAGAAATGAAAAGTGACTATTAGATTTCCAGGTATAGAACTCTGTTTTTTGAGAGGAAAAGCAAAGGTGGTGTTTGCTTTTAGACTCAAAGAATAAACTGTTTTGAAGGCAATGAGAAACTAATCAAAGATTAATCTCTGATGGTGGTTGGGAATAATCTTTTGCCACTTCTGCATACTGAGAGATGTGTCTTTGTACATTTGTAACCATTTGATATCTGAGCAATAGTGTCTCAGCCTAATAAAAGCTTCCTATAGTGCATTGGTATGGATTAAATACAGAAAATATTCTATTAGAATCAATATTGTATAAAATATGGGAAAAAATGAAAACATGTTATCTTGCCTCTAAACTTTGATTTATTGAAGTTTAATTGGGCAAGAAAAAGAATTGAATCTTGACCAATATTTAAACCAAAGGGAAAAGGGAAAAACAAAATAAAACCAAAGTTCTTTGTTTTGCATGGCTAAGCCATTCTGTTTATCTCTGTAAATAATATGATTTTCTTTTTGTTTTCCTTTTCCTTTCTCTTTAGAATTTTGTTAAAGAAATTCTAAAAGTTTTAAAAACACCTGCTTTTCACAATAAGCCATGAACACTACAATGACATTAGTTCCGTATTATTATTTTTTCTTTTTTCTTTCTTTTTTTTTTTTCCTTTTGGTATGGGAGATCAAAGATTTAAAGTCTTACTCTAAGATGTGTTTGCAGAAAAGTAACAGGGCAACAAGAAGAGAGTGTCTAGTCCAGCGTGGTGTATACTTGCAATTGTAACTGAGTCCACAAACAGCTGTTACAGCCTATGCAGCAGCAAGAGAGGCTCAGAGCTCTTACCCAGGAGCAGATGTTTACAAGAGAAGACATGATGGCCACCACTGCATCAGTGTCTGCAGAAGGAGGAAGCTCACTGTCTCGAGAGCAACTCCATGTGCTGTGAGGCTGGAAAGAAGCTAATTCAGTCTTCAACTCCTGGAGTTTCTTCTCTCCAGTTGAACTCGTTGGCAACAGGATACAGGTTTATGACCAGTTCAAGGTTCACTCCCTATATGTAATTATAGGAATTGTATGTGGAAATGGATTAACATATCCCTCTATGCCTAAAAGAAAATAAAAATGAAATATGTCTTCACATATTCCTCATAGCTGTCTGCCTCTTGTCTGCAATAGGATGTTCATGTACAAAAAGTGATTTTCTATAATAAAAAGTGAAAAAGTTAAAGATGTGATTGTCCATCCCTTTAGAAGTGGATTTTAAAGCAATAAGAGTACCTATACTTCTTCCTGTTGGGAGGGTACCCTGAGTTTTCAAGGTGTCTCTCTTCACTGATAGGGTTACAGTTCCCGCAGCTGACCTGTACACTACCCTTGGCTTTTAATTAAGAGGATACTTCATTTTTATCTTTCTTTACCTCACTTTAGATCATCATCTGAAATTATCTACGCATGATATTTCATAGGTATGTGCTTTCATTTAAAATAAAAATAAGCTGGCAATACATTGGAGGTGAGAAGTAACTTTTTGGCATAATTAGCTATCTGGCCATGGTGACTCAGGCATGTAATCCCAGCCATTAGTGAGGCTAAGGTAGGTGTGTCAGGAGTTCCAAACTAGTCTGAGCTACATCATGAGTTCTAAGCCAGCCTACAATACAGAGTGAAACCTCATTTCAAAAAGAAAAAATAACATTGAATCCACTTCTTTCCTGGCCACTCATGAATCCTCTTCACCAAACGTTGTAATATTACACATCCTCCCTTCACAGCTGGAAGCTCAGGGTTGAGTGTTCTGAGATCCAGGAGCACATTTCTGAAAAATTGATGCCAGAGGCCTTGACCCAGGCTGTTCTAGACCTCAGAGTTTCTCGGAATGTACTGCTTCAGGTTAATGAAATGGAAAGATAGTAATTTACATATCAGTTTTGGGGACCAAAAAGATGATAATTTTAAGATGCTATGTAATAGTATCACATAATTCTTCAACTATATATAAGTGAATGCACTTGAATTTTTTCCTTTTGATATTATAATATAATGGCATTTCTCCCAGTTGCTCCCTCCATATGCTCCCATATATCCCTCCCCACTCTACTTCAAATTCATGGCTTCTGTTTTTCATGAATTATTATTATATGCATGTATGAATACACACACACTCTCTCTTAATTCTAACCTATTCAGTCTGTATAATGCTACCAGTATATATGTTTTCTGGGTGGATTGTTTGGCACTAAACAACCATGCTACTCTTCCTTGGGGAAGGTCACCTCTTCTTCTCATTTCATTCAACATCACATTTTAAACATGCACATACTGCTCTCCTAGTTAAGTGGCTATAATAAGACATGAAGTAGATGTGTTGTTTCTCTGCTTATTGACTTTCTCACTATCTTGATAGAGATGTTGCTATAATTCTACACTCACAGATGAAGAGAAGCAGAATAAGTTTGTCTACAGTCATCAGTGAGGGCAAGTTGGTCCTGCATTTATGTCCAAGATTCCAAAGTTCAAGCTGTGCCTATTACATACTTACTATGTCACTTGTTAAAGTATACATCTCTCATTAGTGGTGAAGACTCCCAAGAAGACAGATTAAGATTCGGGATCCAATGTTTTTCTCTATTAAATATCAGATAAGATAATAATGTCAAATTAAATAAAGATAAGATAATAAATAAAAATAGAAGTTTTCTTCAGAAGACAAATTTTCATGTCATAAGCCCTACATCTAAGAAATCTGATAGTAACTAATGCTATCTTATTTTAAAATTTAATGCAGTGTACTTGGCAGTATATGCATCCCAAAAGAATGCATTTCATTTAAAAGTGGATGCGTTTCTTATGTAAGCTTTTTTATAAAACCTATCCATAAAATACACTTTATTAGGGAACCACGAAGGCAGAAACATGGAGCACATTTTCCCTCGGTTCTCTGCTCACCAATTCGTCATTCTTATTCAAATCCAATTCATTTCCCCCTAAATTGCCTTCCTCGTTTTTCCTTATAAATGCCTTTTACATGCAAAAATATGCACTGGAAAATGAATTTATTGACACAAAACTTTAAAAGCACGTCCCGTGCTTGGGTTATTTGTCTTGTTAGCGCCTCTGGAGAAGGTTTTACTTTGTAACAGGAAGCCAGCAGAATGTGAGAAAAGATTTCCAGTTATCTGTATAGATGCACGAACATGTATGTCAATACACATACATACACACACACACACACACACACACACACACACACACACGGTGAAAGGACATTTTAATCTTATTGTCAGGATGAGAACAGGATTTGATTACCAAAAGAGACATAATCACAACATAGGAAGCAGAAAAGGGGTGAAGGTAATCGTGATTCTTTGATGGGTGGTAATCCACAATGGTTCAAGGCAACTCAAGGGCAGCAGTGCAATAAAATATATATAACTAAACATAATTGTGTCAACTTCATACCACCAATAAGCATGCAAGGGCATCAGTGTCCTCAATTAATGTTAAGATCTCAAAAAAATGTCTTGTATTCTGGACATCCAGTGCTATGGCATCCAAAAAGGAAACTTTTGATAAATTATGCTTCTGGAAGTTGTCACTACCCTGTTTGGACTATTTGGCAGCCAAATAACCAAAGTGAAATCTCAAATATTCTAATACATGTTTTCCTTATGATTCATTCTTTGGAGTAGGCCATGGTAAATTGAGCTTAATTAGCAGTTGACAGGATGTGCCTGGATTTACAAAGAGATGAGAAGTTCACTTCCACAGAACACAGTAGGTGGAATTAGACAGTTACCCCTGGTGTTTTGAATTCTCACCAGCAGGGAAACCACAGTTCTTTAAACAGAAGATAGTTACTACTAGAAATTTTGCTTTGTGACACTCTCCTTAAAGTGGATGATTACGGAAATAGAATGTTTCTGTTAAGAAAGGGTTTAGTTCTGAGCAACTGGGTCATTCCACAGATGTTGAGCGATTTCTGAAAACTCCCTTTACTCTGAAACTTTAGGGTTCCTTCTCTAAGTGTAGGCAACTACCAGGGAGTTCCTCCCCCTTGGTTTGATGGTCTTTGTCCACTGCCAGCTTCAAAATAGCCATTAAAGGGAAAAAAGGGCATCGTTTATTGGATCTTATTTCCAGAGAAACACATTTTAGGTTCAGGTACAATAATAACCTGCCTCTCATTTCTCTTGATCTGGAGGCCTTTGTTTTTCATATTTAATCGTTGTATCCACATCATTTACATAATAAAGTCCTTTTCTTCACATTTGAAACAGCCTCAGGTAAACAACAAATTCATCTCCCCACATATTTCTCGATGATGAACTATTTTAGAAAAATGTGACTCAAACATCTCCTGCACTAGCTTTGTTATTCTTTCTTTCACTCGGTTTAATTTTTCTTGAATAAACTCACTGTATTATGAAATACATATTCCAAGATTTTCAGCACCCTAATATTATGTTCTTGTTGACTTGATGACAGTAATAATAAATATTATTGGTGCACAAAGGATACTGGAGAAATGTTCTTGTTTTGTGAGGTTTCTGTAACACAGAAGGTGTGATGCTTGAATTAGCAGCTTCAGAGTCTTTGTCCAGTTGCTCCTAAAATCCAGATGGGGAGTATCTTCTGTGTCTTCAGTCTCCTTGCTGCCTACCCTTACCACAACTCATAGAGCCCCACTCTTAAAGTCAGAAGAAATGATCTTCCCCAGAGATGAGCACTCTGACTGCTTATCCAATACCTAGTGGTCAGCCCTAAAGTCAGATACAGGCAAGTAACAATAAATGAACTGAGCTGATTTAGGCTTGTGTGTGTGTGTGTGTGTGTGTGTGTGTGTGTGTGTGTGTGTGTGTGCAAGCATAACAAAGAAAAAGAGGGCATGATTTCTGGGAGATAGAGGGTGTGCATGGGAGGAGTTGGTGGAAGGAAAGGGAAGGGGAAATGATGTAATTGCTCTTTAATTTTAAATGTTTGCTTAACATATTCTAGCTTTTGATCCAATAGGGCAGTCACATTGCTGCAAATGAATTGAAATGGGCTTTAACAGTACATTTTGTTTTCTCTTTTAAAAATGAAAGACCAGAATAGAGCAACTGAGGTTTAGAAAGATGAGTGGGTATAGAGAGGGAACTGTTAGATTATGAATCCGGCCTCACAATCAGCCAGAAATCTAAGCTGTAAATCATGTGAATGTGTAACCACAAGTAATTGAGCATTTGATATATGATGGACTTTGAGATGAATCATGCAGTTATACTGACGTCACAAGTCTGCACAGTCTTTGATATCTGACCCAGGTTTACAATATCGGTCTTTCTCATCAATCCCACTCTGTGCAGATTCCAAAACACTCCTTTCTAATTTCAACATATTTGTAGAAAGGATTCTGTCCTAGAGCAGAACAAAGGTAGAACAAATGGCCATACCAGGTCAGGTGCAAACCCACAGCTCCATGAGATGTCCACCCATGATCACCTAAGCCCAATCCCCTGACTCCCAGATGACCTACAGATGTGTGTAATACATTAATAAATGATCCTGTTCTAGCACACTGAGGTTTGAGTCTGTTGTTACTCAGTAATAGATAATTCATATTTGCCTTTTGAGGCAACTGAGTTTGCAATAAACAAACATTAATTTTTTTCAACATTGATGTATATTTTAATGACTTCAAAGGGATGAGTCCTTTTGTACTTTGAAAATATTTACATTTTCACTGAACTTTCTGGAACCAATACTTACTTACTACCTATGGCTCTATGCTATGATTATACTTTTGAATTAACATTTAAAGTCAGTTTTATTCTTACCAGATAACTATCAAGACATCTGTCTACATAAAAACAGTATGTGATAGGGATGTATGTGACTAGCCTTGCTGTGACTTGTATTTGTCCCTTTTCATTGTTCCAAATGTTCATTATTCAAGGTAGTTGTGTATAATTGCTCTCTTTATCTGCCCACATAATTACATGCCAATACCTTTCCTCAAATTAGAAATTATATTCAGCTCAGATATTCTGCTGACACCACTCTCCTCACTAAATGTCAGAGTCTCAAGAAAATATTCTCAGCTCAAAAGGCCTAATTAGGTTTTCAGTAATTCATGCCATTGGTCATTAGAATAGTCACACAAATCAGCATGCACTCAGGTCCCCAACCACTAAATCCAGACATGAGGCTAAAAGATCACAGGTGAAAATCTTAAAAGAACTTTCAGTAGTTTCCCCATTGCTTTTGTTAACCTTTTCCTTATAGTTTCACATGTCAGGTACGATCTCTAATCCTATAAAATTGCCCAATGGTAAGATTCATGAAAGGGGTGGGAAAAAATAAAGATAGCACTGTTTAAAAACAAGTAACTGTAAAAGAGCTGTAAAACATGCCTACACGAGGGTAAACTCTCACCAAATGTCCCAAAATGCTCTGTCCTTCTATCACATCCTAGATAACATAATGGTGGTGTTGGTGTGAGGGCAGAGAACAGGATTTGTCTTTTAGTGTCCTCAAATGGCTATTCTTAAGGGACACATAAGTTTATTGATTGAACAGAAAGGGATAGGCTTTAGAAATTAGTAGCCTTTGGGTCAGTAGTGAGACCTGGGGTGTAACACCCAAACCTTGCCCTTTTGTTTCAACATCTACAGAAAAGCAGCAAGCCTAACAACATCAGACTTTGTCCTTTTTAGAATACAAATGACCCAAAATCTCTTACTCCCTGTACATTGTCCAGTTGTCAGTCCTTGCTGGATAATGTACAAGGATAAGAGGTCTAGGAACACTCAGTCCTGAATGGGATTTCTTTATTGGTTTCTTCCAGACATGAAAAGACTGATGCACATCTGAATGTGTAGAGACTGTTGCAGCTGTGGCAGCATGTATGGGGCCTGCACAGGACCAAGCCAAATGGGGTCCCAATACTGAGAAACTGAAGTGGAAACCATACCTCATCCCTATCCAAGAAGCTATCTCTAAGAGACAACTGCTTGTCAAGGAAAAGTTCATTTCCTCAATCAGAGTCTTGCTGGCTGTATAATAGACACATAAAGGTAGACTCCCGTGCCCACAAGGAGATGGTCAACACAAAACAAACTCAAAGGTATCCTTGGACATTACTTGTCTCATAATATTTGTTGAGGAATGTTTTACCTTGTTAGTCTGTTATTTGTATATTATACTTTCTGATTTTATGTTTTATGGATTTTTTGTTTGTTTTTGTTTAGGGTTTTGGGTATGTATGTGTTTATTCTCATTTTTTTGTTTTTCAAAATTATGGTTTGTTTTGTTTTCTAAAAACA
This sequence comes from Cricetiscus sungorus, assembly GCA_030556225.1. Taxonomy (NCBI): domain Eukaryota; kingdom Metazoa; phylum Chordata; class Mammalia; order Rodentia; family Cricetidae; genus Cricetiscus; species Cricetiscus sungorus. The sequence continues at coordinate 29,844,564 of JANBXA010000651.1, read as the reverse complement.
GAGAGAGAAAGGGTTGGAGATGGATGGGTTGGGAGATTTTTAGGCTCTGAGAGAATATGAAACCATAGCTAGATTATATACATATGAAGAAATTATTTTCAATAAAAAATAAAAGAATACAAAAACTAAGCTAAAAAGAGAACAGCTCCTCTGATAATGGCAGAACAAGATGCTAATCTGTGGGTACAGAAGAGTGTCCTTAGGACACTATGTTTCTTCCTCACTGGGAATGCTAATCACGCTGCTGGGGAGACACCAAGGCCAACAGTAGACACCCAACAAGAAGTGAATCCAGTGATATTTTATCTCAAATTGCTTTACTTGAGCATTTTTTTGTCTTAATTGGTGTTTTACTTACATATTTTGGTTTCTCTCTCTCTCTCTCTCTGAGTGTGTGTGTGTGTGTGTGTGTGTGTGTGTGTGTGTGTGTGTGTGTGTTGGCTTGCTTGTTTTTGTTTTATCTGCATGTTTTTGTTTTTGTTTTTGTTTTTGAAGAGAGAAAGGGTTTGGAATTCACTGGGTGGGAAGGATCTGGGGATGAGTAAAGCATGATCAGAATTTTTTTCAATGAAAAGGAAGAATGCATGTGCATATATTAGAGAGAAAGTGACTCTAGAGTTCACTCTGAAGCACGGTCTAGAAAAAGAGAAACACAACTCACCAGAGAAGATAGGTTCTTAAAGGGGCTTAAGCCCCTTTTCCTGTAGTGGAAAGCTGTGTCAGAGAAGTGCTGATTTCATAGTGGTAACTATTCTCCATGATTCTTGCGCAAATGTCAGCCTAGCTCTTCAAAATGATTCCTGGAAACGATTTCAGCAAACAAACAGTCCTGATTTTAGCTGACGTTAAGACTAATTTGCTGTTGGCCACTAAGGTCAAAGTTTGTCCTAGGTAAAGAGATGACAGTATGTTCTTCATTATAGGTACTCATTACATAGGTCAGCTCCTCTACTTTGCTCTCTGCTGTAATTAACAATAATGTGACCATATGAGACTCAGTACAGCTAACATTCATGGAGGGCCAAGGTATGAGGTTTCCTTTCATTTCTTCTAGTTGAGTTTCTGGCTTCCTCTGGAGCCTATTCCACACAGTTATATTGTCTTGTGTGCTGAGTTCTGGGAAAACGTGATAGAACAGAGCTAATAAGAGATGTTATTCTGTAAATATGTTTCTCATACTGGCTAATGAATAAAGCACTGTGGCCAACGGGGAAGCAAGATAGGTGGGTCTAGGAGACAAGGAGGAAAAAGGAAGTAGTTAGGAGGAGTCAGCATGGAGAGCTCCGAGAGGTAGGACGCCAGCACCGCTCTGGCTGGTAAGATGAGCCACGTGAAAATACTTAGAATAGTAGAAATGGGTTAATTATTAAGAAAGAGCTAGCCAATAAGGAATTAGGAAATGGCCAACAGATTTATATCAAATACAGAATCTCAGCATGTTATTGGGGGCTGGCATGACGGCGGGACCAGACCACCAGACCAGACCGGCAGTGTCAGGGAAAACGTTCTCTTAACATAATGGTGTCAGAAGTGGGACTGAGAACTTTCACTTAAAACTTAACAAAAGCTTAAAAAATAGTTTTAGAAACAAAAGAACAGAGACTAGCAGGACTTCTTGGTAGCAGCAATTTTCTCCGTTAAACTTTGTTTTGATAGAGACAGATTTGCATGGCTCATTTAAGGGAGGTTTCCAAAATTACCATAAGCGGCAAAAAACTGCCTTGCTTTTAAAGAGCTCTGCTAACAATTCATTGATGTTTATGAGAGCTGGCAATGAAGGTATACAATGTGTTTTAAAATATACGTAGGCTTGGGAGAGAAAAAGAAAAGAAATAAAATGGTTTTAAAAAGACAGAGTGTGGCTGGGTGTGGTGGCACATGCCTTTAATCCCAGCACTTGGGAGAAGAGGCAAACAGATCTCTGTGATTTCAAAGTAAACCTGGTAGGCAAAGTAAATTCCAGGACAGATAAGTTACACAGAGAAACCCTGTCTCAAAATATGTAAAAGTATAAATGGAAGAAATAGAGTAATAAAAAAGCCACATAAAGATGGAAAGCACAGAGAAACCTTGGATATTGTACACTGTTCTGTTATCTTTAAATTGTTTAACTGCTGAGGAAATAACAACTACTGATAAAAGAAATGCTGCTGGATTAATTCAATTTATATATTTTAAAAATGCTTTGACTCCAAAATTTAAGTTCAAGGACAAGTTACTGGGGAAAAAGATTTCTAATTTTGTTTCCACAGAAAATGAAAAGCTGTGGTTTCCTTCCAGACAAATGTGGTTTGATCAAGCAAGACCCCCTGAAGCTTTGTCAATGGGACAAAGCAGCCTTGCAGACTACAGCCAAGATTTCTGCCTTTTCTTGGGATCCCCCATGACAGCACCCCCTACCAGCAGGAAGCAGTTTGGAAAGAACGACCCAAATTCCCAAATATTGTTTACAAATGTTTGTTTTCATTTAAATGGGCTTGGTTATAAATGGTTAATGACCACAAGCAATCTTTTTAAAGGTAAAAAGGGAATTATGGCATATATATGGATGCTTTGTTTTGGAATGGATTTTCATTTATTGATATTAAGGTCAATTTGTGATAAGTATATTTCTCCTCTTGTTTAAGCATTATGTTTATATAGCTCATTTAGAATGTAATGTTTAGTTTAACACAGAGTATAGATACTTACCTATAATAGTCAAAACTTGTAGTTAACTTAGGATTTCTAGATATACAGAGATATATTTGAGATGAATAGACATTCTTCAAACCTTTCAAAGACCTACAGAACATGGCATTTAAAATGGTTTAGGGTTTTTCTTGACAATGAGGCACAATTTCTCCTGGTAACACCACCTGCGTCAGAAAGGAAGATGGGCATCGAAGAAATGTGTTATGGAGTCTGCTTCTAATATGGCAAGACTAGCCATTTGAGCAAGGTACTTCTCTTGTCTAGACTGTTTGACTTTATGCTGTAGAAACTGGACATGCAGGACCCACAGAAAGGTGACTGCTGAAACAAGATGGACAGTACTACAGGGTTTCTGCTTCATGAAAGAGTCTTCCAGACACACTATGGCCTATGGGCTGAAGATGGAACATTACAGAAGAACTTTGGGTGACTGACCAGGCAGTGAATTGTCTCTGTCATTCTAGAGTTTATATATTACCCTTCTGTAGTCTTTGAAGGAATTGAAGACATATAGTTATGGTTATAGTTTTCTTTAGTTAGGGTTAAAGATAAGTTACATATAGGACTTTAGACTCACAAAGATAGGATAGATGATATTTTCTTTAAGTCTTACAAAATGTTAATGGAGTAAATATTGTTAACTGTGATTCTTATTTGATAACTGTTGTGTGATATATTTTGCTATGTTAAGGTTAAAACCTTTCTTTTATTTTAGACAGAAAAGAGGAGATGATGGGAAATGTTATTCTATAAATATGTTTCTCATACTGGTTAATGAATATAGCACTGTGGCCAATGGGAAAGCAAAAATAGGTGGGTCTGGGAGACAAGGAGGAAAGAGGAAGTTGTTAGGAGGAGTCAACCTAGAGAGCCCAGAGAGGTGGCACCGCCAGTGCCGCTCTGGCCGGTAAGATGAGCCACGTGGAAATACTTAGAATAGTAGAATAATCAAGACAGAGCTAGCCGATAAGGAATTAGGAACTGGCTAACAGATTTATATCAAATACAGAGTCTCTGCAGGTTATCTGGGGCCGGCGGGGCGATGGGTCCAGGCAGGCTGGCGGAAAACAGTACATGCTACACAGAGCAGCTTTAACTTTACAGGGCAAAAACCTTGAAGGCACCAGTAAATAAGAATCCCCCTTGCTTTTTTCTCTTGTCCTTCTTCATTCCCCAGGCTCCCACCATAGAAGACTGACGCTTCACACATGAGGAAGGAGAATGGAGAAAACAGTCAAGATTCCTTTCTTTGCCAGACACCAAGAGAAAAATGAACAAAAGGAAGCTGTTCGTTGTGTTGAGGTTTATGCTACTGGTTAACATATGGCCTGGCAAGCAAAGATTTCATAATATCATTTGACTATGGAACTCATATTATCCGTGAGAGATGCAGAAATCTGTGAGCTCCCCAGGTTTCCACCCAGGGAAGGAGTTCAAAAAAAAGTATTCTTATTGGGTTTCTGTTTATTTGAACTAAAAGTCAAGTAAAACAGTGTCTCTTTTACCACATTATTACATTTACAGATATACTGAAAAAAGAAAAAAATGAGTAGCTGAGATATAGCATCCATAAGACAGCAGATCATTTCAAAAAAAAAAAAATAGGTCATTGTAGAAAATACTGTGCTAAAGGAATCTCTTTCTGGACCTTCCTTTTATCTTTCAAGTCTTATTCAAGTCTTATACATACACCAGCTAGAGAATGGCACAGATATCTGATCAATACTATGACTAACAAGATAGTTTTCCTATTGTGGGTGTTACAAATTCTAGTTTGTAGTGAATCAATCTTCTATTGTGACTTAATATGTAACTTAGTCTTATAGAATCCTTGTCCTCACAGTCAATGATAGTGATTTAAAGGAGTTGTTGTCTAAGTCAATGTGAGTCCATGCTTGGTTTGATTAGAAAAGGCATTATAAGGCAATTTAATCTTAAATCCAGTAAAGATTGAATTTTTTCAGAGTTAAAATAACACATGGCTAGAATCTCCTTCCTTGACCGTCCCTTTATCCCAGACAGTGTATAATTAACATGCAAGGACAATCATTCCAAATGCAAATATTAATACCAATGACACACCTCTCCCCTAGAAGCTAGCAACTTTAATCCCTTATTATTAATTTGATTAATGCAGACTACAGTATGTGACTGCAGAGGGACAGAGGCAAACCAAGGTGAGAACACCGAGTCATTTAAATTTAAATTGCTGAGGAATTATGTACTCTTCAGCATGTGAGATCAAGCAAAGGAAAAACTATCCTTGTGGAGAATAATAGATATTTTTCTAAATAGGAATATGGGGAAATACTTGCAAGTTCAAAATGACTGTGTGCATTCTTGTTCTTTAAGGATTTAAGAGAGGAAAAATAAAATGTGTAATACCTGACTGCCAGCAAAGGCAGTTTAACTGGCCAAGAATCCACATGATAAAGGAAAAGGTCATTTGGGCTACAAACAACACCCTGGAGACATATAACAAAGATAATTATAAATCTCATTTATTCTTCATTTTCTGTGTAAATGGCCTTTTATATTTCTCTGCCATCATCTTAAGTAGACAGAGGATTTTCCTTCTTCACCTTGAGGAATAGAGTTTATAAATGATAGCTCGCACTGTACTCTGGTTTTTAAAAGTAGTATGTATGTGCATACTCACATTCAGGTAATATGTGAAAACAAGAATTTCAATTCAAACATAAACTTTCTGAAGAGTCTAAGACAGTAGTTAGAAAAACGGCAATTTATTTCAAAATTTGTTGAAATATTTCAAATTTGTCCACCTGTTTGTTCATCTAAAATGTCCTCCATTTCCCAGTAATCATTTTTTTATAATTTTAATCATCTTTCTATAAAAACCAAACACCATGAATATGTAGTCTTCATTTATTTTTTTAAGGTTTATTGTGTTATTTTATGTGTGTGAGTGTTTTGACTGCATGTATATATAAGCACCACGTGAGTACCTGTTGTCCACAGAGGTCAGCAAGGGCAACTGATCCCTAGAACTAGAGTTACAGATGTCTGGAAACAGTGCTAGTGATCAAACCCAGGTCCCCTATAAGAGGAACAAATCCAACAACAGCTGAGTCAGCTCTCCAACCTGTGGTCATTGTTTTATTTTATGTGGCTTTCCAAACTCTAATATCTGGTTTATAATGTATACTCAATATAGCATGTGAAGGACAGGAGAGGAGGGAATAGGAAAGGTGGGAGAGAGTGGTACATTGTTGCATGATACCCAGTTGAAGAGGGTCAGTTGTGCAGTATACTAACATGATTCTACCTCTACAAACCTTATGATAGTTAGCCATTTTTTTTTACTATACTATTTCAGCTTCTGAAGGCAATTATTTTTCATCCTTACAATGCATCATTGCTATAACTGAGATTCTAGTTCTGGTTGATGACCTCTTACTTTGCTGACAGCAGCCATGAAGACATAACTGTTTTATATGTAAGCATCAAAAGTTTCAACACTGAAACTTGAAAAATGAATTCTGAGTACATTGCAAATGAAATCAGGAATGCTATTGCCTTATGCAAGCTATATGGAGCTCAAGGGCGAAATAGCTCTATTTCATTATAAAATTGACTTAGAAACCTAGCAATAATGAACTTCATTTACATTTTGCCCTATGATAAGACAAAGGAAAATGTGCAAAGAAACTCAGACTTTGGTAGCTATTTATTAAAAAGCAAAGTAGAAAATTCATACTTTGGATTTTAAGAAATTTTAGGAATTCTTAGGCACCCGACTCTGCAAATCTGATTTATTTTAGGATACTTTCTTCACTTAGACATTTTGTTTTTTTGTACTTTGTCTTATTTAAGATATTTGAAAAAGATAGGGTATATCCCATCAACAGATCTTATTTCCATAATATTGAGGAGTGGTAGCATCTTCAATAGATGGGATTTAGATGAGTTTCTCAGGTTATGGAGTGTGCCCTAATTGGCTTGTGGGATCCTAGCGTCTCTCTCTCCCTTGCTACCTCTCTTTCCTTCTCCCTTTATCTATCATCCTCTCCCTGATTCAGAAACTTACTATGTGCACTTTTGGTCTGTTATATGAAAACTGCCACAATGTGTTGCTTTACTAGCAACAGAGCCAACCAATGTGACTAGAAGCTCCAAAATAATGAGGTAAATAAAGCTTGCATTTTTAAGATGCTGACCTCCCTGTTTCTGTTATAATAATAAGCTGCAGATATCCCATATAGAGAGGATTCACAACCTTCTTGCAGTTAGGAGGGCTAATAGATCTAAAATCTGTAGAGATTGCTAACAGGCTGCTAACTCAGGGAAGAGTCCCCTATCTAGGGGACAGAAATTTCTATTTTGTTATCTCCAAGGAGCATTGATTGATTGTTTATTGTTGTTCTTTTTTTGGTTGGTTTTTTGTTTTGTTTTTTTTGTTTTTGTTTTTTGTTTTTTTGGCTATGACTGCTCTATTGACTTTATGTCAGAAGAAGACATCAGATCCCACTATAGGTGGTTGTGGGCAAACATGTGGTTGCTGGGAATTGATCTCAGGATTTTTTTAGGAAGAGCAGCCAGTGCTCATAACCACCAAGTCATCTCTCCAGTCCTAGCACTGATTGTCTTATGCAGAAAACCCTACATTTTGCTCTTAAGACTTTGATCCTATGAGATGACACCTAGTCACTACTTTCTCTGGGTTACATTTATAGATATAATTGTAGGTATCAAGTACCTTCACAGCAAGGAGTGACCACACAATGCAATGAAGTCAACTGCATCATTATGCTAACTGTCACATATTACAGAAGTATTTTCCCTAACAACTACCTTTTGACATTGACCATTCAAATCTTGTCTGCAGAAAGAATTCAAATATTTGTTGAGTTTAATAGGCATTTATTTAACAGCATTATCCATTTTTACAGAGCCTTCTGAGAACTCCTAAACCTTAGTGCTCTTAGGAACAATGCAATCAGAATAGAAATGATTTGTTTAATATTGATAATTCATTAAGTTACTTCTGAAGTTTATTCATAATCACACTTTGCATGATTTTTTTTGCCATCATAGATCCAAGGAGAATGAACACTTGCATATTAACAGAAGCTTTTGGTTGCTCTAACAAGTTTCTGTCACTTTGGAATATCTTTTGAACTCCAAAGTAAAAAAATCATATGTTATTTCTTCTATGGTAATTATAAATAGTTCAATTTGAAGGAACATTCTCACAAAATACCCGTGTGAATTTTCTTTCCATGGAACAATTCTATAGAGCTGTAGAGGTCAGGCATTGGTGATACATACCTTTAATCTCAGCATACAGAAGCACAGAGGTGGTGGTGCTCACCTTTAATCTTAAAACTCAGAATTAAGAGGTAGACAGATCTCTGAGTCCAAGGCCACCAAGTTCTACAAAAAATAGAGCCAGCCCTAAAGAAAAACAGCTCACACAAAGTTGATTTCAGCACCTGTGATTATTTGCCTTTAATCCCAGTACTAGAGGGGTATAAATGTTAGGAGCAGGGTCTTCAGTAGTCAGTACCAAGTATTCATTCTGCAGCCACATTGAAGATAGGAAGACACTGACATTTTAGGATTCTGCAGCTACATTGAGGAGAGGTTACAATCTGAGGTTTGGTGGAACCAGGATTGCTTTTCAGCCTGGGGTAGAGTAAGAGCTAGTGTCCAGTTGCTTTTGTTTTTCTGATATTCAGCTTCAAGCTTGAACCCCAATATCAGTCTCTGGGTCTTTTATTTATTGTGCAACAATAAAAATACTTCAACTGAAGTATTGGTAATATCAAAATTCTACAAAATAAAAGTGTGTCAGATGTAATTTAAATAGAAAGCTTGATTGTTTAATTTCATTTTATTTCACCTCAATTTTTAAATAACAAGGTGTGGTAAATAGCCATAGTCTTCCAAAGTACTCCGAAATAAAAAATCCCTTAGGAGAAAAGAGCCGCATATTATCATAAATAATTGGGAACGACTGTTACACATCCACCCTTGAAAGATTTGTCTAAAATGACTAGCACCTAACCACTTGGATTAATTTTTCAGCTTCATTTTACTTTTTATAAGATTCTAGTTAGCACATAAAACTGACAAAAGAAAGCCAGAACAAAGACTATGCCTGTGAGGGAGGGCTCTGTTTTTCTTCTAAAGGCAAGGGCAAGAGTGTGTGAATCAGTGTTTGCAAAGGTGGCATTTCTGAAATAATTGAGACAGCGGGAGAATCATGCTCAAGCTGCTATTCACAGTTCTCCCTGTAGCCAGGGGGAGGAATCCTTAGCAGCCAAAGGAAAGCACATTCTGGCTTCTATGCTAAGGGCTTCTACTAGCTCATCCCTAGCCTGTCCCTGTTCCAAACTGTAGTGAAACAGAAGTTCCTTGAGATCAAACAATTCTCGTAAATGACAAGTCAAAACATCCTGTGAAACATTCTAAAGGAATAACACAATAAACAGAGACAATAGGAGGACTCTGTGGCACTCCTGTAACAGCTGTCCTAGATTTTGTCCTCTCTGTGGAGAGACTATATAACCTCCCACTTCGCCATCATACAAAAGGCCTCTGTGCCCCTCTATTGGGGAAGGACTGCTCCCACTGTTCTCACTGTAGTTTTCAGGTTGTCTAGCAGTTCATTGATTTACATGACTCTCTGGCTAACCTGGATGTGTTTAACACCCAATGCCTCCACTCCAGAAATGGAAACTTTTTCTGCTAAGAGAGAGCTAGCCAGCTAAAAATGAGCTCTCTTAACTAGGATGAATAGTAATGAGTATCGTCCAGCTAACTCTGCCTCCCTTATTCTCTCAAGCAGCTAGCAGACAAAGGCAACAGCTCAGCTTCTCTCTATGTCAATCCTCACTGAGCCTCACTGAGCTTAGTCAGGTCTACAAAGATCAGTAGGAGCCAAGGAAGGTCCTGTCTTTTTTTTTTTTTTTTTTTTTTTCTACTACCAGAGAATTTCCAGATGCAAACTATATTTCCCAAGGAGGCTCCCACCCCAAGCATAAGGAGTTATACTGCTGGAGTTATTTCCACAACCACTGGCTCATCTAAGTTATGTCAAATCTACTGAAAGTAGCATCATGCAGTGGCGGGGGTGGGGGTAGGGAGGTGGGGAGTGGTAGCTAGGAAAGAGACAGAAGAAAAACAGTCCAAAGGTAAGAGTAAGAATTTATGCTGGAGGTATATCCAGAAAATTCACTAAGCAAGCCTCTTTGGGTAGCAGAATATTAAGTAGCACAGTGTACCAGTTATACACTAGACATTCCCTACTCACACTGTCATTGGGACCTTAGTAATCCTTTGCTGTTGTGTGTTTCTACCTCCACATTACAATAAAGAGACATGAGATTTAAATGATGTAAAGCCACAAGAACTACATCACACTGTCAAAGCTGTATCCAACAGCTGTGTTTTGCCTCAAAGATCACACTTTCTCTTGGGAAGATAAGATTCACATTATGATGCATTAGAATCCTGTGACTAAATAGTAGAAATAAATGTCAATACTTTAAATCTTGAGACTGATTGGAATTTTCCAGTCAGCAAACCTGAACATTGAGATTATAATTGGCTTTCAAGATAAACATGAATGGTAGGGCATTTTTTGGCACAGAGTTGTACTGATTAGCTTTTGAGGGCCGTGTGAGGTCATGAAACTGCAGGAAATGGACCAGTTAAGGACGTGATCATATGTGTCCAGCAAACATCCTAAGTCGGCTGGCAGCATCAGTCCAGACACTTGATTTGCGCTTCTTCTCTTCTCCAGAGAAACAACGGTCAGTTGAATGTAGGCAATAAAGTATCCCTATCTGCTAACAGCACATTCCAGGGACCACTTGTGTGGCCATCGACAGCAGCTGCTGCTTGGAAGGAGATAATGAGTGCCCATCAATCACTCAGAATAGGAAGTGATGTCTGGCGTTACAGCCCACTTATTCAAGCATAGCATCCTTTCCTGTAGACTGAAGACTCCTGCAGAAGAAATTTAGCAGGAAATGACAAAAAAAATTCCCAGATACTTAACATTAACCCCTTATAAGAATTCCATGAGGTTAAATATTACAGCCCTATTTATAGCCCTCATTCCAAGGCTGGCTCACTATACTAGGCTCATATTGTGTAAGCTTCAGCACCAAGGTCATCTGCTACCTTGGATGTCAACAGTAGCATCCTTAATAGAAGAATGACATGAAGCAGTGGCAGCAACAGTCATCCTTTTCGTCACATTTCCATGTCCCCAATGTTATGTAAAGACTAGCTCCTTTAAAATAAATTATGCCTTAAGTTATGAGGAATTTTACCCTTTCACTCCTGAGGTTGAAGTTAGTGAGTTCATCTGTGTATAGTACTGGATACAGGTATAAGTTGCCTGTATGATCTGATAGTGTCAGCCAAGGAATGCATCTACTGAGTAGTGATTTCATTATTGAAATTAAATAAAGGAGAAAATACTTTTAGCTAAAATCTGCAGTGTCAATGGAAATGTGTAGCTTTATCCAACTTTTCATCTTATTCTTGAGCCTACAAATATGCTATTGGGCAAAGTTGTCTCTGGGATATTGCTTTTTGTTTGTATATATCCTGGTTTTATTAATTTATCACTAATCATATTACCACAGATTATTTCCTGTAAGGCTATATTATATAATATATATATACATATTATGTGTGTGTGTGTGTGTGTGTGTGTGTGTGTGTGTGTGTGTGTGTACATGAAGTGAACCCTTACTTGGACTACACTACAGATACTTGAATGAAGTTGCACATATAACAATGCTCAGGGAACTGTGGAAACTATTGCCAGGAATAGAAGACCAAAAAGACTCTCTTCAAAGGAGATTTTCCTTATCATTCTATCACAAACCAGGTCATCACTCAGAGAAAGGATTAAATAATGTCTTTCTTTGCTCTTTATTGGATAAGGTTGAGTAGATGTAGCACTTCTTAGGTCACTGTGTATTTTTCTACTGTCAACTCTGTTTGCACTCAGTTACATCAATTATTATTATTCAATTAAAGCCGTACCACAGGCTGGGTGCCACACTTAGATATATTTGTCATTTCTTTCCTATTCTGAAGCTACCTTCTGTTCAGAGATGAGAACATTCCCAAAGGTAAAGAGCCAGCACCCCTCTGAGATTCCATCCATGAAATTGATTTTTATTTCCATTCTCAACTTGCCCTCAAAACACAGATGCTGTGCTTAAAAGACAAATTGATCATTTTATTTCAATTGCACACAGATGATGTTGAGAAAGTGAGGAGACCCTGAGCCATTAGAACTCAATACTTGGCAGAAAGTGATCTGCTTATGAATTAAAATGAGAAACTCAAACCTCTCACTGTTTCTCATTGTAACACTAATAAGAAAAAAATGTATCTAAAATGCTACAGTATTGAACATCAAATTCATTCCAATGAACCTAATTCTATTGCACTGTTTATAAGATTAGCCTTGCCATTTACATTAGAAGCCTTTAGTCCTACTTACTAATAATTCAAATATATTTTCCTTTACCACAAGCCATAAGTGAAACACCATAATCATGAAAGCCAATAGGTCTGATTCCTGCTTCTACCATATACTACATGAAACCATTTACTGTTAAAATCATTTATGTATTTGTGTGGTTTAATAACTTCTTTCTCATACAGTTTTTTCTTATTTTCAAATAAGTGGCATTTGGAATATTTACAGTGACTGAAAACTGATGAAGAGTAGAAAATCCAAACAGACCAGAGAGACAGAGAGAAAATCTCTACATATCATATCCCTCAGCTTTTAATTGCTCTTTCTAAAAACATTCACTCTGTTCCAATTTTTGTGCCTTTCTCCATGCTTGGCAATATGTGGAATCAATAGAAATCAATACATAGGACTGATTCTCAGATAGAAACATACGAAAGCAGAGCACAGAAGTTCACAGCTCACAAAAGTTTCAGACCAAGGAACATGAGTTTACTGTCAGCCTGGGCTATACAGAAAAACCCGTTATCAAAAAGAAAGTGAGAACTAATTACAATAAAAAAACCAATCAGGATAAGTAACAATGCAGAGTAAGTAGGAGCTTTTTGAGAATAAAGTATTTTGAGAACATTTACAGTAGGGAGAAACAAATGGAATCTGGTTAAGAAATAACAAGAACTTGGCTACTCCAAAGGGGATGTGAAAGTTCTAGAGAGGTGAAGGCAAGAAAGGAAACAAAAATGCATCTGTATTCAGGGGAGGGGTTGGGAGTACATGGATCTCTGGACCAGGTAACAAGGGGCTATGAGTGTGGAGACTTAGGTCTGCATAGTCTCTCCACTCATAGGCAATAGATAAACTAAAATGATCTCATAAATTTTCCTCAATCCCTTGTGCACATGATTTCTTTCCTTTTAGAATAGACTGGTTTTTGTAAAGCATTTCAAGTTTGTAAGAAAATAGTACAAAAAAGTACAGAATTGTCTATAGCCTTATACCTTTACTTGGTATTCTAGCACAGCTTCTCCTAGTATTAGTTCTTCTTTAATTTCTTTCTATTTTATTTTTATCAAATTATCATACAAAGTAATGAAACTCTGCATTTTTGCATATATGTCATATTTTATTCTACTTATTTTTTATATTTTTGAAATTAATATAAATTATTTTTCCCTTTTCTTTCCTTCACTCAGACCTTCCAACTTACTCCACTGTTACTCTCTTTCAAATTCATGGCCGTATTTTCTTTAATTTAAGCTACACACATATATTTAACTACATTTGTATCCCTAAAAACATAAATGAAACTTGCTCAGTCTGTATGATGCTACATGTATGTATGCCTTCAGGGCTGACTATTTAGTATTGGATAAGCAACTGGTGTGCTCTCCTTTGGGGGAAGACTTTTCTTTTTAACTACACCCAGCATTCCTTAGGTGCTTAGTAGTTCTTTGTGCAGGGTTCAGACCTCATGGATTTTCCCCAGGCCACTTAGTCATGTCTATTGTTGTTGTCCTTGTTAAGCTCATGGTTAGGTAGTCATGCTGATGGGATCTTATGGGTGTAGCCTCTGATATTACTAAGAAACTCAATCTTACAGCAAACTCCCTGATCAAGTGGCTCTTACAATCAATCTTTCTGCCCTTTTTTCTGAAATGATGCCTGAGTCTTAGGAGTAGGAATATTTTGCAGATGTATCCATTGGGACCGGGCTCCACAACTGTACATTGTGGTTGGTTGTGGTTTTCTTTCATGTTTTTTTCCATTTATTACAAAAAGAAGGTTCATAAATGAGGGATTAGAACTACACTTACATGTAGGTATAAGGACAAATATTTAGAATTTAGTTATGAATGATGCTGGTTTAGTATTGTGGCAGTTACAAGTTCTGTTCCAAAATCCATGACTTCCCTAGCTCTGGGTAGTTGGCATGGTTTCCAGAACCAGGCACAATTTCCCTGTTGCTGAATGGTTTTTATGCCCAATTAGAGAGCGATTGTTTATCCCTAAGGTATGATATCTTTCAGCTTATCACACATCCTGGTCATTGTTATGGCTCCTAGGAGTCAGAGATAGGTAGGACTGTTGGCTGATTCCCTTCTCTGGAAGCTTGCATGGTAGTTTTTGGTACCATAAAAGCTAGTCTTCAGGGAGTAGGATTGATGTCAGTTCTAATTCAGGGCCTTCTAGTCAGAAGTACATGATGTCTTCAGCCATAGAGCAATAGCCTACAATATTTGGGGAGTCTTTTGAAAAATCCTAACCAACAAAGAACCTAAAAGAAGGGTGTTGTGGTTAAGTTAGATAATCTTTGGCTTTTAAAGGGAGCATTGTTTGCCCATATGAGAGAATTTAATTTAATATATATATATGTATATATATACACACATATATATATATATATATAGATAGATAGATAGATGCACACACATATATGTATGCATACATACACACGTACTATAAGTTGTTTATAGATAGACACTTAAGTATGGATATATAAAATAAATAAGTATAATTGCTTATGTCATTTTTAGAAAAATTTCGAGTTCTTTTACCATTCTCTAACCTTCTCCTTTCTGTATTTATCTCCCCTCTCCCCTCCTTAGTTAGAGCCGTTTCCTGATCCCTTGTACCCTGTTATTCCATTCTTATCACTAAGTGCCCCATACACTTCTCTCCCACTCTTGTTGATCCCCTTCTTGCACCAAGTAATACCTCGATCTGATTTTAGCTCCTCTTCTTTCACCTTCATCAGATCTTTCTCATAATCTCCTTTAGAAGGAAGATTATGTTCTTAGCATATGCTTACATGTGTTTATAACACACGTTAGATCCCACATTTGAGAGTAAAGCATGAAGTAAATACATGCAGTATTTAACTTTCTGAGTCTGGCTTTATTTTTTTTTTTTAATGTATATAGGTTTTTCGCCTGCATGTATATCTGTGTGCCAAAAGGTGTCACATGTACGCCTGGTACTTTAGGAGGACAGAAATGGGCATCAGGTGCCCTGAACTGGAAATTACAGAGAGTTATTATATATTATGTTGATGTTGGCACTCAACCTGGGTTATTTGGAAGAGCAGCCAGCACCCTTAAACCTCTGCTCCATCCCTGTTGCCCTGCTCTGATTTTTTTCTTTAAGTACCTCCTTCTATATGAATATACATTCATACATGCATACATACATACAGTACACACACACACACAAATATATATATATATATGTGTGTGTATATATATATATATATATATGTATATATATATATATGATGGGAGATGTTATTTTGTAAATATATTTCTCATACTGGTTAATGAATAAAGCCCTGTTGGCCAATAGGAAAGGAAAATAGGAGGGGCTAAGAGACTAGGAGGAAAGAGGAAGTAGGAAGGAGGAGTCAGCATAGAGAGACCTGAGAGGTAGAATGCCAGCCACTCTGGCTGGTAAGATGAGACCACGTGGAAATATTTAGATTAGTAAAAATGGATTAATATTTAAGACAGAGCTAGCCGATAAGAAATGATAGTAACTGGCCAACAGCATTGTATCAAATAAAGAATCTCAGCTTATTATTTGGGGCTGGTGTGGCGGCGGGACCAGACTGGCGGCAGGGAAAAACCTGCTCGTACTTCATTTTGTTGAATCTCTGTTCTTTTACATTTGTTGTTTTAAAATATCATTCTTTGGATTTCTGTCATGTAATCTATCAACTTTCCTTTCTTTGTGATTTGGCACTAGAGAATTATTTATGTCCCATTGGGAATATAACATTATTCTGCTTTTTCTACTTTCTGTTTTTTTTTATGTAAAGTTGGACAGTCTCCCCCACTGCCCCTGTATTATAAAGTAAGACACTCTATTGATCCCCAAGATTAAGATTATCCACTCATTACATTGCCACAGAGACATATAATTTAACAACTATTCATGTACCAATCTACCTTATCAAGTGCTACAGGAGCTAGGTGGGAGGTCACACCATGTGATTTTTATTATGATGATAATTATACATTCACTGAAAATGACAGGAAAAAAAGCACCCTCACAAGTCATGTCTGTATGAGATACTTGCTGCTGTGCCCTAGGGTTTTAAACAGTTGCTGATGTGTTTTTTGTATTTGTTTGGATATAGTTGACTTGGTAATAGGTGAGTGTTTTAGTATTAATAGCTATGTAACTACTTAAACTATAATCAATTTTGGTGATGCCATTAAGTATCTCAATGGCCTAGACTGCATTACCTAACTGGGATGCAGCTTCTTTAGGTGGGATACATTTGCTGTCAGCTCTGATCATAATGTACCTGCTTTGGATATAATGTGCCTATCAGTTTTGATGAATTTTGTGAAGGTGCCCATCATCCATGTGAGAACCTTGATAATGAATTATAGGTTTCCATGTAAATTCACAGGACCTCCAGGGAACAATCTGTAGGAAGATCTGTCCAGCTAAGGGGAGAGTGGGTGGGGCCATACATCTTCTTAGGGATTAAGCCAACAAATCATGTGAAAGCAAATTGTTTGTCTTGTTGAGGACAAGGTGGAACAAAGAGGGATCCTCTTTGGCTTTATTTTAATGGTGACAGTATTCCAAGACAACCAAAAAAAGACTGTTTGGTTATTTACCAAAGACAGAGGCAAATGGCAGAGTCATTAATGTCATTCCTCTGTGTGCCAATGTAGGTCAACTCATCGTGACATGCCAAGATTCTTGATAGGTTCATGGGAATATGGATTGGATTTCCTGATTGATTTCTAAGACATTATAGATAGAACTTTTATGGGCAACTATCTGTCTACTCCACAGTTTCTACACACTTAATGGCTCAATATGTTCCTGTACAACGCTAAGATTTGGTAACACTTACAATATGGCAAGGCTCCTTTCTCTTAAATACTATCACAAGATATTAGATGTACATAATGGAAATTTTAATCTATGAGAGGGAATGAAGTTATGAAATGTACAGGAATATAGGTGGCACTAGTAAAGTTATTCTGAGTGAGGTAACTCAGGCTCAAATAGTCAAATACTGCATAATCTTCTCACATGTGGATCATAACTTCAAATTTTTATATTTGTTTGTTCAAACTGGAAAATATGTAGAAGGACCTTGAAGTAAGAAAGATAAAGTGTTGCTAAAGGTTGCAGAGGCTCTAAGGAGGTTGAGGATGGTAAAGAAGCAAATTGAAGGGTGGCAAGGTTTAGATAGAGATTGGGCTCATGATAGATTAGAAGATAGGGTACATGTGTTATAATTAAAACTAAGAGTAGATGGAAAAAGAACATATGGCAACTAATACTTTGTAAGTTGTTTGAATACTTGAACAGAGGTACTATTCATGGGTGGATAATGCAAATCCCCAAATCCTTCAAATATTTTATGATGATCCCAGTTCCATAAGTGAGATGCCTCTCAGGACTTGTTGACCAAAAGAAGACCAAGAAGTCACTGAAACAATACATGCATGTCCTCTGCAATCGGTTACTTTCTACAGTTATATGGTACAACTCTATTGTTGATGACAACACATATGTTGGTATCTTACAGAGAAACCAGGCTGAAATTGAAATGGATGCTTTTTCTCTGCTAGGTAGTCTTCATGATTTTAGAAGTTGCTATGCAGATAACTAGTAGAAAGAAAGTTAGGAAAGATTGTCACCCCGATTTAGGATTTACATACCACTATTTCAAACTTCTAGAAAAACGTTGCCTACAGTGACCTTAACTGTTATTTGGATAACAAACTGATTTCTGATTTGATCTGGGGCATGCTCAATGGGAGATGGTTCATGTCCAGTACTGTGAACCTGACTAAAGGCCAACTGCAGGGGATGTCATAGGCCATAGGGATGAACTGTTATTATAAATGAACATGTTGTTAAACTGCCTCTTGAAATATTTTTATACCCACAGATTAGTGCTGTTATCAGCTTTGAGTAAAGGGGCATCGCTTTGCAGCAAATGTCAGTCAGTGCAGAGAATCATGGCCAAAGAAAGTGCTGAGGACAACTGATTGTTTAGTTTCCAGCATTAAAAAGACACACATATCAACCTCCCTTCAAGACTTTGGGAACACTTAATGTCTTTTCAGTGTGGATACATGTAGATCTCTTCTGTTTCAATTAAGTATTCACTAAAATGTCACCTGTCACATATTCTAAATTTTTCTCCCATCCAGAGACAAATCTATTATGCCATAGTCATCTTCTTCATTTTTATCATTTCTAGTATATCTTTCATGTAATTTGTTTATTTTATTGTGTCACACTATTCCTCCAAAATGCAATATCTCTGACAAGTGCATGGATTTCTTGATGCATCTTCAGCTTCCAGTTTAGTTCCTGATCTTAGGAATTCAATAAATACTGTAGAATTTTTGACCAAACTAAAGATAAGTTCATGCATAATTGGGTAGAAAGAAGAGGGCATGAAATTCTGTTCTGCCTCAGTGACAAGGGACATAGATGCTGGGATTGTTGAAACCTTATGTAGATAGCACCTTTAGATTCACCTCTGAATAAAATCTGGCAAACATAATAGTTGAAATATAGTGACAATCAAAATTTCAATTGCCATTTTAAAAAATTTACAGCTAATGTTGGAGTTTGGCAAATGGCACCATGAAATGGTGAAATGAAATACTCTGGACTACAAAGAGAGCAAGGAAGGAGTAGTAAGGTCAGAGAATGGATTTTCTTGATTCCCTGTCTCCCTTAAATGACAGAGCCTCTAGGTGGCATTTGATTGTTCTCTATCTCTTCTCTAAGATCTCAACAGTTAAAGACAGATGTATTTAATAAGAAGGAATATTAGATTTGAGTTCATACCTAAAGCCCAGAAAACTGCTATTCTTTATGGCCATGTACTCCTGCCCCTTTAAAATATTCTATTTTCTCCACATCCCTCATTCCATCAAAGAAGAGATTTAAATATCTGACTCATTCTTTTCTTCAATGCTGCCATGATGTGGTGTTTACATGTTGTGTATTTATTTTAGACTTTACATCAAACCTTCAGAATGGGAAGGCAAATTCTTTTATGCCTGTAACAGTAAAATATGTCATGGTAAAAAGCATAAATGAATGGATATGAAATGAAATTCAACTGTTTTATAACTATTTTCTTCATTTGTTACTGCTCACTTGAGGTAGAAGATGGCAAAATATGTTAAAATCAGGTAATCAGTGATAGACCATTGCTAATGAACTATCAATTTTCCTTCACCAGTCTATGAGTTCAACCTTCAGCATGTTGTCTCTCCAAATTAAAACCATATTTCTTTAATGTACTTCACCCTAGCCTTCTATTTGTTCCTGATCTCATCTTGTCCATGCCATACCCAGTCTCTAGACCCAGGTCTATCCTGTGGTCTGGCCCATCAATGTAAGTCTCTACACTTGACTCTGCCTTGCCTGTGCCTCCTCCCTTAAGCTCCAGATCTAGCCCAAGACCCATGTTCAATATATGAATGTCATGGGGGGTAACTCACTGCTTTCTTTTACTGCAGAAAAAGTCCATTTCTCAAGAAGCAATTCATTAGTTACTGTGAGCCTATTTAAATACTTATAGCTTGGGCAATTTGTAAGCCCTACTAAGTAAGTTAGCACTTTGTTTCCCTAAAAAGATATGTTGTGCTTATTAAATTGTCTCCTAGTATTTGTGTTTGTGCCCAGACGTTAGTCCTGTCCTCAGCTTTGGTCAGGTAAGCTCCTTTCCACATGGTTACAATTACTGTAGAAATTTATAATTGATCAAAGTACCAAGAATAAGTGACATGAAATGTTAAGCCTTAAATGGGACATTGATATCACTCCCTCAAAAGCTCAGAGAATGTCATGAAAGAAGGGCCAATTAGAATGTGTGAGCGAAATGAAGGGGAAGAGTGTTTTGAAATACTGTTTTATAGACATTATGTTGCTGTAGTATGAAAAAACAAAAATAAAAAACTAAACTGATGTGGGATGTTTTTATGTATGCTGCAAATGTGTGTTGCTCTTATTGGTTGATGAATAAAGTTATTTCGGACAATGGACAGGCAGAATTTAGCCAGGTGAGAAATCCAAACAAGGATAGAGAGAGGTAATAGGAAGAGTCAGGAGACACCACATAGCCACTGGGGAGGTAAGACACCAGGACATTCTCTGGTATGACAAGACCATGTGGAGATACACAGATTAACAATAATGGGTTAATAATTAAGGGAGAGCTAGCCAGTAAGAAGCCTAAGCCATGGACTAAACAATTGTAACTGATGTTAAGTATCAGAGTGGTTATTTTTTAAGCAGCTGTGGGACCCAGTGAACAAAGAAAAAAAAAACAGTCCAGTGGGACCAAAATAGATGGAGAAAATCTCCTTTCTACAACAAAACCAAAAAACAGTAGCAATGGTCACCTGAACAAAACTGGGTCTGTCAATACTCCGTCATGGATGGGGAAGGGGGGAAGGGTCCTAAGAAGTCCCACCCTTCCTGGAAGAGTTATTGGCAGCTAATGGCTGTTGGAGAAGGGGGAGGGTTTTCTTCAATGGTGTAACTGCTAAGTTTCACCTGGTAACTGGTTAAGTTATGTGCATTCTTCGTAACTCCTCATCCACACTGAAGTGAGCAATATTAATGAAATTCAGTGCTTTACAGATGAAGATGGGAGAGGCCCAGCAGGTATTAGGCAGTAAATGTGATTAAAATATATTATATGCTTATATGAAAATGTTACAATGAAATTTTGGTGTGAATAATTAGTATATACTAACAAAATTGTAATTGAAAAGGAAATTCTATTACAAGTACTTACTGAATAGTTTTCCATCCTGGAAACTATTTTCAGGATCCTAGTAGACATCAAACTCCACATTCAAATTCCTTTCATAAGAGTCTTCTCTGAATTTTAAGTAATGTAAAGATTGTTTATAATATAATTTTAATGAAATCTAAATATCTATGTAGCATTGTTTAGGTCAAAGGGATAATTAAAATTATATGTGCAAGTTCAATACAGGTACAATTTAAAATTTGTAAAGAATGTTTTCTATTCATAATTTTCTGAATCTATGAGTGTGGAATCCAAGAAGATAGAAACTTGATTTTTTTTCTTCTCATCCTTTCTATATCACTAACAAAATATTAGTACCCCATTATTATATAAATAGCATTTTAATAGTACTAGATATTCTTTGGTTTATGGTTCCAGAGACATGTCCATATTAGCTTATCCAAGCCATTGTGGACCTGTTATGAAGCAGGATTTCAAGGTGGAGACTATGTAATAGAACACAGTTATTTATGTCATGGTGGGCATGGCATTAAGACAGATAGAGGAAGGGGCTGGGATCCTAATATGCTTTCAAGGACACAACTAGGGTAACTATATTCCATCAAATAGAGTCTACTTTCTAACATTTCCATCATTTCCTATTACATCATTAGCTGAGGACCATACATGAGCTATGGGCTACAATTAAAATCCAAGCTGTAACAGATTTATTGTGGGTTCAATAATTTACATGTGTGCTGTTTGATTCCAAAGTCACTGTATCTCACAGCTTTTTGTTTTACTTTGCTTTCTATTCTGTATTTTTGTTTGGTTTTGTTTCTTAACTGACTGATAGCTAGCAAGAACAATGATAAGTCAAATATTGGCACAGGAGTTCTTCAACAGGAACAATAAGGAAGAGAAAATTATAGAGTGTTTTTTTTTTTCCTCAAAAGAGTGTGTTTAAAACACTTTTCTCTCAAGATTTGAGTAACGATGGGTAACTGAACAGCACCATCCTGTGTTAAGGGGTCAGAAGTAAAAAGACTGCCCACACAGGTAGACACTTGATTCTCCCCATTAGAACTTGTGACAGATGTTTCCCTAGTGATATGTTTCAATATGAGTTACTCCCTCCAAAGTTCACAATAAAATTGAATACCCATTTTAAGACACTAGAATAGGAACTTAATCTGACTGCAGTTTTTAGAAATTATACCTTTTAGAATCAATTCATATTAGATGAGGAAAAGTGGGTGGAGCATTCTTTACTTGCTACTGATATCTTAATAAAGGAGGATACTTAAATGTTCACCTTTTGTCACTCCCCATGTGCTTTCTATTGATTTGCACTTCTAGGACCTGAGCCAGATTAAGCCACTCTGTATTAAAACTTGCCAGTCCTGGGCCATTGTGTTCTTAGCAATAGAAAATGGACTAAGGCAGTATGAGGTACTGAACAGATACTAAAGAATGTCAATGGAAGGGTTGGCAGATCCTTTAAAATGTCCTTGAGGCCTTTCCATTGTGTTGCATGGGAGTAGACTCACTGTTAGTTCACACAATGAATACTGAGTAGTACAAACAAAACCATAGCCTCACATTCTGCCTCCCAATTTCTGTAGATTTCAGTTAACAATATTAACTAAATGTGCTAAATCCTTTTAATGTGCCTGTTGACAATAAAAGTTGGTCCAACAGTGAATTTTGGGTGTTGTATCTGTTTGTCTTTTAGATATCTTTATTCTGCTCCAGAGTTCCATTTCATCTCTGTTTCTTGCCTGTCCAGTTCCCTTTCTGTCTGTGCCATTGTCTCCTTGTCTTTCCTTCTATTTCCTCTGATTTACTTCCTTTTGGGGCTGTTTCAGCACTTTGGCATCTAGTAATTGATAATAATGTCTTGTTCTCCTGCTGTAATTGCTGCATGAAGACAGCAGGCACAGCAGGGTGCCACAGTTTAATAGCAACTAAAGAGCAGATTGCAGTGTGCTGATTAATTGGGTGGGGTGGCTCCAATGAGAAAGTGACTCTTCCAAGTGTCTCCATTCCTCACTTAGAATCAGAACCACCAACCATACACTAGAGCAACAGTTCACAATGGACAAAGCAAATCATCATTCTATTAGCAGTGGTTCTCAACCTCCCTAATGCTGCAACCCTTTAATACAGTTCCTCATGTTGTGGGGATACCCAACCATAAAATTATTTCACTGCTACTTCATAACTGTAATTTTGCTACTGTTGGAATTGTAATGTAACTATGTGATACCCAGGGTATTTGATATATAACCCCCTAAATGATCAAGCTCCACAGATTGAGAACCACTGACATACCATGTTAGCTGGTGTATTAGGCAGGGTTCTTGAGAGTCACAGAATTGATAGAATGAATTTCTCTCTCTCTCTCTCTCTCTCTCTCTCTCTCTCTCTCTCTCTCTCTCTCTCTCTCTCTCTCTCTCTCTCTGTATATATATATATATATATATATATATATGTATGTGTGTGTAATTATATATGTTATATAACATCTCTCTTTCTCCCTCTATATAAACATATGCATACACATATATGAAATTATGTATATATTATATAATATCTCTTCCATTATCCTTATATAAGCTTCCAGCGGGTGTGGCCCAGAATAAAGGTATGTCCTCCCAGACCCTCATGTCATTCTACCTCAAGATCCATATCAAAAACCTGTGTCTTCCAGCCTCAAGATCTGGATCACAAGTGTGCCCTGCATTTCTGGATTGTAGTTCATTCCAGATATAGTCAAGTTGACAACATAGAAAAGCCATCACAGTTGCTTTTAAATAATTTTTCTTAACTCTTAAAAAAGATGGTGTTTCCCAAGTTCTTTTAGATAATAAAGTGAGTATGGCTAATTTTCATTACAGACACGAAAACAAGTAATGAATAGTTTGCTCATTTTTCTGTCACTGTGAATAAACACTGCTGAGGGAGGATCAGGGTTACAGGACATTTTCCCATTGAACCAATTCATAAAATACACCCCTTAATATATGCTCACAGTTAATGTAGACTTTAATAGAGATAATTTGTAATGACCATCTCTAAAAATAACATGAAACTTTACCAATATAGATAGTTCATTGGGAGTTTTGTTGGGTGAGTGCAAGTATTCCATTTTATTAAACATCTAATTGGCAAGTCATGTCATTTCCTTTGAGGCCCTTAACATTAGATTCTGCATTCATAAAAGCAAAGTATGAAGCTATGACTGTTAACCACACTAAACATAGTTAGAGCTAAAATTTTAGCACTGATACTATTTGATTTATAGCTAGACTATATCATCTATTTATCTATCATCTATCTACCTATCATCCCCATCTACTGATCATCTATCTATCTATCATCTATCTATCTATCTATCTATCTATCTATCTATCTAATCTATCTATATATCTTTCTATCATCTACCTACCTACCTACCTACCTACCTACCTACCTACCTACCTACCTGCCTACCTGTATAGCTATCTGTATGCATGTATTTAACCTTGAAGAAATGTAATTGTATCTAAACACTCAGTGGGAAGCTGAGGCCAACCACAAATGTTGATTTGTCTCAAAACATCAAGAGTAAACTTCAATTTTAATTTGTGTAATTAAAAAACATGCGGTATTTTATTCTCCTGATAATAAATGCCAGACCCAAGGCATGTTTGGATCTGGATTGCACTCTGTGCCTATCTCTTAAGGACAAAGCAACAGTCAAGGAGATGAAGAAAATGACCCCCCGAAGGCCTTTCAAAGTCTCTTCCTATAAAAATGTCTCCTCTGTAATGCTCCATAAGTTCATACTTGGCACACAACCTCTACACGCTCCACCAACCAGGCAGATTTTGTAGCCTTAAGATAACAGGAGAGAGTGCAGATCCAGAGACAGTGGCTAATCTTTAGGTTTCTAGAATTTAACACTGAGGGATTTAGAGCAAACTGACTGCCTTGATGCAAATAAAAGGTCACTCATCTCGCCCAGAATGAAACCAGTAAGTGCTTAAAGTTAATCTCCCTAATAACACATGAAAGTCAGCAATGTGGTAAGCTGCAAGTCAGTTGGGGAGTCTCCAGGAAATTCTGCTAACTTCCAAATTCCTGAATTGCTGAAGTTTAATCAAATGCATTGCTCAAGTTTAATCAAAGTTATTCTATTGTCTAAAAATATTTGCATGCAGCCTTCTGAGTCATTATTGGAAGGGGCATCACAAATCAGATTTCAGTGTCTCTATCACATTGCATTAGGTTACCCTCAAGTTTAAAATGTTAAGTTTGTGCACTTCACAATCACAATTGAGCAATATTTTTACATATATTTCCTCCACATGTATCTGGATTTGAAAACGTCTGCTGTAGATGTAGAATGGGACCCGGAGATTACATCATTTGCCAGTGTGGCTCAAAACAAACAAACAAACAAACAAACAAAAAATGACAAAAAACAGGTCAATTCCAACCATATCTAATTGAGTGAATATATATGCTGTACTTTTTTGTGACAAGAACATTAATAGTGGGATATTTGGTTTTCCTTTTCTGTTTCTCGGAAAAATTACTTACAAAATAAACAGTTTCAGGGCCAGATACTTGGTGGGAACTTTACAACCCACATAATTACACTTTTTAAAAATACCTTCTCAAGACAGAATTAAATGTGGAAGGAAGCAGTATTATAAAGGAAGTTGGGGAAAATGAGGAGAGAACTGAATCAATGATAAATTTCTGGTTCCTGGTCCTTGTAAAATATTTAAATGTTGTCAGAATATATTCTGTATAATTACTGAGATAAAGTACATGCACATCTTTATTAGGTACATTATGCTAATTAATACTTATTTGCAAAGTATAACACTCAAGACAGAGTAATAAGCATTTCTGTATTCAAACATTAATCATCTTTTTGTGTTTGAAATTTCATAATTCAGTCATTTGGAGAAACATTAGAGATAGTTTTACCCTATAGTTAAATGAGTGAGTTTAGCACTTTTCATATACTGTGGTCATTTTTTCCTACTTTTAAGGAGTGATTTATTAAATCTTTACTTAGTGCATGACTCATTGTGTTAACTATTTTGTTTTTCATGTTCACCCTTAGTTTCTTTAAGTATTTTGGATGTCAATACTTTCTCAGATGAATTGATTGAAAATAGCTTTCCCATTTGTATATTAATTCAAAAATATCGATAATTTCCTTTGGTGTACAAAGGTTGGATATAATTTGATATATAAATTGTTTTCTGTGCCTTTAAGGTCCTAGGTAAAAGATCTTTGCTTATGCTAGGAATTTCATTGATTTGATGTTAGTATTTCGATATTTGATCTATATCTAGTTGATTTTAATGTATAATTTTGTCTACATTTCACTCTTTTGTTGTTTAATATCCAGTTGTGCAAAGAACCTTTATTATGGATATTTTTCCACCTCTATTGCACATTTTGATGTTTTTGCCCAGAACTGATCAGTTGTATTAACATGGACTCATTTGTTCTCCATTCTGTTCTATTGGTCTGTAGATTTTTATATTTTTAAGTTTTACTTTTGTTTTTAAGACAGGGTTTCCCTGTATACAGTGTACGGTGTACTTTTGGAGCCTGTCCTGGAACTAGCTCTTGTACACCAGGTTGGTCTTGAACTCACAGAGATCTGCCTGCCTCTACTTCCCAAGTGCAGAGTCTTGGTGTGTAGATTTTTTTTTATTAATAATATAATTTTAAAATTTTACATGTCAATCCCAGTTTACTCCTTCCCTCCCTCTTACCCTCATTCCCCTGTGACATGCACCCTGGCCATCCTCCCTCCCATCCCCCTACCCCCATTTCACTAATAGGGCTATGCTATCCAGGTTGGGACATATAAATCTGTCAAGTCATTTGAAGTAGGGACTAGGACTTCTATTCTGTCTCTAGGTTAAGGGGATATCCCTCCATGGGGGATGTGTACGAGAGGTCCTTTTGTGCACCAGGAATAGATCCTGTTTCTACTGTCTGAGGTTACCCAGACTGCTCAGTCCTTCAAGCTGAGACCTATATTCAGGGGTTCTGAGTCAGTCACATGCTGGATTCCCAGCTAGCAGTCTGGGGGGGGGCTATTAGCTCCTCCTTGTTCAGGTCAGCTGTCTTTGTGTGTTTCTGAAACCTGGTCTTGTCCCCTCTCTCTGCATCTGGATTCTAGTTCAACTCAGTGTTTGGTTATGGGTGTTTGCTTCTGTTTCCCACAGGTACTAGATGAGGACTCAATGATGGCGGATAATTTAGTCGATGATCTCACTATCAGGGAAGGACATTTATGGTAGCCTTTCCATGGTTGCTCAAATTGTTAGTTGGAGTCAGTCTTGTAGTTCTTTAGACCTTTCTTTAGGTTCAGTTTTCTCTTCAAACCAATAATGGCTCCCTCTTTTATGTTCTCTCTCTCTCTCTCTCCCTCTCTCTCTCTCTCTCTCTCTCTCTCTCTCTCTCTCTCTCTCTCTCTCTCTCTATGTGTCTCTCTCACCTTGACTCAATCTATCTAATCACTCATGCTTTCCTCTCCTCCCCTTCTCTTTCTCCTAGTTCTCTCTCCATTCACTGCCCCCACATTTCGCATGTGCTCTGCGGGACTTGTCTCTTCCCCCTTTTGTGAGGGACCATATATGAATCTCTAAGAATACACCTTGTATCCCAGTTCGTCTGGTGGTGTGTATTATAGGCTGGTGATCCTTTGCTCTACTTCTAAAATCCATATATGAGCGAGTACATACCCTGTTTCTCTTTTTGTGACTGGGTTACCACATTCAGGATGGTTTCTTCAAGTTTCATTCACTTGCCTGCGAATTTCAAGATTCTGTTATATTTTTCTGCAAAGTAGTATTCCATTGTGTAGATGTGCCACATCAGTTGAGGGGCATCTAGGTTGCTTCCAGGTTCTTGATATTACAAATAATGCTGCTATGAACATAGTTGAGCACATGTCTTTGTTGCATGGATGTGGGTCATTTGGGTATATACCTAAGAGTAGAATTGCTAGGTCCTGTGGTAAGCTAATTCATTTGCCTGAGGAACCACCATACTGATCTCCAAAATGGCTGTACGAATGTGCACTCCCACCAGCAGTGGAGGAGTGTCCCCCTTTCTCCACATCCTCTCCAGCATAATTTGT
Organism: Cricetiscus sungorus; assembly: GCA_030556225.1. NCBI lineage: Eukaryota > Metazoa > Chordata > Mammalia > Rodentia > Cricetidae > Cricetiscus > Cricetiscus sungorus. The sequence continues at coordinate 29,816,487 of JANBXA010000651.1, read as the reverse complement.
CATTGGTGTTTCTAATTTTAGCCATTCTGGCAGGAGTAAGATGGTATCTCAAAGTTGTTTTGATTTGCATTTCCCTGATAGCTAAGGATGTTGAACACTTTCTTAAATGTTTTTCAGCCTCTTTGATTTCCTCTATTGAGAATTCTTTCTTCAATTCTGTACCACATTTTTTTAAATAGGGCTATTTGGTGTTTTGTTGAATAGTTTTTTGAATTCCTTTTATATTTTGGAGATCAGCCCTTTGTCAGATGTAAGATTGGTAAAAATTTTTTCTCAGTCTGTGGGCTTTGTCCATTGCCTTACAGAAGCTTGTAAGTTTGAGGAGGTTTCACTTAGTTTTGATCTCAGTGTCTGTGCTACTGGAGTTATGTTCAGGAAGCAGTCTCCTATACCAATTTGTTCAAGGGTAGCTCCCACTTTCTTTTCTAAGAGGTTCAATGTGGCTGAATTTATGTTGAGGTCTTTGATCCATTTGGACTTGAGTTTTGTGCATGGCCATAGACATGGGTCTATCTGCAGTCTTCTACACACCATCATCCAATAGTGCCAGCACCATTTGTTGAAGATGCTTTCCTCCCATGATATTATTTTAGCTGTTTTGTCAAATATCAGGTGTTCATAGGTGTGTGGGTTAATATCAGGATTTTTGATTCGATTCTATTGGTCTACCTGTCTATTTTAGTGCCAATACCAGGCTGTTTTCAGAACTATAGCTCTGTAGTAGAGCTTAAAGTCAGGGATGGTGAGGCCTCCTGAAGTTCTTTTATTTTACAGGGTTGTTTTGGCTATCCTGGGTCTTTTTTTTTCCATGAAATGTTGATTATTATCCTTTCAAGGTCAGTGAAGAATTGTGCTGGGGTTTTAATGGGGATTGCATTGAATCTGTATATTATTTTTGGCAAGATTGCCATTTTTACTATGTTTATCCTTCCAATCAAAGAGCATGGAAGATCTTTCCTTTTTCTGGTATCTTTTTAATTTCTTTCTTTAAAGCCGCAAAGTTCTTATTGTGTATGTCTTTCACATGTTTGGTAAGTGTTACCCCAAGATATTTTATGTTGTTTGTGGCTATTGTAAAGGGTGATCTTTCTCTGATTTCTTTCTCAGCCTCTTTGTCATCTGAATAAAGTAGGGCTACTGATTTTTTTGAGTTTATCTTGTATCCTGCTAATTTGCTGAAGGTGTTTATCAGCTGTAGAAGTTCCCTGGTAGATTTTATTGGGTCGCTTATGTAAACTATCATAAGGGGTAGAGACAGTTTGACTTCTTCCTTTCCAATTTGGATCCCCTTGATCTCCTTTTGTTGTCTTATAGCTTTAGCTAGAACTTCAAGTACAATATTGAAGAGATATGGAGAGAATGGACAGCCTTGTCTTGTTCCTGATTTTAGAGGAATTGCCTTAAGCTTATCTCCATTCAGTTTGATGTTGGCTGTTGGTTTACCGTATATTGCTTTTATTATGTTTAGGTATGTTCCTGTTATCCCTGATCTCTCCAAGACATTTATCATGAAAGGGTGTTGAATTTTGTCTAAGGCTTCTTCAGCATCTAGGGAGATGATCATATGGTTTTTCTTTTTCAGTTTGTTTATATGGTGGATCATGTTGATAGAGTTTTGTATGTTAAACCATCCCTGCAACCCAGGGATGAAGTCTACTTGGTCATGGTGGATGATTTTTCTGATGTATTCTTGGATTCGGTTTGCCAGTATTTTATTGAGTATTTTTGCATTGATGTTTATCAGGGATATTGGTTTGTAGTTTTCTTTCTTAGTTGTGTCTTTGTGAGGCTTGAGTACCAAGGTGAATGTGGCCTTGTAGAAAGAGTTTGGTAATGTGCCTTCTGTCTCTATTGTGTGGAACAATTTGAGGAGTATTGGAATTAGCTCTTCCTTGAATTTCTGGTAAAATTCTGCAATGAAGCCATCTGGCCTTGTGCTTTTTTTTTTTGGTTGGAAGGCTTTCGATGACTGCTTCAATTTCATTGGGGGTTATGGGTTTATTTAAGTTGTTTGTCTGTTCTTGCTTTAATTTTGGTAAGTGATAGTTATCCAGAAATTTGTTCATTTCCTTTGAATTTTCAAATTTTGTGGAGTACAGGTTTTCAAAGTATGACCTGAACTTTGTCTTGATTTCCTCTGTGTCCGTTGTTATTTCCCCCTTTTTGTTTCTGATTTTGTTAATTTGCATGATCTCTCTCTCTCTCTGTTTTTTCATTTGTTTGGTTAAAGGTTTGTCTATCTTGTTGATTTTCTTGAAAAAAAAAACAACTCTTTGTTGTATTGATTTTTTTTGTATTGTTTTCCTGGTTTCTATTTTATTGATTTCAGCCCTCAAACTGATTATTTCCTGGCATCTACCCCTCCGGGGTGAGTTTGCTTCTTTTTGTTCTAAGGCTTTTAGTTGCACTGTTAATTCTCTAATGTGACTATCCTCTGTTTTCTTCATATGAGCACTTACTGCAATGAACTTCCCTTGTAACACTGCTTTCAAGGTTTCACATAAGTTTGGATATGTCGTGTCCTCATTCTCATCGAATTTTAGGAAGTCCTTAATTTCTTTCTTTATTTCTTCTTTGATCTAGGTATGGTGCATTTGCACATTGTTCAGTTTCCATGAGTTTGTAGGGTTTCTGCAATTTGTGTTGTTGTTGAATTCAATTTTAAAGCATGGTGGTCTGATAAGATACAGTGAACTATTCCAATTCTTTTGTATCTGTTGAGGTTTGTTATGCCACCTAGTATGTGGTTGATTTTAGAGAAGCTTCCATGTGGAGCAGAGAAGAAGGCATATTCTTTTTTGTTTGGATGGAATGTTCTATAGATGTCTGATATCTGTTAAACCCAGTTGAGACATAACTTCGGTTAGTTCTTTTGTTTCTTTGTTGAGTTTCTGATTGGTGGTCCTGTCTAGTGGTGAGAGTGGTATGTTGAAGTCTCCCACTATAAGTGTGTGATGTTTTATGTGAGCTTTGAATTTTAGTAGCGTTTCTTTTACAAATGTGGGTGCCTTTGTATTTGGGGCATAGATGTTCAGAATTGAGACTTTTTGTTGATGGATTTCTCCTGTGATGAATATGAAATGGCCATCTTCATCTTGTTTGATTAATTTTGGTTTGAAGTCTAACTTGTTGATGTGAGGATAGCCACACCTGCTTGTTCTTGGGTCCATTTGATTGGAAGATCTTTTCCCAGCTTTTTACCCTGAGGTAATGTCTATCTTTGTATCTTAGGTGTGTTTCTTGTATGCAGCAGTAGGATGAATTCTGTCTTCGTATCCATTCTGTTAGCCTGTGCCTTTTTATAGGCGAGGTTAGACAATTAATATTGAGGGAGAGTAAGGACCATTGATTGTTAATGTTTGTTCGTTTTAGATTTGCTTTTGGCAGTGGTATTGTGAATTTATTTGTCTTTCTTTACCCTTGGTTTCTGGTGAAGTAGGATTGTCTGTTGCCTATGTCTTTGTGAGCATAGTTAACTTCCTTGGGTTAAAGTTTTCCTTCCAAAACTTCCTGTAGGGCTAGATTTGTAGATACATATTGTGAAAATCTGGCTTTGTCATTAAATATCTTGTTTTCTCCATCTATAGTATTGATAGTTTTGCTGGATATAATAGCCTGGGCTGGCACCTGTGAACTCTTAGTACTTGTAGAACACCTACCCAGGTCCTTCTGGCCTTGAGGCGTAATTTTGATAGGTCTGCATTTATATGTTACCTGTTCTTTTTCCTTCGCTGCTCTTAAAATTCTTTCTTTATTCTGTATGTTAGGTGTTTTGATTATTATATGTCAAGGGGTCTTTTTTCTTTGGTCCAGTTTATTTGATGTTCGGTATGCTTCTTGTACTTTCATGGGCATGTCCTTCTTCAGATTGGGAAAATTTTCCTCGATGATTTTGATGAATATGTTTTCGGCCCCTTTGAGCTGGGCTTCCTCACCTTCCTCTATGCCTATTAATCTTTGGTTTGGCCTTTTCACAGTGTCCCACATTTCCTGGATGTTTTGTCTTAAAGATTTGTTGGATTTACAATTTTCTTTGGTTGATGAATCTATTTCCTCTAGTTTATCTCCAGCATCTGAGATTCTCTCTTCCATCTCTTGGATTCTGTTGGTTATGCTTGTGTCTATGGTTCCTGATCGTTAGCCCAGTTTTTCTATTTCCAGCATTTCTTTGGTTTGCGTTTTCTTTATTGTCTCCATTTCCATTTTCAAGTCTTGAACTGTTTCCTTCACCTATTTAATTTTTTTTTCTTGGCTTTCTGTACTTTCTTTAAGAAATTTATTCATTTCTTCCTATTTTTTGTTTGTTTTATCTTCCATTTCTTTAAGGGATTTTCTTACATCTTCTTTGAGGGCCTCTATCATTTTATGATGATAATTTTTAGGTCATTCTCTTCTAATTCATTTGCTTTGTTGTGTTGCAGTCTACTTGGTGTAGATTCCCTAGATTCTGGTGGTGTTGTGCTTGTCTTTCTGATGTTAGGTGTTCTCTTGTATTGCTGTCTTCCCATAGCTTCTTTCAGTAGGTGTTGTTGGGTTCTCTCCCTCTCTCTATGGGTTTAGGTAGGTCAGAGGTTCGATGCCTGTAGTTCTGGGTGGTCCAAGCTCTCTAGGAGGTCTCTCTGTAGGCAGGGGCCCTATAGCCAAGGCCTATAGCCAAGGCCTGGTGATGGGGACAAAGGCTGGGCTGGTTCTCAGGATGTTTCCACACCGATAGGGAGCTAGGTAGGGCCTCTTTAGTAGAGGCCCTGCCTTGCTGGTCAAGGATCCAGCCTGCAGGGTCTGTAGATTTTTAAAGTCAGTATCCAGCTATTTTAGTTTCTATGGATTCATAACATTATTTGAAGTCACCAGAATCATTGTTTTTCCTCAGAAATCATTTAAACATTAGGATTAGTTTGAGAATTGAGTACATTATGAAATGAATTTTAGAGTACATTAAGAAAAGCACCAATTCCTGGAAATATTTCAGGTGGGGAAATTTTAAATTACTCTTCAATCTCAATACTATTATTTGTCTCTACATTTTATTATTTAAATTCAGTATTGGCCAATGTGTAAGTTCAAGAATCTACCTTCTCCTTTAGACGTTTCTACTTTTTTGGCACATTTGATCAAAGGAATTTCCTGTGCTGGTTTCATTTCTGAGGGCTGCTTACTCTGTCTCCATTTCTACTTGTTTCTCATATATAAGCAGCTAGCTAGTTTTTAAAAATTTGTTCAGCCCCCCCCCCCAAAAAAAATTTAACTCTGTGTTTGGTAGACCTTTTGTACATTATTCGTTTGTTTATTTAATGTATGTGTGAGAGCACACAATACCAACATTGTTGCCTTGGTACTTTCAGTACTCAACCTGAAGAACTCAGATGATCTTCCTTGATCTCCAGATGCAAGTTTATTGATGCTAATGTGACTTACACGAACAACTTCAGTCCAAAGGCTATAGGCTTGAAAGAATGCCTTCTCTTGTTCCTATTAGGAGACTTTAGATATAGGTGAGGACTTCAGCTATTGGTAATCACATTCTTTGAACTGTAAGTCTCAGCTGGACTGGAACACCTAAAACCTTTATTCATGACTTTGCAACAGTGTCTCTTGCAACCTTATAGATTGCTATACTCTCTATTAGAAGAGTATGACAACTACACTGTGGGGGACAGACACTTAAGCAACAACAACAAGAAGATTTTATAACATCAGTAGGTGGATAGGCAGGCCTTGGTGAAATGTATACATCTTTACATTGGGTTCTTTCTAGTGTGTGTGTGTGTGTGTGTGTGTGTGTGTGTGTGTGTGTGTGTATGTGTATTTTCCAGCTGGGCAAAGCTTACTGTAAGATATTTCAGCAACTATTTCATATCTCTGCTCACTCTTACTCAACATAATTTGGTTTCAGAGTATGGAAGACAATTGTCCCTAGTGAGTCTAATTCTTATGAACTATGCTTTCTTGACTCTGGATTTTTGTTATATATAATGATCATGTGGATCATTTTGAAGACCGTGTTGACTTCAGAGTCCCTCATCTACTTGAAGATGGGTCTATTTTCTAGCCCCCTATTTCCAGTGTGTTTGTTTATTAACCTTACAAGGCTGATGAGTAACTGAGATATTTCAGTGGCAGTTCTTCAACTATATTGTGGGGAGGAGACTTTATGTAACTCTTGCTAGGCAGACTAGTAAGTCATAGCTCATGGTCACTGTATCCCCTGTCCTCATGCAGCAGGATGCTGAGGATACTGTCATCTACTCAATGAGATTCTTACAAGCCCAAGGCTTCTAATAGGATCATGTGATCTATTGACAGTCCCTATGCTAAAATGGCTTCTGGCAATGACTCTTATAATAGATTTGAGTTTCCTGGAAGTTATTTTTTAGACTAGTCAGCTTCCCAAATGGATGGAAAATCTTGTCAGCATTACGGCTGCAGGTGGGGTGATACTATGCTCTTACGATTATGGCCTATGGCCAGGAGTCTCTATTAGTCTTCTTGCCTCTTCATCTTAAGAATATCGTTCTTTTAAAAATGTGAAGAGCTGTGGGTGGAGCCACATAGTGCCATTTGAATTTACCTGTGCATCTTCACAAGATCAAGTGCTTGTGACACATGTTATTTTTTCCAAGTGAAGCAGTTTTTATAATCCAGCATGATGTTAGACTGTAACTTAACCGATGAACACAAAATTAACAAGAACACTCAATGCTGCTGAATCTATTGTGAAATTCAGTATATTTTTTGTGGTATATTTAAGCAAACATCTTGATAATTTTAAGCAAATGAAGCTTGAATTTTCTTATTGACATCTGGGTCAATTTTAATGAACAGTGGAGGGTCTGATTTCTTTTGATTTTTTCCAGGTGAAAAGAATGTGTGTGATCTTTTAAAAGGGACATAAGTACTCTTGGTGCAATCTTCAACTTTGATTGAATTTAATCTAAGGTTAATACCACAAAGGATTGATGAGTCAGGAGCTAAGTGGTAGTGGCCCTTTGAGATGGGAACAAGAACATTGGTCTTTTCAAAGCTCTGAAGTGATGATGAGAGGCACAAGTGTCCTAATGTGGCATTAATGTGAAAAGCAAACTGTATTCAAGTTGAATTTGCAGTGTCCTTATCGTGACAACTTTATAGCCTCTTATCAATTGATAGCACAGCTGCCAAAAGTGCTTCTGTGCCTACATATGAAGCTTCACAAACAAAACAGATGTTTTCTGATTTAACCTGTGAGAATACATATTTGTTCTCCTTTATGTATTAGCCTTCCACTGAATGAGGCAATTAAGGCAGCTTTTCTCTTGCTGAGAAATTATAGGCTGAAGCATAAGTTTTTCCTTTTTTTTCTACTTTTTAATGAGCACAATAAATAAAAATGTTAAAGTAGGTGTTTCTACACACTCAAAATGGCTGGGTTTACGACCCATAGTTCCAAGTCAGGCTGGTAAGCAGGTTGCATGAATCACCTACTCTCTAACACCTGAGCTCTTTGCCTCAGTTGCTATCTGCCTTTCTTCACCTGCAAAAATCTGTTTTTACCATCTGTTGAGCAATTAGCAAAATACTCTTGAAGTGAAACACTGATATATATGTATATATCTTCTGCAGTCGTATCTGATACGATATAGGTGAAGGTCACTCAGAGGCCATCCCTTTCTTGCTTATGAAGGGAATGCTTAGAACTTACCTCATTTCTTTGGGTTTCACTTTCATGTTTAATGTGTGGGATGAACTTAATAGTAGATGATGATCTATTCTTTCTGCTTCTTAGCATATCGTAGAATGAGAATGATTTTCTCTGGTTTACCTATGTTCTCTAGGCACATGTACTTAGGCTTAATTTTCTTTAAACAGACCTTGCATCTTACATTGGAATGGTTCTCTAGGGAAATGGGTTTCATTTGAGATTAATTGTAGGCTGGTCACTGATATTCTAGGGAAGTTGCTATTGGCCGTTTCATTCCATGTTCCCTATACTTATTTCATAAATAAGCTAATCACCAAAGCAGGGAAGTTCACTCAGGAAGAAGAAATCACTGAGGTAAAGGGAGAAATGACATGAGGTGGACTTTGCCTGCTGGCTGACAAGAAAGGGATTCCTCAAGGGACTGGTAGGGATCAACCACGATTTGCTCACAAAGGCCAAAGGCAACTGAACTTGCCAGAAAAAGTATTTCCAGGGAAATCAAATAGCCCAGTCTAGATCACAGTTTCTTTTTGTGAAAGTCCCGTTTGGGTTAGCTCTTATAAGAAATGGGTTATGCACGGGTGAAACAAAATGCTCATTATTTACTGAACACTTTGGACTTGACAGAGTACCAACATGGTGATGTTTGCTCTCTAGTTACTGCTTTTTATGGTTCCTTATTTAGTTATCTGTACTCTAATTCAATCTAGCCTGCCTACTTCCCCCAGTTTTGATCACTGTTCCCCTCAGAACATAATAATAGGGTGAAGATCTACCCCTTTCTTTCACCTCCCATCACTCTTATGCTTCTACTTGTGCTTTCACAAAAGAAAGGCTATTCCCTCTCCTTCATATGTGGGGCACAGAGGTGCTTGCACTCATAGAGAAGCACAAGGAGAAGCAGGGGAGTTACTCATACAGGGGCGTCTCTTCAATGGAGGTTGGAGCTTGTTAATGACATGGTTACCTTTTTGCTCTCTGAAGGGACAGGTCTTACTCTAGTTCCCCAGAATAATTATCCCAGACTCTTCCCTCCCTAGACCCTTACCCATCCTTAGGGGAGATGTCACATACACTTTATGTCCTGCTAACTTCTATGCTATTGGTCAGAGACCACACTAAATTCTAGGCCTTTTATCTATAGAACTCACCCTTATGGTCACAAACACTTTTAACAAAGAGTTTCTATGTAGTTGCACATTAAGTTTTATTGGGCACTCGGAATTGCACTGATTGTTGCCTGGAAACCTTTCCCCAAATTGTACTGTGTTTAAAATATGCTAACAGTGAACTGCCTGGCACTAGACTTCTGAACTCTGATCCAGGGTGACTGGGATTTCATTCTTACCTCTTCATTTGATCCAGTTCCCCATATGAGATCTGCAGGGACCCTCTTCAATGTGCTACCTTAGTGTGTCCTTGATTTTTACAATTTTTGATGTAGTCTGCAAGTCTGGACCCTAAGCTCACATGCATGTTTGCCAGGAAACTGCTCACTGGACTACTGTCTAATGTATTACATATCCACTAGCTTGATCCCCATGAGTCTTGTTCATTGGCACACATTCTAAGGCTCCTTGGGTGAGTGAGCCTGCAAGGGAGCCTTGCTGGGGTCTTTTCAAAATGGTTCAAATTTCACAATGCATTGACAAGGATCTGTGGGCTCCATGGAAATATGATCAAGACTCGTCCTGCATTCATGGTGATACTTGTGAAGATTTACCTGGCTCCCCTCTCCTTTTGAATTTATTCTGACAAAACACAGAAGGAATCCCAATAGGTCATAATGTTTTTAAATCTCTTAGTGATTTTTGGTGATTTCTTTTTAATAGCCATTAAATGATTTTGTTCTTCATTTAATGAAAGCAAATTAAGACAGCGTGTGCAATCATGTTAATAAGTAGTTTTGTTCATGATGTAGTCCACAAGTGAAGAAGACAATGGCTACAAGTACAATTCAGGGCTCTTGACCACTCACTAGAAACGCTTCACTGAGTTGAATTTTCTATTTGCTATGAAGGAGATGTGCTTCTTTGTATACATATGAATTAAAAAACACCACAGTGATCATAGTATTGGTATTGTATGACACATACACAATGGCACACTGAGGAGGGTGGAACCCTCCTCACAGAGGCGTCACTTCAGTTGTGCTTGGAAGGATTAGCTGAGCTCCAAAGTGGAAAGGCAAACATTAGGAAGGCCTGGCAAGCACAGGCATGGGCGTATGTCGGCCACTGCAAGCTAAGCAGGAACAGATTGACCATCTCAGGCAGAACAGAGGCACACAGACATGGAATAATGACCAGGGAGGTCTAAGTGGTTGTACAGTAGAGTTATGATGTGATTATATAAAATTACTGATATGTATCTCATCTCACTGTGGGTAAATTCAGGGAATATGAGTATTATGATGCGTAGGCTTTTGCATGTCCCAAGTAATTTTATGACATTTTGCTAAGATTCTTGATATGGAATGAGTTCCCTAAATGGGGAACCTCAACATGGCAGTTGTCACTGATAAATTGTTAGCACCTGCATCTCCTCATCAAGTATGCATCAAATATCTACTGTTTCAGTGTGTGCTCTTCCCACTTTTATTCTGTTTTCTCCATGGTGTGTGCTAATCAATACCCAGTGACTACAATTATAAAGATCTGAAGGCAGAGATGCTAGTGTTAATCAGCAAGTGCCCACTCATTGTCTAGTGTTATCCTTCCCATTCCAGTCTTTTACTGATGAACCGGCTTATTACCTATGAACTTCAGTTCTGACTTTCATGTCTCAGACATGACTCAAGTTAGACTGTCATTAAGTCACGTGGGTTTGGCACTTGGTGACTAATTTCCTAGGATGGATATGTTTGTTCACTATATCCAAATAGTTCTGTAATGTCGTTTTCCTATCCTTAGAAAAATGACATCAGAGACATCTTCTCAAGGAAATATTTGTGCTTATTTGAAAAATAACATACAAACTCCATTTGTTAACATTCATATTTATAAAATACCTTAAAAGAACAGATAAAGTACTTGAGGTTACATATCCAGGATTGAAAAAACAAAAGAATGAATAAAATATAAATTAATTGAACACATAACTATTTTGCCACATTAAACACGTTTACAAAAATGCATTTCAAAACAATAAAAATGGGAGTTGGGAAGAAAACCTTTCTTTCTATTGCTGTCTTTTTCCAGAACCTCTTCCTCAAAATGCTAACATTCCAGGCTTACAGGCAGTACCTGCATTAATATTTAAAATATACCGCATTTTACTTCCAAATCAGTCCATTTGAAACATTTTAAAACCAGGTGAGATAATTCAGTGCAAACTAAAGCTTCAAGTTGAAAATCCGAGAGGCAAAGTGATGTTCAAAATGTAGGAAATGCTTCTGGAACTGAACAATTAAGGAGTTCACATTATGAAGAAAGCTTTGCATGTGTCCTTGGTGTGAGAAATGCTGAGTTAGAAAACAGACCTTTGTAGGCTGTAATAGGGCTCTATTGCACTGAGGGTAGGGAGAAAGTAGGAAGGGCTAACAACTATAATTGTGGAAGCAAGGTCAAGTTAAACATTAAAATCACTGGATTTGGTTCTAGAAAATTTGGCTGTGATATATCAGATACCAACTCATTGAGAGAGATAGAGATAGAGAGAAACAAAAAACACAACAACAACAAAATAATCTCCCGAAGGGTGGAAATACAATTACTGGAATATCACTGGAGATGGATGCCATGTACTTTACACCCAGAACAATTTGCAGGTAGGTAGGGGCTAAAATTGGCCATGATTTGTGTTGAGTGTATAGGTCATACTAAATACTGACCTAAGGTAATTTTACTATGTATTCTTGAGCAGTGGGAGGAATGCTTTGTTTCCATTATTTCAAATATTAACTAGTAGTCTGTTTCATTACGAAAATTCATTTGAATTATGTTTTCAAACAAATCCTGTGAGTTTTCATGTTATCTGTCTTTATTGTCTTACATATGACTCATTGGAATCAATTTAATGACAAGATTGGCCATTGCCAGAGGGGAAAACCTTGGTACAATTCAGAAATTTATTTTCTTTCTTAACCTCAGGTCAAAATAAAGGGTGTCATGAAATATTTAGCTTTTAAATTCTTTCTGAAAGTCTCAAGTATGACCTAAGAAGTGGACAAGAATATGCTACAGGTCCCAGGTGCCTGTCTTACATTGCCCCCTAATCTATCAAGGATGTTCTAACAATGTTAGGACAACAAAGGGGTAACTTTGAGTCTTAGGCTGCACAGACTGTTGGCAAGTCACAGGAATATGATGTCTGAACCTATAAAACAAGTAAAAAAAATGACATGGGCAGATACTAAAACAACAAACAGCCAATTGTATAAAGTATATATATATATATATATATATATATATATATATATATATATATATAACTGTGCTCATAGCTCTTTATAGGAACAGCATTTAAGGAAATTAAAAAATATCCCTCTGGTGATAGAAGCAGCATAGGACCATTTAATCAAATCTAAAATAGGCAAAGACTATGAATCCTCAATCTTGTCTTATCATGTGAAAGCCAGACTGCAAAGGAATGTCCTAGATCCCATTCCTGGGCAAACATGGCTTTGCTGCTGAGTCTTTTACACCCCCAACTCCAGCAGTTCAACCCAATGGTCTTTCTTCTCCCTAGGCAAGATGGAGGGCTCATTATCTGAGGCATTTCTGGGTGTGGAATAAGGAGTGGTACAAACCTCCGTAAACCTTCAACTAAGTCCATCTTTAGAAAGTATCTAGATGTGGTTCAAGCATTTTGCCATGGATAATTTTGATTCTTTTCTTCTCCCCACTATTATGCAAGAAAAACAAAACACAAAACAAGAAAACCCCTGAAATTTCTAGAGTCCCGTGCTTCATCCATCAAATTAGAGACATTTACCATGAAACATGTAGACAAACAATATGCTGGAAACAGTTTGTGCTTTACAAATGAACCAAAGAATGCAAAGCACATTACAGATGGTCAATAAATATTTTCAGATTAAAAGTAATACCATGGTTTCAGAAGAACCACTCATTTTGTTAAAGAGCAAAATTGCGTTTAGTCTTCCATCTGACTGAATGGGGCAACACAGAAAGAATAATCAATGAGAAAACCCACAGAGTAAATAGGTACTCTGACTTGACTGAAGAAAGGGCACTAAGAATTTTCCAAGTACCATGGCCGCAGTAGCAGTGGCACATAACAGTCATCAGTGCCTCAGGAGGAGGCGTGCACACTGTGAGGAGCCAGTGTGACATCAAGACATAGAAAACGGACTCTATTCCACTTGGAAAAGGTGTGTCCGTGGCCTTCTCTAAAGGCGTATTAACATATCTTGAGGTGATGGCCATGCTCGCTTTTCAGCTCTCCTGAAAGTGTTGAAGGCATAAATATCAAGGGATCTCATTAGTGTAATGTAGCACAGTGCTGTCTCATGCCAGCCTGTTTCTCCTGCATCTGCAGTAGTCACTTCGACAGCATCACGGCACTCCTGGGGCTACGAGAGGGAGAGCATAGAAAACTAAAGGTCACAGAACTTACACTAACGAGGGAAGCTCTTTTATATTATATAAAAACCCCTTACAAAAGGCAGTTTATTGACAAATAAATGCTTTATACATTCAGGTTTTTCCCCACCTCTCAACAGTGATGGTTCCCAAAGACTCAGTAGTGAAGACAAGACCACACATTTTTCCTTTCTTTCTGCATTACTTAGAGACACTGAAAATCAGAACCTGCAGATTAGCGTGTCGTGTAAATGGGAGCAATGGAAGTGGACCTGGGGATGTGAGGCGGAGCCTGGATGAAGAGCAACACAAAGAAGTGATTTTGCTGCTGCTGTGGACAGCAAAGGAGGGCATGAAAACGGTTACAGCAGACATGACCAACTCCATGAAGGACCTGTCAGGAGCACAGTACAGGAATCTAAAACAGAGACAAACCTCAATTCTGCCAACGTGTAAACAAGGAAAAGCATTTCACAGATTCAAAGTTCAAGGGGAGTAAACGTCTTTAAATTATATTATCAGTTCAACCCTGATTTAAAAGTATGGCTAGCACAAACACAGAAGCTGCAATGTGGGCATCCTAAGGGAGCTGTGTTCTCCACAGCTGTACTCCAGGCCGCATCCCTTCTGGAGATGTCCCACAAAAGGATGCTGTGGCTCCTGCATTCCCTCTTAGTCCTTCCGTTCCATACTCCTGGAATATTCTGTCAACTGTTTTACCCTTTGGTGTTTGCAGTTCCGGCTGCTATAGATTTAGACGAGGAGAGACTGGGGGAGGGAAGGCAAATTCTCGAAGGATGCTCCTGGCCACTTCCACGTTATTCTGGGCAATCTCTAAGGCTCTTTTCACCTCTTCAAAGGCGTACCCCTCTCCCATGAGTTTTGCAATTTTTGCATCGACATTTTCCAATGCTGCCTCGGGACCAAGGGGTTTTCTGTGATGAATTTCCGGTGCAGTCCTACGGGGTCGTGGCTTGGGGGGTCTAGCTGGTGCTTGAGAACCATCTGTAACGATTTTCAAAGACAGCACCATCGAAACAGTGAGTTCAAAATTAACAGTATAGGACACATTAGTGTTATATCAATGTGTTTTTGTTAAAAACTTATAGTGAGAAATCCACATGCATCTCTCTAAGGAGTACCACAGACTTATTAATATATGAAAGAGGGAAAAATACACTCAAGAATACAGGGGAAATACAGTTGTAGGGTCCTTGAAAAGCTGTGGCCTGATCACACACGGATTCACACCACCTGACCCTCTCTGTCTTCACCACCCAAGAGACCTCAAGCCCCTCCCTCTTTCTTTTTAACAGGTCAAGTCAGCTTATGAGAAGCACCATGTCTATCAGGCCAGACAGCCCAAGGTCATGGGCTGTCTACAAATACTATTTTCCATTTTCTCTACAGTACTTTTATTTGCAGACTAGCATATTGTGGAGTGGAAAATGTTACCTCATTTTGGAAATTAGAATGTGGTGGAAAAGTGTAGTAGTTTAACTGAAAAATTAACATCTTTTTCTGATTTCATATTATTTTTTAGGCCATACAAGATATATATATATATATATATATATATATATATATATGAACAAACAAATGAACAACAACAAAACAATCAACGCCCAAAGCCCAGAGTAAAAGTGGCCAAGATCTGTTTAGTGACATACTTTATCTTTATCAAACGATGGCACAGGCGTTGGCTGCTCCAAGAGGAAGAGAGTGGAGAGGTCCCTATTAAAGGAGATGCTTTCCCTGTGACCTAATAAAACAATGCAGAATAGCCCCCAAATGTTCTTTGTCAGACTCACGTTCTGGTTATTCTGAACTCTTTTGATGAATCTAATGTGAAGGCTCTCCTCCTATCTGATTTCCATGTTAATAATGCTGACTGATACTAAGGAAAAATGAGCTGAAGTGAACAGATGCTTTGACTCTATGAGTAAAACAGGTTCAACAAATTAAATGTGACCTGGATTGAGCAAACATGTTAGATTCCCATGCATGAACTTTTGCCCAAGAAAATACAAATATTAGAAACTGGCTTATAGTTCAGACTCCTGCTGATAATTACTTTTTTCTTTCTTCCATGCACTTTATAAATGTGTGATACTACATGTTTGTGTGTGTCAGAATGGGTACACATGTGCAATAGCCTTTGGTGTCAATCTGCCTTATACCCTTGAGGTGGATCTCTTGTTTAGCTGTGCACATATCAGGCAGGCTGGCCTACAAACTTTTGCAAATTCTCCTGTTTCTTGCTCCCTGTAGGGAACCGAGATTATGGTTCACTGTAGGGAACCGAGATTATGGATGCACTCTAACATCTGGATTCACAAGGGTTCTGGGAATCCACACTTAGTAATTATCTACTGAGCCATTGTCCCATCCCCGATAAGTTTCTTAAAGTGAAACCAATAACATTGGTACCCACGAACAGGCAGGGTTCTTGAGAAAAAGGAATTAGAGACTCATGTAAAGAACATATAATTTCTGAGTCTTGCAAAAATCCATGTTGGCTTTGTATTTATAATTAAACTATATGTCCTTGTACAGCTTCTTGGCCCTCACTGCTTACTGGTTGGAGAACAGGTGCTGCAGGCTCCTCATACCTGCTGAAGACACTAATGTCTCAGGTCCTTGCTAGAAGTAGAATTCACACCAACAGGGCCTCAGCTGATTGCCACCCTCCCAACCCAATACACAAGAGGCATCACCATTCCAATTTCAGGAGTATCTACATACTAAAACCCCCAGTTTGGGCTGCTCATACCTCCTTACCTGGCAAATGAATGGCTAGTGTCCCTGTTTATGTGTGATACAGAGACAGCTGGTCTGCCTGATGTTAACAAGGAATATACAACAACCAAACTGACTGATGCTAGCTGCTTAAGAATTTGAGATTTGGAAGGGATACTTGGTGACAAGCTAGAGTCAAAACCAACACTGCATAAAAAACTAATGCCCGAGGCTTAGGGAACATTGCAGAAGAGTAGCGCAGGAAGACTGCAAGAGCCAGAACACAAGGATGCCTGCTCTGAGACAGTGTCTTCTATGTATGAAAAAGAAAGCTGCATCCATAAGATCTCAAACATTTATGGTTACCTAGACAAGCCTTGCATAATGACAAGAGTTGATGGGTCATTGTGGATGGGGGAGAGCTCCAAGGCCCCACCCTTAATAAGACTACCAAACAAAGTAGTAATGTCTAATTAACTAGAAGTGCAAATTCCAAAGTAGGAATACAATAATTTTGAGAAACCAAAAAGGTAATATGTAGCCTCTAGAAGAACCTGACTCAACAAATTTCAAAGAAAGAAATACACATAGACAAAAGAACTGAAAAGAATGAATAGGAAAACACATTAGAGCTCCAAGAGACTTGAAATAAACAGGTGAGTGACATAAGAAAGACAATGTGGGCATATGAGTGAGAAATTTCAAGTGAGATAATGAAAATACGCAAGCAAGTCTTAGACATGAAGAGTTCAGAATGGGAATGGCAGCAGCAGACAGTACCAAGGGGAGAAAGCATGAACTTTAAGACATGACTTTTAAAATACCCTGTTCAGGCCAACAACAAAAGAATAATTAAAGCACTCAAGACCTTAGGCACACTAGCAAATGAAAAGAAGAAAAACCAAAAAACTCCAAAACAAATCTACATTTTTGGAATACCCAAAGTCAAGGGGGGAAATGTTGTCAGAGGTACTGACAACCTATGAATAATAG
Organism: Cricetiscus sungorus; assembly: GCA_030556225.1. Lineage (NCBI taxonomy): Eukaryota > Metazoa > Chordata > Mammalia > Rodentia > Cricetidae > Cricetiscus > Cricetiscus sungorus. Next base: position 29,799,531 of record JANBXA010000651.1, on the reverse strand, counting down.
CAAAAACTTCCATAGTTTTAGAAGAGATAGAAATTCAGGTAGAAGAAGCATACTGAATCCTGAGTAAAAATCATTACCACAGCTGATTATAGTCCAACTGTGAAAACTATAGAACACAAAGAATTTTAAATCACTGAAAAAGGCTAAAGTAATATTTAAAGGCACTACTACATCAGAGTAACAGTGATTTCAGAGCAGAAACTCTATAGGTTAGGAAAGCATGAAGTGATATATTCAGATTCTTGAAGGAAAATAATACTTGGCATAATTACCATGCAAAGACAGCAATCATTGAAAAAATCTGTGATTACTAGAGAACGCTTCCAAAAGATGTATAAGAAGTCCTGCATCACAAGTGAAAGAAATATAATCAGCATCATGGAAGCATATGAAAGGGTAAACAACACTGAAGAGGAGACATAGCACAAAGCATGCTGCAAACACAGTAAACTGGCAAAAAAGGATAAACAAAGTCACAGGCCCAAGAATGTTGAAAATATGCAAATGGACGCATACACACAAACACACACTGGATAGTAAAACAATTTCCAACAATAGGCTACCTAAGACTATCAAGAGCTAGTAAAGTTCTCAGAGAATGTGTATTGTTTGATATGGGCATAGCCATGTCAAGGACTCCAAAGCCTCAGTCCCACAGGAGGAACAAAGCCTTTCTCAGTGAGGCTCAAAAGGCTGAGAGAGCATTCCTTGAGTCTGAATGTGAATGTTGACAGTGTGTGCAGCACACATCAACTGCAGCTCTCTCTCTCTAAGGATTTAGTCTGAAAATTGTTTCCCCTACAAAAACTGTTCCTATGGAGATTAACTACACCTGTTCCGGTGTTCTTCTTGATATAATAATTCCCCCCTTCTCCATCACCCTGTTTAATTGTATATAAGAAACACATGGAGTGTCAAGAATGTTGCAGCTTTATCAGAGAGCTCTGGCTACTTGGTCTCAGATTTTCTGTGCATGTGTGTATTTGTCATCTATTCATGCCCATACCTCCCCAGTTAAGTCAATCACTGGAGCCATGCAAACACAAACTCACTTCAAACTCACACAGACTGATGAGAGTAAAGGGTGTTGTGTGATGTTTTATACAGAAGCCTAAGACAGACAGGGCTGGCTACATTTATATTTAAAAATGAGCCCAAAGAGACCGAGAAAGTCACATTACAATGAATAGGCAGTATGCCGAATCTAAATGAACTCAGTATCAGAATACCCAATTTTATTGGGCATGAAAGGACAGCTAGCCTTCAACAGAGTGATGGTGACAAGATTTCAACATACTGCATCTGTCGAGATCATCCAGATAAAGGCATTAGCAAACACCAGAGCTCAACTATAACAAGGATAAATGAACTTAGAAGACACCTACAGAATATTTCACCCAACAGCTGCAATATAGTCATTTTATCTATGAATGATGCTTTCTCTAGAAAAGTCCATGTTAGGTCACAAAAGAAGTATTAACAATTTGAAACAACTGAAGAGATATCCTGTATTCTTTCTGATCCAAATGGAATAAAATTCGAGTCAACAAAAATATTCCAAAAATTGTAAAAATTCATGAAGGATGAAGATACTTTTCAACAATCAAGTGGGTCATCAAAAAAGTTGGGAGCATTCTAAAATTTCTCCAAGATAATAAAAATGGAAACACAGTACAAAATGATGTGAAATCCTTCACAAAAACAAACACAAAAATCCCAAAACCAAAAATAAATAGCCCTACTATCTCTAGAACTTAGAAAAGCACAAAGAAACCTAAACCCAACTTAGTCAAAGGGAGGAAACAACAAGATTTCAGCAGATGTTAAGTGATAGAGAGCATTAACAAAACAAAGAGCTGGCTCTTCAAAATACTAAACAAAATAAACTTCTAGACAGGTTAACTAAAGAAAACAGAGATGGAAAAAGAAGCATTACCACCTCAGCCAGAGAAATAGTGATTCCTAAGAACAACCATATGCTAATAAACAGGAAAACCCACGGATACAGACAAACATTTGGATAGGTAAAATCTCCCAAAAATGAACCCTGAAGACAAAGGAAACTGAATAGAACAATAGTACTAATGAGCCTGAATCAGCAAGAAGTCTCCAACCAATGAAAACCCAAGGTCACATAGTCTTACTGACAAAGTTTGACCAACTCTTTTCTTTCCACTTTATTTTCACAATCTATCAGGACCGGAACCTTCCCAAGAGCTCAGCACTATCTTGTTTCCAAAACCAGAAAAGGGTGAAACAAAAAACAACAACACCTACCCCACCAATACTATCCACCAATGTATCTCTGATGAACACAGATACAAATATTCACAACTACGTTCTATGAAATCAACTCACTAGCAAGTCACAAAGATTATTTATTATCATCACATTGGTTTCATCCCAGGGATTGAAGTTTTTCACCATTATTCAAGTTGGATGCATTTCCAGAGTCAAAAGATAGACCCACATATGAAAATCAATAAATATATTTATACACTGACAGAATAAAGGATGAAAACCATATGATCATCTCAATGGATGCAGAAAGAATATTTTATTCTATTTAACACTTCTTTTATGATAAAACACCTGAACAAACTAGATTCAAAAAACTGTTCATCAACATAGTATGAGTTAAGTACAATATCCTATTGATGACATTAATCTGAATTTTGAAAAAGCTGAGAGTATTTTCTCTTAGGTCAGGAATTAAGACCAAGGTTCCCACTGTCACCAGGTTATTAACTACAGGACCATAAATTTCAAGCAGAATATCTGAGAGTGAAACAAGCTGAAAACCATAAGAACAAAGGGAGGGAGTTAAAGTAACACTTTTGCAAATGATTTTTTTTTTTGTGTATATGATTTTGTACACAAACAAATCCTAAGGATTCCACCAAAAGAGTATTAGTGAAGTACTAATTCAATGGAGTAACAGGATGCAGAGCCTACATATGAGAATTAGTAGCTTTCCATATATAAGCAATTCAATCAAATAAAAAAGCTAAAAACTACATATAAAATATCTAGGAATAAACTTTACTATGGAAGTAAAAGGGCTCTACTGTGAAAGTTATGAAACAATAATTAAAGAAACTGACAAGAAAAACAAAAAGGAATGTTCTCCCTATCCATGAATATGTAAACTACTGTGAAAATGTTCCCACTACAGAAACCATTCTACACATTCAAATCAATCTATACACTTACATGCAATCCCCATTCAAGTGCCCATGATCCTTCACACAGAATGGAAAAAAAATCTAATATTTATATGGAAGCAACGGACCTCAAAGAGTTTAAGCAACCTTGAACAGAAAGAAGAAAGCTGGAGGCTTCCAACATCAGAATGTAAAGCATATTGCCCACTCACTTCAACCCAACAGACTTAAAGGCTAACGGAATTAAGATTCGGAAACAGTCCTGTACATCTGCGGCCAACTGGCTGTCACAAAGACAATAAAACACACACACACACACACACACAAACACACATACACACATACACACACGGAAAAGCATGCCTCACAAATGGTGCTGGGAAAGTCAAATATCCACAAGGTCATGGGGGTGTTTGCTGCAACTAACACCTTCCATTCCTTTGTGGCCACTACTGTTCCTTCATGACTGTTCCCATTTTATTAGAAAGGACTCCCACATGTGCTTTATCAATCATTGTTACATGAAGATGTGATTATGATTTAACTTGGTTTTGGCTTGGCCACTGATTATGTTGGTAATTACAACATAAACTTGATTGTCAGTAAAAGAGTTAAGTGTGTACATAGATTACAAAAATTGTCAGAATTAACTTAAATTCTATTAGGCTGATATTTATCTCTGTGGGATCCTGAGGAAATTATTAAAGCCTGCTGGTTTACTTTATTCTATAGATTAAGTTTATTACAGGGTTGTATGCATTTATTTATATTTATGTATTATAACTATGTTTTAAAGTATATAATAGCATATATATATTATATGAAGTATAGCATAACATTTTATATTAATGTTGACATAGAAGGAATTGTGTATACTATACTTAATGTGTGAAGTGATCTCTGTGATCCTCATATCTAGTTTTCAAAAATAAGTATCAGTTTATATCCTACAGTAAATGCTTAATAAGTTAAATATTATATAACATGTACATATCATCTGGGAAACAGACCTTCAGTAATATAGTAAACAAGTACAATTCTTGAAACAAGCATTAAAACTCATTGACTAGTACTTTCTTATGTTCAATAATAGTTGATAATTAGAAGAAATAATGTGAATTCAACTAAATAAAGAAAGAACAGAATCTCAAAATATAATCTTGTTATTCAAATATAAATTGAGTCAATTAATTTTGGAGCCCATTTACTCTGAATGTTGAATTACCATAACATCTTGGACAATGTCTAAGCAACAGACATGATTTCACATATGGCTTTCAGTGAAATACAACTAAATAAAACATCTTTACATACACTGTGTGTAGAATCCAGATTGCAGCTTGAGAGACTACTTTAGCTACTCAGGGAAACTTCAATCCTGTGGTTTTACAACTGAAGCCTTATGCACAAAGGTTTTCAAGTGGCATCAATTACCAGATGAACTGGTAAAGCTCAACCACACTGAAGTTTCCATTGTGGAAACAAAACTAAGTGTTAAACACAATTTACCCTGTCACTGGTGATTACTCACTATGCATTTTTAACTCTTGTGTGACTTATAACCATGATTTCCAGCTGAAATCTTCAAAAAGATTACTAACATGAGTCTGTTCTATAATCCATAAATTTTCCATTAAGCTAATAATGAATAAAGGAAAACAGCATTAAAGTTCCTCCTCTTTAGAGGAGACAGACAAATGAGTCAAACACATGAATGACGAACGAAATCTAGGGTAATGACAGCTATTAGGAAGAATTTCTGTCTTCATGAGAACCTGTCTCTAAAAGTCAAAACCAACCATGAACCAACTAACCAACAAACCAACTAAACAACGAATCAATGAATGAAGGAACAAATGAATCAACCAACCAACCCACAAAACAAACAAACAAACAAACAAACAAAAAAAACCCAACAGTAATATTGGCTTGGTATTAATATTTACTTCTAGAGAGACTTCTGTCTTGGTATGAGAAGAAAGAACACAGCATAGACAGACACACAAAGAGATTTTCTGTATTACTCAAATCTGATGAGACAAAACGTAAGTTAAAAGAACAATTATATCCTGAAACAAAGACCATGGACTTACTGACTGCTCACACAAAATATTAAGCCTCATTTTTCTTTCCCTGAGGCAGTTTTCTGGGTGTTGCTTTTATATGTACTAGCTTCAAAAGTCAAGTACAAAGGATGTTAAAAATAAGTATTGCTTAGGTATAATGCAATAAACTAAAGACAAAGCTACAGAGCAAAAGCTGCTATATAAAGTAGGACATCCCTCCTATTACTGTTCCCTACCAACTCACCTGAAGATGAAGATGAAGGGAGCTGGTCATAGTCCTGGGAGGCTCTGTTGGGTTTCAGGCTGTCTCCTGGTACCCTCCTTGCAGGAGGCAAAGGAACTTGGCCACTTGCCGGGTCAAAAAAAGGATCTTAAAAAAAAAAAAAAAAAAAAGATAATTTTTTAATTAAAAGGATGAACCTTGTTGATTGGCTAAAGGAAGAATTAGGGGAACTTTTGAAGGACTGTAGATTCCCATAATGAATTGGACAAGTAATTTCCTTTGACTGTGCAGGTTTTTTAGTTCATTCATTTGTCCAGGTAAGCAACTCACTTGACTTCTGAAATTAAGACTACAGGTTTTTATTTCTCTTTTCAGATGACTTATTTAGCCTTCTCTTAACACTAATGTCCCCCAATGAATGAAAGCTGCTGAAGAAAAAGCAAGAAAAAAATGGTGTCTACTTTGCCTCTAGAGTATTTTTAGATCACTTGGGCTCCTTAAGCTATGTGTCAACATAATCTGTAAACAGAACTGAAATTTGGAAGTTTTAAATGAATTCATGTTTGTAGAAATATCTGTAAATATAAAGTATTTATTATCCATTGCACTATATTGGAAGTTTCAAAACATGCAAACACTCAGTTGTCAGCCTGGCTCATTGAATACTAAATTCAATTGCTTAAAAAAAAAAAAAAAAAAACAGAAGTTTGAATACACAGTAAAAATGTGCTTTTTAAAAAACTTTATCATGTAAAATTGTAAAGCATAAATTGTAGATTCAAAAGTGACTTCACCATTCATGGCATAGTTCGTTAAGTGGAAGTAAAGGGAGAAAACACGTCTGTGTAGACTGTGTAGACAGAAGTTACTGGAAGTCACCACAGGTCTAACTGCTTTTAATTAGTAGTACATGGGCTGAGAGTCTTTGCACCCACTCTTTTCTAAGCAGATGAATAATAAAAACATTATCTCTGGCATCTTTGGCTCACTAGTCCCTTACAGCCCATCACCTCCACTCTCAGGTTTTCCTCATACCATCTTATTCTGATGGTACCAACTCTGAAGTTATTCCAAGCTCTCTGGAGGGCAGGCTTTTCCTCACTTAAATGAGTAATATCATATCTCCTTACTCAAATATAGCAACAGGCAAACTGCTTAACAATTAGATTATTCTTATTAAATATTTAACTACTGAAAATAAATCCATGCAGACACAGACTTTACATAAAGCCAGACAGACTGTAAACATATATATATATATATATATATACACATATACATACACACACACACACACACACACACACACACACACACACATACACACCTTTAGGCTATAGTTTAATTCATTGGTTATTCATTTGAACTGGGCAACAATACTATATAGGATGTGATTATTCAAGAAGAATTTACATGCTTTCAAATTTGTCTATTTTTATACTTATTTCTAACTAGAGAAGGTAAGCACCATTTAAAGTCATTAGCTAATTATTATTTCATTTACTCTTCCTGGAGCAATTACCACCAGCTTTATGGTACCTTCCCAGTATCTACACTTGTTTATTGCCTTAGAGGTAATTCAGTCTTACCAGACATGTCTATGTTATTTCTAGACAACCACTGAAAGTTAATGAAGTTAAAACCTGTATACATTTCAGCATTATAAATGAACTACAGAATACACCAACTGTGGCTTTAAACTGTCTTCCATTAAGCCATTTTACCTAAAGAGGGATACACTAAATTATTACGGCCACAGCTAAACCACTTAGAGTCTGTACCTTGCTTCTAGCTATGTTGCTCCTGGTGAGGTACGAGGTGAAGGGGTAACCCTGCTGAAATTTATGGAATTGGAGCTACTGTTTCAAAGGAAATGGCACCATGTAGAATAATTACAACCCACAGGGTAATAATTACTAGTTGTCCTTTGATATGGAAAATTTGAAAATAAATAAAGCATTCTTTAAAAACTAAGTGAGCCTAATGTCCATATTTATAATTAAAATTTAAAATGCCCAACCAATGTGTAATTGCACAGTCATACGCTTTTTTTTTTTTTTTTTCTTTTTTGTGACTGTTACATATACAATGTGATCAATTTGCTCAGGAAGCAATGTTGTATGTAGTCTAATTTAAGCATAGGAAGGCCCTTCCTGACTTCTCCTCACAGCAAATCCTCAGAAGATGCTGCTGAGCGGCAGGAGTAAGGAGTGCTCCTCGCCCTGTAACATCTCACATGTGAATATGGCGGACTCCACATGGGAAGGGCACTCCAGACAACCTTACTCATTTGACGTTAGTTCTGTGAGGGCAACTTACCAGATGGCAAGATCTCTCTGGCTATCCTATCATGAGAATTCTTCAAAAGGGTTGAGTAGATCATATCCCCGGTGTGCTTTTCCATGGCTATTGCCAATCACCTGGTATTTCTTTGTTATTTTACTTATGCAGATGAATGTCTGTCTCCAAGTTTAAAATACTACTTCTCTTTAACAACTTCAACTTAACTGGACTTTAAGCTTATGAACTGTGACTTTAAGATTGAATATGGACTTCAAAAAAGATTCTGGGTTAGAGGAATATCGAGAGAAAGCTTTAACAAGACTGCCAATGCCAAACACACAGTGCATCCAGTACCCTTCACAAAGACATCCATGCGGGGTGTGATGGAGACTTAAGTGCTGTCCTGGCTTTGTTGCTGAAGCAAAGGCCCTGGCACGAAGCTGCAGAAATGCCTATTTCAACCTTCCCACACAAAGGAATGCTTCCTTTCTTTCTTTTTTGTTACACAGAAAAAAAAAAAAAAAAAAAAAAGGCATGTATGCCAGCAGTTGCCTTGCATTTGGGGATAGAAAATCATGGAGCTTTTGTCAAGGACTCCGGTTTTGTGAAGGTTCGATTGGCTTGCTCATAATGGATGGCTTACATACGACAGTAGGAATTACAATTTTGCCAAAAGAAACCTTTTTGGAAAACCCAAGAAAGGAAGCACAAAGGAGGAACTGAGCTGGGTCCCTGCATGTTTCCCTTCCTCCATTCGCCTGGAGTCCTAAGGCTTCTTTGTAGAAAGGCAGCTCCTGCAATCTGAAAACTGAACTACAGAGAAGTCCCTGGGGGGTAAGGCTGGCACACTGAACCTGACTCAGCTGTGCAAGACACAGAAATCTGGCATACAGAGGCAGGCACTTAATATAATATAATATTTTGAGAAAGTACATTATGTTTATTGTAAGATATCTATCTTGTCTTTAAAATGGGATATTATCTCAAGGAACTCAAATCTCAGCCCTGTGAAATAATTTGAGTACACTAATTGAGAACACATTAGACAGCAGGGAGACCACAAAGAGTGAGTTGGGCAACCACCTTTGAGCTGAACTGTAGTCTAGTAAGTGTGTCTTTCATCAAGTTTTATTTCGGAGTGAAGAACTACCATTAGCTAAATACCATTAACATTATATTTTTTAGAAAAAAATGACTAAATGTTTTATAAAATGTAACAAAATATTTTATGCTAGCTCTTGGAAATCCTAAATTTGTTGTAAATGAATCCACTACACAGAGGCTTCATGAATCAGAACTTAAATCATGCATACAATAGGAATGCAGAGGAAGCCAATCAGAAACTGCCTACAATTTAGCATCGAAGAGTTGTAGTTACATGCTTGTACTATTTTTCACTTGGAGCAGATGACCTTAGGACACTTGATCTTAGGTAGCAGCATCCTGGGAATCCATAAGCTACATGAAGGTAGACCCTGCTGACACCTGAAGGTATTACTTGCTTCATATAATATACAGAACATGCCCCCCTTGCCCTTTCCTACTCTTCTATCTTTAAAATTTCCCTACATCTATATAATGAACAATATACAACCCAGTCCCATCTCCCTCCCACAAACCTTCACTTTCTGCTGCATGAACACATCTCCAGTCCAATTTTGCATCCTTTAAAAAAGTATTAAAGAACACTCTAAATTCAATTGGTGCTGCCTACATGCACATGGGTGTCAAGTAAGCCACTGGGCCATGGGCAACCACTATTCTTTATTGTTCTTGCCATCTTTGTGATGTTCCATCATTAATTCAATCTGGTGTCAAGCAAACTAGTCAAGTACTATTCTAACTGCCCAGAAATCTTTGTGCTGGTGTGGCAGACTCAGGAAACACACGACTTTGACAGCATGATCTCAGATGTACTTTAAGAGGAAATTCTTCCTTGTCTTTCCACTCACTCCTACCTGAAGGAAGAAGAAACAGGTCCTGCCCTGAGGAAGGTCGGCTACTGGAGCCTGAAGGTTTCGAATGCTCAATGAGACTATGTCTTGCAGGCGGTGGGGGAGGAGGAAGAGATGGGGGGAGAGCATCAAAAGCATCTTCGCCTGCATTTAAAGAAAGGCCATTATCAACAGTAGAACTTCATTAATCAAAACATACCAGTCAAGCAAAAGCCATGACTGATTTTTCTCCCAATACTTCCAAGTAAGTTCAATTGCAATTTTATTCAACATTTCACTGACTTTCATGATGAGATTGATTATACTGTGGGCGAGTGTGGAAAGAAAATGCACAGACACACACAAAACACTAAAACATCCCCATGAAAGCTTTTTTTTCTGTTTCCTGAGTCTTTCTGTAAAAAGCAGCATTTCAGATTATGAACCACCTCATGGTCCCTTTGTAACCTTTGTACTATTAGTACACTAGAACTCTATACTGAAAATTTATCAGTAAAACAGAAATCTAGGAGCAATAGGGTTCATGGCCTCTCATGAGAAAAAGCACTCTATGCACATATAATTTAATGCCAGAGAACACTTCCAATCACCCCCTCACATTTGTTCCAGTCGACTGTAATTCATTTAAATTGTACAAAACATTCCATTTACCATCAAAATACATCACAAATACACAAGTATAGGGGAATGTACTGTTTACTTAGCAGTCATCTCAAGAGAAGAGCATATCAATGGAGATTCCCTTTTGATTGGCTCTAGAACTGGTTACTTACATGTATGTATTTCTAATGTTTACTCAAAGTATAAACAATATTTTGCATTGTGGCCTTATGTCTATGTATTTATCCCTGCCATACTATGTTACATTATCCAGAGTTTTTTCTTATCTTGAACGTTTCAAAAAATGAAGTGAGCTGAATATAGTTTCCAAATATGTACATCACATGTGCTGTCAGTGAGACAGGGTATCTGCAAACAGCTTTATATTCTAATAATAAAAACTCACATGTATTTCAGCTGAATGCATTAAGCATAAATACTTTAAAGTGAATTTGCCATTTATTATGCTTGCTTTGCAAGAATATGCAGAATATTTGATCTAATCACCATAAATGTTTTTTTTCTAATTAGAAATATTGGAAGATATAGGAGAAATTTGTTCTCATTCCAGGCTTGTGCTGTTACATAATCAAGCTCAAGTCTTCCACCCCTCAGTACCAGAATCATCCTAGAAATGGAGTGATATGAACATCAAACCTTAAGGAGCTCAGATTCTATCATAGGGAGCGAAAACCTGTTCACCTGTTCACAAATACGTATGGCTGAGAAGTCAAAATGTCTGACTGGTCTTATAGATGAGGGTTTATGAGAAGAAAGAAGATACACACAGATAGCATCCATGAGTGGTGAGACTCAGGAACATGTGGAATAGGTTTATAAACAGATATTCAGGGAAAAAAAGAAGTGCATGTCCTTAGTAGAGGGAACAGTATGAACTGATGCACAGAACAAGCTGGAGGAAGGCCCGAGAAAAGACACAGGTTGACATTTCTATTCTCACAGCTTAAGTAGCATGGGCATCATACATGTTGAACAACAACAACAAAATGACTTCACTAGGCCAGATTCAAGCACACAGATCTCTGACAGTCTATCCTACAGAGAAGTCTACTAAATAGTGTAATCTAGACCATAGAGATTTGGACAATGGGTCAAGACCTATAGAGATTTGGACAATGGGTCAAGACCCAGAGAAAAAGCAAACAAGGAAACAAGAATTTAGGAAGGTCTTAGACTTCAGGCAGATGAGGAAAAACAGAACAAAGCAAAACAAAAAACCCCTGACCAATAAAACAGACACATTGTAATTGGACAGTTCACAATACTGCTCAGTGGTGCACATCAGGAAATATGAAGAGTTCACTTAATATTCTTGGTGGCTGAACAGACAATTCAGAAAAGCTTTTGAATGGGTTAGTATTTTCTAGAATGAAATACATACTTAAAAAAATAATTTAGTTAACCTAAGAGGGCCTGGTCATTTCACACTAAAGTGAAGTCAGCTCATGCTTACTAAGAATTAGTACACTTGGAGGGAACCTGCCTTAACCACTCCAGACCATCACCTGAATGTCAATGGGACACAGGCCAGGGAAGTTAGCAACACTCTTGGGTCTTAACACTGAATGTAGTCTAGAATGAACAACCTGATGAGATCCTCACTGATGGTCAGTTCTTTTAGGTCATCCATTTGTTTTAGTTTTGAAAGGATGATACAGTTGAAATATTGCTTATATCAAACTACATTAAGTATTTTGCTCTGATTATAAAAGTAGTACATTATTACAGAAAATTCAGACTCATTAAAAAATACAAAAAGTGCTACGAAAACCACCTAAAACTTCACAGCTATTTCCTATACCATAAATTTTTCTGGTAGAGTGATTGTCACATGAACGTAGGAGCCACCATCACCTGGTGGACCTATTCTAAGATTAGGCAAATTCTCAACCCAGCGTCTGCATTATACTGAACTCTTAATTCTAATAATGCAGATACAGAGAGGAGAGCAGGGGTTGTTTAAGCTGTTTTTAAAGTTTCAACCTAATGGAGGGATGAGAAGATCATAATCAGAGGGCGTCTTGTTGAGTGAAGAACCATGCTTTGGGTTGTCCCGGGGTGGAGGCCTGGCAGGTGGTAATGGCACTGGATCAGAAGCTGAACCAAAAACATCTCCTAGAGGATAACACAAAACCTTAATGTATTTTCAGTATAAAAACAGAAGGGAACTTTGGCTTTAAATTCCAGCCATTAAGATGCATATTGCAAAGGAAAATATATTCCATACATACCCTTCAAATAGATGCTTAACTCTGGGATGTTTGTTTTCTTCATCTCTGAAGGTGTACCATGAGTTCCATTCAATAAACAGTGACCATTATCACAAGACCTAATGTAGAAACCAGAGGGTAAGAATCACTGAAAAGTCATGGTGGGCATGAGGTGAGGATCAGAGGGGACTCTCATACCTACTAAGGTAATAAGACTACAAAACAAAAAAAATTGTCCTTTATTGGAAGAAAGTACTAGTAACACTATGTTACCTGACATGCACTTTAAAAATTAGATATAAATGTCTGAAGGTAAAAGAGTCTCTTTCTTCAACTGAAACCAGAGCTACTAAAACTATCAAGAGCTAGTGAAATCCTAAACATACTTGTGAAGCTAATATATATCTTTGCAAGATTTCAATTGCACCTGACCAAAGTTCTGAAGTGACAGAGAAATATATATCACACACAAAACTATGTAAGTTTTAATAGCCTCAATATTTGCTAATTACATTGAATGTGCTTGTTTATGCATCTTAAGCATTCTTTGAAATAACATTACAAAAGGGTGTTAAAAGGGAGGAACTACTATGAAGCATTTAACAGTTTCATTTAAGTTTAGCACAGAACACTCCAAGACCTACAGTTTCTAAACCTGTAACTACTGGGCGGAGGAAACACTAGCTCTCTTGACACCTTAGAGAAGTGATGCCAGCAAAGGCTTTGGGTGCACAGCAAATGTTTCAATCGAGGTAAATATTAATCCACTAAAATGGCATAATTTTGGTGTTGGATGAAAGTGGGCATAGGAGGATGCAGGAGGGCCAGGAGATACAGAACACACTTGCTCTTTAGCATCTGACTTAGTAACAGCTGGCTAACAAAGACCCACAGAAAGTGAAGTTTTACACTTTTCTTTTGAATTATTCTGATTTCTTAGAGCAAAGTAAAAGTGCATGCATAATGGAGGAGACAGTAGATATTTCAATAGATACTGCAAGAGTGATTCATCTAAAATTCATTTCTATTCTCTCTGGTGGCCACTTCTTTTTAACGGGCAAGATATGGTTCATTTAAGAATAGTTACGTATTGAATCTTCATAATGATGATGTACTTTGCTGAAACTGAATTGAATTATTCATTTACTGTTTCACTTCCTACATATTGACAATTTACTTTTATTGATGTTCGGGGGTTATGAGTGGCATACAGGAAAAGGAAGTGCTATGGGACAGGAAGTACTCTGCAGATGACATGAGATGTCACTTCATCCATTAGTTTTTGAGAACAAATTAGATAAAGAATTCATTACAATCAAGCATAGGGATTAGCAACATTTATTACTTCTCTATAACTGTAGAGAGATGGTTATGATGGTCATAATTCAAATTTACTTTCAGTATCCAAGAGGCCAATCACTGAAATCTCATTTACTATGATGTGACAATTAAAATTTGATGAATTAAAGTTGTATCCTTCAGTTTTCCAGTCATGAAAAGAATGAGATTCTCAAAGAGACCAAAAAATTCCTGTCCAATTTCAGCTTTTAAAAATTACTACAGATTAGTAAGAGCCAAAGAATTGGAATTTGGTAGCAATTAATATTTGATGAGAAGGCAAAACTTTCTTTCTACTAGCTCAGTGGGTGCCATGTTCTCCCAATGTAACAAATGCTCTCCCAGTTATTTTCTTCTCAATAACACTCAATAGCACGATTAACAATAAATAGCTGGCTCTTCCCATACTCAGTAAGAGTAAAGAATTCAGTGCATCACTAAGCCTTGGTAGTAACTCTGCCCACCAGCATCCTTTATGAGACACAACTCTGGTTTAAAAAAAAAAAAAAAAAAAAAAAAGATCTTAGCCAAGTGGTGTTGGTACATGCGTTTGATCCCGGAATCAGTAAGCAGAGGCAGATAAATCTCTTGAGTTTAAGCCAGCCTGATCTATGATATGAGTTCCAGAACAGCCAGGGCTACCCAGAAAAACCATGTCTCAATAAACAAAAACCAAAACAAAAAACCAAAACCCAACTAACCAACCAAACAAACAAAAACCCCAGACCACTTCTTTTCCAAGTATCTCCTTTTCTACTTGTGACATACTTGGACAAGTGTTTTCATCTCCAGAAAACGACATGCTACTCATAAAATGCTATCAGCTGACTGACCTGGCCTAAAAATGAGACACGACACTAGGTAAAGATGGGACAGATAGCTGATGGTTTCACTGTATCTCATCACTCTGTCATAAGGAGGCTCCAGGTGGCAGGGCAACCACCAGCAGTGGCTGAGCAGAACTAAGCCAAGCACATCTCCAGGAATACACAGCCAGGGAAACCCAAGATAGGAAAATAAGTTTTAAAGCTAAGAGTAGATTGCTACACACTTAACATGTCAGTAAGATAAGTATTATATAAATGCTATTGCAGTTTACATTAAGTTATATGCATGCAAAGTCATGATTCTACTTAAAGACAAACTAATATTTCAATATATATAAGCCATTATTGATAGCTCTTACAAAACTCAATATGGCTAACACTTCAAAGACCAAGAATGTCCCCATTACAGTGAAGATAACAAACAACAAAAAGAAGAGAAAACTAGGGTTCTTTATATTCTTATAGCACACAAGAGAAGTACTTGTTCAAAAAAGAAGAGAAGAAATTTTGGGCTCGCCCCCCGTCATTGTCTTATGATTTCAGTAGAAGCACATTACACATCAAAAAGGGAAATGGATATAAATTATACTAGTCTTTACATTATAAAGAAAAATTCTAAGGAAGGTTGACCTAGCACCTTAATATTAGTTTCTAAGCACTAATTTTTCTTCATGATATATATGCTCAGAGCTGATGAAACTTATTAAAATACCTTAGGGGAAATGCATGCATTAATCATCATATGTAATATATAGCTACATTTTATTAGATTATAATTTGGCTTTTACGGGTTAGTGTGTGTGTGGGGGGAGAACAAAATGTTTTACCTAAAAGCAATGAAGGAAATATAAAGGAATAGTAGGCTAGGAATAGAAAGTTACAGACAGTTAGCCAAACACATAAGGTTGAACTGCATATAAATAACCCCCATTCTTAACAGTCTGATGATGTTTATGCAGATGCAAAATGGGTAGAAGGGCACACATCTTCTTACCGGACAGGAGGTTTGACATTATGACAATGAGATGGTTGTGAATTCAGAGAAACAGGGTGGGATGAAGGAATCTTGTACTCATCGTCATCTTCCTCTACTGTGTCTCTTGTTTTCTCTGAGAGACAATTTGCTAATGGACCAGTACACCTACCAAGAGGAAGAAAAACAACAATCCAATCTGGTTCAAACATCATAAATATTCCCATCAGGAAGGTCTGATGTGACATACACAAATAAAGAAGTGACTTGTCACTTGCATTTTTCAAATATAAACCGTTCTTACATCCAATGTAAATGGAAAGGCCTTGAAATGTCCTTAAGACAAAATATGCATACCTATGGTTTTTAAAGGGTGCGTAAGTAAAATAAATAAACTATGACATAAAGAAAGGACCGTATAAAAGTGAAGCTCTTTACAGGTGCAGACTTTTAGTCTGTGACTATTACCTAGAGTTTTAAAAAAGCTTTAAGAAACTGCTTTGTTACGAACCAATGATCCTAGTGCTAGAGTTCTTCTCATAGCAACAACTAAGAGCTAAACATGACCAGAATTAGAAGCAGATAATCAGAGAATTCATTAAACCTTTGAAATTGAGAAGCATTATTTTTATAGTTTGCAATATCTAATTAGAAAAAGGAGTTACAATGAAAAAATAATTATCTAATACTATGATAAATTTGAGCTTTTTCCTTCACCATTTGGGTAAATACATAAAAGTGAAAAATACTTTCTACCTCCTGGGTGGAATTTAGTCTAACTCTGCTATTGCCCAAAGAAGATTCCAAACAAACAAACAAAAAAAAATGTTCAAATCCAAATTTGTAAGATACTAGAAAAACATGGATTCAAATCCATTTAATCATCATGAACTTCATAGGAAATGTTTCATTAAAAAAGGAAGAAAAAAAAGTGTAATGTTTCAGCACCTTCTACAGAGGGAGCAAGAGCCCTTTGGTTTATGAGGCAATCACGCCTATGTGTTTTTCATTTTCATTTCTTCTTGCCACAAGTTGAGTGTCCCTATCTGAACTCCTTGGAACTGAAACAGATTTTCAGATTGTTTTTTCTTCAAATTTTGAACATTTGCATACTTTACCAGTTTACACTCCTAATACAATGCTCAAAAAGCTTTGGCTTTTGGAGAATTTTCTAGAATGATTTCTAGAATTTTCTAGAATGTTAGGATGAACAGTTTTTACAATGGAAAACACTGTCAGTGGTGTTCTGTGTGTGTGCATGTATGCATGTGTTCATTGGGAAATATATTTTGAAAAACTCAAGGTATTTAAGTTTCATCTCTATAGATAAATGTCGAGAGAGTTCAGGGATAAAAGAATAGTCTCCTTCAGGAGTCTTCACAAGTTTTTATCCTTCTTTGAAGAAGTTTTCAGCACTGATTTTTAAAGCCGTGTTTGGTAGGGTACTTTAGGATTTAGTAACAGTTAATGTGACCTAAGCCCAGAACACAGGCCATGGCATTCATTAAAAAATTGAAAGACCACAGCCAATAAGGTTGAACCTTGGAAGACACCTCCCAGCTAATGTGGTAGGCAAGTATATAAGTTTCAAAATGATGACCTAATGTTGTTTTAATGGGGGATAGAAACAACTGTATTTTCTTGCAAATCCTTAATTCTTACAAACAGACATCAATTTCACCAACTACTGCAGGGACCAATGTGTCTCTATAAGAAGATCAAGTGTGACGTGAATGCATCCATTCTGTGTCCTGGTGTGCTTTTGGTCTCAATGCACTCAACTTTTATACAATGTAAGTAGATAATGCAGAGAGAAGAAAGAAAATTTTGACCTAAGATTCAATAACCACACCAATGGCAGGAATCTTCAAATCTGTCACATGTTAGTTCCAAAGAAGCCCTTCATTATCAGGAATGAAAAATCATTTTTGTTACATATTACATTTATTATTTATTTATGTATATGTGTGTGGCCATGTGCATGGAGGCCATAGGACAACTTGTGGGAATCAGTTCTTAGTCTCTCTTTCCATTGTGGTCTCAGGGGTTGAACTCAGGTTGTCCAGCACTGCTGCAAGTGTCTCTACCATTGACCATTTGCCAGTGCAAGAATGGACAATTAAAAAAGAAAATCTCACCTGCTGTGGATAATTCTCAATTTTTACCTTTATTGACAGATCATGTCTGGCTAAATGCAAGGTCAAAATTCTTTAGTCAGTCAGAAAATAACTGATGTAAATATGAAAGTCAACAATTCTATCAAACAATAAGGGCTTAATGTCAGAAATTACTAGTTGGGGGTTTTATCAGGTGAAATGGAGTTTGGTGTGTTATAACTGGAAATGAAGAAAGCTAGGTGATCTTTATATTGAAATATGAAAAATACATGCTGGTATTTCCCATTTTCATTATTTTAATAAAGTCCTTTAAGAAAGGTTTTTAATGCTTTAAAAACTCATTAAAACTTTACATAAAATGTGAAAAAAAAGACATCACAGTGAAACTAAGAAAATCCAAAATTTATATATTCTAAAGAACTTCTGTACAGTTAAAGTAGCAAGGTAGAAGTTGTGGGATTTTTACATGGACATTATATCCTCACTATCAAGATATCTATGCATCTACCCACCTCTCCAACAAATGGAAGATACATGACAGAATTAAAGCTATAAAGGTAATTACTATTATAGCCCTCTTTAATTAGTCAAAGCTAGAAAAATCAATGAGAATTTACATCCACTGAAGTGTCCATTACCTCTACCAGATCCTTTTTCTTCACTTAATATTAACCACTTCTTGTTCTTCTTCCAACATCTTATAGTGTACCCACACGTTACACACACTCACAGGCACATGTGCATGTAATGCTCAGATACATCTCGAGGGAGAACATGAGATTTTTAGTTTTTTTTCTGAGATAATGTGACCTTGGTCAATATTACATATTTTATCTCCATCACTTTTTCTGAAAATTGTAATATTCTATTTAAACTACACACAAACCAATTTCTAATATCCATTTGGCACTATTCATTAAGCATTATGTTTTTTGAAGGAGAAAAATGAAAGCCACCTCTGTAGCAAAAAGAAAGAGAAGACAAAGTTTCAAGTAAAAAAGAAACTTTTGTAGGAGATATGCAAGACAAATCCAAACTCACATAATTAGCTGCTATGTAGGTATATGTGCAAGTTTTCCCCTCTAAAAACTCATCCAAACCTTTATGTGTTAGTCAACAAGAGATGGGGTGGCATAAATGAACTCAGGATCATTGTGTATGTTATCTAGAATGTAGACTTAGGGACTTCAATCACTGATATATCTTAAGTGACATTTCTAGGTTCCCAGAGGAATGAAGCAAACATGCTGTTTGGCTGGCTTCAGGTTAAAGATGCCAAGTCACCACCCCAGCAATTTATACCTATTACTTTAACACTGTTATATTATTCCAAATTCCTGCTATGTCTTGTACTCTGGTTCCATTCCTGAGTCATTGAACATAGGGATATCTTTTTCCAGGCTGCAAAACTATTATCCCCTAACTTGAAAGTCATCTGAGCCTTCTTAAACACACATTCATTTGCTGTTTTGAATGTACAAGTGTATGCTTAATGTTAAGGAAGGGGCCGACTTTCAGGCAATCACAGATATCTTTTGAAGTACTTGGTGAGCACTTAAATTTTTCAAAGCTGAAAGCTCACAAATGTACTTCTCCCAAGAACTGTACATTCCCAGAGTGAGGTACAGAACCACAGGGCTGATTGCATACACCACTATCATTCATCCCTAGAACAGACCTTAACTATCTCCCTTAAGTGGTTTTCATTCCTAATTGAGGTAACCCTTGACACATTAACTTTCTCTGGAAACAAAAGGCAGACTTCCTTCACATCTCTGGTGTCTATAAAAATCCTCATGACCTGACAAATTCAATAATTTTCGTTGACCTTTTCCTATTATGTATACTTAGCATTATGTACTTTCATTGATGTGTTTACTACACTGTTATCTTACTATTTCTGTCTGAATTGTTTAAGGAAGACCCTAAGTTCATCAAGGATTACCCTACTCTGCACACAACTGAGCACTTACAAGCTTTTAGATAAACATAATGAGGGGGTATTGAAGAAAATGGTCAAGCTAGTAAAGAGAGAGTGAGAGAGAGCAACAATTTTTAGAACCTTTCATAGACAGAAAAACATTTTAAATTATATGTAATTTTACTTGTTTTCTATATAGAAGAATCTCTTTTCACTCACCAATGGCAGAATGTAAAGGTACAAATGTTTTTATTAAAATAGACGCTCAAGCTGTCATATGTTTTACTTCATGTTTTTTTTTTGTGCTATACTGTTCTTACCAGCACAAGAAACATCTGTAACTCAATGAAACCAAAGCCCAAGAATCAAAAAAACAAACCAGTGATATTTGACACGATTATTTTGTGTTTGCAGCACATAAGTTATCTGCCAAAAGTACAGGCGTAAGTTTTACAATGATTTTTAGGGTTCTTTCCCGCTATTAAGAAGGGGCAAGCGTGCAGCACCCTCGAGCTTTAGAATAAGCTTTGATGGAGAGCGGTTTCACAAATTTGCTTTTAACCCTGAAACAGAGCTACAGTCGTTCCACACTTGTGCCTGGGGGATCACACTTTTCATATAGACAGATTGGGCTCTCTGCCTTCCTTCTCCCGTGGTTCTGCTTAAACATACCCTTTCAGAGAGGGCTTTCTTCAGGACCTCATCTCCAGCAGAAGCCTGTGTGTCATTAGTTATCCTGTGTAGCCTTTGATTTGCCCTCAGGCACTTACCCCTGACTGACAGCATCCAACCCCAGGAGCTCCCTATTACTTTCTCCTCTCCTTAGTTACAGCACCCATTCTGAAGGGGATGGAGGCTTTCCTTGTTCTCCCTAGTCTCCAGTGAGCACAGCAACAGAAAGAAAGTAAGATAGCTGGGCAAAAATTGAATTCCATTTTCAATGAACCCCCTAAATTGGTACCTTATTTGCTTAAAAGATGTATAATAATAAACACCACGGTCTCCCACAACAGAGAACCCTTTAAGAAAACTATGAACCAAGTAGTATGGGTTCCAAGGAATCTGAAAGCTTGTCATTAATATGTCAAAAGCACAACAACCATTTTTAAGTAGCAAAGCATAAGAAAACTATTGTCTGAGAGCAGAGAGCAGTGACATCCTTCAGCATTCTACAACATTGTTTTAGTTGGAAATATCCACTTCATTATTGTTTAAAACACTGTCTCTGTTCATTTGATAGAATAGTATGCCAAGGACAAGAGATGTTTGAAACATTTAGTCTTCTATTTGATTATACTTAAAAATGTAATTAGTCAAATATAATTCAGTAAGCAAACATGTAATATACACTTATATATAAAATATATATTATGTATTAATAAAGTAAAACAATCCATGTGGAATTTTTTGTCCTCTCTATAAACATTATTATAATAAATACCTATTATTTTAAGATTTTACATAAAGCTTTGTATTTACAGTTAATTGTCAATAACGTTAAGTAGAAACCATTTAGAAAAAAAAATTCAGGAAATAAAGTTATCTCTACAAACAAAGACTCTGTTCACTTTTACTTTACACTACCATATTTTCAGAAATAAATTATAAGTTGGGCAACGAGTCACATGACACCAGGATGAAGATTAGCCTGAAAGCATACCTCACAGAATATCTTCTGCCCTCAAGAAAATGGGCATCAAGTACCAGAATCTAATGTCTAATAATCTTGAAAACTATTTGAACAGTATAGCTGAAACTAAATGCTACTTCTAGCTTTGGTGTCCTGAATTTAACAGGAGGTTTTCACCATTTGTGAGAAGTGTACGTTTATTTCAGGCAGTGATATACAATTTTACTCTGGCCTGATATTCAACCACTGACCAAGAATCTAGCATGGTAAAATAGCCCTGTGTCAGTGGGCATAGGCATTTTCCTAAAATCCTTTCTTTATTATCCAGACCATATTCAGACCATACTCTCCAATGGGTCAAAATACAGTAGTATTAATAATAAATGATGTGGATATTATCCAATGAACAATTTCATTATCAACATGATATCAGATATAGTCATAATAAGAATATGAATAATATGATGATTATAGTAGAAGTACAATCATTATAATAGTGACATTAGTAATAGCAATAGTGAAACTCATATTGGTTTATGCAATAGAATACAGTGAGTACTTAAGAACATTCAGGTTACCAAAATTTCTAGTATAATTAACACCATATAGTGAATAACAGCAGTTTATGCTTAGAGAGTTGAAGCTCAAAAGATTTTAAATAACATTTAAGTTAAACGTAGCCTACCATTTATTAGCCAGATAGAAGTTATATGTCCAGAGAGACCTCTTTCAAAATAGGACAACTAATGAATGTTAGAGTAAGGTGTAGAACCCAATGTGATTTTATTCTATGGGCGACTTGATTTCAGAGGAAAAACAGTATTTATACTCTGAGGAAAAATAAATATGATGATACCAAGTGACAAGGGAGAGCATGACATCTTCTCCACAAACATCCTAAATGATATTAAAATAGGTCTCAATACAAAAATGCACACATATTAAATTTGGATGTTGGCATTTTGGGTATGCCTATGTGCTGTTAGGATTATGATTTTATTTTCGTTTACATACTTTGCTTAATTTCTCCAGTTATAGTTGGGGGGGAGGAAAGATAAATATATTAACAAAATCCAACACTTACAACTTTGGATAATTTGCAACATGCAATATTAAAACTAATTTGCTGCTAACATGTTTGTTAAAATGTGGTTTTAGTTAAAACTAGAACTATTGAGGAAAATTTAGAAAATGGAGAGGTAACATAACCCAACGTTGGAGCTTTCACAAAATGAAGTATCAGACACTCACCAATGAATGCACTTCGCTATGATTTTGTTGTTCAAGTTAATTTATATAAGGACCAAATGAAAACACAGAAAACCACAACCCCTTCTCCAGTCACACTCAGCTGTAATTAAGTAAGCAATGGAGGTTGGGAGTGGTGGTGGTGGTGGTGGTGGATGTTCATCAGTAACTAGGACTATCTCATTTCATTTGTTTCTGAAAACCCTGAATTTAGAGGTTACAGAACTAGTTCAGATGCCTTACTATATGCACATTAGAGTTTACAGGGAACTATCCATCAAGGACATTTAGAGGTGATGGAGCTAGCACAGCTGTTTTTGTCTTACTGTGTGTACATTAGAATCTACATGGAACTAGACTATCAAGGTTTTCTCATTACTAGTAGACATAGAGTGCTTGAAACTGCTTCTGGCTGCTCTGTCTCCTACAGACCTGGCAACTCCTTCAGGAAATGACCCAATAGCTCAGCTTCTCTGCTCTCCCCTGAATGACACCAAATTCTACTGTATCCCTTCCCACCCCGTAAGGTACTGTGGTATCTAATTGCACCCATCTTCAGAGACTTATATTCCATCCCATCTATGAAACTTGTTTCACTGACATAGTTTCTAACAGCTTTTCTTAAACTAAAACTAATCAATGAGCATTACACGTCTGGTGAGTCTTCTCCTTTGAACATTACACATGATAAAATATTATTTTCTAGAGTATATAGGTATCTGGAAGCTGAGGGTTAGCTTTTCCTTTTTGTTAATCTAGTGTGAGTTCAAAGACCTCCAGAGGAAGGAATGAAGATGTTCTGAGGCTTTTGTTAATAAAAGAAGACTATAGCCAGTTGTCAATATAGTTGTCTATAAGATACACAAATTGACCCGTAGACCAAAACAAATGAAATGAACACAAAAAAAACATAAACTTGAAGATTATAAGCAGATAAAGATCAAACAATAAAAGTAATTAAAAAATTTTTATGAGAGTATTAGATGGCATAAACCTTTACCCTTTTGAAATTAGGAAAACAATATAGCAGAATACATAATTACTTATATACAGAACAGTAATTTGTAACAAGAATGTGTATTTGTCTTTTCTATTATTTCCGGATACAGTGACTCTCTCTGTAGCTCAGGCTGCCCTGGAACTCATGTAACTCAAGGTGGCCTCAAAGTTATGGAAATCCTTCTCCATCAGCCTCACAAGTGCTGAGATTATAGGTATACACTACCAAGCATGACACTGCCAATCACTATTAATCATTGAACAGAAATCAAATGTTTTTATAAAAAACTGAGTCTGAGACATGGATCTTGGGGAAGAAGTGGGGCATAGGGGTACTATGGAGGGAGGAGTACAAGCCAGACAGACAATTATAGGGCAAGCGTTAGGAATAGATTAGAAACCCTTCAGCTGGTTAAAATTCTGAAGGGTCTTTACTAGTACAAGAAGACAGAGCTACAAAGGAGAAAGCAAAACTGGTTTGGGAATGGGAAGAGGGTTGGGGAAATCCAGAGGGAAAGTAAATCAGCTACAGTGAAGAGAATATATAAGAAGAAGGGGAGACATCACGGCCAGACATCACCTCATGTTCCAGCATGCCTTGTTCCAAATTCCCAGTTCTACACCCACTGACACCAACTTAGAGTAGACATGATGATGTTCTGAAAGATCTTTCAGAAGTCTAGCTGTGAGTGTGGGCTAGAAATGGGAAGCTTAACTGGATAGAAGAAACTCCATGAGGACAATCAACAGACGTTGGTTGTTGAAGATATCTGAGGAGTAGGGAGCTTAGGGGAACTTTAGCATTGTGAAAATGGGTAGTGGGTCAACACCAGGAGGAAGGCTGGAGGAAAGAATCACTGTGCAGTTCTGCCCTCTGCTTGGATGAAGGGCACTAAACTTTCTTGCCATGTTGGTGTTAGTCTTCTTAGGAGATTAGTATGTCTTTAGGAGCTAGTATCAGAATTAGGAGGTCTCAACAGCTGATAATTAAATTTATAAACACAACTCAATTGCTTTTGTCTTTACTGATTACTTTCTGTTTACCCCACAGTTTTTGTACTAAGGACACCAAAACCACTCTTTAACATATCATTATGCGTTGACATACAATCTACAAATTCAACGAAACTCACTTTATGCTAGGGAGAAGGGTAGTGACCGGAGGAGGAGGGGAAAGCCGAGGAGGAACATCGTATTCTTCACTGGCAAGGTGTCCATTTGAAAAGACCTGGAAGCAAATCAAAAGGGTTAGCTTCTGGACTTGAACATCTGGCACAGAATAAAAGCACATAGCACTTAGAATTTCAGTTTCTTTAGAGTAGTGTAATTTTATACAATTTATTCAGGAGTCAGCAGGATCAGTGATGACTTGCCATAACTCATGGATCTTATATTGAGATGTTATAATATCATTCTTAAACATAACTAAGAGGCATTGTTATAATTATTATACCTCAGATCAAGACAACTAAATGTACAAACAGTTAGTGCCATTTCCCAAGAATGATCAGATTTTATTGCAAGAATAACGGTTGGCTAGAGAAAGAAGCAATGTAGGTACAATTCCCAATTTACTTCCCTCTAAACAGGTGTTGCAAATGACATCCCTTTAGGGCTACAAGGACTATTTCAATTTCCTGATACCATACCGTGTGAGTAGACTCAGTCGGCCCTGTGTTATGTCCAGACCAAGCTTCAGGGCTATTTTAGATACAGGGGTGATTGTTCTGGCTCTCCATGTGTGTGGAAATCCCAAATATACTTTGGGTTTGTTTATAAAAACCACAAACAACTGTCCCCTTATTCATAAGCTGTCACAGAGCCAATGTTTCTACAATGGAGGAAGTGCTTGCACAACTTCTCTTCGCCTCTCTTATAATCTGGAATTGGAGTTAACTTAAACAATGGGGAAAATGGAAGGAAGGCTTTACAAAGGCATACTCAAATACTACAGTCCTTTTCAGGTTTGTAAGTAATCACTAGATATTTTCATCATAAAACTTCTTTCATAGACTCTTATTAATTCACCTTTAGAGGGGAAAGTGATGGGGGGCAAGGTGAATGGGATGTAACTTTGTTCATCTTGGCTGAATGATCTACTGTTTAATTTCTCTCTCCACCATATATATGAAACAGCGGTGAAGATTTAAAATGCAAACCTGTAAAGGCTGTGGGTTCCCTACCCACCACCAGATTGAAAGATCACCCCTGAGATGCAGGGATGTTCTCACCTATTGTAAAAATCCAATTTTGTAGCATCAAAGTTTCACTCTAAAAACTAGAGCCTATGTTAGTTCAAATTTTCTTTCCCCAGTCTCCTCTCATTAGATTCAACACATTGCAGTTACATCCCGATAAAACGTATCTTTAAATGAAATGATTTTATCTTGAGCTTTTGACTGAAGACCATGTAACGGAACATGAGAAAAAATTTTGAACTTTGCTAGAGAAGAGAAATTCCCAAGAGAAATGAGTCATTATAAAATCCTTTAACATAAAAATACTTTTTATCGTACGAATGCATGTATCCAACCAAAAATTGTCAATTATAACGTTGAACATTTGAATGTATCCTTTTCCAAAATTCTTTGCACCACTTGAACAGATATGGTGCTAAGATTTTTTGCAGTAAAATCTAATGGTATTGTCAAATTACTTTTAAACTTGTATAAAGTTAAAGGTTTTTTTTTAATCTGTTCTTTTGGGTAATAACACCTATTATGTTGATATTAGATAAAAGTTTGGTAACAAAAAGAAGATGTAGAAATAATAGTTCCTAGTATTGACTTTAGTTCAATAACAAGCCAACTATAATGTTATATTCACAACATTATTATCAAAACATTATGAATACACTTGAACAGGAATGCCAATAATCAAACATCTACTGATATAAAAACATGCTTTAAATTTGATAAGGGAGAGCTATGCATTGATAAAACAATCCTGTATGATACTAAACTTCACAAAGGGAAGTCTCCTGACACAAACGAGGACTCAGCACTGTATTGACAGATCATGAGTTTACTGGACAGTCCTAGGCAAGTAAATCAGTGAGCTCTGGGTTCAGTGAAAAACCTTAAAAAGGAGTTTGATAAAAGTGCTGGAGACAGCTCACTGGTGAAGAGTGCTTTTGGCTTTTCTAGAGAACACAAGTTCAATACCCAGCACCCATATGATGGCTCAAATTGTCTGTAGCTTTAGTTCTAGGGGAGCCAATGTCCTCTTTTGGCATCTGCAGGCAATGGGCAAGCGTGTAGCACACAAACATACATTTAGGCAAAAGACCCATACCATAGTATAAATACATAATTCAATTTTTAAATGAGAGAGTGACTGAGGAAGATACTTGAAGTCAGCCTCAAACCTCCACATGAATGGGTACAAATGTATATATGCATATACAGACGAATAATTCTGTACATTCATAGCACACACACACACACACACACACACACACACACACACACACACAAAAGAAATAAGAAACCATGCAGACAACACAGTTGATCATTAGAAAAAACACAAAATCTATTACTAAGGATACAAATTCTCTGGTATGGCAATTACTTGAGGGGATTAAGTAACTTCTTCCTAACTCTGTGAAATAAATTAATGTTTCAAATGTGGATAGCATTTTATCTAATGACTTTAGAAACTGCTATTGATAGACAGTAGCTTAAAGATTTCTCCTGTCTCTGAAAAATTAGAATCCTTCATGAACCATTTATTTGATATCTGCAATGTAGTTACATTCTGTAGAGAATGAATGCCACATTGTGCTTGTTTGTTTCAGAATACAGTCTTTGATTTCTCCCTCATTTTATAATAAACTCCCTTACATAATTAATGTGCAATAGAGCTTCCATGAATGTTGAGTGACAACAGGGCAGGTGACAGCATTGGTGGAGGCATTGACCAGGGATATTTCTTTGCTATCGGTAGAAAAAAACATCTTTTACTGGAATACTCTCAGCAAATACACACCATTTACTTAGAAGCTGATCTTTCTGTAATTGGTTCTAAACTATGTCCTGAGACTTAAGTATATTTTCAATACCATACATGGGATTCTTGATAGTTCTTCCTAATTAGGAGACTGAAATTATGCAAGCATGCAAATAGCCAAGTGCTTATATATGCTGGTACTCATTTCTGTGAACCTAATGTGATTGTTCCTAATGATAGTGGTTTGAGGATAAAACCTAACATTGGATTCTGAATTCCATGTTCAGCCTTACCCATTTCATCAGACCGGAAACTGGAGGCCACTACCTAAGGGAGTACCATATACTATGATCAGCTAGCTGAAAATAAGTAGCACATGTTCCTTAGAAATCTGGAGGGTCTGCTTGTGATTGGTGGAGACAACAGGCTGTAAGGTGTTTAGACATACTGCATCACTGACGAAGTCCCCAGTGAAATCCCACTGACTCATGTTAGGATCTGGATAGGCTCTGGGTTCATGACTACCCACCAAAATTCCACCAGACCTGTTAAGGACTTAACGTTTTCTAAAATCCTCATCACTGATCACTTATCTGGAGCTATCACTACCTTAAAAGCTCCTTCCTGAAAATACAACTGAAAAAAACAAAACTTCATAACAAAACTGGTTTCAACCTGTATCACCCAATTTTGCTGCACACATCTCTATTTTTCACATACACTACACCCTATTCAAAATCGCCTTCATATCACTGTCCATATTTCCTACACCCATGGTATTCCTTCCGGTTATTCCTACAGGGGGAAAAAAGGCTACCGCCTCTCATTTCTGTCACGCTCCAGTCAGGATAATCTTTCAGGAAACTCGATTCCTTTTCTGCCTTCCCTTTCAGGATTTCATTTTCTTTCTCAGGTGTCTTCTGGGTATTCTCATCCACCTTTCTAAGTTCATCCCTGGACTGTCTGTCCTGCATTTTAGACTGTACTTCACTCACAACACTGTGTCTCCAGTGTCATGGACATCAAATTACCTACAGAGCAGAGAGAGGCATAAGCACATTACTGGGCTCAGACTTGTGGAAGTCAACCTATCTGGGCTGGGTAATTTATTGTAAACCAGGCTATCTTAGATTTAGGTTTCTGGTGCCTCTAGGCATCATCTAAATTAACTTATATGTTTGAAATATTTTCCTATGACTCATATATTGTCTATGATCATTCATCTAAACATGAGATCTTTGAAATGTACAAAAAAATATCTTATAAAAAATTCTGTGCAATGAAGAAAAGGATTTTTCTTTTAAAAAAATAAATTTGCTTGCTTTTGATAGGTATAGGTGCTTACCGGAAAGTACGCTATGTGCACCTCTTGTGTGCCCCGAGTTTTAATTGAACTACAAATACAAATGTATTCCCTATCTTATTAATATAACTGCTCCACCGTTTAATGAGGAGCCTCTCATATATTCTTCAGTACCACACTGCAAATAAAATCTGTGAACATCAAGGCTTTCCCTTTGAAAGCCAGCTCTTGGAGCTTACAGATATGTTTAAGATCATATGTATGAATATGTGTTTCCTCACCCAAAGTGCAAGAGCTATGTCACAAGGGGATCATATGACACCCTTATCTAGTGATATCTTCGAAAGATTATTATACAGAGTCATCTGTAGAACAAAGTCATCGCAAGGCACATGTCAAGTTAAAGACAGTGTTTATCACCAAGAATCAGCTGGGTCCTCAGTCAATCAACGAAACCAACGGCAACAGATGGGTATAGTGATCATGGTCCAAAGTAACAACTTCAAGTTTGTATCATATTTTAGAATATTTATTGCAAAGAGGTAGTTCAACATAAAACAATCTTTAAGGACAAAAGCAAGGAATTACTAATAAACATGATGCAGGTTAGCCCTTAAAAAAAAATCTTTTCTTCCTCCTCAGAGGAATTTGAAGAAGAGACAAAAATAAAAAAAAAAAAATTAGGAGAAACTATTATTGTTTTATTTCAAGCTAAAAGTAGTTGCTCAAGTGATAACTGGAAGGTGAAGGTGGGGGGCTGGGGAGAGAACATGAACATGCAAGCTCAGGAAGTCTCTAAGAAGTTAGCTAGAGACAGCATGAAAATCCAGGTTTCAGTGAGAATAGACTTCTGTAGTCACTAAATATTAGTGTACCATCTATGAATATTTCAGACCTAGGGTTAATATCACTACATAATCCCACATTTTGAAGAAACAATCACCCCATTTTTAAACTATAAACATCTTAAAAAATTAACAGCCATGGTATAGAAGGTCATTTTTGTATTTAGACTTACTTACTATAAAATAATTCAGAAAGAATCCTGAAACAAGGGATCTTCACAGAATTGGTTCTGATGGTTACTATACTATTTCTGAAGTCATTCAAAAATTAGCATGTGATCTGCCCCTGAGTGTGGTGATATTTTTGTTTATGATTTAACAAATAAAGCTTGCTTGAAGATCAGAGTGCATAGTTAGCCACAGAGGGCAGGCAGGGGTGGTACAGACCTTTAATCCCAGCACTTGGGAGACAGAGGCAGACAGATCTCTGTTAGTTCAAGGATACCCCGAGCTACACAAAATTTATCCAGTCTAAAATAGAAACAGAATGCTCACAAAGGTGATCTCAGCACTTGGGATCTCAGGACTTTAATCCCCCACTAGGGAGGTGGAGACAGGAGTGATATGGCTGGGCAGAGGGGAGGGGAATTTAAGGCTGGAAGAAACAAGAGAGAGATGAAATCTGAGGATTTGTAGAGACAGGATTGCCCATTTGGTCTGAGATAGAGGGAAGAGCTAGCGGTCAGCTGCTTTGCTTCTCTGATCTTTCAGCATGCCCCCCTCCCGCAATATCTGACTCCTGGTTTTTATTATTAAGACCAATTAGAATTCATGCTACATCTGAGGATAAATAGTCTGTTCACTTGTGAGTTTGTTCCAAGGCTCTTTTCATGACAAGTGTGACCATGCATGAATGAACAGAGGCAAAGGAAACAAACAAAACCCAATCCCAGAAATTCTCTCCAGACAGCACTCAAGGCTGTAGAAATGTCCTTTGAGGACAAGCTCTCAACTGCTAGAACACATTATCCACCTGTATTTTCTATGTGCTTTCCCGTTACACTTACACTATAATTAATTAATCTTGAAGAAATCTTTAGGAGCTGAGAACAGTGCTGAGGCAGGGTACTGACAAACGCCCTGTGTAACAGACCCTCTAATCTCTAATATGCTGCACCTGAGAGCCGTCTCTTCCTACTCTGTATATTCCTGATGCATCCCTGCATTAATGATGTCACTATACCAACTTTCCAACATTACTATACTTGCACACACATATATGTGCACACACACACACACACACACACACACACACACACACACACACACATTACTAGGAACTGAGTATATGCCAATGCTTAGTTTCTTTCCTTTCTTTCCCTGTGAGACAGGTCTCATGTAGCCCTGCTGGCCTTGAGTTCCCTATGTAACTGAAGATGACCTTAAACTTCCCATTCTCATGTTGGGATTACAAGTACATACCAATATGCTGTCTCTCTCTGTTTCTTGAATGCCATATGAACACATTAGATTCAATCCATAGCTGTGAAGGAATAGATTATACTCCCTAAAAACAACATTAAGCAGGGGTCAACTGAATATTATGAGCTAAAATAGCAACATTCTTTTCAGTTCTGGGGGGGTGGGGAGACTCAGATCTGATCTCACAGCTAAAATCACCATGGAATAAAGCATCAGGAATGATTTCCAGAGGGACTACTGAAACACCTCCCAGTCTGCTAAGGTCAATGGCTGCTGCTGCCACGCCTTTAGAGGACTGCACACTTAGGTTCTTTCCTTCATGCAGGCGACAGAGTGTTAGTGTTTACATGACAATTTAGAGAAGAGTGGGGATCTCTTCAAGCTGTAAAAGGTTTGCTTGGTGCGCTACAGTGAAGTGACCGAAGTGACCATGTTTTTTAAGTAGGGGGAGAGGTTCAATTCTCTGGGCTAGTTCAAGTATAGTGTCCTAAAGAACACCTTATTGATTTATGGTATGTACAGTTACACAACGTTTCCAATAAGGAGACCTAGCACTAAACAGTATGATTTAACAACACTGAGATAGTGGTGGGAGAAGCTCTCTGCAGGATGATAGGAGGGACCAATCTCTGTTCAGCTGCTTCTCATCTGCATCTTAAGTTATTACATATAGACAGCCTTTTCCTCCCTTCCTTCAAGTTCAACTTTAAATGATCTTCTCACTGTTCAGAACCTGTAGGTAATTAAAGAGCATCCAGGGAGTCCTGAGGTAGGCAGGTAAAAATAACCAAACTAAACACTGCCCTTGCTTCACACTGGATATCAACCCCCCTCCCCCATGGGCACACTCAGCAAGCTGCTTCCTGACTTGTGCACTGCACAATGACTTACCTTAGCTCCTTCTGAAGGCAAATCATGGCATCTGTGTTTCCTCATAAGGACCTGGTCGGAGCCCATTCTACTGTGTCTTCCATTTAAGTTGGAGTTTGCTGTGACTCCAGGCTTTGGAGAGCCATCCCCTATGATGCGGCATCCCATCACCTGATTAGTCCCAAAGGTGTCCCGAGGGCACCAGGCTTCAAGAGGCATTGGCTGGTCCCTGGAAGGCACACTTTCCCCATGGTGGAAGTGTCTGCTCAGTCTGTTGTCAGGTGGGATTGGGGGAGGCCTCTCTGGTGGAGGGGGAGGGTCTCTTAAAGGAGGAGGTGGTGCTGGGAGTGGCTTGTCTTGTTTTCTCACCATGCACGGAGAAGACTAAAGAGATTCACAAGAGACAAAACACAAAACCAAAAAATACAATGTACCATGTACTGAAAAGACTTTCAGGCTCCTATTATTGAATTTGCATTTTAGTCATAATGTGGTATTAGATTTCTAATAACCTTTCAAGTGACTTTTCACAAGTTTCTTTTATTAATAATGAACAATTAAAAATTAATGAAAAACTTACAGTAAAATACCACATTAAGAATTTTGTAAAAATGACTAATATACATGCAAAAGTTCTAGAAATCATACAGACAGAAGCACAATATTAAAATTATATACTTTGGTTACCATGATAGTATCAGGGAAATGATTTGAAATATTTAATAATGTTTTAAAATTGATTTTGTTTTCCTCCTTGCAGTTCAATGAAAGCTTCATCCAGTAGCTGATGGAAGCAGAAACAGACACCTACAACTAAACACTGAGCCAAACTCCTGGAATCCATTTGCAGAGAGGGAGGAGTGATGAGCAAAGGGGTAAAGATCAGGTTGAAGAAACCTACAGAAACTGCTGACCTGAACAAGGGGAAGCTCATGGACCCCAGACTGATAGCTGGGAAACCAGCCTAGGACCAACCCAGAGCCCCTGAATGTGATATTGGTTAGGAGACTGGGCAGCCTATGGGACCTCTGGTAGTGGATCAGTATTTATCCCTAGTGTATAAATGGATTTTGGGAGCCCATTCCACATAGAGGGATACTCCCTCAGCCTAGACACTGGGAAGAGCTTAGGCTCTGCCCCAAATGATGTGAATAACTTCCAAGATCCTCCATGGAAGGCCTCAAACTCCCTAGGGAGCAGAAAGGGGATGGGATGGGGGGGTGACAATGGGGGACAAGGAGGATGGAATAGAGAGGAAACTGGGATTGATATGTAAAATAAGAGTGTTTCTAATTTAAATAAAAAATTAAAATAAAGTATCTGTCAGTGTAATTGCTAGAGGACAATATGAAGGTATGGACTCCCAAGGGGAATCTGCATGCTTCTTAGGGCTTTTAGTGTTTATTTGCATGTTTATTTAGTTATTTAGTCAAGGGAAACAAATTTGTTGTTGTCTACATAATTCAAAGTTCTATCCTGTACTGAGTCACATGGGATTAAAGAGAAGGAAACAGCACTAAATGTGTTGTACTTCTTAGTAATTGTAGACTGTAAGCATATTAGCAAATAGTATGTAAGTTTTTATAAATTTACATTTAATAAAACCAAATATGCTCTTAATATTAAATTTAAAAGAATCCTCATAAAACTAAAATGAACTGTAGGCCTAAGTTAAAATTACACCTTTAATATTAAACAGTAAAATAATTACTTTGCAAATATTGTAATTTATTGTAATTAATTCCTGAGTTTAAAGAAAGTACATATGATTCTGTCTTCTAAGTCACCTGAAGTATGGGTGATAATGTATCATACCTCCAGCCCTTATGCAAATACACTCCCCTCACATTTTTCTTGTCATGGCATTATGAAAATAATTATAAAATACCATTTGATAACAGCATGCAAATTATTGTAATGCATATGATGACCTTTTAAATTCACTTTATAGAATACTATACTTACACTGCTGTTTATTTTAGAGAATCAGGGGTCTACACACATGCTTGAGCAATTATGTAACTTCCATAGTAATTTTTTAGTAACAAAGAAAGAGATATGACAGCAGGCTCACTATTAAAAAAATAAGAAAGTTACGCAGTTATTTGTACACAATTAGAGCCTAAGACACAGGGGGATGATGCACAAAAGAATGCAAGGGCTGCTCTCTGTGTTTCTGATGGTGCTGGCTCACCTTTGGGGACCCCGTGGGGCTGCCACAGGGAGAGCGGACGATGCCTTTCTGGATGAGATCCAGGCGAGGAGGCACTGGTGGCAGGCTGAGGTGGGGGATCTGCAGAGGGTCTGGCTGAGGCTTTCTTCTCTGGGAAAGGGGTGAAGATCCTGGCGATGTGACTGGTGAGTTCTGCCTGTCAGCGCACTAGGAGGAAAGCAGAGAGGCTGCTGGGTAACTGCTGTGCACTGATGGATGAAGAGTACAATGTTCTGTCCTTGCTAATGTGCAGAGTGAAGGGGGGCAAGACTGCACACTTGCCCAAGGAAAGGTGAATAACAGATCTTCGATCCCAATGTGTCCTCACATCTTGTAGGAAGAGCCTCAGACAAAAGCACATTAGAATGCAGTGCAGGGCCTTCTTCCCTGAATGGCTCTTTATCCTGTGAGATCAGAAACACAATGCACAGGTACATATCCCTCTAGACTACCTAGATTATAAATGCTAAAACCTATTTGCAAACAGAAGTTCTTTATTCCATATACTATGATCTCACTACCACATATTGCTCCTATGAAATCAGGTCAGCCTTAAATTAACTAGATGTTAGACATTTAAAACACACGTATTTAAACCAAAATATTTTTGTTGTTGTTTTTCTTATGCTTCCATATGGAAAAGAAATCCTTAAGCTAAATGCTTTAACAGCATTTAAGCAAACCTCAGAAGGTCTGTACTTGAGCCACAATAAGATTTTATGCTGCCTCAAGATCTTTATCTCTGGGAGTCACTGAACAGGCTACACTTAGGAACCATGGAAGTACATTCATCATTTGCAAAGCCCTTAAAAAAATAAGTCAATTGAGAGGCTACTAGGTAAGCAACCAAAGATATGACACAGTATATGTAAGTGTCATCTGTACTCCTTTATGTACAATGGTGCTATTCACAGCAGCCAAGATATGGAATCAATGTGTGGAACATTATTCAAGGGTAAGGAATGTTTTATTGTAATCTGTGGGGAAATGCTTGGACTAACCTATAAGCTATGACAGACAGTAAAAGACAGATGCTGTGCATTCTCTATATGAAAGGGACAAAAGCTCCCTCACAGGAGAGGAGAAGAGTGGGCATTAGAGGGTAGGAAGAAGACAGATGACTGTTTGGTAATGGGTATGCAAATGCTGCAAATGGTACGAATATCATATAGGACAGGACATAGGGTAGCTACTGTCTGAAATGGTCTCACAATGACTTAATGAAGCACAGAGCTACAAGCTGCGAGCCAAGGAGATGTCAGAAACTGGTGACACACTTGGGCTAGACTGCTAGAAATTCATGTGCATACTAAACCTGAAATACTTAGGACAGTATGAAAAATAGTGTGTTAACTAAAAATAAATGGGAAAGAAAGGAAATCAGAAGGGGCTATCAGATAAGCCTAAGTATTTTCCTTCTATTGCTTAGCTACAAAGCTACAACCCTGCTAAAAAAAAAAAAACAACAAAACACACAATATAACTTAATTAAGTGTTCAAACAGCTTTAGATATTAGAAATAATGAGATTAAGATTCTAATATTACATGCAAATGTCACACAGAAACACTTGGTGGATTATCACTTTTACTAACATTGATCAATCCACAGACACATTTGGAACTGACTTTTTGATGCTTATTTTGCTTCTAAGGCATATTCTAAAAGGCAGAAATACCTAACTCTAATATGCAAAGTAGTTTAGGGGCTCATGGTCACAGTATGCACATTGATAAGCTATTTGTAATTAGTAATGTTTTACTGGTTGTGGTGCCTGTAGAGAGCTGCGAAGTGCCGT
Source organism: Cricetiscus sungorus (assembly GCA_030556225.1). Classification (NCBI taxonomy): domain Eukaryota; kingdom Metazoa; phylum Chordata; class Mammalia; order Rodentia; family Cricetidae; genus Cricetiscus; species Cricetiscus sungorus. The sequence goes on along the minus strand of JANBXA010000651.1, from coordinate 29,763,559 downwards.
GCCTTAAAGATGGTGCTGTCTTCCACCTTCCACCTCCCCAAGGGTGAACGCTCTCTGGCATAAACAAGCCCTTATTTGGTTAAGTCTGTTCAGCCTGTCTGCTTCTGCATTAGAGTAGCCTATCTGTAGGGTCCCCTAGCTCACTGGGGTTGGTTAGGGCAAGGGTATTTAAGCCTGTGCAGGCATTTCCCCGGGGCCCCGCGGGTCAGAAGAACATGTTTCAAGGATCCTGAAATAAACTGCATGAAGATCTTCCCGGAGTCGTGTCTTCCTTGCTGGTGGGGGCAGGCGCGCAGCACAGGTGCCAATCTCCACATGACTTTTTAAATTTTCTATTTATGTCATGTATTAAAACTCCAATGTAAATAATAGACTTTCACTGTGTAAGCTTTGACTTTATACCTACAAATGGCTATAGATGTTTGCCATTTACTAAAAATTCAGTTTTGAACACATTCTACACTGGTTACCAATATACCAGGAGTATTTAGTCACTGTTAAATGACCTCCCAGAACACTATCCTAAAGTTGACAAATTTTATAATCATTTGGTAATCATTTCCCTGCCATGAAGACTTGTACTGAACTCATCTGGCTTTTCTTCACAGGAAGAGTAACAGAGTTTACTGAGAAATTCACTAATGTGTGGCACTAACATACAGAGTTTATTATGTAATATTCAAAGCCATCTGCACTAGGGAGAATGCGCTGTTTTTTTCAAGTTCAGGGAACTGAGTTGCATATCATTTGTCTCGATTTCAGGTCTGTGTCACCTTTAGTATTATCCTAGCCCTCAGAACTGTGGGGTAACTCAGCCTTTTTATTTCAGCTCCTTCCAGAATCCATGGGCTTTGATTTCTGTTTTCAGGATTACCTCATCAGCACGAGTCTAACAGTTTCTCCTGAATTCAGTAGGGCAGGCAATTGATGAGCACATCTACAGAGAGGACTTAGGGATGCTAGAAATGTCAGAACCATGCTGGATCGTATGTAAATGCCTACAATTTTTCCCTAGTCATTTGCTTCAGCTACTCTCAATTTCTCTGACAAAATTCACAATGTATTTTATAATTTAGGAGACAATGCTAGTGACCACCATACGGGTCCACATTTGTGACTGTCACAGAAAATCACCATAGAGTAAGGCATTCAAAATCCACTGCCTCTTGCTCAGCAATTGCTGATAATCACAGGGGCCGCATCCTATTGAAGTCACTTTTCATTTTATCCACATCTTTAAGAATGATTTTTTAGAAGAACCTTTAATAAGATCTATTATTATGGAAATGGTAAACATCTGGTAAGGAACTTCAAGTCCAAGAAGGTTATTATAAAAATGGGGCAGGAGAAAGACTTCCAATAACTAATGAGAGTTCTAACAATACACAGATAATCAAAGACACTTCTAGCAGGATCTTTACTTAATGAATTTCATATTTAACAAGGGTGATATTTGTATTATAATATCGGTGATGAAAAGGACCCAAGAGTCAATATTTTTCTCTAAATGCATGAGAATTAATGAGCAGTGGCAATTTTTTTCAACATAGAATATAATAACATATTCTAAGTACATTTTTGTTGCTTGCAATTATTATCTTGGTCTTTATTTATTGTATTAATTTGTAGGCATATGAAATTAAAATATTTAAAAGAGTCTGTGTGGAATATTTTCTGAAGTCATATACAACAGCAATGTTTCCATTCACACTCCAACGTTCACATGAGGTTTCTAGTCTGAGCACAGATAGCTAATGTTCTCTATTTTGGACTGTCTGCAGCAAAAGCCCCTTTAAATTAATAAGAAGCAAAAGGTTATATGAAGAACTGGTATAAAACCAACTCCCTGAAGTTCCAACTAGCAAGAATTTGGAAGACACTCAGAATGAGAATGACAAGTCCAGCAAGGCAAATGTTTCTTGGACTTCTTCCCAGGGGGAAGTGCTGCCTCACTAAGACATGGGTAGTTAATCTACTGTGGAGTAAAGGTGAGCTGGTGTCTTAGTCACTTTTCTTCTGCTATTCTAAAACTCCATGAGCTTACCAAAAGAAGGTATTCAATTTAGGACTCATGGTTTCAGAGGGTAGTAAAGTCCATGGCCATCATGGCCTGGATCATTGCAGCCTTAGGCAGGGGAGGCACTGGACCAGAAGCTGAGGGCAAGCAAGAGGTTGAGAGCAAGCAAGTAAGAGAGGGGGGGAGAGAGAGACAGAGAGACAGAGACACAGACACAGAGAGACAGAGACACAGAGTGACAGAGAGATAGGATGTTTGAAACCTCCAATCCTACACCCAGTAACACATATTCTCTAATAAGGACACACCTCCAATCCTTCCCAAAGAGTATCACCAACTGAAGACCAAACACATAAACATATGAGCCTATGGGGGCCATTTTTATTCAAACCACTACAATTAGTATCTGTGTTCTGCTGCTAACTTCTGGAAATACTCAGATATCACAAATAAAAGTAATACAGATGAGGAAACAGGTTATAAACTTACGAATGGAGAAATAGTTATGGGGATGGGTGACTTTACAGTCTGGAAGGGAAGTAGCCAACAAAATTGCCAGCAGAGTCTACTTCACAGCAATACATAGTGTCATATATGGCTCTAACCCCAAGGGCACATCTCTATTAAAGTAATAAACTCTGCTAAGCATGCAATGTGACACTGTTTCTCCTTGTGGTGCCTCCAGTGGGAGGGTCATGAACCCCTGGCCTGTGATTAGCCACTATAATCTATAAATTTCTTTGAAGCTTTACATTTTACCTTAGTCGTCTCTGTGAATTTCACAACCTGATGCAAGTATGTGTGTGATTTTAATTTAAATTTGTGGTTCTTATCTCTTCCTGCAATGCATCCTTAAATCTTGTTGCAAAATATAAGTATCTAGAAATAAGTTGTATTGAGTGTAGTGGTTTTGTATGCCCTTTGATTCACACAGCTGCATAAGCAATTTTGAGAAGGCAGGGAAGGGTGACCTATAATTCAGAAATTGTTCCAGAGAAATGGCTGAGAAGCAAGAACACTCTGGGAATTTAAGGAATGAATTTCAGTCACTGGGAAAATGCTTTCACATGACACTCTTAATTCTCCTAGTACCAGGTAGAGCATTACAAAGAACAAACAATATTTAATGGCTATTGTTCTCCCAATTGAAAGAATTCTTAAATTCTTAATCTTTTTAATTCACATCCAGTACAGAAAATAAGTACACCATATGGTTACCTAAATTACTTAATCCTTAAAATAGTATTAAGGCTGACATCTTGGCAGCTTTACCTTTTCTCTGAGTTTTATACATGAAACATGTTTTAGTAGGAAATTATTTTAATGTCATCATGTATGGAAGAAATACAGTAGTATTATCATGTACATAATAAGATACTGAGTACAACTTTCTTCCTAATCAATATAGATCCATCTTAAATAATATGATACTTGAATAGTAATATCTAATAAAACTCATGTGGAAATCTCAAGATATTGATATTTAGTTCTTGGAAGGACAGCAATTTTCTAGGCAGTTGTTAAATAATATAACAACTTATGCTTGGAATTTTCCATGCACTGGCAACATTCTCCTAGTGTTTCTGGATTTAAGCCATTTAGACTTATCCTTAACAGGGAAATGTAATACAGAGAGAATTGAATGTGTAAGGCCCATAGATTCTAGGCACAGCACTAGAAGACATGAGCATTATGACTTAGTGTGGTTCAGAGAAGCAGAGACAAGAATGGGGTCACTAGTGTCCGTTCAGCACAAAATCTTGCTCAAGGGTCTACCATGTGGTCATAAATATCAGGGTCCCCGAAAATGAGAAGGGACAGTCCTAGCTAGTCCACAGGAAGCTGATATTCTGCTACTCTAGATAGACTCAAAGCAGATCATTAAGAGTTCAAATGTTTGCTTTCCCCACTATGCTATGTATTCAAATATTTTTTTGAGAAATGTGCAACAATGATTGCCAGATCACCTATAATGGCATGCCACATAATAGATGAGGTGGTTTCCTTTGTTTATGAATATAAATATGTTCTGCATGGAGATCTTTAAGACAACCAGGCAATTAAATGTCCAACATGGACCTTGTATCTGAAGATGGCCCATTATCACCCATAAGTCTACCTGTGGATTACAGCAGGAGAGGCAGGACCATCTCATGGGGGCTCGACCATTGGCTAGTCCACTCAGTGCCAGCAGTGCCCCTCAACTCTTCTGTCACTATAGAAATCAAAACTATCTCTCCAATTTTTGAATGACTCAGGAAGTGAAATTCCCTCAGATGAAGTCCCATTTTGGCTTCTTGAGGTCTGTTTTGCACCTCGATTTTCAATACTGTAGTCAGTTTTGGCATTATGACTCTAGCAGATAGGACACACAAAGCCTTTCCTGAAGAACAGGGAAATTATATAAACTTTTCCACATCTTATCACCATGAGGTGAGACAGTAAGTAAAGAACAATGATTGTTAATTGAAGAAAACAGTAGGAAAGTGTTTTAAAAGACTGACACATTTCTTTACACTTGGCTTGTAGCTATTTTTTTTCTGATACAGTCACCCATTTACTAATATTTTATTTCATTTTTATGGAATTAGGATTAAATCTAGGACTTAATTCATGCTAGGCAAGTATTGCACCATACATTAGTATAATAAAAGCTCATGTTTTTGTTTTTTTAGAAAATGTAACGCTTAATGTCACAAGAATTAATTCAGATTCATTCAGAAGCTGAGCCCATCAACTGCTTTATTTTACATTTAATTTTTTAATCCCCTTCTAAGTGACTTTGCATATTTGGTGCATAATGTAGTCCATTCAAGATAATTGCCAATAAGTAAGAATTTGCAGATAACTTTTCGAATGTAATGAAGACGTTTGAGTAGCGACAGACATCTTCTCTTCCCTAGAGAGGGGCTGAGAAAGCTGTGACATTCCCTTTTATCAAATCTGGGCTAATTCCTGGGCTCATATCACACAGACCCAACTAACTAGGAAATCTGACAGCTCAGACATTCAGGTAATGGCACAGATTTGGGCAAAACAATTTCCAGTTAAATCATAAAATACCTTCCATCAATAAGGGAAATAACTCACTTTTGTACAGAATTGTGGGTTCTCTGTTTATTAGAAACATCATTTCTAAATATTCTTATGAAGAAACCTGGATGTGCAACATGTTATGACTTATAAACATCAGCTGTTGGAAATCTCTGTGGTAACTAGAAAATGCAGCTCAGTTCTCTACACAATGATGGAAGGATTATTAATTCAATAAAGGCTACAAGCCTAAGACAGACAAGAACAATTCCACAATATGGTCATCAACCAGTTCATGAAAGGAGAAAAAGATAAGCAACTAAAATGAAAGATAAGAAATGAATCATTCTGCTGGGCAATGATTGACAGTCTTGAGTCGGGAAAATGAGACACTTTAAAAATAAATGAATAGATGATGAAACAATGATGGTTATAAAACAGGGAAAGATCATGCATGAAGAATAGCTTTGTGTCAAAGTTATCAGTCTTTGTTTATAACCTGCTCTCTAACTCATCACGGCATCAAAACTTATTAAAGTTTGGCCTTTCGTGTGATATATTTATTCTTTAAATTAAAATGGAGCTAAGAGAGACACATTTGACATGCCCTCAGAGAACATGTGCAAAAGAATTACTGGTGTAAATAGCTACTGAGTATGTCTAGGTGACAGGAACAGTGCTGGGCACAAGCACAATGCTTGTATGAAAACATATAAACATAGCAATAAGAACACAATTTCACAGAAACATTTCCCAATTATTCATAAAGAATGTGTGCTTGTCTCCATACCAAAATTTAGGATGCGTTGAAGTGGCCCAAGTTGGTGAAATAATACAAAAGGCATGATCTCCTTAACTTAGTAGAGGCAGATTAGTAGGCATAAGAGACATTTAAGTAAATCATGACATCAAAAAAAAATAACTATTATTTAATTGCATTTCTAAAATATCTGACTACCACAGGGGAACGGAATACTGAAGGTCGCAGAGACTTATAAGAAACAAAACCAAGAAGGCCTGAGAAAACATCCTTCTCTTGGTGGTGTTAACAACAGAGAGGATTCCTCTGAAAAGCTTTCATTTTCCTGACAGACACCTCCCAAGGTGGCAGAGGGAACAAATGAGGAAAGGCAGAAAGGATGGAAAGCAAGTCTGTTCTTCAGCTTGTACACTCCGTTTCTCACTTTGTGTTAACAGAGTCACTGTTAGAAGAGGCCCCGGCTGCACTTTAAGTGAGGTGAAGCTGTCGAGGACTGCAGCTATTTGCAAACCAATATAGGCCAAATGTTTTTTCCTTCTCTAAGTGGCAAGGTACATAAAGTTCACAAGAGAATTATTCTAGGAGTCACAGCCCCAATCCCCAAGCCCAGCAAACCAAAAAACCTGAAAAGCCATTTCTCCAAGCTATAAAGCCTTACCACAGAGGTCATCTGAACTTCTCCAGCTGTTGCATGTTTCTCAAATACTTGCCTGCCATTCCAGGTTCCCCAGGCATTCAATAAATGTTCTTTAAATGTAATGCACCCTGCATCCTACATCTGGGGCAACTTGCTTTCTTAAAGGTCCAGGTAAGAAACATTTTAGGTCTTGTAGATCAAGAGAAAATCAACATGACTCAATATATTTCACTTGATATGCAACATTGTTACTTCAAGGGACAAAGTGCCACCATAAATGAAGACAATGTTACAAGCATATAACTACCTTATTCTCACTGTTACTTTGCATTTTTCTTCTTGTTTTGGGTGAGTCTCACTGAGGACTGAGATGTAGCCAGACTGGCAGAGCAATGAGCTGGGACTCAGCTGTCTTCTGGTTGAGGGCGAGCATCCTCTCTAGTGCACCAATGTGGCTTTTACATGCACAAGATGCAGTGACTTGCACTAATGCAAACTGTGAAGTGTGTCAGGGGGCATTCAGCACACAGCATTCTTACTTACAATGAACACAGGCAATAAAATAACAAGAATTTGTGGTCTCTGGGATCTGACCCTGTGTTACTTTCTGAAATCCAAGATCCCATTCAACAATTTCAATAGGTAATAGAAGAACTGCTATTGTTGTCCTGCTTTACAAGAGGAAGCCAACATCAGGAAGAATGAAAGTAATGTTCTTAAGGCAGTTCCAGGGCTACCCATAACAGAGCTGGTATGGCACCCATTCTTCTTAAAGGAAGAATTTTAGTTGGCTGGGGACTCAAGCCCCACTCTTCTTTAAGACTTCTTGCTTCCTTAATCATCATTTACAGTTACTAAGGAATAATGACTTTCTCTTGGATCAAAGACATCATGTAATTAAAAAAATTCTCAACAGCTGTTATCCCTGAGTTAGCTTATGAAACTTATATAAATCTAACAGTGTGAAGAGCCAACATTATCATTCCAGTCCAAAACTGAATCTGAGAGCAGTAAAACTGGTTATATCAACATACCTTCACATGCAAAATCTTTCATGTAAAAGTGGTAGGGGAATGTCTGAAGTCAGAATGGAACTCTGGGGCAGAGAAAATGCAGTTTTCTTTCAGCAAAATTTGATGCAGCCTTGAAGTAGCCATCAAAATGGCCTCCAGTCTCTGAACCAATTATTTTCCCACTGTAGCAATGGGTACACAGTGTAAACAATTTGAAGTGGCTATCAGGATTGCCGCTCCATCTCACTTAAGGAGAAATGGTTCTTCTTAGGGCTGGACTCCAAAGGGCTTAGTGCTGTGGTTGATTAGTCATGTCTGCCTGAGCCAGGAGGCAGACAGTACCCTCAACTCCAGATGCTCCCACAGCAATGAATCCCACGTGTGACTTGCTTCCACAGCATGGAACCTCTTAATGCAATGTGAATTTCATGTGCATTTCTTTGCACAGAGCACTCTGATACCTAGAAATTTATCAACCATTTCTGATTTCAAAATTATACAAAAAGCATGCTTTTCTTTTGTTAAGTAAACACCAATGGGCAGCAACATTCACTCTTATTTCCTAAGGTCGGTTTTCTAAATTAACAAGCAAATCTCAAGTTACAGTACATTCAGAGATGAATTTTCTGTGACTTCTTATAAACTGAACACCAGGATGTCATTTCTGTTAAGAAAATAAATCCACTGAACAATACTAGACTCAACAAACATGTTAATCAAGTGCATCTTACCATTTCCAAATAAAGTAACTCCCACTCTTCAATTTTTCTGCACATTTGTCAATCTCATTCTTGGGTGCTTAATTCTATATAAATGTTCCCATCTGCCTCTCATGAGTTTTAAAAGCAGACGGCTACCTTAACAGATGATTCTACTTGACCTATTGTTTTATGAGTTGGTCAAGATTACTTGTAGTTTTTAAAATTATTTCTTTTAACACACACCCACACCACACACCTTTCGTTTCTCCAAACCTTACCATAATACCCCTTCCTGCTCTCTTTCAAAATTATGGCCTCTTTTCTCACTAAGAGTGATGTATATATGTATATGCATATACATATACTTCTAAATATAACACACTCAGTTTGCATAATGTTACTTGTATGCATGCTTTCAGGGCTGACCACTTGGTATCAGATAACCAATTGGTGTGCTCTTCCCAGGGAAGATTATTTCTCCCACTCTCGGCACTCCTTAATGGCTTATAATTCTTTGTGTAGGTTTGAGGCCTCATGGTCTTTCCCCACTTTAGGCAATGTTAATTGTTTTCCTTGTTCAGCTTATATTTAGGGAGTCATGTTGGAGAGATTTATTGATGTAGCTTCTGAGATTACTAAGAGATACAGAAAATCCAGTCCTCAGGGTGTTACAATCTTTCTGCCCCCCCCACCCTTTCCACACTGTTCCCTAAGACTTAGATGCAGGAGTGTTTTGTGGTTGCATCTACTAGGGCTGCACAACTCTGCATTTTGCTGGGTTGTGGTTTTCTGTAGTAGTCTTTATCTGTTGCAAAGAGAAATTTCCTTGATGAGGAATGAGGACTACAGTTTTTTTTTTTTTTTTTTTTTTTTTAATGGAAATACAGCTTGAATCTTATCCTTAGTTCTGAATCAAGAATGCTTTCTTAGCCAAACACACAAACATACATAGACCACCTGAAACTAATTTATTACTTGTCTCACAGAATACAAGCTACATTCATGTATTCTGGTTTACCTTTCGAACACTTGCCAGCCTGTTCATCATCAAGGACTCCTCTCGATCGTCATCATCATCCAAGTCAAGCATGGGGATACTGAAAGGGTCGATGATGCTGCAACACCTGGACCCTTCGTCTCTGGGATCAAAGGGATCCACGATAATGGGCTCAGTTCCTTTTATCTCACAGCGACAGAAGGGGCAGCCTTGGCCATCTGACTCCTAAACAAAGGAAACATATTGGTTCAAAACTATCCAGGGGAGTCTCATGAAATGTTTTACAAGTTTGTGGGTCATGGGAGGGGTCAAAACATCTTGAAAATGCAGCTGTGTATAACAGGTTCTAAGACAACAAGATATATGAAGAGACTAAGCATTAAATTTACCAAAGAGCCAAATTCCTTCCCAAGAAGTTTAACTTAATTTTCACAAGTATGCATTTGTAATTCTAATGTACAAGGCTTTACAGTCCTCAGATACTGAAAAATGAATTATATCCCACTTCAAAACAACAATGCTAATTAAATATTCTATAAAAAGAACATCTTGGCAAAATTAAAAATGATTAAAGCAATAATAAATAGCAATCAAAGCAATATATTTGAAGTCTACTTTGGAAAAATTCTTGTGCATATTATCTGTGGGTAAATATTTCTGCTTAAATTGGCTAGGATTTTTAAATCTTGATTAATAAGGAACAAGTAGGGAAAATAAAATATTACCAAGAAGTAACCATCTATGCTAAAAGCATTATGGTCTATATTTTGCATATCCCCTAAAAGGCTCATGCATGGAGGCTCAGTTGCTAGTCTATGCTGCCACCTTTGTGATGTGAATGAGGCCTAGTAAAGGGTGGTAAGGCATACTCAGGTGTGCCCATGAAGGGGTCCTTAGGACTTTGTACCCTTCCAATCGTTCACTCTGCTTTCTGGATTTGATGAGGTAACTGGCTTTGCTGCATCACATGCTTTATCATCAGTCCAAAGCAACAAAGCCAACCAACCATGGCCTGAAACCTTGGAAGCCATGAGCCAAAGCAAACCTTCATTCCTTAAGCTGATTTATCTCAGAGAGTTTTGACTCAACAGTAGGAATATCACAGAGCCTTCTGTTTTAATCTGTTCATATGGAATACATCACTGCAAGCTATGAAGTACCTCCCAATCCATCTTTCAAATCAGAGGCCATAAAAGATTTGTTCAACTTTTGGGCTAGAAATATATTTACTGATGATCAGTAGAGGTTTAGTATAGCCTGCCACATTCATGTCACTAACTAAGCTCTGATAGCATAACATACTCACAGTTGGGAGCAGACAGAATGAATGAGATGCTCTTTCACAATGCCTTCTAGAAATAGGAGTTAATCACTCCAGCATTTTTGTATTATATTACACACTTAATTTAGTATTACATTTTAAAATTTCAAAAAGAAAAAGAAAAAGAAAAAAGAAAAAAAAATTAAGGGACAAACATACAGAAGCCATTCAGTGCTTAACTCAGGCCTATAGTATTGTATCTGCTTGGTCTATGGGAGATTGATTCACATGCCTTCAACAATGCGGATTCAGAAATTTTGAAAAAAAAAAAAAAATTCTCTTCCTTTCCTTTACTGGATAGACACCAGAAGTTTACTTTGAAGCAGACACTATTGGCCTACAGTTTCTCTTAACTTCTCTTAGATTAACAAACTAAATACCTTTTTTGTAATGTATATTCTCAAACAGAAAAATGTCATTGGATGGCTTAATGAAAAGAAACTATAATGTCCCCTTATTCATATGTTTTTACATAATTTTTAAAACTTGGAATAGCAAATCATTAGATATTAGTAAATCAGTAAAATCATACAAACACATTTGATAGAGAGAGGGAAGAGAGAGGGAGGGATGGAAGGAGTGATAGAAAGAGAGAGGCAGAGAGAGAGAGAGAGAGAACACACATACCAGTCATGTTCAGAATTGATGAACTTTGCAGTGAAATATTGTTTATGATCTAATAAAGCCACTGAAATCAGAATGCAAAGCCAGCCACACTAGTTAGATATAGAAGCTGGGTGGTGGCGGCACACACCTTTTGATCACAGAACTCAAGGAACAGAGGCAGATGGATATCTCTTAGTTCAAGGTCACCCTGGCCTACACAAGAGCAAATCAGTCTAAGAGAGAATTAGAGTTCACCTTTAATACCAGCCCTAGAGAGGTTTATAAAAGACAGGCACCAATGTCTCAGGACAATTAGTCTCTAGCCACATTGAGGAGACCATAGCAGTCTGAATGAATCTGAGCAGCAGTGAAGTTGGAGAAGCTTGAAGATGGCCACTTTGGTCTGAGCATTGGTAGAGGTGAGAACTCTATAGCAGCTGGCTGCTTTGCTTCTCTGTCTCTGGGTTTTTATTATTCCTGCTACAGAACTTAAATGTTTTGTGACCCATAATTTCACACATGACAAAAACAAGATTGAATTCTTTCATTTTGGGTAATCTCCTCACTTTGATATTTTTAACACTGAGAGACTTTAAAGAAATCTAAACCTCCAGAGTATGACATGATGAAAAGACCTTTAAAGTTAAGGGAAGAGTCAATACGTGTTATCATCCGGGTGAAATCTTACTGTAAAGGTTAAAATCTGTACTGTGTGTCTCTATTGGTATTTCAGTATACACTTACTTTAAATTGAGTCATTTACAAAAGCTAGCTCTTCATGTGTATGCTTAAAAGGAACTCATGTTCTCTGTAACAAGAATGAATAGCAAATGAACAGAGAGCAGAATTCTGAGCCTTGTGTGGACATTTGATTTATAATTCAATTTCAACATTATTGTAGTAAATTAAAATTAAAATATAGCATAATGAATACATGTGCACAGTGCCCAACTTGACCAACAATTAATTCCTGCTTAATCTGTTTCCTCCATGCCTTCACATCTTTCCCTTGCCAATTACTTTGAAGCCCATTCTACACAATAGATAAATCCATCCACATATATCTTAGCATGGATATCTAAATGCAACCAATCATTTAAAGACCTAAGTACAACCGCTATAACTAAAGTAATTCATTCAAATTGAATCACAGGGCCATATCATATGTTAGTACAGTGCCTGGACGCTGTAATAGTCTTATTGTGCTCTTACTCCCAGATCAATCTCCAATGTGGTTCTGGCTATGGATGGTTTGACTTTTTGTTTCCTCCTAAGATTGACTGACTTTACTTTAGAAAGAGGAGGAGGCAATAGGCAACAACATCCTGAGCATACAAAAGAAAGACTGGAATGGTTTCTTCTGAACAAGGACTTAAGTTCTTGCTCTAGCCTTCCTACCTGGAGGGTTAATGTCATGAAAATTACTACTATGTGTAAGATTAGCAAATATGAGAGCATCTATCTCAAAGGACATCATCTGATCAGTTTGACCTATTGTTGGTAGGATGAATTCACCCATAAAGTGAAGAATTACCAGTGAGTAAGCCCCTTTCTTATGCCTGAACATATGCGCATTTCGTGGATGTCAAATGTAAACAGCTACATTGACGATTCATTTTGATTGGCAAACAGTTCACACTGACTGAAGTACTTACTCTTGTACATCACCCATCACTCTTTTTCTTTAACTACTGTCACATGCAAATGAGATATAACCATAAATTTCCAAATGCCACTTTGGTTACTCTGCCCTAGTTTTTGTCATATGGTTGACTGAATACAGATGAAGAATGTCTAGCATAGAAATATAACTCATCGGGACTGTGCATCAATAATTAAAAAATAATGTTCCTGTCAACACATACTGAAGTCAAGATCAAAGAACATATGTTATTGGAGAAGAAAGAACAATAAATAATTCTGCTCTTAGTCCTTAATATGTTCACAATGTGTGAATGTTAAGAGGAAGTATTTAAAATTCCTTTTATTCTAATTTACTCAGTAGTTTTCACTTCCTCAAAGGAGAAAAAGTTCAAAATTAAAGGTCAGAGAATTTACCAGTGGATATTCCAGCTACCTGAATATTACACATATAATATACCAATAATATAGTAACACATTTATGTACCATCCATTAACACTGTGAGTTAATATTATACATAATCATAACTTTAAGAAACATCACATGAATTTCCAATGACAGACAATACAGAAAAATTAATGTAGAAAACCAATGTGCTTTGTTATAAACACTCTACATAAGAACCCAAGGGACAATACAAGTACCAAATTTCACCTAGATCACTGTGTATACTATTTATATATTGCTCAGAAACACACTATGTCCCAACCATTTCTTTTTAGATATCTTGAGATAAGCATTATACTTATAATTTATTTTATTTCAGAATTATTGGAGGAATCCTTTGACTAACAGTCAATCACTTCCTCTAGAATATGATATATGTGGTGTATAGTGTATATGTTCCCAGGGCTGGGTGTATGCAAGCCGGAGGTCTATGTTGCCTGTCTTCCTTTATTTGCTTGCTACCTCAATTTTTGACAGAGAGCCCCACAGTAAGACTGAAGTTCACCATTTCAGCAAAGTTCCTTGTCTTCAAGTCCTTGCAGAACCCTCCTGAACCAGAACCTTAATCCACCGACTATAGGGATGCTAGGAGGCCAAACTCAGATTCTCATGCTTGTATAAAAAACATTTTCTCACTGAGACACCGATCAGGCCCCAGCCAACAACCTTCTATCTTCCCACATATATAATATGCATGGAAGGCCCCAGGACACAAGTATACTCATAGAGATCCCATTTTGAAACATATTTCATATTTTTTCCCCACAAGTCTCAGTGAATGCGTGTTTTTTCCCTTATTAGTTACTTGTAATTTATCTCATCTTTCTATATTTGATGCATTTTAAATTTACCATGGATAATTTTTATTCATGACAGTTATATGAAATAATTATGTCAGAATCAATAGATTTAAGAGTAGGTCACATCTTTACTAAACATTTTCATATTTCAAAGACTTTAATTAAACAACGAGGTGTTGAAATTAAGTGAAGGAGCAAATGAAGCTTCAGTGCTTGAGTATGAAAAAGACTTCTGTTTGGTAGTTTACAGTGGATGAGCGGGGAGACTCAGGTGACTTGGAACTTCACAGCTTTGATGTGAAAGATCTAGAGAACTGTACAGTAAATCATAAAATGCTCCAAGGCATTCTGAATTAGAGCATCATGACTGGGCTTCAATAACTGCCATAGACTGGACAGTTAACTGCCTCTTATTTGCAATGTACAATGAGATAACACACCGTTTAAAGAACATCATTTGGATATAATGACTATTATGTGATGTTAACTAGTTTGAAGCTTAACAAACTACTGTACAAATTCCACTCAGAAATGAAGATACATTCAAAACTAAGCAAATGTGAGGACTGAGGGAACAAAACACTATCTAAAACAAAATTTAGTTCTGGAGGAATTCCCATCTTTTCCAGAGATGAATATGATTTTAACACCAATGCAGAATCATTGGTATAACATTGCTTAACCATAACTAGAAGTAAGGGATGTCTGCTAAATGATACTTTCTGAAGGACTATTATAAACCCATTTATATGATATTATCTTATTTGTTCTCCTATATAGTCACAGTCTCAATTCTAATTTTCCCAGTAAGAAAATTAAGGTTTTTCACAGACTGATGGGCCACACTTAGATAAGCAATACTGTGCAGGAAATCAAGGCAAGGAACCCTGTTCCAGGAGCCTAATTGTTTCACTCTAAGACTTTACTATTACATCATAATTTATCTATCTCAGGTCATAGGCTAGGTAAAGTTAAACTGCTTTGCTCAAAATATAAGTTTCAAAATAAAAGAAGCTTTGATAGTCAATGGATATTTTGTTCTTACATTCAGTTGCTTTGCAGGATGATGGATAGCTCATCTCTGCAATCTGCTACTTCAGTCTAGAACAGTGGTTCTCAACCTGTGGGTTCTCAACCTGTGGGCCACGACCCCTTTGGGGATCACATAGCAGATAGTTTGTTTATTTCAAATTTAAATTATGATTAATAACAATAGCAAAATTCAGTTACAAAGTAGTTATAAAAGTAATTTTATGGTTGGGGGGTCATCACAATATGAGGGACTGTATAAAGGGTCACATCATTAGGAAGTGTAATAACCACTGGTCTGGAGTGTCATTCATACTGCCCAAATTTAAGGTCAACAGACATTTTCCTTAATGCTACCAACTTTCAAACAACCAAAAGCAGAAAGGCTCATGAGATGGCACTAAGGTTAAGAGCACTTTTTGCTCTTGCAGAGAACCAGGGTTTTAAGTTCCTAACAGTCATGTGGTTGCTCACACCTGCCTGTAATTCTAATTCTTGGCAATCCAATGTCCTCTTCTGGCCTCCATGGGCACCAGGCAGAGCTGTGCATATAAACATACATATAGGCAAAGCATTCACACACACAAAAGTAAATCTTAAAAAAGAATGGTTTACACTGGAGTGTTAGAGCTAACTGCTAATGTTCCCCAAGTGTCCATTTCTGTTATGATTCAGATACATAGCGATGCAATGAGAGTCCATCTATTTAGTCAGTAGACACAGACTTCAGCATTTGTTCTATAAGATTTTATTTTCTATGGAGTGAGTAGGATGGTTCAACAGGAAAAGGCACTTTCCTTCTAGCCTGCAGGCCTGGAAGAGACAGAGTCTGATGCACATAAGTGGCACTTATCTGTAATCCCAGAACGTCTGGGACAAAACAGGAGGTGGAGCTAGGAGACTGGCCAGGAAGCTCTCAGGCCTGCCAGACTGGAGTGCTCAACTTGCACAAAGAAGAGGGACCAGACCTCAGCAAGGTGAAAGGAGAGGGCAGCCTTCTTAGAAGTTCCTCTACTTTATACCCTCGGCCCCTCTCCTGTCCCCTCTCTCAGCCCCGTGCAAGCCTAGCCATGCCTGGGCTAGCTCAGAGTGACTACAACATTTCTGGCCAAATCTTGCAGCTCCTTCAGTTCTCCTCCAGGGAAAGAGAAGCCTCACTCTACCACACTAATTCAAAAAAGATGCAACAGAAGTCAAAGTTTGAAGAGTCCATTTTAAACATTCTTAAAGGCAAATATTATTTTTAGCTTTCGTTAAAAAACTTTCAGTAAGAGTAGAAATTTGAACAGTGTTTTTAAAACAAGTTAGAATAATATTCATTGCTTACTAAGATACAAGCAAGCATTGAGCTCAACTCTCATCCTGCCCCTGAAAGCTCTCTTTAATCACACAATATTAAAGGCAAGCTCACAGATTTGCCTGTATTCCCTCTTTTCTAAATTACCATTTAGGACACTGCAATGTCTTCCCTTCAAAATTGGCTGAATTAAAATACTGGGAAAGAAAAATCACAGGAGAAGTTCATTTTTCCTTTAATTAAATTAAAGTTCTTGGCAGCAATTCAAAAATACAGCTGCCCAGAATTGACAGAGATGATCATTTTTATTTGGGAGACTTAAACTGAGTTTACTGTCTGTGCCATTTGAAAGCCCAGAAGCCATTTAACAGACTCTGTAAAAACAGCATACAATTCCTTACTTCAGGCTCCATGCGGTGACGGGCTGCATTATAGGTGTTCTATAGACTGTGCACAAAGGAAGGATGTACCGCCAGAGACTGCAAGGATGTGAAAGTGAGCAGGGAGCCTGCAAGCTTTACTGACCAAGGGTAGAAAGAGAAGCCGCGCCCAGGGGAATGCTACTTCAAAGGCGCCTGGAAAGTTGATTATTTAACTTATTTGGTATTCTGTGCAAACCTTTCCATGGTTATTCAATTTATTACATAACACATGTTTCAGAAATGAAAAGGAAAAAAGCTAACACCTCTTTGGAGGCATGACTAATGGGCCATTATGACAGCAATTAAACAGCAACCACTGACAGCCATAACAGCTACCACTATTGTGCTTTTCTTAGATTTGCTGTTAATTACATCAAAAGTTAAGTCTCTAATGAATTTCAATGACATCAGAAAAAAGCATCAACTGAAAGACAATTCTGGTGAGAATAACTTGCTAAAAATACACTTTCTTGAACACATTATGATTCACTATCCAGGTTCAGTGTTGCCCATTGAACTCAGATTGATTCATCCTAACTTTTTGGCAGGCAGGCATTGCCCTAAAGATATTTTCATATCAGCACACCCAACCACCAAACTGTAGAGTAAGAGGAAACGCCCTAAAGCTTATAATTGAAGCTGCAGGAAAGCAGACACTTGGCTCAGGTAATTTAGAGCAGCAATCCCACCTATAAAACTTTCAGGACTAATTGCAAAGTAGAAACTATGTCTGTACTTTCTTTTAGTGCAGAAGCTGGTATAGAAACACTAGCTTCTCAAGACACAGGTCCAAAATAGATAGATAGATAGATAGATAGATAGATAGATAGATAGATAGATAGATACAGACCTGAGGTCATTGGGAATGAACATTAAAGTGTCCAGGTTTGCTTCTATCAAAGGATATAGTTGCTGGATAACCACAGCAGTAGATTTTTCGCTGGGCATGATCTACCTTAAACACTTCACTTTTTCTCTGAGAGGAAAAGTGAACAATGAAATAAAACCAACAGCTTTAAAGGAAAACAAATGATTCTATATGATGGGAGATGTTATTCTGTAAATATGTTTCTCATACTGGTTAAACAATAAAGCACGGTCGGCCAATGGGAAAGCAAGATAGGTGGGGCTAGGAGATAAGGAGGAAAAAGGAAGTAGTTGGGAGGAGTCAGGATGTAGAGCCTAGAGAAAGCAAGATGCTGTTCTCTGGTAAGATGAGCCACATGGAAATACTTAGAATAATATAAATGGGTTAACAATTAAGACAGAGCTAGCCCATAAACAATATTAGGAACTGGCCAACAGGATTGTATCAAATACAGAGTCTCTGAATGTTATTTGGGGCCGGCACACCAGACTGGCGGCGGGTGGGCTGGCGGAAAACATGCACACTACATCTATACTTTATCATTCTGTAACAAAAGCAATGTAAAAACAGAGACATCTGTTAGAACCTGCCCTTCAGCCCAGAGCTCCAACACCCAGAAGTTTCCCACTAAACGTGTACCTTCAGATGGCAGGTTTGACAATATGTTACAGAACAAAAGAAATGCTCTATAGTTGTGTTCTGCTCATGCACATACAATCAGTTAAGTGCAGGAAGCCTCAAACTGAGGTTCCAGGGAAGAGGCTGTCAGAATAGTGAATGTTCTTCAACATTCTGGTATGCATTTACATCTGCATACCAGAAGAGAACATCAGATCCCATGGGACTACAGTTATAGATGGTTGTGAGCTTGGGTGCTGGGAATTGAACTCAGGACCTCTGGAAGAGAAGCCAGTGCTCTGAACTACAGAGACATCCCTTCACCCCTCAACATTTTTTAGTTGAATTAAAATAACACTTGTTCATAATAAAAAAGTATTTTTAATAGTGTGTTTAAAGGATCACAAAATATTGCTGTTCATGCACTAAACAGAAAGTTTTGCTTTGCGCATAGGTGTCCTGGCCAGCAGGACCACACTATGTCATGCCTGTAATATAAACATAGACATGTTTCTAACCCAGAAGCAGAATGGTTTGGTATTTGGTGTATTTCACTAGTGAGATCCCCCTGGGATACAGGGACTCCAGAATATCACTGTAGAATTTCAAGCTTGTCCTAATGACAAGTTATTTAAGACACAAGGAAAAGTGTGTCAGACATCACTGCAAATAACCCTGGCAAGAACAAGGTAAGTAGAAGCCATGTCTGGTGGCCATCCATGCCAGCAGTCCAGCCAGCAGCAAAGGTAAATTATGAAGTTCAAGGGCTACTGCACAGAACACATGAATCCGTGGCTAGAAGTTTTAAATCTCCTCAGGGGGAAAGCTGGCAAAAGTCTCTGAAGATCAGTGTCTTCTCAGGAAGAATTGTCCAGAACAAGCACTCCAGGAGGCTGTCTGCAGATGACCTGCAGCTCGGTCCATTAGAATAGTCTCGTGCCCCCTGCTTTCCTTCAGTATCTAACTGAAAACTACGTATCACATCGCCACCCACATGCACCATCCTCCATCACTGATCCTTATTCCAGACAGTGAATGGATATACATGGAAATGTTTACAATAGAATTGGAGAAAAGCTCATGAGAGTCACACAAATTGAACCAGAGTATTTATTAAAACATATTTTTGTGAGGGGATGTCAAAATTAATATAGTAATAAAAATTTTGCCCATTTTCCTTAGTCTATATACAAAATCCAATCATCAGTTTAGGGTAATAGTACTCACTGATGGTATAATTTAATGGGACTCATATCAATTTCATGAACACCTTGAATAGTTACTTTTTAAAACTTGACTTAATAAGTTACTAATTTATTAGAACTTTCTCGTGTAATTTATACTAATTTCCCCCTACCATTCTTTACAGTGCTTGATCATGTATGTACTTCCTCAATTTCTAAAAGTAGAACCGAGAAGTATTTAAGCATAAAAAGGAGAAATAGCAAAGTTAGTAATTTATAAGTATTACTAGACCTATCTACATATATGGTCACTAATATTGATATGAAAACATATGAAAGGCATCTGGGAACTGATTATTAGCTAGAAAGAGGAAGCAGGTACATCATCTGGAGAATGTTTGCTAATATACAGAAGAGTTGTGATGCAAAGGGCAGAACATTAACAATACAGAAGTAAGAAGTTAGAAAAAGTAATGCCCTTCTAAACAACAGACTGAGACCAAGCTTTACAGAAATCTGAATAACAACAAAAAAAAAACAAACAAAAAAAACCCCAAAAATACAAAAAACAAAAACAAAACAAAACAAAACAAAAACTCATCAGTTGTCCTATAAGAAGTATATAGAATAAACACACCCTTTCTTGTTTTACATTCAGGCATACTTTTAAAAACGCACCTTGGTCTACACTCTAAGTGGCATTTATAAAATGCACTAAACAAGTTTCACCCACTTGCCTACCTACCTCCTGATGGTAAGCATAGCACTAGATAAAACACATCAATTCCCATGAACACTTCAGGATTGGAACCCACCTAGAACCTGCTGGAACAGCCTGGAAAAGAGGCAGAGGGCCCAGTGTGCAGGAGCCTACAATTATGTATTCTATTTAAAAATATATATAAAGCTTTTATTTTTCTATCAGAAACACCTGAGAACCATCACTGCTAGATCTGAGCCATTAAGTGTGGGAAGGAATACAACTTGGCTTTGTCTCAGTTTCTGCAATCCTGAATGGGTGCTGGGTGAAGCAGTTCTAAATACCCCTTCACAGGCAGTCAGTGGGGAGGTGAAAGGTCAATAGCATTTTGTACCAGTTCATCTGGTACAGCTGGAAAAACCTGACTTCCATTGGCATATCAAAATTGATCACAAGCCATTTTGAAGAAGGCCTTGCTAAGTCTACAAAATGATTGCTACTAATATAAACAGCACTCGAGTGCCCATCTGCTGGGCATGATTCTTGCTGATGCCACATCAAGCCCCTTCCTTCCTCTAGCAACTCCCTGTGCTGTGCAGATTCATCATCAAAATGAATAGGTTGCAAGAAATAAGGGCAAGGATATCAAGAAAACTTAAGGCAACATAGAAACCAAAAATGTGTTGAAGGAGACAGGCAGAGATGCTGAATGGGTTTCCCCCAGGTGACAATGATGCCTGTGAGCTCACAGAAGGCTATGAAAACCTACATCAACTGTATTTCATTTCTCGTTCTTTCTCTTCTTTTTTCCTATCTTAAAATCTCTTCAGGAAGGGCAAGTCCCTTTTGAAGACTATGAAATTGTGAAAGTTATTGTATTTCATCACCAATCCATGAGTTCAACCAGTGCCATCACTCTCTGATGCCTCTTTTCATGAATGCCTCAGACAATTTCCTTCATAACAGAAGTTCAAGGTTATAAAGAGGAGGCAAAAGAGAGAGAGAGAGAGAGCCAAGGTTTAAAAATTAAATGTTTTGTTTCCTAATCACACCAACATGTTGCTAGCTTAATAGGGCTACATTAATTAGCAAGCTGCAAGGTGGCTTGATCAAACTATTCTCCCAAACAGTTAAAACTGGAAGTTTGTTAAAAGACCCATTTTAAATCCCCAACTTTTACAGCAGTTAAAGATATACAAAAGAGTCATCAGGGGAAAATCAACTCTTTTTTATTTTTTTCTTGTGTGTGTGTGTGTGTGTGTGTGTGTGTGTGTGTGTGTGGCTTTCTTCTAAAACAGTAAGTCATTTTGTATTTAGTGATGCCTAACAATGAACAGGAAGCAAGTTAGTCTTTGTAAGTTTTTCAAAATTGGAAATTGCCTGTTAGGTTAGAAACTGCTTCAGAGACATATTTCTCTGGTTTCTGAGTCTCACAAAGCAACTGTCATAGATACACATGGAACATGAGCCTTATCTCAAGAGAAAGGAAATTTGATTGACAGCAGCAGCATAAGATTCATCTATTATAGTTCACTGTGCTCAAAAATCTTCCCATGAGCACAATCTGAAAGTAGACTACATGGACTCATTTGGTAAATTAATATTTCTGTTGTGAAATTAATGGTATGACAGAAGCAGGACCACTTACAACCAACAGGAACTTATATATATATATATATATATATATATATATATATATATATATATATATATATATGTGTGTGTGTGTGTGTGTGTGTGTGTGTGTGTGTGTGTGTATGTATATATATATATGTGTGTGTGTGTGTGTGAAAAAAAATCAAAATATAAAATGTAGAAAAATATCAATTTCTATGCTCAAAACAGAGTTCACATATGCTTACACACACACACACAGACACACACACACACACACACACACACACACACACAAACACACACAAACACACACACCATTACTACTTGAGTATTACTTCCTGAATCATTCAGATGTAGAACCCGAAGGGGAAGTGTAGCTGGGGAAGTAGAGATGTGACCCTGGGGCAGCAGAAAACTTGGTTGTACCTGCCACGCAGTAAGGCACGAGGTGCACATCAGATGTCCACAAGGCTCAATCTTGACATCTTTGTCATTCTCTGCACAGATCTTACAAAGCTGAAAAGTGGAGCCCATTTCACAATACAGTTCATATTGTTCCTGGAATACAGGGAAAAGGCACTGACGTTAACGGTTTTCTAAGCACGAAGTATTAGTATCAAATTTCCTCAAGTACAATGACTTACAGTAGGTTTCCTGTACTTGAACTTGTCAGAATTATGTTACCATTTAAGGACATGTTTTAAGTTGATATTCAATTTGATCTACAAAATCAATTCTTAAAACATCTGAGATCTTGGTACCAATTATATATATATGTTTATTTAAATACCCTGGGTTATTTAATGATTTATGTCATTACTTTTAAGAACAGACTTGCTTTAACAGCCACAGGGATTCTAAAGACAATATCAACAGTTTAAGAATGGCAAGATAAATGACTTGGTCTTAGTTTGTTTGTTTTTGTAATTGCCACACTCATTTCACTTCACTGTCAAATTTAAAAGGTGATGTCTGGACATTATATTTTATTTCCTAGACATCTTAGGATGAAAGATAAGCAACATTTGCTTGTCATGCATGCATGCTGCCACCACACATAGCATCTCATTATATATATTAGAAAACACAATGTGAAACTGCTACACAATGTAAGAATGATATCCATATATTACATTTTAAATGCCTTCCACAAAGAGTACATATGCATGATATGTATCCCTCACACTTGAGCATATCAAGACAACGGCTACTGAAACCAATAAACAGTTTTTACCCTCTTTAACCTTTACTCTTCAATAAAGTATGAACATATTTGAGTTACGAAATACTATAAAAAATAGACTCAGCAAACAATGATCAATTCTTCAGTTAAACACGTTTCTTGTTTGGCAAGTTTGGGAATGCACACTCATCTATTCTTATATAGCAGTTCATTTTGAAAAAGTGGAGTTCTGCATTTTAAATTTTAAAGGTGAAACAGTGTGCACTTAAGTTCGGAATCAATAGAGATCTGCAGGGGACAAGAGGCAGATGTTCCCAGTGGACATACAGGGCTCCTGCCCACCACACAACCCCATGAGAAGCTATGGGTGGTTTAATCCACTACAGAACCTTTTAGTATTTTATGATCTGTTGCTTCGTGGGAAATGGTACAGCAACACCTTGGTGTGCTGCCCCTCCTGTGCACAGGAAGTGCTATCACATGGCATTTATCAAAAGATATTTGCATTTAGATTTTTGACTATATTGAAAATTACAGAGTTTCCCAAGTTCTCACTCAGAGTCCGTGGGACTGTCAAACTGGATTTATAAAATATAATTATGATTGTCAGTAATCTTGAGTAGTAGTCACATCACTTTAAAACCCTTACATGTTTGTTTTAATTCCATTTTTTTCTTCTTACATCTCTGCAGCTACATCTGATTATCTATCTTACATAGATACCAATAAGACTGCAAGCATTACCACTAACAACAAAAAATTTTACTTAACACAAATAATTAAATTTCTTTGAATTCTTAGAACTCCTACTGTTACCATGTTAAACACTTCAATGTACTTTCTCATTAGCATGTAGGTAAAAGTTCAGTTTTATTTCATATATAGCACATATATAAGTATGTATTAATTACATTTCAAAAATATTTTTACCTGTGTAACTTTTATATGATCATGAGGTGTAGGTTCACACAATCCGGTTAAATCAGGGTTATAATTTCGCCCATCAGGATAAAGATAACTAAATTTAAACAACAAAAAAAAAAATTATCATTTTAAATATCTAAGGTTTTACTGCAATTAAGTCTCTAATAAGATTCTTCTGTTTAGACTAACATTTTTGTCTTTTTTTGGAAATCAACAAAATATTCTTGCACTGTTTTTATAATAAGAAATGCATAATATAAACTAATTCACTTTTATAGTAGTTTTCAATTAATAGTGTATATTCTTCATAAAGTTAAAATGGTAATTCAGTAGCAGATTAATATGTACTTTATTGGAAGCTTCATAACTGTTTCACATTGATGTCATATTGAAAACCACATGGGGAGAAAACAACAGAATCAAGCCATAACTATATCCTAAACGATCTAGCTCTTCTCTGTGGGCCTTTTCCAGAGCCTCCCAGTCTTTCTTTCAGAACTTTCCACTTCTGCTAACATGCACACATGTGTACACTGCCAAGATGTGAACACTGTGAAATATGCACATGCATGTTATAAAACCCAGAAAATATGAAAGTCCCATATTTCACCAACTTCACTAAAGTCCCACACCCAGGCCTGCAGAGACAGGTTTTCTTCTCAGAATAGAACATTAACCTAACGTTGTAATAAGGGACCTTCCTGCAATGTTCAAAATGGTGTGATATTATTATTCAAAAATGGACCAAAAATCAAGTTTATTGTCATTAATGTCATTTTTAGTCAAGGATGACTATAATGTTATTGCTGGTATAATTAGTTCAATAAAAGTAATTAAAATCTATGATTAATCCTGTTGAACTGTTTTCTATATTATAGTGCTTAATAAAAATTTAAAAACACCTAGTAGTGATTATCTTAATGAAAAATATTTTTGATGACATAATAAAAATATTCATCTTCAAATGAAGAATCTAGAAACATTAGAGTAGCCAATATTGGAAAATTATGCTAGACAAATAGACAACTGGAAGTCTAGGACCAAATATTTTCCCACAGTAATAGACAGATCACATAGAGTTTTCTTTGATTTAGGGAATGGACTCATCTGAACAATATACAAACAATGTTACCATGAAGCAACTAAATCTTACATATATTAAATGAGGAATAATAAATAAAAATGGGTACTTTTCTTCTCATATTACAAAATGGCTAATAAAAGTATTGTCATGCAGTATTAAAACCATCAAACTACATACTAATTTGAGGAAGATGTCCAAACTGGAACATTACAGAAATGAAAACAAAGATTCAGAGAAAGCTTACAAATGTCTACCTAACCCACAAAGGGCATCTCCATGCTTTGGTTCTCAGCATGCCCAGAATGCCCCACAAGATACTAACCATGTCAATGAGGAAAAATGGCACCCTGCCTCATTATCAACATACAAGTGTCATCTATGTCACACAGAATTAGTTTTGAAAAAATAAAAGGCATAAAATATAAACAAATAAAATAAAAATCAGTAACACATATGCAAAACAAAAATCACTCACTGGTCTATGCATAGTTTCCCAACATTATACCTTCTTTATACGTAAAAAAAAAAAAAAAAAAAAAAAAGTTTTTATCCTGGCAAATCAAACGTTCATATAGAAATCTTTAAGGTCCTAGAAGTAAAGCATAAAAGAACAGCAAATTTATGATGATCTGATAATAAAAAGAGAAATGTGTATGTGGTGCCACAACCATCCATATATTTCCCATATAACCGCTTTCTTAAAGTTTTATATTCTTAAAAATGACAGGAATGCATTCTTGATGGGACAGGAAGATGCATGTCTGGATTCCTGTAACTGTAGAAGCCCAGAGCTTGAGGCAGGTAGATGGAGAGTTAAAGGCCACCTTGGGATATAGAGTGAGTTTAAAAAACAGGATGGAAACACATGGAGGACCAATCTCAAAGAGCCAAAGAGAAAACAATCATACAGTAACAAAAGTGTTGATTTCCTTCACACAGAAAATGTCTCCTTCCTTCTAGTTTTGAAAACTGTCTTCCTTCCTTTCTCCACCCTGTTCATTTTTGCTGTTTAGTAATTACTGTAGAAAAGGAAGCATCTACATCATTTGTTTTCTACCAATTATGCTGGACTACCTCCTGCCAGGCCTCCAACACAGCCTTTCACATCCCTTTCTGCAATCTGGGTCACATGAATCTGTGTTCTGAACAAGGGAGGGAATGGGGCTGAGAGTGGTGGGGTAACACTCACAAAACAAGGAGAGGGCAATGACAATAGCAGGAAATCTTAGTTATATTAAAAATTTAATAAGCAACAGCTTGGCATGAGCTGGGTTTAGCTATTAACATATAACTCTGAAATCTGGATTCAGTATTAAGGTTAAGAAAAAGATACACAAATAAAAAGGAAAGTGAACAGGTATAAAAGATTAAAAAGGAGAAAAAAATCTAGAACTCAAAACAAAAGGCAACAACCAATTTTGTTTTACATGAAATAATGGCAATGAATTACTCTAAATTAGTAATATACAAATATTTCAAAGGTAGTCTATGTTTCAGCATTTTTTGATGCTGAAATATGTCTGCTCATAGTGCCATAAAATGATGGCTTCGGCATGAGTAACAAGAGTGAAGGGATGTCTGTTCCTTAGGCTTGAGGTGATCCTCAAACTAGGAGATAATTAGCTTCACTATCTGTTCCATACCCAGGCAGAATTTGGGTTTTGAATTTGCAAGTCCAAGAAATTGTCTCATACTTACAAGCCTTCTCTGCTCCCGTCAATCAGGGCTTGGAATAGAGGCTTGTTATGAGGTATGGTCTGCAGGATATTGCCGTCCCCAGTCACATAGCCAATGGCCCATTGTCCCAGCCGGGTGCAGCTTAACCGGAAAATGTAGCTAGGGAACATGACAAAAAGATCTTCACTCACATTCAAAAGACATGACAACCACTAAACAATTTGTTACTCCTTTGTCTCGTGCAGAATCGTTTAGAATTCCAGACAGAAATTTCTACTCTTTTCCTCAATTTAACTCTACTGTGCCTCACCGTTATCAATCTGTGAAAGAAACACTGATAATAATTCTTGTTCATTTAAGTATCTCCAGAGCTCTATTGAAAATAAATGAGGCTGGAAACTACCAAGAGATTTATTATCACCACCCTTGGGGATGTGTGGGAACGTGGCTGCTATGATGCAGCTGTGATATAAATCATCGTTGGAGAAGGATAAAATGAAGTAAATAGCTAAATAATTAATTTATCCACCACAGAAACTGAACCAGGAATTCAATATATTTCTTTACCAGTTAGGCATTAAAATTTGGTCATAGATTTATTTAATGTTTTCTTGCAAGCATTCCATGATTTATCTTTAAACAAATCTCAGAAGACCTGAACTCTATCAATTACAAACTTGATAAACTCATAGCTGCTTCCTACCTGCCAGTCAAATGGTTTTTCCATAAGCAGCAGATGTAATTTAAACACTGGTTATTCAAATGAGTGATAAATCTCTTAAATTAATTTCCAATAAAAGGAAATACTGACGTGGCTTTACTTTATCATTATTTATTAATTCATTTCAGTACATTATTCCTCTTTATAGGACTGTATGCCACTCCTCCTTGTAATCATGATATTAGTATTTGGAGTGTATAGTCAGTTGATCAATTAGACCAAAAATAAGTTACCTTAAGCCACTAGATAGTTAAATTGTTACATGAATGCATAGCATAAGGGGGGAAAAAGTAAGACTTTTTTTCATATTTTAATTATTGATAAATAGAGTGCACTAAAAAACTTCATAAGCTATAGTTTAGCAAACAGGACGATTTGCCACTAGATTTAGTAACCACATATGCTTAGTAGCTCAATGACATTTCATTTACCAAGAAAACCAGGCTTAAAGGAAAGGAGGTATTATTGAAAGAACTGTCAAAAAGGATGTTTTCAAGTTAGTCTAAACAGATTCCCTTAGGAGACCCTAATTATAGAATACCAACCATTAAATTATTGATATTATTAATCAATATCAGAAAAATAATTTCTGCTCATTTCAGACTAATGGTTATATTAGAAAAACTGTTTTCAAATAATGTAAGTAATTATTATTTGAAGGTCACGTGTTACCTTAAGAAATGTATATAATGGGCGGGAGAAGTAACTCAGCGGTTAAGAGCATTTGCTTTTCTTGAAAAGGACTTGTGTTTGGTTCTCAGCACACACACCAAGTGGTTTTACACCACCTGTAATTCCAATCCCAGGATACATGCTGCCCTCTCTGGCCTCTAAGGGTACCTGCACGCACATGGTGCATATACACACATTCAGTAAATAAACCTTTCCAAAACATTTTATTCAGAAATGTATACAATAAATTAGAAGTAAATAAAATGTACAGAACAAAGTACAGAAATCCCAGAGATTGTAGGCACCATGTATGTGAGAAAACATGTAGACTTTGATACCGAATTGAAGCACATAACTACAAAAATTGAATGGTTAATATTTTAAAAGTAACTACCTGTCTATGCATCTTGTATACTTGCAAAATTGTCACATTTTAGGAAACTTCTTTTTCTCTAGACTGCCTAAAGATGGTGTTTCTAAAACCAGTCATTACAGAGGAGATTCAAGGCCTCCATACAACATATGCTGTTACTAATAATTTGTGAGATCTACATATGGCTATTAAGAACAATTTATTCCTCACAGGTAAATTCTGGCTTCCATTTTGTTTGCTCAACAGCTTTAAATCATTTGCTCCTGGCCTTTCTGTGGTTAGGTAGCTAACCCTTCCTCAGGCAGAAGCAAATTCACACTTTCAGATTTAGTACCTTATACTCCAAAACAGCATGATTAACATAATGAGATATATCTGTTTCATTTTCACAGGGTGGCTCATAATTAAAAGTCATTCTTGGGCCTAAAAGTCACTCAAGAGATTAATTCCTTAGCTTCTCAACTCTTTGGAGGGGTGCTGGGAACCAAACACAGAACCTGATGCATACTAGACAGTCTTTCAAAGGAGGTAGCTGATGTTTGATTGGTTGTGATACTGGCAAAGCACTTCTAAAGGAACTCAAATGTTCTTTGAGTGGGTTTAAATGTTTTATTTACTGTGAAACCAGAGGCGGAAAAATACTTTCTAAAAGAAAGGGCCGTTTAGATAGATATTTCACAAAACAAGTAATCATTTGTTTATTAGGAAATTTTCTGAACAGATTTTAAATATTCAAATCCCACCCCCTCTTAGTACAGTTACTACATAGTGCTGGCTTCATGAATTATTATGAGGAGTGAATCCTGAATGAAGCAAAATAATTCATCTATTCTTTGGGTGATATACAGATAACCTGACCATGTGTGCCTCGGTCAGAACAGTTACCTCCCCAGAAGCTACAGGGAGGGCTTCAATAGGACCCACCTGTGTTTTGTATCACTAGTTCCTTTGAATATGCCATCTTAAATGTTTAAAACATGAAGCATCTTAATCATCAGAGAAGGAACTAGAACTCTAGACTCTAGACTTAAGAAAACAGTGTTAAAGGCCAAACAAGCACAATTGTCCTATGTCATTTTAAACCTATCTTAGAAGAGGGAGGTTTAAATAAAAACAAACAAAATTCACCTATAAATTGCAACAACCTAGTGGTACAGTGACAAAATTACTAAAATGTACAGAATTTCAAGGCAGGCTCTCATGCCAATAACATTGTACCCAGGACTTTGTCTGCTGTGGCTTAGATGTCCTTGCCCAAAGGCCTACTGTGTGCCTAACACAGAAGCGCACATGGGCTGGGGAAAGACAGGTTTCTAGTCTTTTATTTGCCATAGTGATGGGTGCTTTCTTGACCAATGCAGAGGAACTGACTAGCCACCATGACCTCTGACAGTCACATTCAGATTAGTTATCTGAAAAGCAAAACTTAAATGTTCAAGCTCTAAAGAAGTGGGTCATGCTAAATTGACAAGGGCATGGAACTGAATTAGAATATAACCATGACCTTATATAATGTTATGTACTTATTTGCATATTTAAATATACTTATACATTATCCTACACTTAGTCATAGAAATTACCTGAAATTACTCAAAACTGTCCTACAACAATGCACAGAAAACTAACTTAATTTTATCTTCAACACAATACTTGAGTGGTCAACATACATATGTAAGTTTAATCTGGAAGATTGTATACATAAAACCACTAATATGAAAACATCCCACACTAATTTGAGCAGAACCAAGCATTACATAATCTTTAAATTTATTAATATCACTTTCTACTTAATAACAATATTAAATGTATATATCAATTTTAAAGGTTCAATCAACCAGCTTTCCCATGCCACCTGGCTCTGTAAGGCTACGGCCAGTTTTCCTAAGAGTGAACCACAGGGAGCTTTCTCTTTAAGCATAACACCCACTATTATTGCTAGAGTCTTACCTTCCGGGCTTGGTGCTATACTTCTGTAGTCGTGCTTTAACTTCATCATAAGTGAGAAATGCCATATACCCCGGATGTGTCACAGCTAAGAAATTCCAATTCCGTAAAATAGAGCCCCAGGGCTAGACACATAAATAAATGGAAAGAGATTACCCAAAAAATACACACCAATGACACTGTTTCACACGCTTTGAGAAAGAAAAATCTCCTTCATATTTTTAAGTTGATATGGCTTCTGAGCATTAGGTCAATTTTTGTTAAATAATAGCAAACAGGCAATAGCTTGTTTTGTTTTACAGAAATGTGTTGAGACAAAGGTTTAAAAAAAAAAAAAAACATGTTTCTCAGGAATATAATAGAGGACAAAAGGAAAACTAAGTGTTCCTTACAGAGTATATCCCCAGTAGAGAAGATATGATCACTACAAAATGGAATATGTGACCAATTGGTTTGAAGGTTTGATCCCCAGTCATCTTTCTGTACTCACAGCTGTCACTTTGACCCACTGCCTTATCTATTAGTCTTAAATATAAAACCCTCTCCAATCTTAGAGCCTTTAGATTTGCTGAATCTCAATCACTCACCTCAATATGCACCCTTTCTTTCCTCAATGCAACCCTCCTACTTAAAGCTGTTATCTCTTGCCATACGCCTCATCATTCCCATTTGTTTTTCTATTGCAGCTTCTTACTCAGATGCCTCATTTAATAGGAAACCATGTTACTAACGCTAAATGTTCTCGAAAAGGTTGCACAATAACCACAAAGCCATGTAAGGCTAAGCTGCATTCCTGTGCAGATCAGGCCTGGATCCCAGTCACTCAAGCAGCGTGATAATTCTATATAGACAGGGTTGCCTTAAAGAGGACTGTTCTTTTCAAGAGTCCAGTCCTCACACTAGCTTTATCCTAGCTCTGCTAAAGACCTGGGAAAAGTTTAGGGTTTAAAAACAAAAAGAAAACTTTTCACAAAAACATGTGTTTCCTATCAATCTCTCTTAATCTAATTAGGTGTCTCTCCAGGTATCAGGGCACAAGAAAAAAAGGCAGTAACAGGCAACTTTGCTGCAGGGTGTGGATTAATCATTCCTGCAGTACTTTCAAGACTGAAGCTACATTTATTCCAAAGAATTGGCAGCATGCTCCATCTGTTCTGCCAGATTCTTCACTCACATCATCTACGTGGAGAAAAAAAAAGTCTGTGTTTCAAGTCACCGACTTCAAGCTGCTGACACCGGCATCCCAGACTTGATTACTGTAGCAGAGTTCAGACTTCCATTTGTTTTGAAACTTGTTCTTGTTCTTCACTGTGAAGCAAGTTTCCAATGTTAAGGCAGAATTCTGCAAAGACCCCATGTCCCTACCAATGGGGACAACAAGAAAGAATGATTTGGGACTAAAGAGCTTTTTAGCCTTTTCGACTTAACAAGAGAAGTCTTTAGGGAATTTCCTCATCATAGTGACACATCTAATTGGGCAAGAAAGGGAGCTGAGAAGACTAGCAACATAGATAGTGGCTCTGCACTTGAAAACTATGGCAATGTTTTAATTTTCTTGCTAAGGCTTGACTGAAATTGCATAAAACAATTCTTGGAAAAAATATCAGCATATGTCAGAGAGGCAATGGAGAAATTACTGCCATGCTAGACATTTTGGTTTTCGTTTTATTGTTTTGCTCCACCATCCAAGAAGGACAAGGCAAAGGGGAATACAAAATACTGGAGCTGCTTCCATTAACATCCACACACATTCTGGAAACATGTTGTTATAATCCAAAACTTTAAAGAGGACCAATTAACAGATCAAAATACAACTAAAAAACAAGATGAAATTGAAGGTTAAAGCTATCCCCAGAGACATTAAGCCAGAAGGGCAGCTTCTTGTTACAGAAATATTTATGTGACAGGATGAGTCTGTGCTGTTGTATACACTAGTGATCCAGCAGTCAGAACTCTACTTCCACCCCCGGCTTAAAGAAAAAAAACAAATACTTTGAAGAAAATAATTCTTTAACTAATTGTTTTTATAACTCATTTGTCTAGGATTTAAGGACATCTTTCCCCCCCACAAAATCACTGGGAGGCTATTAAACAGCAACAGAATATACTGAGGAGAATGCAACATATGAACCAACTTATGCTGGAGGAGGGGCCCAGGCTATTCTACTCAGATACTCCCTGGAAACCTTGCTATCACTGATGGCTTCCTTTCTCTTAGATGCTTTCTAGTCTACTACTGCTTGATGGTCCACCCTGACTAGAATGTTCTCCGAAATATTCCTCTGCCACCCTCCCCCACAGACATTTTAATGTAGTGTTCTATGACTCAGGCTTTTCCAGCAGTAGAGGAAATAGGAAGAGAAACCAAGTAGCAGCTGTGGAAAAGAAACTGGAGGAAAATATCCAAGTATCCATTGCATGACTCTAGTACCTTACTATCCCCCCTTCTCTCATTGACAGGAAGATGAAAAGCAGACAGACAAGGGTGGGAGAAGGAAGAGGAAGTGGAAGAGGGCCACAGCACAGCCACTTCCTCCCCAGCTTCACCAGCTGTTGTTAAAGTTCCACGTGGACTTAGGATGGAGGCTGCAAGGAAGGACAGGTCTAGTAGTCTTATGATTACTGCAACCTTCTTCCTTCACCTCTTGGTTTCTCCTCACTGCTTCCTAAGCAGCCACACTGCTCTCTCGACTTTAGACTGCAAACTGCAGTCTCATCCACTTTCAGATGGTATGCAAAACACTATGCCCCATTATTTATTTACTAAGGAATTAACATTATCAAGTTACAATAAAACAGACGCTTATGCACTTAGAGCACTAAAAACCTTACATTTTTATAAAGGCTATGGAAATATTAAGTTTTGATAACAGCGAATTTAAGAAAACTATCACTTAACTTTTAATTGCATTTAAAAATAAAGATCAGTAAAAATGGAAATAACACATAGCCAATTTCCTCATATTTGATGCCATATGTATGATGAGTATAGTTGAAGTATTAAATGGTGAGTATAGAAACTGGAATAGTGAAGAATCTCAGAAATTGCAGGACTAATCAGATTGTTTTGAAACAATTACTAATAACCTGAGCAGGTAAAAGGTTATCAAGGCTGTCTGCTATCAAATAATCCTTTTGTATATTGTAAAGATGTTTTGCTCTCATTGGTTTAATAAGGCTCTAACAGGCCAATAGCTAGGCAGAAAGATTTAGGCATAAGAGCCAGACTGAGAGAATGCTGGGAAGAAGAAGGGCAGATTCATCTACAGCAATGACTCCTGGGGATTTTGACTGAGGTTATATTAAATCTATAAATCAATTTAAGGAGAAGTGACAGCCTTATAATACTGAATCTGGCGGCCTACTGGAAGGTTATATCTCCTTAGGACTGCTATTTCTGACTCTGTTTCATGTTTTCAGATACCATTGTGGCATGTAGAATTTGAGTTTTAGGTTCTAGTCCAGATTTGTAATAATCTTTCTAGAAATTATGAAAATGGTTAACATTGGACTTTTAATACCAGTAACGAAATAAAAACTAGTGTTTATTTATATATATATATATATATATATATATATATATATATATATATAAAACAATGTGCCTTGAACATGGTAAATATCAATCTGTGCAATTGCAATTGCTGAAATACAGATAAATAAATAGTCTGTCATTACACATGAACTTAATTGCTTTTAAGGCATTACACACTGCAGCACTGCCTTAAAGAGACAAGTAGATAAGGCTTCACATTACACACCCAGTGCTTTTTTAAGACCAATGTTTCTTAGACAGAATCTCACAGAAGCAGACTCTCCTGGCTTTGAACCGTGTTACCAGTTTGCCTGATGCAGAGGAAGCAGGAGATGAATGTAAGGTGCCACAACATCGTAGAGCATAGACAAGAAATATGGGTTAACCTAAGCTAGAGGAGCTAGCAGGTAACAAGGCCAAGTAATTGACCAAATATTACAACTAATGGTGAGTCTCTGTGTGGTTATTTGGGAGCTGGCTGGTAGAACAAAACCATGTCTACAGTTGTCACATTACCTATGCTTTTACTTTCCTTCTCACACCCCTGTGAATACACACAAATAGGCAAACCTCACAACATTTAGGCTGCTTGGCCATCTTTAAGTATAACTCTATATCAGATAATGTATACAGAGCAGTGTGGGTAGAGGGGGTAAGCATATAACCAAAATGAAACTGCCTACATACTTGTAATATATATTCGAAGTCTCAAAAAAGTCACCCACAGTTCTCTCTCTGACTCTGTCTCCTCCTCTCTCAAACACACACACACACACACACACACACACACACACACACACACACACCACAAATAACTACACAATAAACAAAAACAGACTAAGGAGAAGCTATGTTTAACAGTGAAAATTACAGAAGATTTCTACATCAAAGGGGAAGAATCAAAACATCATTTAGAATATTTGATTTCCATTGAAAATGAAGCCTTTGTTCTGCCAAACAATGAGAAAATTTTAACACAAAAGCAGGTTACACAGTCAATGACGTGAGCTGGGTAACAATGCTCCTCTGAAAACCTTCTTACAATGTTTTAAAAGTAACGTCTCTAATTATATTATAAAAATAATTGAAAGAGGGCTTGCAACATACAAACATCAGGAAAATAACCACTAAGCCACTAGAAATTTAAATTAAGCAAACCCATACTTTCTACAGCATTTTATCAAATTTCTTATCCCACATATAATGTAGAGCTATGATTTCTAAATTGTGATAAAGTAAAATCTACCATAACTGTGTTGTTGGCCAGAGTCTGTTCATCTCCTGATAATGAGTTATGTTAAGTTGATCCTAGGCAATGATTTCTGGGTAAATGAGTTAGTCATCTTGACTTTGCAGCTAGCATTAAAGTCACAAATCATACATCATGGGAAAAATGAAGCTGGTGTCACACTCTAACATTTTATTTAACAACATCACTTTCAGAACATAACCTATTCCAGATTAAAATGATATTTTCAGAACACAAATAAGCTTGATGTCTAGTCAGTCATCACATTTACTGTAATTATAACTAGAATTATAAACATATTGAAAGGATGATTTCATGTTGTAAGTCTTGAAACCAATAAATAATATACATTTCAGTGGCAAAGCAAAATTTAAAACACAATTTTCATTTTTTTGCATTTAGAGGAATTCTGTTTATATATGTATAAGAAGCAAAGAAGCAAAAAAATTATTGTTTCAGTATTATGCCACTTGTTTGTGAAAATCTATGTAAAAATAATTATGAAAGTTAAAAAGAAAAAATATAACACAAATTTATCACTGGACAAAGCAAAAAGAAAAATAAAATTTTGATTAGAGTTCTTAAATTAATATTGATGAAGTTGTGAAAGAATATTGTATAGACACTAAAAAAATTGCTAATGAAGAATATCTGTTGGGATGTAAAAACATTTGTTACAACTTGTTGAAAGAGAAAAGCAATTTGTAAAGTGGTGTGAGACCACAGGACACTATAAATAGCTAACTGAACTATTCATAGCTTTACCCTTTATCTTC
The DNA here is from genome assembly GCA_030556225.1 of Cricetiscus sungorus. Taxonomy (NCBI): domain Eukaryota; kingdom Metazoa; phylum Chordata; class Mammalia; order Rodentia; family Cricetidae; genus Cricetiscus; species Cricetiscus sungorus. The sequence goes on along the minus strand of JANBXA010000651.1, from coordinate 29,727,712 downwards.
TGATCCAAAACTGCCATTGCCAAATAGCTGGGATCCAACTTTGGCTAACACCCACCTATAATGGTTTCAATATATCAGCCACTGGACTTAAAGATGAGCAAAGTGAAAAAAGTTAAAAAAGGAGTTTATAATAATTTCTCTCCTGAATCACTAATACTGGCAAGCAACCTACCAGGATCACATGACCTGATATACCAAGCTTATACATAGGACACACTCTAAACTTGGAGGAATGACCAGTGGCTACCAAGTATGTTCTTGTCCATATGCTTTTGTATATTGCATGCATGTGGCAAAAAGAATCATACACAGAGCTAGAGGAAAGAAAGGGATAGATTGACAAAGTAAGTGTATCTTACCTGAAATAGCCTGGTAAAAATATCAAATTCAAAAACTGAGATGTAATCATTGCAAGTTAAATCAATGGTCGATTTCAGAGCCATTGCTTCCAGGCCAGAGCTAATCTGATGAACCTCATGCAGGCACTGTCTGAAGACTTTCCATGGTACGATGGTTCTGGGCAAAGGAAAAGGATGAGTCAATGAATCAAGTGTCAATGAAAATGGATCTTCTACTGAAAAACAGAAATAAACTATAACATTAATAGTATTATATTTGAGCCAGGTGGTGGTCACATATGCCTTTAATCCCAGCACTCAGGAGACAGAGGCAGGCAGATCTCTGTGAGGTCAAGGCCAGCCTGGTCTACAAAGTGAGTTCCAGAACAGCCAGGACTGTTACAGGGAAACTGTTGTAAAAACACACACACACACACACACACACACGCACGCACGCACGCACGCACGCACGCACGCACGCACGCACGCACGCACGCACGCACACACGCACAGAGTTTTATATTTGTATTAGAATACTTGAAAATATTGTGTATAATTCAGGCTCCATGTAAGGTGTTCACATACAACAAGAATCCTAGTTTTTAATTCAGTTCATGGACATCACGATGTATCTCAAAGCATATCAAACAAAAGGCATTAAAGTAAAAGTGTGAGGTGTCATCATCTCTTCCTTTGTATACACAAGGCAGTTTAACTATGGAATAATCACCTACCACATCTCAGACACATGCTTTTTGCAGAGGTGAAGACTCATGCTCTCTGACCTACCACATGAATACAACTTGAAAAGTTTTTTTGTAAGTGCAACCATCCTGTAGGAATTTGTTTATTCAATATCTAGCAGTTGCTACATTTCACTATTTATCATATAGCAACAGTTTCTTCAATGTACTGACCTGCCTCAGAACTTTGGAGGACCACGGAAGGGATTCAGAAAAGGCCTGTCTCTCATTCCTCAAATACCAATTTCCACCACTCATTCACCCTCCTTTCCACCATGAAAATCTGTAACATCCATTATCTGTTCCTTAGCAACCTTTTCCTCCTTTCATAATGCCAAATTCCTATTCATGAATAGGTGGAAAGAAGAAGCTATTCATATTTTAAACATTTATTTTCAGTCTCAAAACAGGACACAAGAGCTATATTCATGCTCCAGAAAGACAGTGCATATTTAAATCTTGGGTTTTTCTTTATCATTGCCTCCAGACAAAATAAGCAGAAACGAGCTAAAATTTCCCTGTCTTCGCTCAATACCTATTTTTTCAATGAAGATCTCATACAGATACACCTTGAATATTCTGAGTTATTATCATTATCTACAGCAGTCAAATGGTAGCACAGATTAAGTCATTTAAAGGGTTTATTGTCACAGAGAATCTGAAACCTAAGTGATTTTCGTGGCTCTGGGTGGAGCCCAAAAATGAATAATTTTGACGAGATCCTAAATGGTGTTGACTGTGCCTGTCACTTGGAGCCACCAAGGGGCACAGCTACCTAAATGGCAATGCCATTGGAGGCACTTAACTGTGTAAGGGCTTGGCACCATTTCTGGTCTTGAGTACCATATACTTTGGAGGTAGGATGTATACTGCTCATAGAAAATGAGAAAAGAGAAAACTCTAGTGATTGAACACTTGGCAAGAATGGGAAGATTACAGGAATGTGTGTGAGAAGTAGCAGAAAAAAAAAATGACAGACCTACAAGACACTGAAATTGTAACAAAGCATAGGCCTGGTGCACATTAAAGAAGACAACTAAAATGCTTAATACCTCAAAAGACTTTTCTCTATGTCTGAAAAAAACAGGAAACCACAGAGAACTGAAGGGAGACACCACATCAGACGCCATTTAAGAGAAACATACGTCAGACTCTGATGAAGGTTAGCAAACTGTTGCTGTCTTAAAAGAACAAGAAAAAATTCTAGTAGTATCAAGAAGCTATTGATTTATAGAGAAGTGTAGTGATACAGTTAGGCCAGCTGCAGTACAGTGACCAGGAAAGTGATGCCTTAGAGGAACATATTCCTATTCCAATTAAAGTTTCCAATACTTACCGGACACAAAGAACAAAACTCATATATAACAAAGGGAAAAATGTTGATCAAAGACTACTGATTAAAGAGTGATATAAATAGAATGTTTTTCTGCAAAAGCACACATTATTCTACTTAAAAAGCATAAACTATAAACTGGCTGAATGGAAAAATTCAGTCTTATGTGTATGTAAGTATAAATGTCAAAACAAAATGGCTCTGATAAATGTTTTAATATGTTACCCTAAAATTATCACTATCCAATACTTACAATATTAAATATCTCATGATTTTCCAGAGGGGAAAACTATATATAAAATATAGCTACTTCTAACTACTTCTGTAACCTACAGCTGCAGAGCAGTGATTTTCAACATAAAAGGACACGTTTTCCTAATAGTTATGGCATGGGATTTGATCATAGTTCATTTATGAATAACCCTAAAGCCCCAAGTACATATTGAACCTCAATTAGAGCTGGTAAAGAAGACTGAGAAACCAGAGCATCATTTGGCTATTTTATCACCCAGAATCATTACTATAAGTATTCCCCCACTTCTGTGTGCTCAGAGGAGACTAAGTGTAGGGGTGGGAGGAAGAGCAGGGCAGGCTGGCTTTATGAGGGAAGACCAGAAGTAGAGTGCAAAGATGTCTTTAAAAGCAAGAAAAGAATACTGTGTTTTCAAATTCTTGCACCCTGGCTTTCTTCACAAAGACGAGCATCAATGACCAAAAGATCAAGCGAGGGGGAGGACATATTGATGGCAAGATGTTTCACTGATATGTGGGCATTTGGGTGTCTTAGCAATAACAAGAGGAAAGAGGGGGAACAGAGTGGCATAAAGGAGCAAATGAGAGCTTCAGTATCTCATCACACTAGAAAATTTCATCTGTTCTACTTGTCACTTGTCCTTCATTATAAATCTCATTAGCTGCAGTCAGAACATCCCAAAACTGTACTTGAATTGTTTACATTTTATTACATGTATTTACTTCTGTGCTATGCATGAGAGGAGAAACAGAGAGAGACAGAGAGAGAGAGAGAGAGAGAGAGAGAGAGAGAGAGAGAGAGAGAGAGAGAGAGAGAGAGAGGGAGGGAGACAGAGAGAGACAGAGGGAGACAGAGAGAGAGAGAGAGAGAGAGAGAGAGAGAGAGAGGGAGGGAGGGAGGGAGGGAGGGAGAGAGAGAGAGAGAGAGAGAGAGAGAGGGAGGGAGGGAGGGAGGGAGGGAGGGAGGGAGGAAGAGAGAGAGAGAGAGAGAGAGAGAGAGAGAGAGAGAGAGAATGTGTGTGCGTGTGTGGTAGGGGTTCTGAGGACACACTGTCAGAATCTGTTCTTTCCTTCCATGGTATTGGTCATGGGGATTAAATTCGGGTGATCAGCTTTGGCATTAAGTGCCTTTGTCTGCATCTTACCATCTCACCAGACCAAACACAGGTGATGCTCAATGTACAAGTAGGAATCCAGACCATTGCTTCCATAATACACTCTCAGAATTTTTAGAATCTCAGTTAAGCTTGAGAGCTGGGATTCCTTCATAGCTGACCATTGTTTACCTGCAATACAGAAATCTCTTAAGGACTTACAAAAGGGGAAAGTCGCTTTATGGAATGCCCTAAGAGAAAACAATATGCTAAATAAGGCCTTGATATCATTGTTATTAGATGCCATACCTTAAATCTATATATATAAAAAAGTAAATATTATTTAAGAAAGAGTAATGAATTAGATCAATTAGATGCAACTGGAAAGGGGGTCAGTGCGTCAAAGGTCAACGGATGATTCAAGTCATCTTTGTTCTCATTTGTGTAAGAGAAAACGTGTCAGTCTAATGTGAAAGCCTTGAAAATTTAAGATATGAAGGATGGACATTAGGAAATCAATAGAAAAAAAAAGAAGACTGCTTAAACAGTTTCATGAAGTATCTAGCTCATACAAGGCTATGTGTTTTATGTGCAGAACTCGAGGGGAAATTTCACATAACAAAGGTGTGACTATGAGCAAGGGCAATGGTGTCTGGAAACAGGAAATAGCATACACATGTGGTAAGAGGAGAATTTACACAGCATTTCTAGAGGGCAAACTGGTAACAGGGTTCAAAGCCTGTACACCATGAGAGTATGCTTCCAAGGGATTGTCTAAGAAACATTGGCCTTAAAAAAGAACTTGGTGTATAGTGTGAAGCCTCACCTATCTGTCTCTTTAAGGCAGTGCTGTACTGTGTAATGGCCTCAAACCAAAAGCAAATAAGTTCATGTGTAATGACAGATAACAGTCTGTATTTCAGCAACTGCAATTGCACAGACTGATATTTACCATGTAAATGTGTTCATGGCACATTATTATATATAAACAAAAACTAGTTCTTATTTAGTTACTGGTATTAAGAGTCCAATGTTAAACATTTTCTTCATTTCTAGAAAGATCATTACCAATCTGGACTAGAACCTAAAATTCTACAATTCTACATGAGACAATGGTATATGAAAACATGAAACACAAGGGCGTAGGTAGCTAACAGAAGAACACAGTCAGCATGCATGCACAGATCAGAAATAGCAAAGTCCTAAGGAGATATAACCTTCCAGCAGGCTGCCAGACTCAGTATTATAAGGCTGTCACTTCTCCTTAAATTGATCTATAGATTTAATATAACCTCAGTCAAAACCCCCAGGAGGCATTGCTGCAGTAGAAACAAACAGATTCTAAACCTCACGGCAAAACGCCAATAACCAAGATTAAATAAAACAATCTTCAAGAGAAGACAGGCAAGCTTGTATCCTTCACATTATCACAGTGGCGATGAGGCGGATAGACAAGCAAATGGCAAAACTGCTATTTAAGAAACAAACAAACAAACAACAATACATAGCAGCTCACTATGTAACGTCAACGATTTGAAAAATGTGATTTTTACAAAGATGGTTTTCATAGATCCTGGTGGGCACAAGTGGGGAAGGAATTGAATCTTGCCCTTTAGACACTAGTAGTCCTTTAGAAAATCAACTTGAGGTATTTTAAAGCTAACTATGAAACAAAGTTTTCTTAGAAGAGACAGAGCGTTATCTGCACACATTTGGGGCAGGCATAAAATTTAAACAGGACCCAAAACATTCAAGCATAAAGTAAATAATGAATTGGTAGAGGGTGTGTTCATGAGAAGATACTATAAACACAATTAAAAGGAAGCAACATATTAAGAAGTTGAATAAACATACAATGATAGGCTCAACTTCATTGGTCATCAGAGAAAATAAAATCAAAGTATGATAAAATTCCATTCTCCCCAAAAGATATTAAAAAGATAAATGACATTAGAAAGCACTGGGGGTGTGCAGCAAGGTGAACCACTCCATGGCCAGAAGTGACTAGAAGTGCTTCAGGGAATGCTGGGAGCCTACTAAAGATGGAGGTGTGAACTCAAACACAACCATCAGAAATGCACAAATACTTTGAGGAGGTGTATAAAGGAGTCCACTATTGACAGTCATTCAAATGCCATGCACAAGAACGGATACTCACAATGGAGCAAGAGAAATGAACTCAACACTGCTGCAAATACGAATGGGGGCCTTTATTGAACACAACAAAGAGAGGAGTCAATGTCATGAAAAAATGAATACAATACATGCTGTCTAAGCCTTAATGACTCCATCATACTACAAAGTGAGACTTGGGTGAGTGGGTGGTGCCTACTTCATGGGACTTCCTGCAAGCATGGACTCCCAGCAACAGAGGGGCAGCTGATATGCTCATACCTTCTTCAGAATATAATTATAATGGTGCGTTCACTTCATGAAAATCCATTACCTAACAGTATGCATGTTTCTATTCATGAACATTTAACTTGAATTATAGGATGAATTCTTAAAATGGTACATTAGCATCACCACTGAATATCAAAAGATAACATTGGAGTGGACAATACAGTATTTAAGAATAAAACTCAAGGAAATCAAGACTTGTTGTTTGTCAGTTTTGCCATGGTGGCAGTAGTTTATAAACATTGATTCTGGTTCACTCATTTGTAGTGTCATTTTGGCTTTAAATAGATAATCTGTCCTATCTGTATTAGCCCATTTCTTGTTTTAATGTTTTTGTTGAATTTTTCAGCATATTCACCTTAGCAAACTGAAGCTAGCTTTGTGCAGACTGTAAGAGGGTGTTCAGAGATGTCTGGTATATTGATTTTATTTATTTTTATTTCATTATGGATGCACAATATTAGAACTGATTCCTAAGTCTGCTGACACTTTTGTAAATAGTTATTACTTAAATCCAATCTTTTTTGTAATGACTGCATTTCTTGAAGGATATGAAAATAGATTCTTATCAGGCTCTCATTGCTCTGCTGCTCCATCAATAAGGGAAAACCAATTGTTTTCCAGAAAGGGCACATCAGAATGACTGTGGTCAAATAGATGCCTCAGGACTACTCATATTTCACAGGACATAACCATGGTTACTAGAGATGTTCATAGTTAGATCTAATCACTTCTCAACTTCCACAGAAAAGTCACAGACAGCATTTGTGATGCGTATTCTCCCTAAACAAACAAGCCTGTGACACTCAATAGAGTGGACCATAACTTTTTTGCCAGTCTGAGATCTACATTCAGAAATCTACATTTGTAGAAACCAGGAAATACTTTCACAATAATATCATTCAGATAGCTTTTGATCTCACAGCCTAAACTCACTCCTGTTTTTTAGTCTGGGGAAGACTTTTCCCTTTATTAGTAAGAAGTGTCTTTCAATGACCTTCTGGATATTTTGACTCTCCGAGAAACACATGCCCTGATCCATTTTGCAAAGTAGCTCTTGCTAACCTCTGTGGCTGAACCTACCTGCTTTCTTGGGGCCTAACTTAAAAGGTATTATTCAGTCTTCCTCTTCTTCAGGTCCCACCTCATGGCAACTGCTAAGATTTTCAGCTTGCCTGCTCTATTGTTTTTCTTCTTCGAACTCTAATAAAATGTTCATCATGCTTCCAAGTCCATTTTTCAATCGTTTTTATTACCAGGAGAATAAGAATTCACTAAAGACAATTCTAAATCAACACTGTGACACTCATATTTATTTTTTGACTTTGGAAATATGGTTATTGGTAGAAAGGCCTAGACAGAGAGGCTGCAAATACACAACTTATTAAAATGCATTAAAATTCCTGGTATAATTTTTCCATTTCTTAGTCATGGACTACAGAGCAGCAGACTCTAGTCTTAAAACATGAGTGTTTGTTCATGCCTTCCTAAAGCACAACTGGTCTTCATTATATTTCCTCAGAAAGTTCATTAACATGTGGAAAGTGCATGGCATGCAACTGTTCAAGTTCAAAGCAAGCAGCCTTTGATGAGCTATAGTCAGATTAAGTCAAATTTTAAAAATATATACATTAAAAGTAGGAAATTATGTCACAGAAATTTGAGCAATGTTTTTAAATGATCTTCCTTTCAACAATGTGCTTGTTCAGTATTACAGACACACACACACACACACACACACACACACACACACACACACACACACACAAAAGTGTGTGTACACGTCAATAATAAAAGAGAATTCCTCTTAAATCTCTCAATATTGGCCAATTAACTCGATTAGCAATGAGTGAGCCTATTAGAAGTCTAAACACGAAAGCAAAACAAGTGGGCATCCAGCAATATTGTAAGACCCTGACAGGAGAACCTGCACACACTAAGCATAATTAGGTATAGCATAAGGTCCTTCTACATTCAGATTAGGTCTCATTAAATTGCCTGGGATGGACATTAACTGTTTCCATAGCCCAGGCACACCTTCAAAATTTGTAATTCTGCCTTATTCTCTTGAGGAGCTGGTATTACAGGCCTGAGGCATAGGCCAGTGATCATATTTTGCATAAACACAGCTTTATCACTTAAGAGTAACAAACAGACGGGCAAAACTAGAACTAAAGAGGAGAAACAGTGACTTACTATCCTTCACAGCAATAATCAACACTTGAAACATAATATTAATATTTAACAGCTAGTGGTGAATATTTAGTAGCTGGTAATATATTTCCATATGCTTACTGTAAAAAAAAAAAAATCAATTACTTTGCTATTAAGTCGAATAGCTTTCCTACCAGCCAAAAGTAATTTTAAGGTGGCACAGAGGCTAGGATGCTAAGCTTCCAAGCTCCTAAGGAATTAATTTCCAGTTTCATGGATTCTGGCAGAAGACTCCAGGTTTCTGGGTCAGCACAAAAGATGTGTTTTACTCACAACAAGACAGTGATGGAAGAATCAGCTGTCTTTTACATGTATTCCCCAAGCCTTAATTCTCTCTATGAGGATGCCAAGTGATAACAACACACATGGTAGGACTCTTAGTGATGTAGAGACTGAAATTTCAGAAGCCCAGATGTTTTATAATGGGTAATATACATGCCTGCCCAGCACCTGCTGGAATAGTGCTGTGATTTACAAGGATAAAACCACCAATACCTCTATTCCCTGCCTTCCTCTCTCCCATCCTCCTACCTGGGTCCAAACATCCAAGACAAAGGAGGAATAGTAGGAAGGCTCCCAGCATTTAACAAGCAGGATCTCTGATTCCAAAGATAATGGCTTTTTTTGAAATATTTTAATATGAGGTCTCTTTCTTAGTATATTGCAACTTATTTCAAATATTTTGAAGCATATTTAATATTATAATGAAGCTATAAACTATTATAGAAACACTTTAAAGTACTGGATTTCAAGTTTGTTAAGATTAACGATTTAAAAAGTAAAAATGTACAAGAATTTCTAAGAATGAAATGAGTGAATCTTAAATATTTTTCTTAATGAATCAACTCAAAACTAATTAGCTGACAAGAATCAAGGAGAAAAAAATATGGAATCTGAAGTTTTGTGGGATGGAATGTTTTTTGTCATTTAAATTTTTTTAAAACAAATATAATAATATCATTTCTTTCTCTTTTGGATTTTTGTTTTACATAGAGGTTACACAGGGATTTTTCTAAACTATACTTCACAAACAGTATGGAGACACAATTTTAGGAGTTTAAGTGATTAGCTTAAAATCAAGCACTCACTCAGAAAACATCAGTAATGTCACCAAATGTTACTAATGTATTTTGTCATTAAGCATTGCACACACAGAAAAAATAGGAAGAAAGAGGGAGGGAGGGAGGGAGGGAGGGAGATAGGGAGAAAGGAAAGTATATAAAAAGGGAAGGGGGAGGGCATGAAGTGTGGAAGAGCAGATGAGAAAGAAAGGGAAGTAAAAGGGAATAAAGAAAAAAACCATGAGCATGAACAATAGTTTCTCAAGATTAAAAAAGGAATCAAACGCTAGCTAAATCGCAGATGGGTGCTTCAGGTGTAACTCCTTCCTTTAATCTTTGTTCTACTCATGTAGCTTTTTCCTGTGGTCAACATCATGCACTTCCCACTGAACCATCATCTACAACAACGTCTTATTTCATCCTATCTCCATCTCTCTCTTTATTTTTCACTTGTGTGTGTGTGTGTGTGTGTGTGTGTGTGTGTGTGTGTGTGTGTGTTAGGTGTGTGATGAAAAAGCAGAAGGGAGATTTGGGGGAATAGAATAGGTAGCAGGAAAGGGTAAGGGAGTGAAGCTGAACAAAGTGCATAAATGGGCATGTATAAAAGATGTTGCAACGAACCTTAGGTGTAGGTGGTGGTCATACACACTAGAGGATACACACAAATGATCCTTTTCCAGGATGTGAAGAATAGATCAACATTATTCTTGTATATAATTTAAAGTTTTTATATTATAGCATATCACTCTATTTGCATATGGTAAATACATACATTAGTATATTGATGTAGATATATAATCTATATATACACAATCATAGGTAAAAGACTGAGTAATATCCTATGCTAGAAAAACACTTCATAATAAGTTGGTACTAAAGAATTCCATAAAGATTTGAAGACCATTGCTCACATTTCTTAATCACAGTGTACATATTATGATCCACCTAGCAAAAAAATTGAACACCCGTGCATTTAAAATTTACCAATGGCTTTGAATTTTTCTTTGGGACCCAAACAATTGAGCTTTGAAAGTTGGCTTTGCATAAGAAATAAAAGTGCAAAGAAAGCAACAGGCAGAGGTTTCAAAATACAGTATAGTGGAGAGAGAGCCAGCAACATTGAGTGTGCTCAGTCCTGAGCCAGGGGAACCCTTGAGGGAGCAGAACACACTCTCCCTTGTTTGAATTCCACAGTCACCAAGACTATTCTGAATATAATGTAGTTTGGCTGATCATCTGTCAATAAAGCCACAACATCCTCTGCCCAACAATGGCACTAATCACTGTAACATAATAACATCATTATTCTGTTTTGTTGATTTTGTAAGGGTAGCTAACCTAAATCTAGTCTTTAAATGTGTTCTTCTTTTTATTAAGATGATGCTTAACATCACTTCTTTCAAAGAGAAGAATAAAGAAAAAAGAGGGGAAGACACTGTATTTATAAAACGTTGAATTTCTCATGTTCCTTTCTTTTGAACTAATCAAATACCAGAATAAGTCAGCCATACACCTGTATCTTCAGCGAGAGGCTGCATGGATATGTTGTTAATAAATGTACATTCTCTACAATATGCACTCTCCTTGGAAGCCAATGTTCCTCTGGTAAATTAACTCACTACTTGTAGTAATGGCAAAATAATAACTTTAAGCATTTATCATTTTTATATCCTATATTTCAAACTGAACACACATTGCTTATAATTAGTAAGTTATAATTTTATAATTTTTTGCATTTTAGACAATGAGTATAGCAGGAAAAAACTCTTCAATTTGAATTTAATTTTCATTGTTTTATTGACATAAAATACTACAATTTATTTAAGTAGACAATAATGGGACCTGGTTCGACAGAAATTATTTTTGAGTTTATATTTTAGTTTTCAGATCTCTTTTCCTAGTGAACCTGTGATATAGTTTCATTGTGAAAGTTCTCAGTTTCAATTATGCTCTCTCTCTATTAATTGAAGAGAACTAGATTGTCTTTTCTACAATGGGAAACAGTCAATAGCCTAGAAGAATATATAACTTACTCAATGGGAAGGAAAAGAAGTAAGTTTTGCTTGTTTCTTATTAAAAGTGAAAAGTAAATACAGGAAACCAAAGAAGGTCCATAAAACTTCCCTGGGAAATCAAAGGCAGAGGCAATAAACCAGTTACAAAAAAGGTCATTTTTCCCCAAGCGCAAGAAAGATCTTTTATCTTTAACCAAGGGGATATACAAATCTTAGAACAATTCAATTTTCACATTTAATTCTTTTTGGTGTGCTTTTAGATTGCCAGATGTGGAAGTTCCATCAAAGATTAACTATATGAATTCTAGAACCTGCAAATATATGATACATGGTATTTGAAGTAAGATCAAAGAACAAAACTGTTTAATTACTTCACAATACAGTTGGTTCACTATGCACCAGGCAGAATTAATCCTCCTTACAGGCAGCTTCTAACCCAATGACTTTCCACAGCAGCACCAGACAACAGATAAATAATTTCACTAGCTCACATGCACCTTAGACAAAAGGAAAGGGACACATGGACAGTCCAAGCAGTGTACCCAATGACAAAGCAAGGCAATGTTGCAGTCAGAACCCACAAGCACTGCAGAGCCTCACATCTAAGATGCATTCCTCCATTCAAGAAACAAGCTGCTTTGTTTTTCTCCCACATAGGCTATGGAGCCAAACAACTCCTGCACTTCTCTCAGTCTGTGAACTAAATATACAATGCTCATGGAAACATAAATGGCATGCTCTGCTGAGGGATCTACAGAGACCTCATGAAGCTCAGAAACTAAATGAAAGGATGACCATTATCCAATTGATTTTAATAAAATAATAAAAATATAAATGCACACAGTCTGATAATAAATATTAGTGCCTACATATTCTAAGACAAATACCAGGCTCTCAAAAACAGAGTTGAATGAGAGTCTTATGGACGGTCTAGACTCTTAGAAAAAGCCTCAACTGGGAAATGAGAACAAACATATCAGAGTTTCCTGTAAACTAGAAGAACAATGAGAACCTGGGTACCTGGCCAATAAGAATGTGGAAAACCAGTTTAGATAAAAGTTTGTCAGAAAAGCATCAAAAGTGTTTGGGCACACCATGCGTGACTAGCCACCCAAGCAGTGGTAGGAAAATTAACAGAGTGAAGTGCGAAAACAGAGAAATGTGCAAGGGGGAAATACTGGTCAACTGTTGGCTAGCTGTTTCTTTGCAGATGATCTGAGTGTGAGAGCTGAGAGTGGGTGAATCAGAGGGGGCAAGAAGAAAGGAAAGAGAAAAGGAGATAATTAACCTTTCCTAAATTCTAAAGCTTGGGGCATTAGACTTGATCTCAGCGCCTTCCTGAAAGCAGTGCTGGCTGATGCTTAGAATGATTACTTCTGGTTCCTTCTACAGATCTGACTGGTCTCAGAAGCTGTTACTGAACACAGAGGTTCCAATAAAAAAAAGCTGTTATAGCAAGCCGGGGGCGGAGGAGGGTCAAAACTTCAAAATAATGGTCATGGGCCCATTAGAGAAGTCCAAGACTTCATTGGTCCTTGCTGAATAATAATTTGCTCAGGACCCATTGATGAAATCTTATTAGCTACTGGGTCCTGCTTAGAAAAATAGCTTCCACAGAGTGTGAACACTTTAGCCCCCTCCTCTTCTCCCTGACCCTCGCATATTGTCCTCTTCCATCCATCCCTCCATCCCTTCCCTCATTCTCTTCCCCTGCCTTCCTCCCCACTCTGCCATCTTTCCTAGGCAATTATACACTTGTGAGAGTTAGGAAATCTGCCAGACTGAAATGTTTTGGGATTAACAATATGAGTCACTTCCCCCTTGCCCAGATTATAAAGAATATTCCAGAATATGAAGATTTAGTTTGATATTGTATGATTTTGTAAGACATTGACAAATGTATTCAATGATGTTACTTTCCTATATGCTTCTATTATCTCCTAGTGAACAGAAAAAGGAAGTAAAGGCAACACTAAACTTTTGAAACATTAAATGGGTTTGCATAAAAATTTGACAAGTGCCTCATTTTCTCTTCCTTTTGTTATGCCCATCTTATGTTACTAAGGTGCTCTGGTAGACAGGGCCTATTGGCTGCTATGCTGAGCCTCAGACAAGCTGCTTTCCTAGTCCCTGTTTTCATAAGGTCTGACCTGAAATTATATTTTAGAATATCATTAAGTCTTATGAAGAATGGCTTGTTTTCTATTTTAATTCTTTCTTAACATTTTGCTGAAGATGACTTCTTTATCCCTTCAGGAATGTAAACCATAACACACTTTAAGCAAAAAAAAAAAAAAAAAAATATATATATATATATATATATATATATATATAATTATAGTCAGTTTGCAGAAACATCCTCCTATATATCTGTTTTTTTTTTTTTAAACAATTCCATTCTGAATTGTAAAGCCACTGGTTAGTTTAAATGAAATAGTTTCCACTTATTATCACTCTAAATGATAAGTGACAGGAATTCTTGAAGATGAGAACCAAGCATATAAGGGCTACCTGAGGAAGAGAAAGAATTCAGTCCATGGGAAGTTACACTATTCTTGCACTGTTCATGAATTCAGAAGACACAGGGAAATGCAGAATAACTACCAACAGAGAATACGGAGATGGCTTCTCTAATAGTCTCGCAAAGGTGTTACTCATTTTGTAACTCTAGTTTTATTCTTGTCAGTTCTAGAAGCACCTTGAAATTGTATGCTCACCCAAAAAGTGTTAAAGTCCCTTCCAAGTCAATAGACTTGGCAGGTGGTGGGAGGACTGGGGACAGGGACAGTACTGGTCCTGTAGCTTAAATGATTTCCTGACAGAACAGTTCTACACAATAGCAGCCCCTTGGTGTCTGTGGCTAAGCAGAGGAAACCCAATGTGTCTAAAATTCATAATTCACTGTACCGTGTGGTGTCAGCAAAGTAAACATGACTTTAAAAAAAATATAAGCAAAACTGTCATTTCTCAGGAACATCCTAACAAAGCATTTTACAACAAAGCAAAATTTTCAGTTTTTAGAATGAATTTCCATGAACAACTAACTTGTTCTATGCATTTTCAGAAGCTGAAAGAGAAACACTATTTTGAAAATCACCATGTGTGCCCTGTGTTCTCAGTGTTAAATCAGGAGCTGCAAATGCTGGTATTCTTCCAGAACTTGCATGTCTGCTTTGCTTATCCATATTCATGAGTATACCCTCCACTTCTGTAGTTCACATTAGTAGATGACTATGAAACTATTAAGCCCTCACTGGATACAGAAATGTTATGAAAAACTGGGTTTCTACAACACAAAATGTCCATACTATTGGAATAAAATGGAATCTTCTTTCATTCAAAAGGTCCATTTTAATAAAGCACTTGAAAAATAGAATTCAATATTGACTTGAAGCCAAACAAGGAATGGTGGCACACACCTGTGATCCTGGCACATGAGAGGCAGCCAGCCTAATGAGGCCCTCAACTTTCAGGATAGCCTAAGCTACATAGTAAGATGCTTCTCAAACAGAAAACCAAAATGTATCTTTGGAACAAAAATGTTGTATGTCTATTAACATTACTGCTCTAAGTATATTCTAGCTGTAGTAGCAGCTACATTAACTAAGAAAGATATAAAAGAAAAGACAAATATTAAACCAATACTACAATCACCAGGCTGAGAGCACTGAGCATCTCAAAGCATAGTCCAAATTTAGCATGCCTAACTTCATGATTTATGTAAGACACATCCACCCAGTTTCAAAACTTCATCATCAATGTAGAAGCCACAAGTCTTCCTTTCCACTGGGCAGTATGCCTCTTCCATCAAGAGCATGTGAAGAGCATGCCCTTTGTTAAGGAACCCTTATGAAGCCACTGGAGAAGACACTTGTCTCCTGTCATTCCTTATCAGGGATGTTCCACCAGGTTTTCATAGTTTTACAAGAATTATGATGAATTCATGCACATTACCCTGCTCATGGACATTTCTATCTAAGAAGTATTTATGAGAAATATCTTCAGTGTCTTCACTTGGCAGCTATTTGATGACATTGGCAACACAGCTTTTGTTCAAATATAATGGGCTTTTGGAAATACTGCACACAGAGAAAGGGTGGCTGGGTGAATCAGGGAGTTTCTTGCACCTCATTTTAAAAAATCTTTTCTAATTTTAACATATACCTATTCTAGGAAGAAGTTTGCAGTTTCGTTTTTCTGTTTTAACTGTTTGGGGACTTGCCACTCAGCTCCCAAATAAATACACACAGACTTATTGAATGCCCAACCTTAACTTGGCTTCTTTCTAGCCAGCTTTTCTAACTTAAATTATCCAGTTCCTCTTGAACTACATTTTGCCTCTGGGCTTTTTATCTTTATTCTACATATCTTTCTTTCTCTGTGGCTGGCTGTGTGGCTGGCCCTGGTGTCTTCCTCTCCTTCTCTTTTTCTCTCTCCTTACCGCTTTTCCCTAGATTTCCTCTATTTAGTCTCTCTGTCCACCCTGCTTTTTTTCTCTCTTTTGCCTAGCTATTGGCCATTTAGCTTTTATTAGACAAATCAGTTGTTTTAGGCAGACAAAGTAACAGTTTTACAAAGTAATCAAATGCAACATAAAAAAAAAAATGCAACACATCTTTGCATCATTAAAAACATATTCCACAACACATGTAGTACATCTTAAACTAATATTCCACAACAGAAGCCCCTCTCTTTTTTGCATGCATATGGTGTGTGTGTGTACATGTTTGTATTTGTGGATGCATGAAGAGACCTGAGTATGTCTTCCTCAATCACTCTTCACCTTATATATAAGACAGGGTCTCTCACATTTCACATTACCCTGGGCTCACCAACTCAGTTAATGTAGCCTGCTAGCTTGCTTTAGAATTCCATCTCCATGTTCAGCATATTGGTGTTACAGGTGGGCTGCCATGTCCATCAACAGTTATGTGGATCCTGGGAATTCAAGCTGCGGTTCTCCTGCCTACATAGCAAGCACTTTCCATTGAGCTATCTCCACAGTTTGGTTTATGCTTTTTAAAGTATATATATGATGGGAGATATTATTTTGTAAATATGTTTCTCATACTGGTTAATTAATAAAGCATTATGGCCAATGGGAAAGCAAGATAGGTGGGGCTAGGAGACAAGGAGGAAAGAGGAAGTAGTTAGGAGGAGTCAGCATGTAGAGCTAGAGGAAGCAAGATGCCAGCCCGCTGTGCTAGGATAAGATGACCACGTGGAAATACTTAGATAAGCAGAAATGGGTTAATCATTAAGACAGAGCTAGCCGATAAGGAATTAGGAACTGGCCAACAGGATTGTATCAAATACAGAGTCTCAGCCTGTTATTGGGGCTCATGTGGCAGCGGGACCGGGCGGCCGGCTGGGAGGAACAAAGAGTGGGACCAGACCAGACCGGCAGTGATGGTGGGAAAAACCTGCACGTAACACACACACACACACACACACACACACACACACACACACACACACATATATATATACATATATATATATATATATATATGTATATATATATATACATACACACACATTAGATGGGTATCAAATGATAAGAAATTATATACATGAATTATTTTATGTCTGCTTTTCTGTGCTAATAGACTGAATAAGTTCTCTCAGAATACATAATTCTGTCAAATTTCTGACATATACTCTAACAACAAAAATTATATGTTGAATTATTAACACATATGGTGACCACAACAGGAACAATTACCATTCTACACATTTAGCAAGGTTTGGGGGATATAGTTCAGTGGTAAAACACTTATGGAGCATGCAGAGGTCCTGGCTCAAATCCTCAGCATTGAAAGAAATAGAAAAATACCAAACCTTATCAAAAATACTTAATACTTCCTCTACGTACTCAAGAAGCAACACAAAGAACTAGCTCACTTGAGAAAGATGGATCCATGTTCACTTACTTGTCTCCAAAAAACTTCCTCCAGAATTCAGCAGCATCTGCTTTTGTGATCCGGAAGTTATCTCCTTGGAACTGGCCATTGGGAAAGATTGCCTTAATTTCTGCCAGCATGTGACTGAAGATAAGGGACAATTTTGTGAGATTCCGTCTGTACAAGAGAAAAAAAATAAAGAGAGGTAAATAGATGCATGCATCCTTTAATGAAAATTTACATTAAGCCATGTAAATTCTGTATATATCAATCTGAGTTTTAGGAGTCAGTCATGAACCTGAAAATAAGTTGACCTCAACCTGAGAATCCATCTAAAATAATGTTCACTACACAATTACATTCCTAACAGGTTTTTATTTAATCTTTACCCATATATTTGTTTAACAGAATCATGTACAGGAAAAATTATGTAATTTCATTCATTAAGCTTACAGTTTAATGAAAAAAATAAAGCCATGAATGGCATACACAAATACAAATGCTAAACACAAATGACAGGGTGCAATTGCTACCCAGAGAAGGGAAAAATATGCCACTAGAGGAGAGTCTAGGAAGATATGTAATTGCATGGCACACGAATATCCTGAGGAGGAGGAGGAGAGGGTGGGGGAGGAGAGGAGAGGGTCCTGAAAGCATCGGAAGCAAAGCTTTCAGAGGATGCTTACTACTTTGGGTCTCTGGAGCTCGGCAGAGGGAAAGATGTGACAGGAAATGGGATGAGAGGACATTCATTTGTACTTGACATGAAGGGAGCCAAATGAATGAGCCAAAGTTGATCTGAATTCACTGCCCTCACCTACAAATGAGATGTCTTTGTGAAGGGGTTGAAATCAAACATATCTAGACTTCTCTGGGTCATTCTAACGTATTTCCCTCATTATAAGGACAACTGTAAGTGAAGGGGAGCCGAAACAGGTAGAATGAAATGTCTCAAAACCATGATGTGACAACAGGGTGAGAAAAAATGAGTAAGCAAGAAAGTTAATGATGGGATTCTCCATTTTAATTCCCACACTTTTGGGGATTCCAGTGTAACTTAAAATACGTTTCATAGGCCAAAACAGCACTACCACCTGCAACTGCTCTCAAAGTTATATCATTAACTTTATGGCATAAACTATGTTGAAAGGCCCTCAATGCCTGTGCTAGATAATGGCAAAGCAACTAAATGAATACAAAATGTTAAACAAAATTATTTTAAAGTAAGTTTATTTTGATTTTACATTCTTTTCAACTGACAACTTCCAGCCAGAACTCAACCAACACACCACACACACACACACACACACACACACACACACACACACACACACACACACACACCTTAAAACTTACTTCTACTTTGAGGCTTTAAACCACACATGAAATATAGAGAGCAGCGATTCAACTTGGAATATGTAAAACTTCGTATTTTAGCAATGTCTTTGTCACTAAAAATCATGCTTCTTTGCCCATTGTTCCCTCTTAAATCTTACTTAATAACAACAGAAAAACAAGATCAAGAACAAAAAAAAAAAAATGCTTAGAAGAGATAGTGTAACATGAACCCATGAATGCTTTGCTTCCTAAAACACTTTTAGAGATACATAAGATGAACAGAGATAAAATATAGATACTCAAGAAGTAACAGAGTAAAAATAAAGAGGAAACAACAGGCATACACTGTTGTTATAATATATTCATCCTTAAGCAAAATGCCAAGTCGTCTCATAACACACATTATCTATGAAGTTTCATTTCAAAGGAGTCAGAAGTTAGCAATCTGCAGATTCACTATCACTGTTCACAACTCTTCATTTCCTAAAATGCATCCACACTGGTGCTCAACACAACCTCATCCAAGAGCAAATCTGATACTCAGCAGAATCTTTAAGATTGACCTGGTTGTCCCGTGTCTGCATATCCATCCAGATTAAAATGACAGCAGATGCTAAGACATGCATTCTAAGAGATGGAAAGCAAAATGTTTTGCTCTATAAAAGTATCCAAGTGTGCTTAACTTCAACTGTAAAAACCTTCAAGATCCATGCTTAGAGAAAAGAGCCACCTTAGAAAACCTGCAGTGAATTATGTCCTCTTATTAGATGAGAGGATTACTTTTCCACCAATCCTCCAGCTGACACACAAGGAAAAAGAGACATGAATATGGTTATAATTAAGATAAATCAACTGTTCCTTATTTTCTAAAATGCTTGCCTCCATTCCTTTGTGTCTTTGTTCTTTAATCGTATCCAAATGTTTCTAATTTTCCCTTGCTAGGTGTAAGCATAAAGTTGGTGATTACTAATTTTGGCTATATGACAGAAGAGAACAGATTTAGTTAACTTGTTCATTGGCTTAGACATTCAACATGTAAAACAGAAACATGAACACTGTATAATTTTAAAACTACAGGCTCTAATGGTTACTAGTAAATACATGAATAACCACTCCTTATTTCTTTGTGTGTATAGGTCCACTGTTTTTAAACCCGCAAATGGTTCACCAAATTTTGTCAGTCTTGTTTTAAATGACCTGAGATAAAGGAAAAAAAAAAAATACTTGACCTGTATTTAAAAAAAAAACAAAAAACAAAAAAAACCCAAAAAAAACCCTCAAACTTGTCTTGTTAAAGGTATCTGGAGCCATTAGTGCCATGGTCTCTTAATTTCCACATAATCCAGAATTTTGTTATGTTTACATATACCCCACAAATATGTAAATTACCATTTTGGGAACTTATTGCCAAAAACATTGATTTGTGAGACTTATAATTCAATAAGTTTAATTAAATCTTTTATTACTATTTAAATTTATTGACAGTAGTCAGGCATTCCTACACTTTTCTATGTAGTATATATTTATGTATTTACCCACCATACTCTCTATTACAGACATCTAGCTTTTAGCAACATCCTAGCTTCCAATAAATTACAAAGTTCCATTTACTTCTAAACATCTAGTACTGGGGAACAAAAAAAGCCTCCCTGAGCATGTTCTCTGAGGCTGAGATACTTGTTCCTGTCATACAATCATTCCACAGTGAGACGCTTTTCTTAAAGCCACCTGATTTGCCACCATATGATCAGAAATAATGACTAATTAACACTGGGTTTTGTGATTAATAATTATAAGCTCTCCTGTCCCACCTAAACTAAAAAAAAAAATCTGTTCAAAAAGACCACAAAATAATGATATTACAAATATAATTCTAAGGTCATTTACAAGGAATTTTACATTATGAATTCTTTCATTTACAAGAAAATGTCCTCATTATCTTCCATTATCCATCAAAACTTGAGCCATTTTTCATGATTTGTGAAGAACCTTTTCATATATATATATATATATATATATGTATATAAATATATATACATATGTGTGTGTGTGTGTGTGCGTTTCAGAGTAAAGGTATTTTGAAATGTAGACATTAGTATTGAATAGAACTACTGAAGGTGTCAACATTGCAGGAGACTGAAAAGGGGGAAAGGAGGTGTAAAAATAAACAAATAAGAGAAGAAAAGTAAAGGCAGTTTTACTGTTTATTTATTTATTTTTTTTTTATTGAAAACTGTGCCCAATTCATCCAATAACGTCAAGGCCATCAGTTAAGCTGCAAGACACCCTTCTGTTCTAGATTCAGTCTCCAACAGTGTATCCTTTTTCAATGGTGTGAACCAAGTTCTCTGAAACTTAAGCAAAGTTGTGGAAGGTGCATCAAAAATATACAGCTGAATTAGAATGAATAAATGACTTAAATTGATGTCACTTCATTGTTTATGAATAAGTCCAAGTAGTTTAGATGGCTCTAGCCAATATCATAAAGGACAAAGAATAAATATAGTTTGATTCTGGGATATATAAGGCTACTATTAGTGAACTTGGCACAAAAAGACACAAAGAGAACATTACAATAAAGCATACCAGGGCGGGGTGAGGTAGTACATCCTAATCATGGCCATTAAGACTTGACTCTCTAATGTTGAAAATGAATCAATAACCAAATTTTCATTGATGGCATCCACTGCACATGAGAGATGTACAAAGCATATGATCTAGTGAGATTACATGTTGTTGGATTACCCCATTGGAGAAATAAAACCTAAATTAGTCAAACACTTTAAAAGACATTTAATTAATGAAGTCCAAACTTCAGGAGAATGTGCTGCTCTGGGTAGAAGAAATGGGGCATCAGATTTCATCAAAAACTATTAATAATTTCGTTCTCATATGTCAAAGCTAGAGCATATGCTCCTCTTTTCAAGGGGGAAAACAAAGAGAACATACACCCAAGCAGCACAGAAAACATATAAACATAGGCACTCAGAAGGAAACTCATGGCCAGTTGAGGAGCAATTTCTACTGCATCTGAGACTTAGTGCCTCCAAGACAGGCTTAGAGGGGCTCCAACTGTTGTTGACCTTGGGCACTCTCATTCCCAAGGGAGCAGGGAGACATGGCTGATATCAGCCTTGGCTTTCATTCCTTCCTTCTGAGAACAGTCTATTATTAAGAAGAGACCAGACTGTCTGAAATAAAACTGATTATTACTCACTCCTCTGCCCAAATACTAAAAGCTGTCAAGACCTCTAAGGGGACTGAAGCTTGGTGGCTTGGTTCTAGTCACAGCACCAGAAGAAAAACACAGAAGAGTCCAGCAACTGTTTACCACTGAAGACTAGTGTTTACTTCAAGCCATAAGACAAGTGAGGAATATGCCCAGAAACAACTTAGAATGGAACAAAGGCATTAGGACCATCTTCAGCCTATCTACATCAACGAGCTTCCTGGGAACTGAGGACTGATGGTTGACTTGGGGAGTGGAAAAGGACCAGCCAGAAGGGGATGAGGATACAGAAGAGAGTGGGGATGAAAACAATGTAATGATAAGTGGAAATCACCATAACACATTTCATTGTTTTGTATGCTTATTAAATACTAATAAATTAAATATGAAAACTGATAAAAACTTTAAAAAGAAAATAATAACTAAGTCAACCTAAAAGATTGCTAAAGCAAAAGCCAAGCTTCAAATTCTAGCCTGAACCAGAGATGTGCACAGGGCATCCTTTGACCTCTACATAGTATTCTCTTCTATGTGTTATATACAAATTTCCATTATTAAGGTAAAGGCTATCAAAGCAAGGATTCTGCTCAGGAGTAAAACTAGTAGCTACAAATGGACACTTTATGATCATTCTACTCAAAAACATTCAAAAATTAAATTATACTGATATGTTCAAAACTAATATACTTAAAAGAGTTTTAAAAAGATATTTGTATACATATGGTTGAATCATTCAAATACTCTACATTTGAGAGTTTGGCTCTGCAGTCTGTTATATAAGGTTCATATCCTTACTCTGATGGTAGGTCCTAGGTTACTAAGTCTTTGGACTTAGTCATTCTGAAATATTACATAACAGACTGATCCATTGAGATATTTTGTTTTAAGTGACGCAAGGGGCAAAGTGTCTACTATATATATATATAAGTTAGAGAAGGTTGATGTGGCTTTTCTTCCCATTTTAGTATGAATATCACCTACATAACCGATAGCTGTGGAGCATAGTACACACCTTAGGAGTTCCATTGCATTCAGTCCTTACTCAGGAACAACTGGCAAGCGGCCGACACATACGTTAACACTCAATCATTTGCCCTAAATACTTTTGTGAATGTCTAACACATGCCAGGCTTGGTCTAAGCACTGTGGACAATGAGGACAGATCTATACTTAAAAGGCATAGGGGGCCTCCAAAGATTAAAGCATTCTGTAGTAATAAAGGGAGCTAGACCCAGAAGGCACTTGAGAGCAATCATCTGAGAGAGGAAAGGTAAGATTCCCAGGGTGACAGCTCTAAAGGGAACACTGCCTGTGATGAGTAGGTCCATGAGGAAAGTGGATTAGGTTGGGTATGAGGACTCTGAGGTTCAGCAGGGCCATTCCCTGATGCTTTGAAAGTTCCAGGATAAAGCCAGCACTGCCCACACAAGGACTGCAATAAATTTTACCTTACAAATACAATAAGGCTGCTAAATGTTTCTTTCATGCTAGCCATTTTAATGTTGCATCAATGCCAAAGCAGGATTAACAAATTATTTTTGGCGATTTCCACAAATGAAAATCTATTGAAGCATGATATGATTACTCCTACTTTTATCTGGTTTAAAATCTTTTTAAAAATTCCCTCAATAACATAAACAACCCTTCTTTTTTTTTAGTATTGGGCCTCTTTTGATGAAATGTCATCTGTGATAGAAGTCCTTTATAATAAATCTTTAAAATGTAGACCAGACAATTAATTAGTGCAAGAAAGCAAGGGGAACACACTTCTTTCATCCCCTTAGATAAAAGATAACATACAATGAAAGATCCATAATCTAAGTGGAAAGTTGTGAGTATGATGAGATCCAGACAGATATCTATCTATCTATCTATCTATCTATCTATCTATCTATCTATCCATCCATCCATCCATCCATCCATCTATCTCAGAGAAAGGAACACTAGGAACTGAAATACACATTCATGACCAGAGGTAAGGTGGTAATGAGTTTCATCAAAAAACAAAACAAATTTAACTTCAGAAAAACAACAGTGAAAACTGTTAGAAAATAGTGAGATCAGACAGTAAGATTGCTGAGCAGGTAAAGAAGCTTGCTGCCAAGCCAGAGAACTTGAGCTTAATCCTCTACTCCCACAGGGCAGAAGAGATTAACTCCCACAAGTTATCCATTAACCACTATAAACATGGAATAGATGTGCACATTAGCACATACACAAAATAAAAATAAAAGACTTTTAAAAAAAGAGGCTTTTGTTATTTATAACCCACAATAACCTACCATTACAAAATACAAAATATCCTCCAGTGTAGTAGCTATCTGAATATTACTCATTTGTTTTACTGCTTATTTCCACTTTCATTTTAAATGAATAAAAAGTAAGACATAGTTGGGAGTCTTCATAAGCCCTATCACAAACAAGAAAAAAATCTTAGTTTCTTTTTCCTTGAAACATTCTTGAGTCCACCAATTTTATTTATTAATTTTTAAAAGTCATCTGGCCCAGTCAAGGATGGTTTTCATTTTGTTTTACTCAATAAAATATACTCTACAATTCTTCAGTATTTTAAAAACATATGTTGATCTGAGGGACAGCTATCTTTCCATCTTTCTTTTGATACTTCCTTGACTTTGTCCCAAGCCATCCCCCAAGGCCTTCTGCATTCCCTGGCACACTCTTCCTATGACTCATTCTGTTGGCTTATCTGTATCAGTTTTGTATCAAAATATGCTCAAGTCATCTCTCCACAACCTTTCTTGTTGTGATGAATTGGCTTTTAAATGCTCTATCATTTTACCTGCCCTGAATGTTTTCCCCTGAAGGGTAATGAGGTCCCTTTATGTGACCACATATTGCAATGGACTTTAATCACATTATGAAGAAATTTCATACTTGTAACAGCTTCTTAAACATATATCCCATAAGCATTTGATTATAAAGTGTCATAAAATATTTTTAAATTTATAATAAAAGATTTCCTCCCACCCAAAATAGTGCCAAATACTCTCTCGCCTATCTCTGTCTCTGTCTCTGTCTCTCTCTCTCTCTCTCTCTCTCTCTCACACACACACACACACACACACACACACACACACACACACTCAAACACACTCTGATACACACAGCGAGAAAAAGACACACAGCAGTACATTTTACTAACACTTCATACTAAGGCAATATGGTTCCAAATCTTGGTAAAAAATTATTTTTATAATTACCAAAAGCTGCTTTAATACTAGAATAATATAGAGCTTAAATCTAGAATCTGAATCAGAAAAAAATTAAATTTCTCTGTGAGCTCAGAGATATTTTCTTTTCATGCTTTCTCATTATGTTTTCTTTCTTCACGAATGGCAAGACAGAATGCCAGCAAGCCAATGAAAAAGTGCTGCCACTCTGACATGCAGTCTACAAGGACAGAAGCAACTGGAACACATCTGCCCTGCTTCCTGAGGAAGTACACGAAATTCCCACCATGCTAACTGTTCTTCGGAACCTTTTGCCCTTTGGGGAATCTGGAAAACTTCCTTACAGATCCTGCTGTCTCATCTCCACATCATTTCCCTGGAACACAGCACGGGAACTACAAATGACACACAGAAGTGGAAAGACCCAGCTCATCTCCATTCCTGAGAATGCAACATGGACAAATGCAGAAATACTGTGAGCTTCACACCATCCCCCAAGTACTAAACCATGGCTGTCCTACAATGACAACCAAAATGGTACTAATTCACCACGCCATTCCAAGGTCTATTCATGGTAGGCACAATCTGGTATGCATGTCACATCCTAACTATGAGGGGCAATGGGATGAAAGGAAAGTGTGGGATGATGAAAGACAAATAATTATCAGTATACCCAATACAAACACATCAAAATTCTCAAGATCCATCCACAGCATTACATTATAGGTAACTGATAAACAGTCAACATATAGGATACATGACAACACTGGCAGCGGTGATCGCTGAAGAAAACATTCACTAGAGATGGTTTGTCTTCTTTTTTTATAGTCTTTACATTTTCCTACAAGGAACAAAAGCATCATTGAAAACCTTTCTTTTTTCTTTCTTTTTAAGAAAAGGGTGAAATGTGCTTGAGAAAGAATGAATAGATTCCCAGACCAGCGCATGCTCCATCATCTGAAGGGCCCCACTGGAAACACCTGTGTTGGTTTTCTTATCAAAAGACTTCTGCCATTCTCACCATAACCCAAGGAACACTGGTTGACATATTTCTGCAAAGGACTGCATTCACCTCTCCCCTCTACAGTATCCACAAATCCCACACATATACTTATTCTGAATCTTTAACCCCAAAGATGGGTTCTTGTTACTGGCAGGTTCCTCCCCGCCGGCCTCCTGGTCCTGCCGCAGCCTCCTGGTCCTGCCGCCATTGTCCTGCAACCACGTGTGCCCCAAATAACACTCAGGAGACTCTATATTTGATATAATCCTGTTGGCCAGTTACCATTATTGTTAATGGCTAGCTCTGCCTTAATTATTAACCCATTTCTACTTATCTAAGTATTTCCACGTGGTCGTCTTATCGGGGAGCCGCAGCAAGCATCCTCTCTCCTTCCCGGGCTACATCTCAACCCCTACTACTTCCTCTCTCCTCCTCCTGGTCTCCTAGCCCCGCCTATCTTGCTATCTCATTGGCCACAGTGCTTTATTAACCAGTATGAGAAACATATATACAGAATCACATCTCCCATCAGGTTCTTACATTCACATTATTAAACAGCACAAAATATAATGGATAAACACTTAAGTCCATAGCCAAAAACTACTCAAGAAAGAATGGGTCCTTAAATCTCTTTGATAATTTTACTTCCTACTTTTGTAGCGGGCTCTGAAGAGTTCAGCTCAAAACACTCTTAGCAACTTTATTTGGCAAATCAGTACATCACAATGCATGGTGACATACATTAACTCAAAAGATACAGCTACATGAAATCAGATGAAACCACTGACCACAGTTTTCCTCCATTTACAAGATGTTACATATGATAACAGTTCAAGAGGTGTTATCACAGAGAAATGCTATGAGGATTCGCTGCCCTGTTATTCTTCTTCCAGGGGGGAAAAATAAAAGGATAAAGATGTCTCAGGAAAACAGTTCCTATAGCCCACTAGTTCTTAGGTGCAAAGCTTCTCTGGATAACAGACACAATTTTCTAAACATGGAGGATACACAGGTGTAACTTCTCCTATGCTGAATGGTATGACCAATCCTTGAGTATGTGGAATCTATGTCTCAAGCAACATGACTAGTTAAATTGATGCCAGTCTATAATGGGGTACACATAGAGTTTATAGTATACACAGCACAGTGCTGGTAGCTGTGTATTCTAGACATGGGTCTTCTGTGAAACATCTCTCATCCAAAACATCTGTGAGATGAGGTGGTGGGAACATATTCAAAGGCTCCACGACACGCATTGGGGTGGTTAACATTTTTATTGTGGTGAACAGGAGGCAACTAGACAACTGTGTACGTAGACCCCTATGTCAAGGGCAAACTCGTGAGTGTACTTTACAAACTACTGCCGAAGTAGAAATATAAAGCTGTACCATATTTTCAACTTACAGACTCCCCCAAACACATCTGAGCTAAAGACAAAAGTCCTCAAACCAGGATGCTAGAAATTGAATATAGAAAACTGAAATTACAGTAAGCATAGAAACTGTCACTAGCTCATCCTCAGGCCTTCATTTTTACTTTGTTCCCTACGACTAACTGTCATCTCTGACATTGCTTTTTCTCTTTTTCCTTTTTCAGCAAAAGAAAATCCATGAACAATGTTTGCTCTCAAAACAATGAAAACCACAAAACAACAGGGGAAAACAGCCCATTGAAACTCTCTGCGTTTCATGTTAATGAATAGTAAACACTAGAATAGTGAAACCATATGAAAACTGTACACTTTAGCAAAACAGAGTATGCCCCCCACCCACCCAGGAACATACCATTTCAAAGGCTCTATTTGTTCTTGGTAAGGAAATATACTAATCTATGTAATGACGGCCAGGCAGTATCAGAATTTTTCCACTCATTTTTTACAACAATTTAGAAATATCCAGATATATGGGTGCTCTTTTGACTAAGCACACTAAGTACATGACAGCTAATCACCAATGTGATTCAGATATATTACATTTCCAGTCTGACTGCCAATGGGCTAACTCCTCAAGCCAATCAATCTACCCTTAGGTATTGGCTGTGGCACATAAACCAAGATCCAGTTAATATGCCTCTGGCAAGAGACTCAACACACTACAGCTTAAAAGTTCTATGCAGGGCATCAGAGCCACACCTAGCATTAAGCTTAAACCATGTAGCAACTGTATATTCCAGGACACTATCGGTCCTCTGCAGACCTTAGTTTCCTCATCTTTTACATACACATTGTAGCAGGTCTTAACTCAGAAGATCTGTGGAGGTTAGAGATGGCCAAAGATTATTTTGTCATTCGTTTCATCATGAGATGCAAACGGTTGTCCTCCCTTTCTGTCTGGAACAGATTATGGCCCGTTTGGTCAACAGGAAGTGATAGATTGGCACCCTACAATGTTAAAGATGACAAAGTGAGAGTGGATCTTAAGAGACCCAAAGTTCTGCATCTCTCTTTGCAAGTGTCCCTGAATGTACCGGTTTTGCTGCAAGGACAACAAAGCAAGCATGTAGAAATTCGTTTTTGTTCAGAGGAGAGGGCCTGGCTTTTCAACTGCTCCTGTTGACTATGATGGCACAGTGGTCCCTTTTTGTTCTTGGAGTCACTCTCTGTGCTGTCAGTTTCTCATTGCCAGCAACCCCCAGTAGCATGGGAACATTGCATGTTATATATGGGTCACCAGTAGATCTTCCAGTTGAACTAGTGCCTCAACCAGCATGACATGAAGAGGAATCATGCAATCCACACAGTAATCTGCAAATAATTGAGGTTAAATCACACTACCAAGTTTGGAATGGTTTGTAAATAGAGTGCTATAACTTGTTTAGGAAACAGATACACAGTAAGCACTGGATGTTTATTGGTACTATAGCATCTCTTGCTCATAAAGCTTATGACCACAAGTGTTTCAGATCTGTAATTGAGGAGAGAGATGTGTGAAAAATTGTCATGTATATAGTAAGGCACCTTAGGAATAAGGCTCAGGTCACGTCCACATTGTATATAACTTACAGGTCTTTTAAAATAATTTACATAGTGGGGAATTTTCCATGGATGCCATGATGTGACCCTCACAATTCTTCATATTTTACAGCATTAAGGGATGTGAATTTCAAATTACTCTTGGTCCACCTATGCTAAACAGTGCTATCAATTTCCAAGGGCTACAGAAGTCCCTCCTAATTTGCAGAGAGGTACAGCCCCAGGGTTCTCCATGAATACCTAAAGGTACAAAGAGTATGGACACTTATACATACTATTGGAGGTTTTCTTGTTTTGTTTTTGCTTTTTTGAGACAGGGTTTCTCTGTATTGCTTTGGAGCCTGTCCTTGAACTCAATCTGTAGACCAGGCTGGCCTCAAATTCACAAAGATCTACCTGCCTCTGTCTCCTGAGTGCTGGAATTAAAGGCGTACAATACCCAACATACTGTCTTTTCTTATGTCAGTAACTTTTACCTTTTCACTTAAGGGAAGTCCTTTACAGTGTCACTTTCCATGTTTTAATTGCTACTCTTGGATTTTAAGGCCACTGTTAAAATAAAATAACAGTGCTAAGGACTGTAATGCATAATGGTTGATCTGACAATTGAAGTATTTTATAAATAACTCCAGGGCAGGCAGCATTTATACCTTGTATGTGAATATGATGTCCTGAGCTGGATGGAGCAGGACAACGCAAGACGTTTACCATGCTACACAAAACACCAATTGAAAATTTGTTTGTTTCTTTTGGGAATGTTGCATTTAATATTTTCAACTGCAGTTGGCAATGAGAAACTGACAACACAGAGAGTGAGTCCAAGAACAAAAAGGGACCACTGTGCCATCATAGTCAACAGGAGCAGTTGAAAAGCCAGGCCCTCTCCTCTCAACAAAAACGAATTAACATCTCACAGGCAAGGTATCAAGTTTAAATGTTTGTCTCTATGGAAAAGAAATATTTTATTAGAAATCATGTTACATTTCTTTATTTTCTGATACTAAAACAACCAGCCCAAAGAGGTTTGCAAAGGAAATCTGGAGTAGCATGACTGAAAGGCAGTCTAAATGGATTTGAACCAGAAGAGATGGGTGCATTCATTTCCAATACATATTTACTTAAGCACCCATGAGAATATCGCTAAGTCAGTACACTGACTTATGCTGACAAAACAAAAAGCCAGCCTAGATGTTGGCTTGTCTAAGCATTTTCACCAAGGCTAACAGGGTCTGAGTCTAAAAGCCAAACACTATTCAATAATCCTTAGCTTACCAACACTAAAGACTCACTTTGCAAAGAATACCCTATTGGATCTTCCCTATACCCAAATTATACAGCAACAATTTCAAAATGACATTTAACAATGCTGCTCATCAGACTGGTGCTTTTGTCTATGCATGGAGATGGCTTTAGTGAGACAATTACTCAACAGATGCCTTGCTATGACTCAAACTGGATTTAATTCATGCCCAAAGCAACAAAATCAATCACTTACTTCTCCCCTGGAGATACTAGCCACTTAAAATTTAACAGGCACTAGAAAACCACTGCATTTGAAAACCAAATTGATTTCAATATTTCAGTGAAACCTTAGAAAGATAAGAAGACTGCATAGCAATCTATTTTTTTTTTTCTTAATGTATTTCTTGGGTAGGCATGTTGTACTTAACTCTTACGGAATTCAATATTAAAAGAGAGGGGTGAAGCTACAAATAATTCACAAAGATCAGCAGTAACACAGTCATAATTATTTTTCTCATCTCCATCTCTAACTCTAAACACAGTCTCTTGCTCCCTTGTCTAAAGTCTTACCTTACAAAAAATATCAGTTCTCTGTTCTTTCAGAATGGTGTAATATGTATAGAAACTGTGATCAATGTACATGGAATGCTACTGATCTTAGATATATTTATTTACTCAATAACTATTCACTAAGAACTTGTTGCAACTTTCCACTATTCTACACCATGGCCATGGAGGGTGAATGCTAGTGAATTCCCTGCTGCCTGGTCTACAGTTGAGTGACTACTGAGAGATGAAAACACACCTTTAATGTAGTGAACTGCTCTTCAGAGACTTCTGGACTATGGGAGGTCAAGGAGACTGCTCCACCCCGAATCCCTCTTGGACAGAGCTAAGATGGGCAGAACAAAGGAGGAACATGACAAAGCAAAGCTACCAGTTTAGCAGGAAAAAAGCACATAGGTGTAGATGAGGGTGACAATATAACAGACTATAGGCAGAAATGTCAGGCATGCAGGGACAAGGCTGATTGGACAGTAAGAAACCACCTCCCCACTAAGGCTTATCCATTTTGTCAGTTGAGAGTCAGTGGGAACATTATCCACAATTGTTACCATGATTCCAGCAGCAAGGCACACATGTTTGAGAAGGGACTTGAACAATACGACTTCCCATCCAATGTTTCACAATGTATACCATTTATAACTAGGTGACTAGGAACCCCTGGATATTTCTACATACCTACAAACTTTGTTGAGCAAGCTTTCTCCATTTTTAGATTATAAATGGATTTTCAGGGGGAAAACAAAAACAAACAAAAAAGCCTGTATGTGCCTGCTTGAACACACTCTATATTTAACAAACCAAGAAACAAGCAAATGGAAACAATAACACATGGAGAGGCACACAGCAGTAGGTTAGTCCTTCAGAGCAAGTGCTCTGCCTTGGAAGACTCTGGGCCCCTGGAGTATTACCATCTGAAGCAGCCTGAGACAGCATGGCAGGCATACTTCTGAAAAGATGTGTCTCCATTTCAGATACCACAGCAATTCTCTCACTTCCAGATATGAGTCACCAGACAGAAATCTTGTGTGGTGAAGAAATCCTTTTCCTCATCACTGAAAATAGAATTCACAGCTGAACACAACCAAACCCAAACACACATGGACAGCCAATCACATACCATGCCATCATCTAACATTTCCTTGGATAACCCCTGGCCAGGGAAAGTCTTTCAAGCTCTCAAGAACACACCCAACCTGATCCTGTGGGGTGCACTTAGTTTGTTCTTTACAAATGGACCGATTGTAGTTTTACATTAAATGTTTTGTGGTTCCTAGATATAATTCCTGTGTCAAAACATAGCACACAACACTGTACAGTTCCGCCTGAACCTGCCAACACCAGTGTGTAACCCAGCACTTGTATCTAACTAGAACAGACTTGCAGTGTGTTTACTGCACCTAATTTGTCTTCATCGATGTCTACCTTCATCACTCTTCATCTACTTCATCTACCTTCATCTACTTCATCACTTATCCCGGAGTACCAACTATTTCTTCAATTAGATAGCATTTAACTTAAGTAGAAAGAAGAGAAACTAAACACTGACAGTATGGATATTGCTTATATTGTTTAACAATGCTACTCAACATTTGGTTCTCAGGTCAGCAGTATCGACAGCAGCTCACAGCTTTAAACATTCACAATCGAAGGTTTCACCTCAAAACTGTTAGACCAGAGCATGAATTGAATAAGATGAGTAAGCCTGGCACCTGAAAAATGACTGGTTAAACAGGAAGCCAAACAAGTTCAACAATTTTAAATCTTTCATTTTCTATCATCCTTCTTGTAAAACAGCATATAAAGTAGCCTTGGTTCTAAGCCCCTATTTAAAGATCTGTGAGAGACTTTATTTGGTTGTTCCATATCCCATAGCTATCAGTCTCTTGGTGATACTGCCAGTGTGCCAGGAGCCTGCTCAAATCGTCAGTGGGAGGAAACATTGTTGTTCTACAGTGCTTGCTTCCTTTCAACTTGGACTTCAAGGGCAAGGCTTACGGGACTTTCATTTGTCATCTCTCTTGCTCAATCACCCAAGAGACTCACTATAGTACTTGAAGGCCTTGTTCTGGGACAGCCTGTACTTATTATTTTTGTAAATACCAGCATCACATGGATGAACCCCAAATCACCACACCCCAGTTCAATCCTGTAAGTCTCTGCTGGCTGATAAATCAAATCCTTCTGATGGGATAACACATTGTGGAATGATGACAGAGAAAGTACTGGGTGCAATATACTGCCTAAGTGCAAGTATCCCACCTTAACATCAGCAAAAAAGGAGAACAGGTTACCTGGTGTCAGCAATACTTGAAAACCATGGGCTGTAAATGCACAACTACCTTCTTCCGCAGTCTCGACTGTTCCCACTGCTGTGTTATCTCCTTCTAACTTAGTAATTAAAGAGAAATCAGGAAGGTCCCTGTTTATCATCTCAAATAAATGTTCCTAGAAAGTGTCAATCAAGCTCTGCTGGCTTACTCTGTCTTGAGATCAACAAATCAGAGAGCAAGACTTTAGAAGTGCAGCCTGTAGGGGGGTGAGGTGCCCACAATCCCACTTGGTCAAAGGGGGCAAAGAGTCAAGGATTTTGGAACCAGCTGCTATGAAATCCTAAGGGAGGTGCCGAGTTAGCAGCTAAAGAGAAAGTGAAAGGCGGGAAGACACTCTTGGCAGAGCTAGTTTGGAGTAATAAATCAAGGGTACAATTAATCATCTGCTTCACAGAGAAGTATGGCTTTCAATACAAAGCAAATGATGATGACTATGTCCTAGAAAGCACTGAGTTCATACACTTTTATTTGTAGGACTCTCAAATGTTAAACAACAAAAACAAGGAAAGTGTCACTAGAGTCCTTATTCAACACTAAATGCATTAACATGAAACCTATAATCTGTTTGTTGCTACATAATGCTCTCCTGCTGCAAAAAGAAGGGTAAATATCTCAGGGAAAAGAATAAATCCAACTTGGGGCTAGGTTTAAATTCACAGAACACTCACTAATTTGTGCTCTGCCCTTCAATTCTAGGCAGAAGAACCCTGGGGGATTGTGAGGTCAGGCAGAGTTTTGCCCTGTAGTACTTGCAAATGCCTGAAATCACAGCCATGGAATCCAGTCAGGTACAGGCCACAAGCTTTGGAAAGAAATGAAAGAAAAATGCCAAAGTATACTCTGAAAACAACCAGTTACTATTTCCCTATGAAATAGCAGCTCATGACTTTTCGACTTGCAAACTGACCTGTTAGAAATTAGAAAAGGCCATGATGAGAGGGGGCGGAAAACAAAACAAAACAAAACAAAACAAAACAAAACAAAACAAAACAAAACAAAAAAACCCAAAAATGAAACTGGTGACAAAGCTCTCATCTAATTAACTAGACATTTGACACAAAACACACACATTTGGTTAGATTAAATTATAAATTGTCAAACAATTTAAATTTACCCTGTTTATTGCTCTCAGTAAATTTGGAATAATATCTGTTAAATGTCTAGCAATGTTAGTAGAACAGGCACCATTTTTTAACACATTGCCAGGCTAATTAACTTGTTACCAGAAGTCAGGCTTGCTAACTGAAAACTTCAAACAGATGTCAGCATAGCCATATAAGCAGTATCCACACATATCAACCGTGCTGGGAAGTTATGTTCCTTCAAAGGCAGCAGATATTTACAAACAAATGCTTTTGTAATCTTCTGTTGGAACATTTTTAATTGCAAAGTTGTAGACAGTCGGAACATCAGAAATAACTTGTTTGTAGTTCCTTATTTACAGACACACAGCTATAAACTCAGATATGTTGTGCCTGGCCAGTGCCCCTGAACAGCTGAAGACTAAAAGCGATTAGATGACCTGCACTAAAGTCACACATATTCTATCATGGTTTCTTGGCAATAGGCAATACCTTCCTGTGGGCTAGCCAATTAAAAAGCCACAACTCATTTTTAGATGCTCAAAATGTTAAGGACAGGAAACATGTAAATATATGAAGATACACTTAAAATACTTAAGATGTGTTAAGTTCTATTAAACAAGATTGCATATATATCCCACAGCCTAACAATCTTACTCAAAGATACATATCCACCAGAAATAGATATGTACATATACATACACACATATATATGCTCACCAAAAAAAAAAAATGTACAAGATCATTTATGACACTACTTAAAGCAAATGTCCATCAACAGCACAGATAAACTAAGAAATATTCACAAAGTAGAATACCACACAATAACAAAAGCCAACAATCTAAAACCAATAATACGTAGCTATAAAGAATGCAGCTCACAATCAAAGCTCAGCAAAATAATCTCCAAAGGAGGCAGGACAGAGAGAGGGGTAGTTCTATTTTCCCCTTTCACTGGGTAAGGAATGAAGAGGGGCCTTTAGGCTCCATCCTTAACCCTGAGGTACACACCCTGTGTCCTGAGCTACTCTGTCCTACTGGCCACTGTTCCATCATTCTTCCCACTGAAAGCTCAGCAAAAAGAACGCTTACACCCCACAGAGTTCATGCACTGAGGCTCTCATCACAAAGAAGGCTGATGCACTGTGTTGCTGGCTTTCTTTCATTTTTGTGGTGACTACCTTAACACTGTGAGCTATTTTCTTAATTCATCCCCCTTCCTTTGGGAAATTCACTTACCAGATCTATAAAGCCCGATTTCAATAAAATTGTAGAATTCCCATAAAAAATGCTGTCAAATGTATAATATGCACATGTAAAACATGTAGGCACAAGTACACCTAATTTAATCTTGTAATTTATTTAGCTTTAAATGTGATTCAGACATTAGCAATACCTGATTTTGTCAGGACAAATTTCTTTTGCATAGACATCCCCAGTTTCTGCTCATGTATGCATGGGTACTCTCCCCTTTCATGAGGGGATGATGAAAGGGGCGTTTTCCTGTGCATACCCATTGGGATGACAGCACCTGCAGTTAATCCCTGATCTCTCTAGGGTGCCACTTACAGAACTGGTCCTACTCATCCTGAATTTCAGGTGGGCATGGATTTACCTTTCATAAGAGGGCAGCTAGCTTATCACAGCCTAGCAAATTACAAAGCACCTCTTTTTCTTTATTAAAAAAAAAAAAAATAAAACCTACTTCAGAGTTTGCTTACATTGACTAGAGATATATACCCCTACTTAATGTTTTTCAAAATATAGAATTCTTTAAAGTCACACATGCATAGTGTATCACTCTGAATTCTGCCCTTATGGGTTTATTACTTAAACAGAATTAAATAGGTTACAATTTTAAAAGCAAAATAAAATCCACCCAGTAGATGAATGGACCGTTTCTGAGTGTCTTGTTTTACCTCAAAAACAACACAGAAGCACATGGGATTCAGCCATTGTTTATTGCCTTTGGGGTTCATGAAAAAAAATGACTAAATCCTGCCCTGTCTAGAGACTTTAAATGTTGGCAAAGAGCATTGTACTGGTCAGAAAGCCGTAAGGAATTACAACTTCCTGATCTCCAGTTATCCAACTAACAAAAATACCTGACCCACAAACCACAATAAAAACAGAGATCAAACTGTCTGGGATAAGAGCGGGACAAATGGAGATTTAGGTCTGCTTTTCCTCCCCCACCTGTAGTCAAAAGCAGATGTTAAGATTGAGGTTAAGGGTGGGAGAAGGAGACTTCCTCTTTTCAAAACTGAGAAACGACAACCTTTTCCCTTTTCATAGCTCATTTTCAATGACAAGAGTTTATGCAAACATATGATTTCAAATGAGAAACTGTTGCTGTTGCTTGGTGTTAGTGCCCCTCACTACTTGCCATGTTATGTATGTTTGGGGGGGGCATCAGACATCTCACCCCAGAGACCTCAAATGCCCTATAATTCTCAAACATGACCCACCTTGGACCTTAAGGTCATTACATTACAATTCAGTGAAGGATACCAAGTTGTAATCCATCTACAAATATGTATGGAATAAATCACCAAGTAATGACAAGCTCCTCCAGTGCCTATATGCTCTAACACTTTGCTTCTTCTATAGAGGGAGAAAGACTGCTGCTCTACCCTTGAACCAAGGCATGAGCAGACAACTTGCTTAGGCCAAAGAGCCCACAGAGCAATTTTAGCAGTAGACATTACAAAAGTGCTGTGTGTTGATAGGTCTCCTTTGCTGCCAAGAAGACCTTTGCATGGGACATGCTAAATCATACTTATCGAGGGAAGGGACACATGAAATGAAGCCAGTGGCATCCTGAGATTCCCAACACAGAGTGAAGGCACTCAATGCCATCCACCCAAAGCTAAACAGTGGGACCATAGAAACCACTTAGGCAATTATGAGTCAGGAAACCAAAACTCTAGAAAACAACTACATTCACTGAACAACTAGAAGCAACTGGCCCGATGGAAAGAAAGGGCTGTAAAAGCTCCAAGTGTAGTACCTAGCATATAAAATTATGTTATAGTCTTTACCATTTCGTTCATTAAGACTTTCAGAAAACACACACACACACACACACACACACACACACACACACACAAAGATAACACTTGTCTCATGCAAGTTAGCATCAGAAAATCTCCTCACTGCTGTGTTTCTGACTCAATAATTTTTGGGTGGGACTGAGAATGCCCTTGGCCAGCAAGTTCCTCAGAGCCATCTTGATCTCTGTCGCTCTACACTTTATACTCTGCAGACCACTGCCCTAAGTCCCACAGTACAGGTACTGCATTGGGTAAATGCTTTCTCATCACAGCCTGTAAGTTGGGGATGGTAAGTTGAAGTCTGTGAAAGTCAAGAGCCTAAGAGCAATGTGAGGGACATCAGACAGAACTATAATGAGGGTTTTTGAGGATCTATGTGTTTGGTATGTAATGAGGTATTGACAGAAAAGAAAAAAAGCACTTCTCAATACACAATACCTTTATCTAAATATATGGGGCTATGGAGTTAGTCTACACTACTTTCTCAATTATTTCCCCTTTCATAACTCTGAAAACTCCATTACTAAAATGCCAGCTTAATTTCTACCTTGCAATTATGTTACTAATACAAACATGATCTGTCTTGTACATTGGAATGGTAGGTAACCCTGAACACAGAAATGTGGGACATTGTCCCCAAGAATGACTGATGTTATAACATGAACATTTATAGTTCCAGTATGGGATTGCTAACATGTCTATCTGGCCTAACACAATCTCAGTTGTTTAATTCCTTTGTTTGATTTTCTTTCAGACAATGTGGGCAAGTTACAAAACACATGACTGTTTCTAAATCTCTCTTCTAATCTCCTGCATTTCATATTTAAGGTTAAGACTATATATATATTTTGCTATGAAATTTCCTGTTTCATTTCCTGTGTTAAAATAGATAAAAATTATACCTGTCATTTTGCTGGACTAAGCCAAGAAGTACCGCAATTTTATGAGTTCCCCAGAAAGAACAAAACATATCTTTTTTTATTTTCAAAAAAATTATATGTCCTCATATAAAACACTTACGAAGCAGTCTAAAGATTGGCATTTGTTTTGGGTGGGTTTGGAGCAAATCTCCTTGATTAGGGCTCAGATTCCTTATCTTGTAAAAAGAAATTAGTAGCAATATTCTTAAATCCTGCAGGCATGATAGGATCATCGATACACTTTACAAAACTTCAGACACTAGCAAAACCCTGCACTACATAAGTAAATGCCTCTGTGGAAAGGGCTCAAATATCAAGGTGGTTTAAACTTCCTAGGGAATTCTAACAAGGAGCCAGGGTTGGAAGCCACTCAAGAGGTCCCCATGCATGGAGTGACATGGGGGACCTCAAGGTGGACAGTACAAAGATATCACCTGAGGGAAGGAGAAATGCTTCCTGTTAAGAAAACCTAGTCCAGCCCATTAGCCAGAACCTCAGACAGCACCAAAGTTCTGGTGTGACCTTCCCTGTGATGTCTTTGTCTCATCATAACTGGGAATCACTGTCAAGACTGAGAGGTTTGGCAGGAAAAAAAAATAGATTTTTTTACATCAAAACAAAACAAACAAAAACCCTTGAGTTATATGAAAAATATCTAGAGAAATAAAATGCATAAAACAACCAACTCCAATTTGCTAGCCAGGCAACCGTCAAACTTAATGCTAATGCCGAGCCCAGTCACTGACAGTCCTTACCTTCCTAAAAACATAGAAGCAAAAAAAGAAAAGAGAAAACCTAAAAGGAAATATAATGTACACATTGGCAAATTACTACACAAATCAAACTGAGCAAATACATGTAACAGTTAAGAGAATTAATTTGAGAAAAAAATATCCAAAGACATTTTTGTCCAGAAAAGTTATTTTGGATCTATTAAGTTTATATAATAATTTTAAAAATTGAGAGAGAAGGAAAGAATACTGCCTCAGCAAATTAAACACAAAATCTCAGATGGGAAGAGTTGGCTCAGCTGTTAAGATCACTTGTTGCTCTAGCATGGGGACAGGAGTTTGGGTCCCAGGTGTGGCTAATCACAGCCATCTGTCACTCCAGTTCCAGGGGACCTGATACCCTCCTTTGGCTCACACTAGCCCCAGGCACACAGGTGATGCACATTCACACATGCAGGCAAAATATATTCATATAAATTAATTTGAAAATAACAAAAGATCCTGGACCAGGCTTTCAAATACATTTGTTAAATATTTAACTGATAAGTATGCCCATACACACACACACACACACACACACACACACACACACAACGACTTTTGAAAGCACACACATCATGACTTGGGCTGGTTAAAAACCAGACTTCAGAGAGGATTAGCCCTTTCTTTGAAGCATAACTATGGGCTTATTAATAAAAAATAACCTTTAGAGAGCTTGAGAAAACAGTGTAAAAGGAAGCAGCAACTATCATAAACACATGAATGGTCTATAACTTTAATAGCTATGGTATGGAGCACTAAAATGCCAGTTAATCGCCATGTTAAATAAACTTAGGAAAGTGGTAAAAGGCAAAATTTAATGAGAAAAGCATATCATATTTTTCAATATTTCATTGTGTTAAAGATTAATAATGTAAATGTATCCAGCTACTTAAAGTGTAACAAATTCAAAGGTTAAAATGAGC
Source organism: Cricetiscus sungorus (assembly GCA_030556225.1). Taxonomy (NCBI): domain Eukaryota; kingdom Metazoa; phylum Chordata; class Mammalia; order Rodentia; family Cricetidae; genus Cricetiscus; species Cricetiscus sungorus. The sequence continues at coordinate 29,687,737 of JANBXA010000651.1, read as the reverse complement.
AATCTTCTAACAAATGGCTAGTCAAATTAGTCACTGAGCCTTTTAAGTATGCACTGAGCATCAAGAGAGGTCTGCAGGATTGCCACTTTCATTTTATGAAGAACTCTGAAGTGCTTAGCCACATCACTGCAATCATTTGAGATGGTTGGCCTCTGTGTGGTACAGGAACCAGCTTAGGGGAAAGAATCCTCTACAAACTTGCTCTTCCCACTGCCCACCTTAAACACTCCATAGTTAATCTGTCAGCAGTTTTGTCAGAGTCACAGTAGAATAGCATGGGTTAAACCTCTTGGCTGAAGAGTTATGGGTTAGAGACAAGAGTCTACTCAACCATATGCCCCAGAAATAAAGTCATGTCTAGGACTCCACCTCCAATAACAGTTACCTAGAACCTGAACCTAAGAAAAGTCCTCAAAATTCGAGGGAGATGCTTTGTGTATATGTGTGAAACTGTATGGATTTCGGAAAGAAATAAAGAACAAGTCATCAAAAATAGATGAACGACCTTAATATTTTTGCTTTTTTAAAAGTGATTTTCATTACTATTATTGATTTTTAAAATAACAATTACAGTTTCTCCACCCTCCTCTCCATCCAGTCCGTCCCCACCACTTCCCCTTCGCTCTCCCACCTCCATCCATTCCTCAGTTTCTATTCAGGGAAGAGCAGGCCTCCCATGGGTATCAACCAAACAAGCTGCAGTAAGATTAGACACCTCCCTTTATATTGAATGCTGACAAGGCAACCCAGAATGAGGAATGGGATCCCAAAAGCCTGAAAAACAGGGACAGTTCCTTAATAAATTTTAAAGAGTCTCATAAGCATGTCACTAATGTGACTGAAGTCAGAAATGGTCAGAGATGCTTGCATACCCACTTCAGCCCACATCAGACCTGATGGAAGTCTCCTCTGCTCTTCATCATCAGGCCCTGCCTGCAGCCTCCTTCCTGACTCCAGGATTCACACCCAGGCACTGCGCTCTCAACAGTGACTGCTTCAGAAAAGGGGTCTCTTCCCACCTCTGATTATACCCAGCCCAATCAGTCTACCCTTTGCTTCTGGATTTCAAAAATCCTTCCTTGATGTTAGGTTAAATTACCCATGCCTACCTTGCTGGTAGAAAAACTCAACAGTCTCTACTAGACTCTTAAAGGATCTGAATCAAAAGGTGTTAAGCACCTGCCTCTTCTCCAAGGTGACCCACTGAAATGTAAATCAAAGCTGTAAGAGGGTCAAGTGCCAAATTAAAGGCCCAGACATGAGTGCTAAATTCAATGAGGGTCCCATAGGGAACTCAAGGGACCCGCAGCCAAGAACAAACTATGATTAAAAAAAAAAAATCAAACCTAAAAGCATCTACCAACAAAAGTCATTCATGTGTCTCTATGTTTGGGAAGGAATGAGAAGATGTACAGCCTCAAGTGGTACTCCAGGGTGTAACCACATGGGAGCAGCTCAGACATTTCCCATCGCAGCCTAGACACATGTCAGGCAGTAATGTGGAAAATTAAGTTTGCAAGAACACTGAGAATGAAGCTAACCCTGTCCCTGCACAAACACACAAACACACATGTTTTGGTGTAATATTTCACTTCACCATCACATCTGCACTGTTCTATTAGAGGATGGGATAACTCCTTGACTGAGGCAGGGAGCACTGAAGCCTGCAGTGTTGATGGAAATTCAATTAGAGAAATCAGTCAAGTCTTTACACCAGCCAGTGCTAACAAGCACTCCATTATAAATAGCTCTCATGAATAGTCATTTTATGTACAAATTTGGTTGCTGAAAGATATTCACTGAGCAAGCAATTCCAGGTAATTTGCTAGTTGTGATTATTGTAATGTGTAATTTTTAGCTGTGATAATTACGCAAGAGATTTAAAACACACAATCTTCAGAATAATTATGGAACCTCTATTTATTTCTTTAGGCTTTCTGTTTGAGTGGAGAGGCTGTGGATTTATGAGGTCTGGGGTTTCTTTCTCAAGCCCCTACTGATCTGTCTATGGCACTATGTATGTCTCCATTTCTCTCCCATGGCTTCTATCCTTCATCAAATACAGTTACTCTCTCAGTGTCAAGGACATCATAAAGTCATCCAGAGCTGCTGTCCTAAAGTAGACAGACCCTTAGTGCTGAGTAAGAAATCCATCTCAAAGCAGGCCCATCTTCGCTCTGCAGTGGAGGTAGAACACAAGAGGGCTGCAGCTCCCTGATGTCCCTGCTTCATACAGTTCTTTGCAGTGAATTTATCTGTCATATCATTTTAATCTGGGTCACCGGGGTAGGTCATAACGTTAATGGAAACTCAAGATAATGTGGAGGCTGATTAACGACAGAGTGAACAAAACTGAATACATACACTTATAAGACAATGGGACAAACTTGAAGGAGCTCCAAAACTTTCAAATGCAATCTTTTAAAATTTGCATTTCATCTTAAAATGTATTCAATCTTACAAATATTTAAAAAAAGAAAAAGTTAACAGAAATAGTAAGATAGTCTATTTCAGGAGTACATTTTAGGATAATGTTACCAAAGTTTCTTCTTTTCGCCTAAGAGCCTGTCTGTTTTGTTGAAGCTACAACTTAATCCCTGGAAATTGGCAGCGCTCAGATGGCACTGACTGAGTTAAACTACCCAGCTGCAACACTTTACATACATAGTAGCTGACTTTTAAAAATGGATTTTTACATATAAACTGTGGAAACAATTACCATGAGACAAAAGGGAGACTGGGCACTTCAAATGTGGTTACTACAAATACATGCCAGATTTTAAGACAGTCCAAAAAGAAAAAACCTAAAATATCTCGTTAAGAATTCATAATTCTGAATTGGTAAGATGACTCAGTGGGTAAAGGAACCTGACAGCAAATATGAAAACCTAAGTTCAAGCAACAGGACAATCACAGTGGAAGAAGAGAACCAAATCCCACAAGCTGGCTTGTGACCTCCATACATGTGCTGTGACAGTGTGCCCACACACACACACACACACACACACACACACACACACACACAGAGGCAAACAACAAATAACCCAATGCAACACAGAACTATTCTGTTAATATAACACAGTATTTAGACATTTTATGCAAAACAAAGCATTTAATAATATGTTTCTGACAAAGCTGCTAGATGACCTAAAATGTTATGTGTTTACATTATAGCTCACTGGACAGGGTTGTGTCTCGAGATTCCACTTTTCCATGTCTCCTGATTTGTTTCTTTTTCCTCTTTCATCTTTAATCACCTATTGATGAGTCCTTGAACCCATCAGATAGTTTCTTTATATCTTTTACTTCAGTGAGTGGGCATCCCATCTCTAGTGTACTCCCCATCCATCAGCTCAAAAAGATGTTCCTCATCCTCACTGCTCCTGCCCCGCATGCTCACTGCACCTGCCCCTCATCCTCACTGCATCCTCCTCTGTACCTTCTTATTACGGGTGATTCAGTGCCCATGGCTATCTGTCTAGACCACGGCAATGGCCATCTATATTCATCCCTCTACCTGCAATCTATTACATCTAATACAATGTCTAAATTCTTCCAGTACCATCCTCTACAGCACAGGTCAAAGAACATCATTTATCACCAGAAACAGATCCAATGATGCCCTGAATTTTACAACTTCAAGTTTCTGTGTACAACATTTATTCTCACCAAACTGAAAGCCAGAGCCATAGTTTTCCTGACATCTCTCTTCAAGATAGCGGACCCAATCGACAACATTACTAAGGTATTCACAGTGTTCCATATAAGACATATTAGCAGCCCTGTGCTTACAGGTACTGTTGCTTCATATTGCCAAACCGAAGCTCATGGTACAGTTGAAACAGCACTCATGTCTCAGGAAATCCCAGTTTCAGAAGTTGTAACTAAACAGCCTCATCCTGGAAGACCCAGCTTTCACCAGTATTATGCCATTACAACTTCTTAAATTCTACTCAAAGGACTGCACTGCAAAAGATTCTTAAAGGGGAAAAAGTGAAAGAATAAGAAGGAAATGGGAGACAAAAAGTGATTCTTTAAGACAGCCAATAACTCATGCAAACCACGACATTCCAGACAGCAAGCACTTGAGAAGATAAATGGTCGGTAAATATAGAACAAACCCAATGAAACTTGCTCTGGGTTTAAAACCTAAGAAGTCTGAATAGAATTTTCCACTTTTCAATTTAATGTGACATTACATGCAGCATATGTTGAATTAAAGAAGGGACTTCTAGGGCTGGAGAGATGGCTCCGTGATGAAGAGTGCTCTTCCAGAACACACAGCTTCAATTTCCAACCCCTGTACGACAATTCACAACTGTCTGGACCTCCAGTTTCAGGGGATCAGACATTGTCACACAGACATACATGCAAGCAAAACACCAATAAAACAAATTAAGAAAAGAAAAAGAATGAACTTTTATGCACATGCTGGTCACGACAGTCTCCGGGAAGGTCCTACAAACTAATCTAAGGCTGGGAGCTATAGTTTCGTGGTAGAGAGATAACCCTGCCCCAAAAGAAAACTAAGTAGAAAACCACCACAGTCAGCGTACAAACCAAAGTCAGAAAAACAAAGTCAAATGCCTGGTGGTAAAATTACTTATATTTTCAAATAATCACCCATCACCACTCTCAAGAAAAGTATGACTTATTACTCTGTAGGTTTAATGAACTGACGCTTTAAGAGTTCTCAAAAGAGACAGAAGTGGTAACTGGGAGATTCTTATCTTGTTCAGGAAGCGGATATTCTTTTTAAAGGTCACAGAGCTAGGATGGGGCTTGGCCCCTATCTAAGCTGCTCCAGACACTTAGCTGCAAAGGAACTCGAATATATTAGAGCTGCCACAAACCACACTAAAACAATTCCTTTAATTTAAATTGAAAATTAACAGGCAGAAACACCAAGAAAGGGATACAAGATAACATAAGCCTCAGGCACAATGCTGACCAGTAACAAGGAATATTTTGAAAACAAAGTTTTGGTTTTTTTGTTTGCTTCTCCTGGAATGAAGAAATTCAAATGAGGTTGAGCTACAAAAAATATTCCTTGTTAGTGCTGAACAAGCATTGTCAGTAATTCATTGCAGAGCTGTATTTTCACAGAGGATTCCATTTTTAATATTTTCTCATTGTTCTTTTATGCATCTTTTATGCGTGCCTATTCTCATGATGTAGGCAAACCTGGAAAAAGTATACAGGTCTGTTCATTAAAAAACATAGTAACTGACATTTGCTCTGGATTTAAAAAGAAGAAAGTTAGAGATGCACTTTATTCTCACTTTCATGTAACTTTACAGGCATGTTTAAAGAAAAATGAAAAACTTAAAAACAGGACCTTTCTTTCCCTTGTGGGTTTGTACAAACACTGTCGTGCATTCCTGCCCGGAAGTGGGCTCTGACATCCAATGGCTACCTGGAAGCCACCTCAGGGAAGTTGTGGCATGGCTCTCAGAGCCATCACAGAGGCAAAACAGCCCTTCGCTGCCTCCCAGGCAGAACCAGGAAAAGCAGGACTGAATGTAGGATCTCCACACACCTCAACCAATACTCACTGAGCAGGTAATAGATGTGTGCCCTCTCTGTATACTTACAAACACAAGCCACCCAGAAGGAAGCTGCTGAGAGATTTCCATGAAGGCCACTGTTGGTGCTGTGGCTATGTGACCAGCTGAGCTGCTTAAGTTTAGAGATTAGTAGCCCCCTTGACCAGGACCTTTGAAAATTCAGTGTGAAAGTATCTTCCACAAAAGCGGTTTTTAAAAAGTTTAGATAGTTTTCCAGCAGACATGCAGCTCCAACCCTTGGGAAACTAAAGAAGGGATGACGGTTGTTCAAGACCAACACAGGGGTCTGGAGGCCAGGCTGAGCTGGTAAAAGCACATATTACTCTTACACAAGATCCAATTTGGTTACCAACACCCACGTCAGGCCATCACTTGTAACATGCCAGCCTGTAATTCCAACCCCACCATATCAGACCCCCTCCTCTGCACTCCACAGACACCAGCATCTACACACGCACATACTCAGACAGACACACTCTTATAAATAAAAATAAAACAAAACAAAAGACCATTTGTAGCTACATATTTTTCAGATAAAAGGTAGTTTTATTTAATATACTTAAGGGTTTAATGAAACATGACCAAGCCAACATACTTTTTTTATTGCCTTCTTCCAAATCTTAAATCACAACTAATATTTAGCAATTAACTACATGTTCCTGTAAGAATCTACACGTATATTCACTTTTCAGTCTCCATTTGAAAGACACACTTTCCATTCACCTGAGACCCATGAGGATAAAACTTACAGTTCCTGTCCTGAACATAAAGTTCCTATTTTCATTTCCCGTTGTTACAAAACCTTCATGTACCCTTATCTGTCAGCTGTTGAAATGAAAATCCAATTGAACCACCCCGAAGACAGATTCAGTCACTCCCTGAACAACCGAGGACTGAGTTCAGTTACATGCCACATACAATGGTAAGAAGCAATGACATATCAGTGACACACACGGATGGGTATCTGGATAAACAAATGAATGGGGAGATCAAAATAGACACACATGATCCCCAAAATGTTTCTAAAAACTTTCCATTTCATTATATTCCCCTTTATTGTAATAAAATCAGAAGCAGTTGACCCAGCAGAATTTTATATTAGGAGATCATTGATGTTGCCCAACTTAGTGACACAAATGGAGTATGACTATTAAAAACTGTGTCACAGTCACCTGATTTCTCTGAAGGTCTATGAGGTAACAAGGTCAGTATAAGAACTTACTGCCTCACAGTAAGATGACATTGGTGACAGCTACTCACCAAAAGCGCTTTAGATTTTTCTTAATCTTTTAAGCATGTTTCCATTTTGGTTAAAAATACCAGGTAAGCCTAATGCATAAAACAGCCTGTAATCTTAGCAACCATCACTCAAGTGGGTGAGGCAGGAGGACAACCATCAGTTTCAAGCTAGACTGAGCTACTTAGGAAGACCCTGGGTGTGTAAGTCAATGGCTCCTTATTGCCATGTGAGACTCCTCTTTAACCCCTGTGTGTAGCAAAAGGCCTGTTTACATTTGTTACAGCCATACACTTAAGACAAAAGGTTAGGGATGTGGATACATCGGCGGCTGGCCCAGCAATATACCAGACATTGTTTTTACTGTTTTCCTTTCCAGATCCTGGTTGGTTAACTTCTTTATCAAAGAGATAAGGGCTCAGACGGGCAAAGGTCTCAAAAACACAAATCAATGGCAAGCAGCCGAACAGTACAGTGGAGCAAGCACACAAGTATTTTTAATGTCTGAAGAGAGATTCTAAGACTAATGAAGAGGAGACTCTCAGAAACCAGGAGCCTGCACTTAGGTAATAACAAGATTAAACAATGGAGCAAGGCAGCCAGACCCAACTCCCAACATAAAAGCATTGTAGACATCGTAGAAGCAGCAGCCATAAAACTGCGGACTGACTTAAGAACTACCAGCTAATGTCCCACAGAGTCCAAAAGGCAAACTTCCCAAAGAAGCTCTCTGCTCCTGTAAGGAGGCTGCCAAGTAGGTTAAACTGTTCTGCCCTGTACTCAGGACAGCTGCTAATCAATTGGCCTGGAATAGAGCCAACTCAGAGTCTGCTACTGGAGAACAAGCTCACTCGTTTTGTTCAATGAAATAAACTGAATTTCAAACAGTCACTACAGCATGCTCTATTACTAAAATGAGCTTTACTGGCATAAAACCTTATTTTCTCCCTGTGGAAAAAATAAAAACATATAGCTAAAATACCTGGAACTATTATTCCTTTGTCGAACAGACTTTTTAAGTTGCTTAATTTCTATTGTAGCTGTCTGTCTAAGCATCACATCTGAAGGGGCCTTCTGTAGCTCACCTTCAGAAGCCAATCAGAAGCTAAGGATTACTTGAGCCACAGAGGGCGACTCACCAAGGACCAGAACATATACTTCTAAATATCACAGTGACATCAGAGGAAGGTACACAGTGAACAGAAACGTGACTACAAGAGAATGTGAACCAGTCTGCAAGACAGGAATAAAATGTATAAAGCATTTCATTAGTAATGTTGGAGGAAGTTTGGGGTTTCTTGTTTGAAAACACAATCTCACAAGAGAAAAAAAAAGATTTAATTTTAATGTATTTGCACATTCTGTTAGGTGCATAAGCCTCCAATATTGGGTGAGCTTGACTATTCATCAGTTGTAGAAGATAAGTTCTTCACAATCTATGTTTAAAACTCTACTCAACTCAGTAAGTACACATATATTCCACAACTTATCTCGTTTAGAAGCCACATGTTTAAAACCCATTAACTCTCCACTTTTAGTAGCGCTCTTCGTTATCAAAGTAATCCGACACAAGAAGAAAAGCATTAGCAGATACATACGTGATTCAAAACGTTCCTTTTTTACTGTAATCCAAGTGATTTAAAGACAGTTTCAGGAAACCTTAATTAGGCTTTTCCTTGAATAGTAGAGGAGTCCCACTGAGCAACACCAAAAGTATTTGAAAATTTTGACACAGATCCAAGTTGATAAAACTCAATTTTCTGAGCCAGTATATACAGACCTAGCTCAGAGACATGGATATTAGTTTTCAATATAGGAGGAAATGAAGACCAGCAAACCCTCCTGCACTGAAAGACAGGTGAGCATCACAGGGGCAGAGGACAGTCAGCATGGACTAACTACGAACCACAGAAACTGGCATGAGATGCACCAAAGCACCGGAATTGGGAGGAACCAACAGGCTAGGTTTACAAGGACAGACACCTCTACTTTGCTCTTCCCAGCCCACATGAATCTTACGTAAGATAACTGCTAAGCCATTCTTTGATGACCGTATTAAAGACCTTAACGTCAGAGCCCTAATTTCTTACTTCAACTTCATAATTTATTAAATAGCCATGTGACAATTTCTATTTCTACAAAATACAAATAATCATCCTTTTTGTCTAGAGCTATCAAAAAAATGAGATGGGAAAACACATTTAAAGAATAAATCCACACATGTTAAATCAAAAACAATATTCCAATGACTGTTAAGGCTAACCTTTTGAAACAATATTCTCAGATAAGTGCAATCTGGCAACTAAATAAATACAAGAAGGAAACAATGGCCAGTCATTTTCCTCAGAGGAAAGAATTGGGACAAAATCACAAAGAAAAAGTCAAGAGACTATCTCACCTCTCAGTGACAAATGCAAACAAAACACAAGGAAGTCAAATTATGCAGATCAAACACAAGCTCCAATGCAGTCTCATGAGGCTTATCTTGATCCTGCCTTGTTTCATAGAGGAAAGTACTTGAAAGAGCGATAATTCCAGATATGAGGATAAAAGCAAACCCACTTTACAGACTAATATTACTGAATAACCTAAGCTATTACCGGGCATGAAGTGAGAATCACCTGAGTTGCTATGTTTACAACAGAATTTTTAAACACAGGCATTTTGAGAAAAGTCATTTAAAAACCACCATTTCTTTTCCTCACAAATATTCACATTCATCTTTCCTATAAAATGAATTCAAATTAAAATTGTGAATTAGTTTTAACTGTCATTTATTCCTCAGTGAACCCGGAGAGAAATTAATCTTTCAAGATTTATAAAGTTAGGCCCTACGGGGCCTAAAGCAAAACTGCATGTTTCTTTTAAGAGAGAAATATTAGAAAATGTGTAATTTTGTGGAGACTGACCTTTCAGGTTCAAGTCAGCTGCAGTACGTGTGGAATCAATGTTGACACATCATGGGTGGGTCAACTGGGAAGCCCTCGGGATGGAACAACAGCTGTATAATGCTCAATACTCCTAAACCCATTACTGCACCACACCAACTGGTCCACCTTTGCGATCTGCTCTTTTCCTCATTCACATGAGGCTGCCTTTCAGTAAAGAACACTGACCAGCCAGATACCTTCCCTATAAGACTTTTTAGACAATCCTGTGGAATCGGTTAGAAGATGGAAAAGTTGATGGGGGGAGGGGGGTTACTGGACCTACAGCTGTCTTCTGTCTTCAAGTGAAAGTCAACTAAACATTTTGATTGATTGTGTTGCTCTTAGGTTAACTGCTATTACTGATACTCATTTTACTAAAGAGAACAAACCTTGGATTTCAAGGCCAAATACTTGCACATTATATATGATTTGAGGAATCAAAGCAACCCCAAATCTAAATAAGTTTGGAACAAAATTAAATTTGTCCCACCAAAAGCTTTTATGTACTTTATGTTTCTATAAGCATCAAAGATAATGAGAAAACAACACAATGAAAAAAAAATATGGGGATCTGCAAATATAGCTAACTTGGTTGTTGATCTGCATTCCTAAGAAAGTTGTTTCCATTTTGTTCTATGCAAATGTCACATTTAACTACTTAATAGGTTTAGCTTATTAATTATGGCAGCAAACACTTTGATACTTCAGCTTAAATATTTTGATGAGGTGAGTATCTTCTACCATGGAATGTACTAGAGGAAAACAGAAAAAGTGTCTAAGAGATGCATGCTTTCCAGTGATTAAAGGATTTAATGAAAGCATAAAGGAAGGTAATTGGCAGCTCAGGGAACTGTTCAGAAGTCACATGTTTCCATTGGGTTCTCCCATCCCTGTTGTTACCTAAAGAATCAACAGGGTCTTCGGAGTACAACAATTTCCACTTTGATTAAATGCTGATTTAATCTGGGCAGTGTTGTCAAATGTTCATAAACACACTTCCTGAGATCATGCCACTGCTATGCAGTTATTTTTCATGTTCCAATCAAGGTAGAAACCCCATGCCTAAGACTCAGATGCCATGTAGATCTGGTTCAAAACCAAAATTTCTACTCTGAACCACTACTGCCAGCTTGTATCTTATAGTCTATGCCTTGCAAAACAGGTTCTCAATTTTCTGTTCTCAACCTATGAATATCCTAAATACTACCAATTCACAAAGGTCTCTCTGGTCACGCCAATCTAATCTAATGAATCTTTCCTTATTCTGGAATCTTGTTTATCTATTTCTTCTTCTCAGACAGAGTCTCATTTAGCTCAGGTTGGCCTGAAACTCACTGCATATGAAAAAGATTAAAGCACAGTTCCTCCTGCCTCTGCTTCCTGAGCTCAGGGATCACAAACACACTCCCCATGGATGGTTCAGAAAGCTGTTTTATTTTCTTCTCTGGGGGCACTTCCTACCACACTTTTTTTTCAAGATTATACTGCTCATTTGTGCCCATACTATTTTCCTAATTTGATAAAAATACCCAGAAACAAACCTCTATACACTGAGAGGGGCATACATCTTTATTGAAGTGCTTATAACATATTTATTTGGCTGAGAATGTTACTCAGTTGGCAGAATACTTGCCTACCATGTACAAAGCTCTGAATTCAAATTCCTACCACCAGACAAATTGGCTGTGATGGCACACACATCCTGAAAAGCCCGGCATTTGTAGATGGAGATAGCTGAGTCAGGAAGTAAAGGTCATCCTTGGTTACACAGAATGCTTGAGGTTAGAACAAGCTATAAAATACCCCGTATCTTTTTTTTTTTTTTTTTTTTTTTTTGTAGTAGGATGAGAGACACAGAAATAAAGCACCTATTCTATTCACAGGGTGATAAGCAAACCCCATGGGAAGATAATCTATCAGTGGCTTTATTGTGGAATGGAGTATGAATGATAAAACTTAGACTCAGTTAACTGTACAAAGACTGAATTGTAACATCAGACTTATATGGGTTCCTACTCTGTAACATAAAATTAGTAAAATTAAGTTCACTGACCTCATTAATTTTTTTTTTTAAAAAAAAAGTAAATTACTTGTCCCAAAGTCATTTGAAACAAACTATCAGGTTTTGTGTTCCTTTTTTTCCTTCTAAAGTAGTGGCTCTCAATCTTCCTAATGTGACCCTTTAATACGGTTCTTCATGTTGTGGTGCCCCCCCACAATAAAATTATTTCATTGCTACTTCATAGCTGTAATTCTGCTATTGTTATGAATCACAATATGAACATCTGATATGCAGGCTATCTGATTTGTGACCCCTATAAAAGGGTCATTCTACCCCCAAAGAGGTTATGAGAACTGCAGTTCTAAACCAATTAGACACATTGAGTGCAATTACCTCCTGACTCTACGAAAGTCCTACAGCATTTTAATAAAGAAGCTCAATGTTAATGCAGTGTCTTATATCAGGGATGCTGAAATTCCAAAGACATTTCTGATATTAGGCAACAAATAAACCCCAAGATAAATATTTACCAACAAAAAATTATGGCTCTGGGATGAAGAACTGGCTTTGCATTAAGAGCACTAGCTGTTCCTGCAGAAGACCCAGCAGACCATTTCTGAGTCCCCACATAGTGGACTAAAACTCCGCACGACTCCAGTACCAGGGGGCCAGATATCTTCTTCTAGCTATGCTGGTACCACAGATTCACACAGGGTGCACAGCATATGTACAGGCAATCACACATGCAGATAAAACAACTAAATCTTTTAAAAAGTATGGTTGATTTCGATCACATGATTCTATGTACTACTACAACTGTATAATAATGCCTCTGAACTGAATGTAAATTTGTTTAAGTAATTCTGAGCAGGAGAGAAAATGCAAGAATTCCTCAACAAATAAAATATGAAAAGTCTACAAGGCTTAGAAATTTTGATTATAAAGGTTACTTTAAATAGTTCTTAAAAGTATATAGCTATTTAAACTCATCATATGATTTCAAAATCTTTAGCAGACTGTAAAGTATGCATAAAAAATAGAGTGTAGAGGTTTTGTCTTTAGACAGCTAAGGTTACTTCTCTTGTGTGCTTCAACTGTTTTTTGTTGTTGTTGATATCTATGAGAAAATGACTAGGTCATAAGCAAAACTACATTTAGCTTTAACCCCCTTGTCTCTCCATTGATTTCACAATTCTTTAACCTACAAAGCAAAACCCCTTCCATTTGATCAGCACTTACACTTACCACTGTGCTTCTGTTGGGGTAGAATGTTAGGTGTGACTTGGCTAGGTTTAGCTTCCTATAGTAATAAAATACAGCTAACCTGTGATTACTAAGTGAGGGCAGGAAGTACCTCCAATAATCAATTTAACAGATTCATTAGTACCCAAGGTGCGGTGAAAGTAGGGAGGGGGAGCATGCAGAGACCACTCAGTTTTACCAACCATGTTTTTTATTGTTTTGTTTCTTTTTTGTTTGTTTGACTCCATGCTCCTGGAAACTTACAGCTCTCTTTTACAGAAATACACTACAATGCAAATTTTGTACTTAACTTACAAAAGAAAATTCTTCAAAGTAGAGGTCACCTTTTCCTTCATTGCTACCCAATGGGTGGTCCCTGACAACAGCAAAATCAGAGCAATGCTCTCTTTCTTATTGTATAGTAACAGATCTTTAATGCTTGACATTCCATTTTGACCTTTCCTAGGAAATGTGGAATTCTGCGTCTATAAAATTAACTAAAACTCTGTGTTGTATGTGATATAGATGTATGATATGATGTGTGTGATATATATGTATATATGTGTGATGATATGTGTGGTGTATATGTTATATGTGATATGTGCATGTAATATGTGTTGTGTGTGATTAAGTATGCTGTGTGTGATATGTATGTTTGTATGTGATGTTTGCTGTGTGTGTTAATGTGTGTGTGGTATATGTGTAAATGTGGGTATGCACTTTTTGTACTCATGTGCAGAAGTGGATGTCATGTGACTTTCATCACTCTCCAGTGTTTTTAAGGAAGGTGTTCTTACTGAACCTAAGTTCATCTTTTCAGCTAGTTTAAGTGGCAATCAAGCTCCTGGGAACCCCTGTCTCTCTCTGTCCCTACCCTCAATACTGGTTTTTTCTTGGAGATCTAAACTCAAGTCTTGACTTTATAATTTCCCATCACACATACACACAACCAGTGTTAAAATCTCACCAGAGCACAGATCTGAGGGATCCTTTGCAGGGAAGGGCAGCACATCTCAGAAGTGCCAGCAGGAGCTGGCATCTGTGCTACACTACAAAACATGGGAGAGAGAGCTTCGGTCAAATCATCCAACCAGTGACATGGCTGTCTCCAAGATTTCCAAATACTGAAGCAAAAGCAAAGTCAAGATTCATTCTCATTTTATCCCTTTCTTTTGTAAACATTTTTCCACCATTTCAATATTTCTCTGTAGGCTTGGAGAATACTGCCAAAGAGGGGGCTAATGGGCCAGGCTCTCCCAACTTCAGAAGGAATGTATCTCTGTCACATGATCATCACTGTTTCCTCCTATTTATTTCTTGAGATCATGAGTAAACAGACATGTATATGAAAATCTTATGTTACTCTAGCAAATACACTCTTCTGTGTTTCACTTTGTTTTGCTTAGCAACCTCAGAACAGTTCCACAGCAACACATAAAACTCATTATACTAACAAAAGGAAATGCTTCATTATATGAAACTAATTTGCTTAATCAATTACCACTATTCACACATATAAACTCCAGACTATACTGTTATCTTTAATTATGTTTCATTCATTTGCATCTGTATACAAGAGCAGTCAGGGTATTTAATCTGTTGAGCACAAAATGATATTCCAAATGGGATACTTTTGAGTACCTCTACATGGAATGGCCAAGGAAAGACGCTCAAGGAAAGATGGCTGTGCATGGAAGAATGTGCCTCAGCAGTTGTAACAACCCCATGGCTAGGATGAGCATCCTAACAGGCATCAATGCATCTTGCATAGGCTGCTCAAAATTCTGCACCCAACCAGTGCTAATTTGGGGGGGTGTAACTGGGTTCTCCTCCCTTGGGAGGAGAAAAAGAAAGCCAAAATAATGTTCACAATCAGTTACATTTTCTGGGAAGCTAATCAGGGCCAAAATAAACAAACATAATGAAATTTACAAGAGTCCAAGGGTAACACTAGGACTCTTTCGATATGATGGGAAAACAGCCTCCAATGAAAAATTCTGTTCAGTCAACTCTGCTATTCTTAGTTCCCAAACAGTCTATTTTGTTTTGCTTTTCTATCATGCAGTTTCCTTAAGATGTAACATTTGTTTAATCAACATATAACATAGTTAAAGCTTACCCAGTAGCAATGTCTAGAAAATTGAATAGCTGCCTTCACATTCGTCAGCATTTGGTGTTCTCTGTAACTTCGGGGCTTTCTAAATCAAAACAGAAAGAACTGCTCCCCAAGAGGGAGAACCTCTTGAGTCTTGTCCCCTCTCATCAGACTCACTGCTGGCTGACACGCTATCCATGTACTTGCTGTATTCCTGTTTATGGCTCAAAAAAGTCCTTGTTTATAGAATCCGTTCAAGGGCCTATTCTGCCTCAGAGCTTAAGGGTGCTGAAATTAAAAGGCTGTGCTTGAATTTGGTAAGTGACATGACAGAGGGCAGAAGGTCTCTACCGCTTAATCTTAGACCCTCACAAAAGGACAGAAAACCCAAACATCACCTCTGACATTCTCCCAGCATCTACTAAAAATAGATGGCAGTCTGAACCTTGCAGAAACAGCTGTTTCTGGCTATGACTGGTACCACTGACCAAAAAATAAAAAAATAAAATTAAATTAAAAAAAAAAAAACACTCAGAAAGGGAAGGCCACTAAACAGACAGTGTCCAGGCCTGATGCCATCTCTCCCTCTCAGGCCACCCAGTCATACAGCTTAAGGGGACAGCAAGCAAGCTCTCCAGATGCAATCACAGGGATCTGCTTCCTTCTGGCTGTCAGTTCCCATCTACAACCACTGAAGTTCAGCACATATTTTCCGATTCAATCTATTTTTATAACATTGTGAGAGAAATTTAAGTAAAAAGGCATTAGTTTGATGAACACATAGGACATTTCACATTACCCAGTCAGCTACACTTACTTTCAGATCAATCAGATGATTGCAAGCCTGCTGGACAGTAGTGGAAACTCTTCCTTCTGCCAGCATAGACGGGCCATGCACCTGAGAATGCCCAGGTGGGTGCTTTACTGACAGGAGTTATAACTACCCTCTAATTCAAGCTGCAACTGACCTCTTACGCTGAGCTCTAATTTGCCAGGGTCTCCTGAACTCTACACTCCTCCAGCCAGAGTACAAAAAGTACCAGGTGCTTTGAGTTTCTACTAACTGAAATCTATATTACTGTGTTCCTGCATGCCGCCCTCCCTCCACAATTTGTGCCTCCTTTTGATTCTGAAGAGCTGACTTGGATCCTCCAGAAGTCGACATGCCCCTGTACCATCACCATCTCCATCCTGTATTTATTTTCACAACCTCTGTCAAACCTCTCCTATCCCAAACTCTTCTCCTCCTTATCTGTCCTCCTGAGAAGCTGGAGATTAACACAATCACAGCCTGAAGTTCATTGGTGTGTTCTCTCTGTGCCTCAGAGTCCTTCAGCTCCAAATTTACAAACTGTCCACAGCCTTGGCGCTTTGTCTGTAGCCCTCCACCCTCTCTGGAGATCAATATGGAAAGAGCAAGAAGGGCCGTGTGCCCAGTCTTCATTTTCTGAAAGGCAATTTTATGTAGAGGAAACCTTGGAGGGTTTGATAGCTTTGGGAACTCACCAGGGACTCAAAATCAAATGCCAAGCACCTCTTTTGCTTATGTACGAAAAAATGGTACTCAGGCACCCAAGCAAGTTCACAAATATGTACCTAGAACCTGATCAAATGTCACACATTTGTGTCGTCTAAGAGGATTAAACACCACAAACATATCCTTGGCTCAGGAAAACAGTGGCATTGGCAGCTTCCTTTTGAATTCTGCCCTTGCCTCTCAGTCTCATTCTTTTTGTGACTTCCCCTGGTGCCAGCTGTGTAGTCTATTCCAACCCACAGGTGTTCCGTGGTAAAGGGATCTTAAAATAGGATCGCGAGGCCAACTGTGCAACTCTGGGTAGAATGTGGAGGAAGTTGGCAGCTCACATATGGTGACCTGGATGGCACAGTGAGGGCAGGGGCTATTCTGAAGCTGTCCTTCTCACTCCAGCCACTGACAACGGAGCCCCATCTTCCACCTCAGTCAGACCCAGAAGTCCCCACGCCTTACAAACGTGAGGCAGAGGAGAAGCATGCACAGTGCTATCTACTGCTTCCCAGAGCCCACCACGAAACGCAATCAGAGCAGCTTTGTACACGCCGATTTCACTGTGGCCAGCTCTCTTCTTCCTTCAGTATCACCGAAGGAGCTCAAATATGAGCAAACACACTGAAATAAATCTGTGAGGGAGGGAGGGCTAGCAAGCCTAGACCTGAGGTCAGTGTCCATAATCTGCATGGTGGAAAGACAGAAACCAATACCCACAAGCTATCCTCTGGCTTCCATACACCCATGCACATGCATCCAAAACGTGTGTGTATTCATGCACATGTACAAAAAGGAAAACAAAGTTTAATTAATGTTTACAAATCTGGAATTGAGGCAAATCAACAACTCGGAAGCTTGTGCCCACATAAAATCTTGCCTCAGCTTTTAGGGTTAAACAACTTCTTGTGACATTGCTTGAAAGGTACAAAGTGCGTGGTGACTTGCCATTAGTGGACATTTTGATCTGCCCTTGATTCACACTTCCTGATGTTAAGATACAAAAGCAATAATGTAAAAAGATGATGTCACCACCATAGGTGATGTCACACATTTCACTTTATAAATTTGTAAACCATGCATTGCATCAACAAGCAGGCCCAGTCTTTCAACTCGCATTTCATTGAAACCTGAATAGTGTTTTTGAGGGTGTTATGACATAAAAATTCCTGAAAGTTAAAGTCAAAATCAGCTTAATAAAATGTAAAATCTTAAGAGCCTTGTTTCAGTTAAATAAATAACAAATAGAAACACTCTGGAAAGTTAAAAACCATTCGACTTTAAATTTCAGTCACCTCCTCGACCACAGAAGTGAGCATACCAACATTTACTACTAACATAAAATGATTTCTATTGAACTACTGATAAAGAAGTAACAAAGCGATACACCAGTGCAGCATAAAACATGATGTCCACCTAAAGGGGATAAAATACTAAGCAAGACACAGTCACACAGAAGCAGCACAACATTTCAGGATGAAACCCAACAAAGTTCTACTTTACTCGTGGATCTTTACCACCATCATATAAACGACTGAAATCACCATTTATACGCATGTTCAAAGAGGCCACTTCACTGCTGAGTAATCTCTGCTGGCTACACACATCTGTAATATCAGGTCCTTACTTTTTACCTGTCATTAGTTCCTCACCATCTTTAACGAACAGTCCATTTCTAGTCATTCAAATAATTGTCATCTTAACAGAAAAAGCAACTGTCACTTATTTTAGAACTCTATCAAACCATCCACTGGTATCTTGTGAATTCACCCCGTGTTCATCATGGTGATTATTATAATGCCCCGCTTTGAACCAAGGACACACTGAGACTCAAGAGTCAGGAGACTAGACTTATATAGCACATGATTAATGGGATTTAAATCGGGTAAAGATTGAGTGAAACCTAGGAGAACTGAGGACCAGACAGTGAGTGACATAGGGCAAAAAATACCAAAGAAGTCTAAAAGGGTTTCTTGGAGTTAGATGATTGATGGGTGGGTGGGTGGGTGGGTGGGTGAGGTGGATGGATGGATGGATGGATGGATGATGGATGGATGGATGGATGGATGGATGGATGGATGGATGAGATAAGGTACAAAGACTGTGAATGTGCCTAAAGAAAGCCATTTTGGAATTAGAAATTCTAGGTGACATGATGCATCAAGGGCTGAGTGAAACAATGTTAAGAGCGTCTGATAGTACTATCCATCCAGGTGATTTGAAGAATGGCCTAGAATGATGGTAACAATGAAAAAAAAAAATAACTCTATGAACAGAGCCTCAAGAACAAACCGGCTAACAGTGTAAAAGCTTGACACTAAAGAGGGAAATGAACAAGAAAGCAAGAGTAGACAGCAAATGCAATGCATTAGGTGACTTCTAACAATGACCCAGGACAGAGGATAGGAGTTAAGTACTCAGGGTTTCCCATATCCACCTGGAAGCAAACATTCCTTCCACTGTTCCTTCCATCTATGAAATGAACTATAAAATGTGCCTGAAACACAGCAAGGAAGACTACATGTGCTCACATCCAAGTTAAGGTGTGAAAAGTCTGACATTTGTAGGCACTTAAGAGTTATGCATCCAGGATGTGGTAGAACTCGGCATACCTTGGAAAGGACACCAGTAGAACATTCTGCTCCTTTAAGATAATGCGGTCCTTCTTTCAAGTTTTTTCCATGCAGAATTTCAAGTGTGCTTTACTATGGTTCTACCAAGATCACAGTTTCTTGATATCATGAAACACAACTAAGTAAAATGGAACCAAACCCTGACACTCAGAGTAGCTATATCCCTTCCCCAGAGTGATGATGTAAGTTGCCTTTTGAACTGAAAATGACAAACCAAACCATGCTTCTGAAAAATCTCTCATTCATCATTATGAAACTTTTTTCTTCATACTCATCTCCCACACGGAAATTGGTTCCCATAACATTCACAGTTTCTCGTAAATGTTATTACTTAGTTTAAAAGGTTGCAAAGCACAGGGCATTTTTCCATCCATTATAATATAAGCCCACAAGCTCCCCGAGCAGCTAACTGAATTTGATCAGCATGTGTGTTCAGGAGGATTGCCAGGCACCTGGCCTCTATTAAGGCCTATGAACTTGGGTGAAGTAGCCACTTAGAGCACTCCAGTCCTTACCACTCCCCAGCCAAATGCACATGGGGAAGGAAAAGGCTTCTACAGGAAGAGAAAGGAAGGGAGAGCAAGGAAGAGCAGAGACTGAAAAGACAAGAGTAGACTATCAGTACACAACATCTTCCTTCACCTCCTTGGGACATTACACCCATTAGGACTGCAAACAGTTCCTAAGTGGTTTAACATCAGGCAAGAACTATCTAATAAAAACCACAACATATCATATTGAAAAGCCATACTAGCATGAATTCAATGCTTTCTTCTGGTTAAGCCAGGTACAGTTACTAAAGCTTAATATTCCATGTGACAATGCCTTCACATATTATTATACAAATTTGAAATTTAAACCTCAAAGAGTGTAATAAAAACAGCATATCATCAACACGAAGATGAATTTTTAGCACATAGATTTTGCAGTGTGTGACAAAGTAAAGGATATCTGATGCTGTTTATTTCCTTTGTGCTGAGTCTAGCACTTCTTAGTCAACAAGATAATTAAGTGCCCAGACTCCACCTGCCATCCCGAAGGCATCCAGAGACCATTCCTAGTCATCTTCCCATTCTAGCTAACAGATACCATGAAATGGGAAAGAATGTCACTGACCTTGCTGCCTTTTAAGCTCTTTAAGGGGATGAGTTTAAGGGCAGGGGAGACGATTGAGTCAGTAAAGTGCCTGACATATAAGTGTGAAAGACCACAGAAGCCATGTAGAAAGCAGGAAGTAAAGGTGTGTAATTGTAATCTGGGGTGACAGAGACAGGAGAGTATCTCAGGCTCACTGGCTAGCTAGTCTAGCTGGATGTTCAAGCTCCGCATTCCATGGACAATTCTGGTCTCAAGACACAAAGCAGACAGCTTTTTTTGGCTGTTCAGGGGGAGAAGAACAGCCAAAATTGGGTCACTGTGCTACATACATACATGGGTGCACTTTCCCATACACATAAATAATACATGAGCACACAACAAACACACACATACACAACACATATACCACATACGTATATAACCATATATCCCCCATACTCATGTACATGGGTGCATATATCCACAAATATACATGTACTACACACACACACACACACACACACACACACACACACACACACACACACCAAAAAGGGAGGAAGCATGAGCTGTAAGCTCACAACTCACCTCTATTCCCATTTAACTGATCAAAATGCACAAGGCCACACTAGGTTAATCTGAGCCAATGAAATATTCCATTTAGGATGCATAAGAACAAGGAAGAGAATATGACAGAAAATAAACCTTGAAGGCAATTACCAACCTTTAATGCAGATGTCAATAGAAACTACAACATAATTTCCACCAGTATTCAGTAATGTTGAGTTTAGTGAATGAATGAAGCCAAGAAGGAAGATCCCCCACTTATACCTAGTCAAAGTATTTAAAAATCAAGATAAATTAAAGGTATAAATTTCAGAAATAAGCAACAAAATTAATATATTAATTCCATAGTTTTCAGCATAGAACAGAAAAAAAATTAAAAAAAGATGCTAACAAGTTTAAATGTCACCTTTGACCCTGGGGTAGACAGTTCACATCTTTATTGGAGATGACTGACTGAAAGTTTTGTGTAAATTAAATTTCTGTTCTGAACACAACCTACTTTTTAAAAAAGAAACCAGCAGGTAGAAGGTGCCTTAGCCAGGGGTCCAGAAAAGTCAAAGGCTGTTTCACACAGCTTTTTCTAGGAACAAGGCAGGTGTCACCCACACCAGCAGAGATGAGGTGTTCAAGAAGGTGAGGAACATTTCAGTTACAGTGACAAAAGCTTCCTGGGGACATCTGTATCATATTTCTGGACCTGAAACTTTAGTGTATGCAATTTGCTACAATTAATAAGTTACTGTCTTCCTGAATATAAAAGAAAAAATAAAAACTTTTGGTAAGGGTCATTTTTATATTCCATTTCCCATGTGCAAACTACACCAGAGACATTGGGATGTTCTCTATTGCAATAAAAGACTAACATTTAAAAATGCTGGTTTTATACAGCTCTCAAAAAATGGATTTAGGAAGTATAGCTTGCTTTTCCAACCTTGCTTTATCACTTACAACAAAATAAATACATTATTGAAAGCTTAAGTGAAACGGTCGTTTTCATAGTTTTGTCTTAAAAAAAACATAGGTCAACTTCACTGTGAACACTATCCTAATTCTGCAGAAGAACACCTGGAAGGACCAATGTTCACCTCTGCCCAGCTTTGCTTCTATAACAGTAAAAATTCCTACTTGCAGGGTATTTAACCAGTCTTCTAACTATTGGTGATATAGCATTGATTTCAAACGGGAAACCCTTGCAAAATTAATTAAAAGCCTCTTTAATCTAAAATGACACATCATTTAGTCTAGAATATCAGCGTTTATAATAGCCTGAAGACCGTATTCAAATTTTGAAAACAACTTCAAAATATCTGATTATACTGAATCTAAGAAAATTCAAGCTATTAAAAGCAATAAGGAGATCATGTCATTTATTCCTAAAAATCTACTTCAAAACAGCCTTAATAAGATTGCAAACACCAGCTTCTAATATAAAGGAATATCCCACTGTACAAGAAATTACTTGGGATACCTATAAATTTAAGAACGCCAATGGCCAAGAATGTTTACTTGCTTTTCTTTTCACTGAGGTGTTTAATACAAGCAAATCTTATTCTTCTGATGTTAAAGAGAAAGAAAACACAAAAAGTATAATGCATAGTGACTGATGGATTCTCTATTGCCCTTGCCAGCCAGGCAGCAATGCTCCAATGCCCAAACAACTCCCAGCAGAGGCTGAGGTACCATCACAACCTCACAATCCTCGTGAACAGTGATGGTCAGACCTCCTAGTCAGTTATCTAAATCACCTAATAAGGCTGCCTGCTATTTACAGGACACACATTGTGATCCTTGGGTTCAGTCTCCTAGAGGAAGCAATACTTCCTGCCGGAAACTTATCTCCACTGGAGGTAATACTTTCCATCAGCTCAGCACCACAAGGACCTGAAGGTTTTCTTTTTGTCACAGGAAGTGCCAGTAACACTGATACAATTTCCATCTCACGAAACATCACAAAAGAGAGGTGAAAACTAGTTGAAAAACATCCCACCTGTTTCTGAAGTGTCTCCAATCAACAAATAAGGGAAACAAGATCTAATATTATACTTTGAAGTTAAAAAGGTACAGTATCTGCTCATACAGAGACAAAAGGAACAGGACATCCAAAAAAGGACTTTCCCAAGGGGAACAAGCATAGTGAAGGCCATTCTCTCTGTTCCTGTTCAAGACTGGAACTCAGAGATGTTTACCTCCACTATTGCCATTCACAAACTTCTCACCAAAATTCTGTGAATTCAAGGCTGATGTTCATGACTTCCCAAAAGTGAGAGCAAAGTCAAACTTTTCTTAATAAAGTTTTACCACAGATATTCCACTGCAGTAATAAAAAGCTAATATATGGTAAAACAAAGGAACTTCACAGAATCTGAAAGTCAAACTTTTAGCCAAACTCCATTCAGAGGGTGCATAAAATACAAGGCTAAACATGTGAAACACAAAAATGAAAGTCAGTAGTACCCAACTTCAAGATTACTAGAACTGATAAGATGCAATCCCAGTAACCATACCACCTCTTTACATAACCATGATCAAGGCTGAAGGAAGGGAAAAGAAAAATCTGAACAAAACCTAAATCTCCCATTCCCCACACTGCTGAAACAAGCAACACACAGAATCTTCACAAAACATTCTCAAATGAACCTAAGTCCATGTGTTCCTCCACTTCCTTACCTATCTCCCATGGTAACCTTCCCCACCTATCTCCCATGGTAACCTTCCCTACCTGACTCCAAACCTGCCCCAACAGTAACAAGAACATTAGACCAAATGTATTTCCTCATTGAAGTCTTCCCTGACTTCCAGGTGGGGCCCATGACCTAATAATCTGTGAATCCAGATGACTTGAACATCCCTCTATAAAGTAGGCCATCAAAGGCCTAAGACAGAGCTCAACTTCCAAACTGTGAACTCTCACGTTCTAACACACAGAATATGAATCTTCAGTTCTAGCATTTGACTATTCACAAGAGGCTTCTCAAATTAACTGTCAGGACCAGAGGAGTGCTACCAAGGACAAGAACTGGATCTAGACCACTGTAAGGAATGAAAATAAAGGGGTGGCTGAGAGCATAAGTTGACAAATGGAAATAGAAAGAAACCATCATAAAATCCCCCCAAACACTAACTGATAATCTGAATAGTCAAAGACACATCTAAGGAAATTTATGACCTTGGTTTTGGGTCTCCCCTAAAATTGTAAATAGCACAGAGGGATACTTTCTAGAAAGAAGCAGGTTAAAAACTCAGAAGTGAAAACTATCTAGGCCTGGTCCAGGGAGGAAAAATCAAGATCAAGTTCAAGTTGAAGAGTAACTAAGGGTGCTATATATTCTTAAAATTAAGTAAAGCAAAGAAAGAGAGCTACTTGGTAGGATACTATGGTGTGGAAATACTTAACAATTCAGCATACATAAGACTCAAGTATAAAAATTAGTGTAAAGCCAAAAATTGACAGTTGACAAACTATTATAACATTGTTACAATAAGAAATTGGCATGAAACTACCATCAAAGCACTCATTGCAATAATATCAGATTGTAAGGGAATTCACAGGCCACCTGTTTTCAAGAAGGGTTGAAGACCAAAGATTTCTATACGTAATTCACAGGGAGGTTCAGTAACTTAAAAGTTATACCCACAAGACTTCCCCATATACCTTTGCTATAGGGCTTTTGACATTTAATTTACGGTAAAGACACAGCACATGTATACATTAAGTTCCAATGTCATACTTCTCAGAACTTTTGAATATCTTAATTCTGATGTCTCAGTTCTCTGCTGACATGAATCCTAGACACTGGTTCTAATTATGGATGAGGGGCAGAGTTATCCATGAGGCTGTATGGTCTTTTTCATCCTTTGTAAAAATGTCACATGGAAATTCAATCCCTAGCTAACTGAAAGAAATACCTCTGAACAATACCAGAGTAACAAGTCAATTTAATGACTGTCTTCTACCAGATAGACTGTTACATCTCTCTTTCCACCTACAGAAGGAAAACAAAGTTGAACAAAAACAAAAACAAACCAGCAATAGCTCCTGTTATGGTCTAAGTACAGCTTGTCTCCACCTCAACTCATGTTGAGACTTAATTCTTCAAAGCAGCAATGCCGGGGAGGAAGCCTAGTGGGAGGTGTTAGTGGGTCACCAGGGTTCTGTTTCGTGAATGAATTAAGATGGTGAGTTTGTGGACTCGATCAGTTGCTGTAAAATTTGTCATGTATTAAGTTCTAGTGTCATTCCTTGCACTCCTTTAGCCTATGCTTCTACTTTCTGCCAATTGTGAAATACAAGAGGTCCTTGACTGAGTCAAGCAGATACAGCCATCAAATTTGAACTTTCAACATCTAAAATGAAAAGAGCCAATTACACCTCTTTTCTTTATAAGTCACCTGTGCTTAAGTACTGTATTATACCAAACCGAAATTGAACTAAAACATATAGGATTAGGGTTTAATATGCTATGTTACATATTATGTGTAACATCCACATATCATTTCATATCATTTCAATAATGCCTGCCAAGTTTTATAATATTCCTTATGAATATAGCTTGAGATAAAATAAACTCATCTCTCATTCCCTCAGTGCATATACCTGAGATCCTCTTATGTACAGGAACTGGAGTAGAATCTGGGTTAAAAGTGATGAAAAGAAGAAAGACAGAGCTGGAGAGATGGTTCACTGGTTAAGAGCACTGGCCGCTTTTCCAGAGGATCTGAGTTCAATTCCCAGCACCCACATAGCAGCTCTCAAATGTCCATAAGTAGACAAATATACAGAGGCAAAACACCAATATACATAAGATAAAAATAAATAAATTTTAAAAAAGAACACATACAATAGTGATATGTTCTTGAAGTAAAATGATGACAAGAAAATAAATCATGGGTGGGAAATGCAGCCTGATCTACTGAGAAGAGTCCCTTTGGGGTACCGACATTTAACTACATGAGGAATGTTCAATACCTAATTAGGTCCTTATATAAAACCTGAAAGATGAACCTTCAACTGTGGAGAGCCTAGAGTTCAGGAAGGTGATCTACACCTATGGA
Source organism: Cricetiscus sungorus (assembly GCA_030556225.1). NCBI lineage: Eukaryota > Metazoa > Chordata > Mammalia > Rodentia > Cricetidae > Cricetiscus > Cricetiscus sungorus. The sequence goes on along the minus strand of JANBXA010000651.1, from coordinate 29,661,810 downwards.
GGGCCTAGAGTTCACAAAGATGGCCTACACCTATGGAGGGCTTAGTGAGGTCTGAAGAAACTGACAGGTGATAAGTACCTCAGTGACAATCTGGTGGAAGTACTGTCAGATGTGGTTTGGATGAAAAATAAAGATAAATAGAAAAGATAAACCATTCACATCGATAAATAATACCTTCATCTCCATTATTTCCTCCAGGTTAGAGTTATCACAGTTTCTACCCTGCCTGCCAACATCATTTTCACTGCAGTAATTATAATGTATTTGAAGACTGAAAGTGAATACAACTCTGTATGTGGCAAGTAACTGCAACTCATTTGCTATGATGAGAACATTCTACAAAACACTGCAAAACCTCACCTTACACTGAACAACAAAAGTAGATCACTTACCTTTTTCGGAAAAATACAGGCTTACTAATTTCCATAACTAATTAGAGCCAATAGTAGAATTCAAAGCTGACATAAGACAAAAAATTATTATGTTTAAAGCTGGGAGTGGCTGTAAAAGGCAGTGGCATTAATCCCAGAGCTAGGGAGGCAGAGACAGGCTGGTGTCTGAATTCAAGGTCAACTGGGTGTTCCAGAGCTTCACATAAAAATCCTGTCTCCTAAAACCACACACACACACACACACACACACACACACACACATGGCTTTTCAAAGTAATTCTCATAGAGTATTTTCTTTTTCTACTTGTAATCATTTTCACTTCCTAAATACAATGGTACAATAACTTAATTCCAGGACTCAGTAGTACTATAAGTAAAACTGAATTTAAATTTGATTTGAAAACATTTTCATTTCTAGAAATTAACATTGCCATCTAAATCATTTTATTATTTGGAGAAATTTCAAAAATTTATTGTTTCACTCTGAAGGAACTTATCAATAATAATAATAACTTGTGACTTTTATTGAACACTTGGAGCACCGTATATTTAAAAGAGAGGGTGGTTGATTTGACATAAAGTTTCTTCCACGACACTTAAATAATCGAATCTTATAGCTGAAATATCCAGCACAGATATAGGCCCCCTCTAATTGTTTTCTAGTTGCCAAACAGAATACTAACTTGATGCCGTTAAAAGCTACATGGGGGAAAACTCAAGAGAATGAGAAGAAGTAGATTGTGGCAGTTTGGAATCTGTTAATGGTCACAAGATCTCAGTCTAATATAGTTTTGAAAAACTACTCAACAAAACAGTGATTGCAATTAGAATAACCTACATGCTTTAGGAGAGCACAGTACACATTTTACCTGTTCTCACTACATTAGATCTGAGGTAGCAGATATGCTAATTCACTCAATAGCTTGATATTTGTATTCCATAAGACATAGAGATAATATCAGTGCACCGTGATATATACAATAGATGCATAAAGCTATAAACTTAAAATTAAAACAAAGCAGGAAGTTGAAAATAAAGTTTTAAAAAGTTCATCATATATAAAAATAAGTTCATGAACTAAGAAATAGGTTAAATGTTGGTTACGCCACATATTACACATAGCAGATCAATCCTAAGTAGGAACGTCAAAATTCCACACTTATCTCCATTGGAGAATTCATTTGGAGATGTCACACTTGATTTTTGATGTATGTTTTGTTTCTTAGTTTCTTTATGGGGTGACATGGGTAATCCAGGCTGGTCTTGAACTTGCAACTCTCCTATTTCAGTTTTTGGGAGGCTGATATCATAAAGATGTGTACCATATAAAAGTGACCACATCAATCTCAGTAACACACATGCTATAACTGAAGGTCAGTGTCCAGTTCACAGACCTCTTACTAAACTTAAGCTCTATAAGGCCCACACATTTCAAGGCTGATAGTTTTTAATGGTAAGAAGCAATTGCATTTCCAAAGTCTTCATAGTGATTTCCACGGGTATAGGGTACACACAATTTAACAAAGAATAACCAAAAAAGACTTTGTTACATTTTGTTTTGCCAAACCATCAATACTTCTGATCACTACCTCCTTCTGAAAAATCGAACAGAAATCCTTTTGGCATCAGTTTGAATGCAACATAACTTTCATAACTTTAGTGTACTACTGAGAAATGTCCAGTGAAGCTGTGAGAAAATATGAATATTCACCATGAAAAAATAAAAATAAGTTGAATAGGAAGAAAGACATAGGTTAGGCACCAGGAGAAGTCTTTATACACTGAAGCCAACCAGAGTGGATTCTAGATGGCAGCTGAACACTCGGAGCAGAATTCTATAAAATTAAATAGAAAAAATGTCCTCTGAGACACGTTGGGACTCAGAAAAAAGGCTTACACGATTAAAAAAATTACCCATGAATTCCAAATCAACCAGAGAAGTACCTGAGTGATATATGAAAATGGGGTGCATCCCCCACTTCTGTCCATGCTTCAGTGACCTGCAGTGAATTGGGAACTTCCTGAATAGCATCTAGTTAAAAGCCAAAATTTGAGAGCAGCACAGCAAACTAAGTCTCACCCTGTTAACTTGCCATCTGTCTTTTGAATCCAACTACTGAAACACTAAATAAAAATTCTTGTTATTTCAGCCTTCTGGCTATTTTAAGCCCCCATAAGTGACAGTCTGCAATAAATGCATACACGCTTGCTGCTAGAATGAAGCCACACACACACAGTAGAGGAGGCAGATAAAAATCATTACACAGTGGACAGTCACCTGTGCCAGCAGACATCTACACCAACTTAAACCCAACGGGAACCTTAGCGGCCAGAGGTCAACACCCCAAGGCTTTCATGTTTCACCTAGAAAGCTCCTACTACTTCCCGAGCTTGGTGGTCTTGGCTAGAATTGCCAGGTGTCATTTCTCTAAGCAGTGGTTCCCAACCTTCCTAATGCTACAAGCCTCTAAGACCGTTCCTAAACTAAAAGATTATTTCTGTTGCTACTTCGTAACTAATTTTGCTACTGCTATGACTCATAATGTAAATAAGTGTTTTCCTGGTCTTTGGGTGTCATGGCCCACAGGTTGAGACCCACCTCTCTAAGGTAATAGGAAGATAGGACAGATTGCCTGGGACAATTTCTCTTGAAGAATGGCTTCTCAGCAAAGCCCAGGGACTCTGTCAAGTACAGCAACCACAGATGTCCTTACACAAAGTAATGTAAGGCAACCATCTGTGTCTTCAACTACCGCCTTCAAAATGAGACATTGATTCCGGAGTGTTCCCAACCTCGTCAGAATAGACAAAAGTAACTGGAACTGTAAAAACGCCTGCAACATGAACTGAGAGAGGGCAGTTCATGTTGGCGCTCAAACCAGTCTGGGGAAATACCACAAATGCATCATAGAGTCAATAGTGAAACAAGAGAGGCTCTGACCTCCAGGGTTACAAGATGAGAAAAACATTCTGGCATTTCTTTTAAGGGCAAGTTTCAAAACCCAACACTGGCCTGAGAAACCAACCAATGTTGACTATTTCTTTACATGGAGGGATCGTGGCCAAGAATAATGGTAAAGTTGAGATAACTGACATCCTACACTGCGTAACTGACAAAAACACATGAAGCCACCCCCTCCTTGGTATTATGAGTCAAAACAAACTGCTGACAAACGAGAACAGCTATGTGAGGGGGTGCAACAATAACACACAGAGAACACAGAGGCTTCTGTTTGCCTTTCAAGTGTTACAAGTCTGCCCCACTGATGTAAGAAAACAGCAGCTTTTTTTTTTCTTTAAAGAGTCTTTTGCACGTTTAGAACATATCACATGTGCCTTAGAGCTACTCTGCTTCTGAAAAAGAAAGGGAGGGGTCAGTATACTTAGCAAGAATACCAGACTCATGGGAGCTAAGTACAAGAGAATCTTAGTTGAAATTTAATGTAATTAAATTTTTGAAAATTCTACACATCACAAAATTCTACTAACAGTAACCTAAGACAGTTTCCAGAACAAGATGCCTGCAATTATTTCGGGGAGCCGGAGTAGGGAAAGTCAACCACTCCCTGCCCCAGCAAGTTATGAGTATGATCAAGTAGTTTTGTTAATAATACAGACCAAACAAAACCATACTTACTATTCATGTTGAAAGTACATGTTTTGGGAGGATTCCCCAGTTGCTGAAACTGATATATTTGGAGTCATGAATATAGTACAGAAAAGAAACAAAGTCTTTAACCAAATGTTCACATAAGGTTAAAGGAAGTGAAAACAACTCACAGGCGTTTAGACAGAGGGCTAATAAGTAAACAGGAAAGCTGTGAATATGCTCACGATGCAGAATGCAGGAGCAGGCCAAGGCAAAGGGAGCCACAAGGACACTTTATCCAGAAATCACTTCCGAGCTATTGGTGCATCACCAACTTCTCCCCAAATCTTACCTTACTAAAGATATACAGACAGTTAAAAAGCTGTACTAAAATACAACTGCTGCACAACAAGCAATGGTATTAATCTACATTTATATTTGCTTTCTTTAAAATAAGTGGCACTCGCTGCAAGATCTCAAGAAGGTGACATTTTACCTACCACTAAAGGCTTTTCACTAGTTTTCAATGTGAAATTTTAGCCTTTCTCACTCTCCAGGCAATAGAAGCTCTTAATCTGAAATAAATCAGGATTTCCAAATAGTAGTGAGGGAATTGGGAGAAACTGCAACTGTTACCTGTATCTGCTTTGAATACTACTCTTTGAACACTGTTTTGAATACTACGTGAAAATCCACAGAGTGATTTTTGCCTTCAAAATGGTATGAAGAGTATTTCCTCCCTTAGAACTCCTTCCACTCTCAAAAGTTCCTTCTCATTTTCCTTTAATAAATCAATATTCTCTTTGATCCAAAAATAATAAAATTAAATTTTTGTGAACATTTAAAATGCCACCAGCTACCATCACTTAATATGACAGAAATATTTGATGATACAGAGCTGATTGGCACATGCGTGTCCTAGATAAGGGCTATATGGTCAGAGGAGCCAAAGGAATTCTGTTCAGAGTGATCAGAAAACATGTAACCAATAGAGGTGAGCATGAGGTGGGGTGAGGGCTTCAGCTGTACCTGTAGCTGGAAACGATAACCTTAGAGAGGAGAAGAAAGAAAGGAAAAGAACAGAGTAAAAGAAAGGCAGGCCTACAAAAGTGAACTCTATGGATAGTGTGGAAGGGAAAAGAAGGCAGAGTCTGAATCCATCTTCTCCAACAAGACTTTCCCAATGAACTTACAGAAAAGCTGGCTTCTTGGTAAGTGTTAATTGACACGACTAGGGAAGGACCCTGTTCCTCCAGCGACAAAAACAGGGGCTCGTGCAAAGAGCTCTGAACATATGCAGGATCCTATTCTTATTGGGGCCACTTCAAGTCAAAGGACCCTGGAAATTTTATAATGTGGGTGAGTTGACTGGACTAACAGAGAACTCTGAAGGTGGGCCAGATGTCAGAAATAGCAGACACAACTTTTGTAAGTATACATGTGCAGACCCCAGGTGATGAAGTTCAGGACAAACATGCCACATACAGTTTAAATCAGAAGAGAATTAAAGTGACCAAAGGGATGTAAAGAAAACCCAAGGGACTAAGTACCTCAGACAAATCTCACTATTTCCTTGAACTGAAATAAAACCTTGCTTACACAGACTAAGAAAAAAATTAAAATAAAAGGTTTAGAGGTGCCGAACAACACTTCACTCTAACATATTTACAAAACACGCGCTGAAGAAACAGTTTTCAATGAACGGTATTTTGGGATGTGACTAATGGCTAGGAACAGCCTTGTTGAAAAGAACACACTGCACTGACAGGCATTGTTAATAGTAATTTAGTGAAGATGAGGAGAGAACAATTTCCATGGCCCTGAAACGTGCAAACTATTCCAATACGTCCTTCCCCACTAGCACTTCTCATGCCAGCAGCTGCAGACTGAGGCACACTAACTGGTAAGGAGCCATCACATGTGAAGACACATGCAGAACACCTCTCAAGTCATGAGACCTTCAGCCTACATGGACCCTCCAGGCAGAGATAGGGGTCTATCGAGGTAGCTTGATACAGATCTTTGCTGTACAGGCACCACTAAGATAAACATCACTATTAACACAGTGATGCCCAACCCTATACTGATCTTCCTTACCTAGCAAATCGATTATTACACTCGAATTATGCCAAGCTTAAAAGAAAATAAAACTGCCTTCTCTTCTAAAGGCTAGGTAACTAGTCTGACATGAACCATTCTTCATACATTCATTTCTTTAATTTGTCCTTATTTTTCACCTACAGAGCCAATAAAAACTGAGAAACTATATAAAAAGCTGTACCTGATAGAGTATAGTTCAGTGGTAACGTACCTGCCTGAGACATGTGAGGCCTTGGCATTGATCTTACTGCTGAAAACCAGTTTCTACTGCTCCTGTGAACATCAGATCATTTGGTGCAGATGAGATGTGAGATGTCACCCATATAGAGGTCATTATGTATTAGAGTGGCAAACCCCAAAATTTTTATCTATTAACTTCAAATACTGCCACAATATAAATAACAGTCTTCATATTAAATACTAATAAAGTATTTGTTTTACATAGCACTCAAAATCTAAACCTTCACACAATTACAGTTCCTGAAAAGCCACTGAAAATGCAATCTGAGAATCCCCTACAACATTGCTTACTGCCTTAAGTATGAGTCTGTTCTTCCGGTGACACGTGTACAACAAAAAGCCTAGGATGTGATGACAACCTCTCCCCTTAGAGCAGAGGCAAAGTTCACTGCAGGAACAATAACGTCTCCTTCCAGGGCAAAGGTCATCACTATCAAAGACTCTGTCCTCTGAAGATCCTCTGCGGTCCAGCTCAGGAGGCTATCACTGGGGAGTCACACTGTCCTGTAGGAGCTGGGACAGAGACTCAGAACAACTGACACATTCTTAGTTTGGCAACTAACAGTCAGTGCTTAATTTCCTGATCAAAGATTTCCCTACCTTCTGCTTGTACATGAAAATGTAACAAATAAACTGTGGAGTCTTTGGCAACACATTTTTACAGACTGAAGCCTTAAAGTTTCACCTGGCCGGAAATAAACCTCTTGTGTGTGTACATACTTGCTTATCTGTTGTGATAACTGTCAGATAACACCACACCTTCTCAATCCCTGCTCTCTGTCTTCCTCTACTGCGGAGGCTGAAATTTACATTTTTCAGTATTAGAACATGCTTTTCATATTTGCACTGCTCCTGTGGTGTCCTCCTCCTTACTCTAGTCTGTAGCCTGGCGGGGGACAGGGTGGGTGCAGTTATATCAAGAATTCTTCATCTAGGAGGGGAACAGAAAGACAGAGAAAGGCAACCTCAACCTTCAAGGAAGGGAATTACAGAGCCAGACAGCAGACTTCTAATTACATAAACAACTGTCATTTGGGTTTTACTAGTCGCCATTCATTCTCCTAACTGGGGTGACACACACACTCAGTCTCTGTTGATAAAACAGCTTTTAATAGCTTCAGGAACAAAACCTCACTCCCTCAACTACAACCCACAGTCAAAACTCAACCTGGCACTTTTTTTGTACAGAAAGTTTTAACAGACCATAGTCACACCAATTAATTTACACACATTTCCTTCCTAGAAAAAAGGCAAAGCTGACTGGTTCCCAAAAACAAGGTATAACATTTACTATGTGGCCCAACAGTTCGTGCAACCCTGACTCAAGCCACTTTTAGAAACAGTCCTCCTTTACTCTCATTTAACACCTCTAAACCAAGTGCCTATATTGAAATTGTGCACAGCATAATGCTTTGTGTTTTAGTATTAAAGACAGGAAATGGATGTGCCTGCCATCTCCATGAAAAATGCTTCCTATTTCCTTTTATTTACAAAGCAAATAACTTTGCACACAGATTTTATGATATAAGTCATAGTTACTTATTTTAATTAGCTCTCTAGCCTTTATCAGGAGATGAAAAAACAGGGATTCTTAATCAAGAGCAATCACAGCTGTTAATAGTATAACTTTTAATTATATATACTGATATTTCTAGAACATTTTAACAGTAAAGGTGGCATTTAAACATTAAAACAACAATGTATGTGTCAATATATGAAATTTAATTATTGGTCAGCACTGACTTCATCACGTTTTTCAACACATGCATGGTAATCAATCAATTCAGCATTCATTCTAACATAAGCCTGATTCTAAGAACTACAAAATTCACCTGGCCTTACCAGCCTTTCCAAACAGAATTTCAAGTCATTATGTTTGGCATATCCTATTAAGCAAAGTCTCTCACACTGTGATGACACTCCAATGAGTTTTAAGTTTCTTCCCTCATGTAGAACAAATTTACACTTCCATACCTGGTGACTATTAAAGAGTTGAACTGTATCTTCTAAGGAGATAAGTGGCATTCTAGGCTCTATAACTGTACTTGAAAATAGTGTCTTTACAGATGTAGCAAATTTAAGATGGGTTATTAGGGCAGCTCTCAAACACACACTGACTGATGACCTTCTGAGAAAGAGGTTTGGATAGAGAATAAGGGGTGGTGGAGGGGGAGGGGGAAGAGAGAGAGGAAGAAAGAGGGAGGAGACACCATGGGATGACAGATGATGGAGGCTGGGACTGGAGTACTGCTTTCAGATGCCCAAGAAGACCAGGACTACCAAAATATGCAAGAGGCCATGGCCTCCATGTAGAGGTACCAAGAGCAAGGCCCTGCAGATGCTATGCTTTCAGTGTCAGCCTCCAGAACTGAAAAAGAAAGTCTCTTGCTTGAGCCATCCAGGTGGTTGCACTTTGCTTTGGCAGTTCCACGAAATGAAAGCCACTGCCCATGTGTGGCTGCTTGTGTGAGTACTGTAGGAGAATCAAGATCAGGTGTTTTGGATAACACAGTTCAGTATTGTTGAATTTAATCTGGTCCTCCACTGTCCTGCCCAACAGGATGAATTAATGCTCTTATTATTTTCGTCTTTGATGAAGACTCCTTTTGGTAATGACTTCCTCTGTGTACCTTGTCGAAATGAGCACAGCCATAAACTAGTAATATATCCATATATGAATACACATACAAGAACTCAAGTCCCAAACAATGATATTACAGGGACTGAAAATTTTTGAAAATTGACTGAGAAAACTGAAGGACTTTTACTGCATGGCAGACAGCCCTGAGTTCTACTTATTTGAGCTACACCTTTCCCAATTAGTGCAGAATGTTAATCCCTTTGGATTCCTGAAAACTCTACTTCATTGTTAAATTACTGAAAAGCTAGAGTCCTCTAGGGTAGATAGACAAGTACTTCGGGGCTATAGTATTATCACTGTGGGCTTGTCTGCTTTATAAACAGACTTAAATTAGCTTTGTGAGAAACTGCCAAAGGACCTTCTTCTTACTAAAGAACAAATCTGCCATTTGAAAGACATCATTCATCAACCTTTTTTGTGGGAGAGTTGTTATGAAACTAAAAACAAGCATTCCTTCCTAAGTGCTTCTGGATTTTAATTACCAAATCTGAACATCACCAGATATTTACCGGCAGGAAAACATCAATTTTGATAAGCTTCTTTAAGACTGAAAAACATAAAAAGTATTCAACCATAAAGCCAAGTTCAGTGGAGTCTTGTGTGTTTGTTTACTGTCTCATTGCGTAATGGTTATCTAGGGAATTTATAAACATTTTATAAACTGGAATCCGCAGGGTCAATGCCCCAATTTAAAAAACCCAAATATATGTGTATAAAATATAATCTGACTTGAAAGGTACTAAAATAAGTTGCAAATAAAAAACTGTAAAAAAAAAAAAAAGCAGGAGTTAAAGGCTAAATGATATCAGGTTGGTGGTGAAATCAAATTAACCAAATAACCAGCAGATACATGGATTACATGCAAATATTTTATTAAACTTTTTAAGGGGAATTCTTTCTAAATAACATCTGAATAATTTCCTGTTCCTTTACTTTCAGAAAAAGGGATACCACTAAAGAACTTGCTGGAAAAATGAACAGTTTCACTTTTCATTTGAGCACAAATCAACTATCAACTAAAATGTACTTTGTGTCTAGTAAACAGTGTGGTTGGCCAAACACACTGGGTCATAAAGTCTGTACCAGCCGAGGGTCTGCAGGTTTTCCTGCCCACCCTAACAGTCTCTCTTTGTTTAATTCCAAAAGCAATTGTCCAAATAACTTTCTGGTGACCCCCTATGTTAATGATATGTTAAAGAAATGATTCCGTTCATTTTCAAGGCCTAAGCTTTCTCTAAAGAAGTCTATTCATAACTTCTCAAATGCATGAAATATTCTTATTGGAGACAAATAAAAGTTTACTCCACTTATTTACAGTTAATCCACCCTAGAAATATGCTTAAGTTTCTCAAAAAATAAAACTCCACTTCCTAGCAGGCAGACACATTCCGCATAGAAGATTAATGCTTTAATTATCCAGTTTTGCATTTTAAAAGACAAAATGCCTAGGATGCAGACAAAATATATACAAAATTTAAATAATAAATGTATTAAAATATTGGTGTTCAGAAACAAATTTGTAGACTACTTTGTTCACTTAGAAACCATATTTTTGTATGCAATTTATATCTATTTTCCTCATGAACTCAAAAGGCTATAATTTTTACTATTAGGAAGTAGAAAATAGAGTTTATTTAAATAAATATAAGTATCCCTTTACATGCAGATAAACAATAGATATTTAACAGAATGGGAGGCATTTGATACCAGTAGAATCGATCTTTCTGCCACAGCCAATGCAATACTAGAATTATCACCATGTCTGACAAACATTTAAACATAATTCACATCACATTACTCTTTCTTTAAAACAATGATGACACCTGTAGTATGAGTAAACAAGTAGGTTTGTTTGTGATATTTATTTTGTTGGATACTCTTTATTCCTGGTATGGCATTATTATTGGAGGTGTTGGAGGGGTTGTTTATTTTCTTTTTTTTTTTTTTTTTTTTTTTTTTTGTTCCAATTCAACTTTTAACTTCACTATGTCTTTTCAAAAGAGCAGCTCCAAAATTTTCTGGCTAGCTAGCTATCTCAGCTATCACTGAGCATATAGAGCAGACGCAGTGGTAACAGGCCCATGTGGGTAGGGTTGCTCATTAACATAGGAGATAGCAGCCTTTTCCTTTGCTGAGCCTCCTCGGTGGACAGCCAAAATCTACCTGATGTTTCTGCCTCTGAAAGGATTACATTCTCTGTGCTGAAATCACTCCCATTAAACCTTAACAAGCATGCACGTTATAATGTGCAACATGATAACACTGTCCATCCTATACAAGCACTTGCTCCATTTTCACTGAGAGTGGATCTGTCTTCTACAACACTGGTAAGAATGAGGGACTTTGAAATGATATTAAAATAAGACACCATCCACATTGTCTCTGTGTGCATTTTAAAGCTTTTATTTTCTCCACAGATAGACGTTCAAATGAAGAGCAATTTCTCTTCACCTCGGTTAACTTTGGCTTTTGTTTCAGTAGCAAAGCATGTGAGAGGGAAGGAAGGACTCACTGAAGCAGTTACTAAGAACATGCTCATAGGCCATCCTATGTGACTGTCCAATACCAGGCTTTGTACAGAAGCTGATTAATGTTTACTGGTGAAAAATAAAATTTACAATAAAAACAGTCAACTAGAAAAACTGCCAGTAAAAGCAACTTACCCTCAAGTCCATGTGACATTTACCTCCAAAATGCCAACCTACAAGAGGGTCTCCTTTTCCTATCCTCCAAGTCAACTTCTCTAAATGTCCCTGTTGCCTACCATGCACACTCACGTGCAATCTGTGTGTCACACATCACTGCATAACTCTTCCCAGGAACACCCCTCAGAAGGAGTTCAACACCTAGCTGAAGATACATCAACTTAACCCAAGGTGAGATTCAATTTTTTTCTCCAGTATATAAGTAAATAACACATGGGGAAAGTAACACAAATGAGTGTAACTTTATTAGTCAAGCCCCATGCCTCCCACTGCCCTCCAAGCCTGCACATGCCTCTCCACTGTCAGAAACTATTACTCTGCCAATTCTTAAAGCAACAGGTTTTCACTGTGCCTTAAATGCCTATTTTGGTACCAAATACATTTACCTGGCTATAATTTCTACCTAATTCCTTCTATAGTAGTAAGCAAGAAATACAGTGAAAGCTGTTTGTTTATTTTACATTTATTTGTTCCACACATTTTACACTGCATGTATACCACATTAGCAATCATTGCTTTAACAAATCAAACCAATTGTTCTTTGGCGGCCAACTGGGACAGCTTCAATTTCAGAACTGATCCCCAAAGTTTTCTGTTTTTATTTACATTTAATTTTAAAATAAAACCAAAAAGAAGTACATTCTTGACACATCAGATACATGGACATTAAACATTTGGACACACACACTCATCCAACACAACTTTATCCAATAAAGCAATGCTTGATAAGTTGTTGACTATTTCTACTGTTGTTCTTCATTATCTACTAAATTATATTTCTGTTCTCAGTGAGCTATTTCAGAACCAAAGAAAAGACAGTTCAGAGGTCTTAAATGATTCCCAATAACCAGCATGCCTGACACGATCAATGAGCATTCTACTGAACAGCACAATCAGAGGCCAAACTTCCATAAGAACATTCTCAGAAGCTTCTTTCTATAAGGTGCTACACAGCAAAATGCTACAGAGCTTCATATGCTGTTGGAGACCATGGGAGTTACAGCAGGTGACAACTGATGTTCAGATCTCAACCCACCAGAGGAATGGTTCTGAGATGGAAAATCCCATCTGGGCAAGGCCATTGGGCCCACTGACTCAAGAAACTGTTGCTCCTGTCTGTAATTTCTTATGTGCAAAAGCAGATATGATGTCTCTCCAATTGTAGTGTGTAATCTCATGTGACATGTACATGTAATCTCATGATTGCATCTTAATCTTATTGGCACATATATCTCTGGGTGATTAGGAAGATGGATCCTCATTAACCTATATAATTCTGATATGTAGAAAATATATTAGGATTTGCTTCATAACTAGATCTATTGTCCCACGAGGACTATAAGACACTTAAAAGCCTGCTTTGTTCCCTTTACTCAGACTAACACAAGTCTCCCCAGTCTAAGACAAGTTACACAATTAGCTCATTTTTACCTCAGGGCAAGTTCAAACTAGACTGGATGTTTCTGTATATGGATCATAAGTTAAAACCTTTATAGATACACACAAGGTCAGAGTTACAGAGGTCTACCAAGGCTATTAACTCAAAGCAACCTGAAAAATCAGGCCAATTCTTTGTTTTCCAAATATGGCTGATAAGACCTGACTCTCTGTAGATCTCTCTGTAGCTTGTCTCACCCAGGCACTGTGCCCCTGGCCTCTGGTCATAGTCTTACACCTGGAACATTGAAACCATGTGTTGCCATGGTAAATGGCTTGGTTCCTTATCATTTACCCAAGGAAGGTGCTATGGCCAATGAGATGTAACTCATGTAATTCTTTTTCTTACTGCCTCAAGCATCCTGTTTTAAAAAAAAAAAAAAAAATGTATTTAAGCTAAGTGAACAGAGAAACAAGGAAGAACTAGAACAGAAAATTGAAGCAAAGAACTAGAAAGAATTAGAACTTAGAAGGAGTTAGAAATTTAGAAAAAAAAAGACCATAACTCAAATACCATGTTTGTGTAAATTTATTCTGGAACCCCTTAGATTAGAAAAACCCTAAGATCAGTTTTGCTTTACTGTGGAGTTTTTCTTTCAACCCTGGAAGTAGCCTTAAGAGCTGCTCTACGAGACTACTAAAAATGTGCAATAGTGTATCTCAAATAAATTTGCATTTAGACTCCATGGACACTCAGCAGTGAGTGTGCACAATTATATGACTCTGAGAGAAACACAAATCAGAAGTCTAAGTCCTTGGTATCTATGCCAATGATACATTATAAATCATCATTTGACAATTATCTAGCACAAAATTTGTACTTTTAAAAACAGTTGGCTATAGACCATAAGAGGTCATAGATGACAATAAAATCCAACAAGGGAATATGCTATCCCACCATACAAACTAATATATTTTCTCATACAGTTGACTATTAAAACATAATAATTAAATTTACTTGGATACTTAAACCAAACATACAGATGTAGTTTACACAGTTGCCGAATCTTGACAAGACAATCTTATGTGACCTATCATTATCTATGGGACACGGCACATAATTAAAAAACTGTTATATGTGTCCTGAAATTTTTTTTGGCAATAAAAGGTGCAAATGCAAAACAGTCAATATGGTGGTAATTATAAAATGTCTGTTGAATTAGAAAATATTTCAAGTTTCTTTAGAGGACATCAAAGTGGGACACAAGTTTACCACATCAATCTCATATCCAGCTATAACACTAGTCCTACTCAAAGTGCTACCTGAGAGCCACACACTTTGTGGGCATCCTGATATTAAAAGATAACTTAACTAGCATGCCAAGAACTTTGAGGTTGAATCTGGTGGTTTACATGCTGTGTGTATTTGTTTGGTCAGCTTTCACAAACAATGCCAAAGCCTCCATACCAAGACAATTACATTTCCTAGTATGCAACCCTAAATCATCTCAAATGAAATGAGGTCTGTTTTCTAATATAAAAGAAACATTATATGTTTCTTAGTGGTTTTCCTAAATTCAAGGAACTCAAATTCAGAGAGGTAAATGAATTTAACCAATGTTAAGACACTGTATATCTTAATTCATACTTGTGTTCCAAGTGGAAATACTTTTACTAACAGTGAATATTTGGGGTTAATCTAAGGTAGCTCAGAAAAGGGAAAGACTATACATTCCCTTATCTAGCTTAAGTGATCCTAAAATGGAAAAATTAAAGAGCCAGACAACAAACATCAATGTGCCCATACATAGAGCATCCTGGCTACACTGGACAGTGATGATAACATTTAATCCCAGCACTGGGAAGGCAGAGATAAGTAGAGATCTCTGTGAGTTTGAGGTCAGCCTGGTCTACAGAGTAACTTTCAGGACAGCCAGAACTATTATATAGAGAAAGCTTGTCTCAAAACAAACAAACAAACAAACAAAAAAGGCACTGGCTATAGGTACCCAGTGCCCAGTGTCCTGTTTTAAGTAAATAGTTAGCTATTGGCAGATTGGAAGGTTACAGAGGAGAGACTCCTATCTCAAAACCAGCAGCTTGAAAACCAGAACTGCAATTGGAGGACTTAACTGGTCCGAAGAATGTGATCTGATTCCCATCTCTGGACACAAGTGGAGATAAGACATTCTAAACAGTCAATAAAACCTTAGGATCCTATGACTACAATATAGATAGGAAAACTTCTGGTAAAGAAAGGACAACCTAATATTTCTCCCCACCCCTTAACTGGGCCTGTCAATCATCTGTCAAACTCCCCTCAGAAAAATCATCACTTCTAGAAACTTTGAGAACTGATTAATACAAAGTCTACCAAAGAAGACTTTGTAGGCTGGTATAATGATTACTTTGGCTACTGCCCCAACTCATCCCTTGAGAGTGTCCTACTTTTCTCTGTAATAAACTCTCTCTTCTACACTGCACTTGTGTGTCCGAACTCATCCAATAGAGCAGTAGAGCTCACAAGGAGTCAGAGTGATATGTCCTGGTAGCATCAAAAGGTGGAGGCAGGGGGACCAAGAGTTCAAGGCAAAGCATGACTGCATAGAAAGTCTGAGTCTGTGGGCATCGGAGAAGCTCTGCAGTTAAGAGCACTGACTGCTTTCCCAGAGGATCCAGGTTTAATTCCCAGCACCCCATATAGTAGCTCACAACTACCTGTAACTTTAGTTCCAGGCTGTCCCACAACTTCACACAGACAGGCAGGCAAAACACCAATGCACACAAAATAAAAATTTAAAACTAAAATTAAAAAAAGAAAGTTTGAGGCCATCCTGGGGTACATGAGATCTTGTCTTTGAGAGAGGTAGAGAGAGACAAGCACTGATGGGGTCGAGGAGGGGGGTGACAGGGGCAGAGACAGAGGCACACAAAGAGCACAGACAGAACACATAGTCACAAAGTGAGGACTGAACTCATGTCATATCAGCCTTTCCTTATCCAGTTTCTCTTTTAATGGTCAAAATATGGAGACTGAAGCAACATCTAATCAAAGCCACTGCACCAACAGATTCAAAGTACAGTATCTCCAACACCCAATGCTGATGTAGATAAACATCAAGGAAATCTTACTCATTATTGATGGGAATAAAAAAACTAAATACAGTCACTATAAAAGTTTAAAATTTTCAAAGTTGAACACAAGCCAGTCATGTAATCTTACAAACATGCTCATATTTCTCCAGATGAACTGAGTGCTCTGAGCAACTCCAGCAGAGTTGTCATAAGAGTAGGCAATCAAGGTGTCCTTCCACAGGAGAGTGGGGGTAAAAAACAAAGTGATGGCTACATTCACAGAAATAGAGCTTTTGACATTTTCTCATACAATGAAGTAATGACTCATCAGGCTCTTGGCTACTAGTCCATCTGCCACCCTCTCCTGCCTTCTAGACCCATGGTCCTTGGCATAGGGAGTCAAGGAGCAGGCTTATGGGAAGAGGAAGGTTAACTGAAGATAGGGTGGTAATAAAACAGCTTCAGATCAATCACCCACACGAGGGTGGGACTTTACAGTGATGCTCTCATGATTGCTGTTACCCAACCTCTACACATAACCCCAGTAATCACACTGGTTTACCAAGCTGGACTTAGGTGGAATTGTTGCCTTGTTCTATCAGTGGCCTGTCTGGGTAGAACATGGGCTTGTTCCTATGTCTTGAAGAAAATCCATACAAAAGATACAAACTAGAGAAAACTAAATGCCTGGGAGGAAGGAGGATGAATCAATGTGAGTGATCTTCCTGTGAAACTCAAACTACTCTATCAACACTGGTCTATAGAAAAGCAAGAACACTGGCTCAGGTTCCGCTTTTCACCTAAACTTATATAATGTGAAAAGTAAATACACAAGGAAATGACATAATCCCCCAAACATGGGCATGGCATTTCTGTTCACTCTCAAATAAAAAGCAACATAAACAGCGGGAAATAATGAACAGCAGACATCTCAAGTGTGCTTACCTGTCCTGCGACTGTTCTTCATACATTCTCTCCTTGCCTTCCTTAAAGAGCCGGATGGCTCGCTTTGACTTCTTCATTAGACTGTCAATGTAGATTTTAAAATACTCATTCTCGCTCAGTTGAACAAGCTTCTGGTTCTCATCATATTTACTCAATATAAGTCGCAAATGCTGATATGTATCAGGTAAAATGTCAAGTATATAGGGTGGGCTATTTTTCAACTGAAGTTTGGGGTTTTGGCACAGTCTTACCTAAAAACAAAGAAAGAAATAAAATATTTTATGGGAACTGTAGTATTTTCTCTCATAGAAAAATAATAAGTGAATAGAACCATGCCCCTTTCATTTACACAGTGTAATCTGTGCTCTGAATTGCTGAATCAGTTTACAAAGCAGCAATAAATACTTTTCTCTAACAACCAACCAAATACTATTCTCTTATGCCACACAGCTTTCCTTTATCTCATCCTTATTTCAACTCTGGACACCTTGATTATCTCTTCTACAATGTCACAATGATAGAATTTAACAGAACTCCAGTATCCTGCTCAGTAATCGTCTTAAAATGCCAATATTTTCCTTTTTAGTGAAAGCAGACAACTGATGAGTTTTATTTCTCAATTAAAATCATGGCAAAAGCTATTCCACAGATTTTAATTAATATTTTGATTCATTGTTTCTGAAGCCCAAGGAGAATTTTTAACTTTAACAACAGAGTTATTAAGCAGTTAAACAGGTGTCAGGTCTAAACAAGTCTTTCCCCATCAGTTTCTACCAGGCCTACAAACATGTGACGTATATCATTCGGTCATTGCACCAGGTGCCGCCCAGTCACTGGAGCATTCAAGAGTAAGTGCTGCCTGCAGAACTGAAAACACTTTCTACCAGAAAAAAAAGAAGTGATCATTCAAATCTACATTGCATTTGTTTCCACATTTCCACATGTTACTAGGACTTAGCCATAAAAAAAAAAAAAAGAAAAAATGAGTAGTGTAACTAGTGTAATTCGTGTATTTTAAGAAGATCCCTGGGAATTGCATAATGCTTTACTAAGGTGTGAGAGCAGCACTTGTGATATGTCCACCTGCAGGAGGATCTGTTAAGTCAGTGTAGCATAAGGCCTGCCCTGAGTCCCTCAGATACGTGTTCTTCTAGGTTTTGTGGATGTTTTTGTAAAAGATTTTGGAACAAGGTATTTTAAAAGCAATAAATTAACAATCCTGTCATCTTCCTTCTCATCATACTGAACCTCCCATCTGGGTGGCAGTGCAATGGCCAAAGGATATGTCTGGAACCCAGCTGATAGGAAGCTGAGTTGGAGAGACATTTAGTATGGGCTTAGAGGGTTTATATGCAAAGCATACAGTCACTTCCAGAAATAGTAAAATTATGGTTGGCAGTCTGAAATAAACCAGACAGAGAAAAATACTGTGTGATCATTTATGTACAGAATCTAAAACTGAAGAAGCAAAATAAGTAGAAACAAGTTGAATAACAGCTATAAAGAACGCGAAAAGAGAAAGTGGGGAAAGTAGGTCAAGGGGCACACAGAGGAGTGAAGGAAGATGACCCAGTCTAGAGATCTAACAGGAAGTGTAGGGACCACAGCTGCAGTATCGCCTTGCTACAGTAAAGGACTACAGACATGATCACTGCAAAACAAAGCGGATACGGTCACCCATTGCACTAGAGTGCCTCTTTCTCTTCACAGGTACAGCAACACACTGTGTCATAAACCTTAAAGATACGTAATTTTTCATGAACAGAATTTTTTTTTAAAGCATGGCATCTGGAACACACAAGTATCATAGCACTGACCATCCTGACTTGGGGGCAGGGAAGTGCACTTTAATAATCTATCCAAATGGCCTCTTGGAAGCCAGGCTAGGAAGAGCATGTGGGTAACAGGAGAGACTGAGAGCAAGAGGTGGCATGGGAGACCGTAGTGAAAATATGTTCATCAACACCTCCAGTCTTGGGAGCTTTTCAATTTTCAATTCGTTTGTTTGTTTGTTTTACTCTAAGGAAAATTCACCTTCCTAATTAAGCTTATATAGTGATGTAGTAGGGACCCTCCAAATAATAATGGTTTCAGGTTTCACAAAAACGTATACCTGCTTCTGAACACACACACACACACACACACACACACACACACACACACAAATGTGTTACAAACAGTAAACGAGTAAACTGTAAAAATTTCATGAAGCATAAATACAAGTAAAAATCTGTTAACAATCAATGAAGTAAACCACCTATGAAGATACCATGGTATACACACACACACACACAGACACAGACACACACACACACACACAGACAGACACACACACACACAGACACACACACACACACACATACACACACACAGACAGACACACACACGGGGTTTTTTTTGTTTGTTTGTTTGCTTGTTTGTTTTGTTTGTTTCTGAGACAGGGTTTCTCTATGTAATAGCCCTGGCTGTCCTGGACCTCAATTTGTAGACCAGGCTGGCCTTGAACTCACAGAGATATTCCTGTCTCTACCTCTGGAATGCTGGGATTAAAGGTGTGCCCCACCACACCCAGCTCAATTATATACATTTCTGTAAGAAGAAAACTCTGGGTTAAACTGTCAGGCATCAACCTTTAAAAACACCAATTTCACAGTGATACACTTAATATTTTCTCCTACTGTGTACACTTCCTAAGACAGAAGATTTTAGCACATATATACAACTAATAAACAGGTTTAACTAATTGAAAATAATCAGTATATACACATACACACACACACACACTTTGTGTAAATAGTTTGACTATATAATTTGCTTAATTTTCATAATTGAGATAATTGAGTTCTATAGGTATACAATTAACAATCCAGGGGTAAGGGCTTAATTTAAATATAAGAATGCTACCATAATCCTCCAGAGATTTCCTGGGAAGGAACAGATGAAATCTCCCTTATTAAATAATATCAAGTCTTTGTAGAGTAAAAGGGCTGACAGAGCTTGTACAGATAAAGAGGAAGTTCACTGCCAGGACCATAGGTCATAAGTCAATGATTTACACCCAGGACACAGCTTTTTAATTATTTGTTGATTTACTTTTTATTATACACATACACACACACACACACACACACACACACACACACACACACACACACACGAGTGTGTGTGTAAGAGAGAGAGAACATGCAATGGTATGTGAATGTACAATGGTGTGTGTATGTGCGGAAGTCATAGAACAACTTGATAGAACCAGTACTTTCCTTCCACCTTGTGGGTACAGAGATAGAATTCAGGTTATTTGCTTAACTACAAGCATCTTCACCCACTGAGTCACATTTTATCAGCTCCTATTTTTCAGTTCTCGAAAGCTACCATGAGCACACATGAATTTCAAGCTCTTAGACACAACTGAATATAAGCAGCATGTCCTTGTAAAACGTCACAGAATGATAAATTATTAACTTGTAAAAGAGAGGACAGGGCAGCTTCAAATTCATTTGTTCCACTGCTTAGGTTGTTAACTACATGATGAAAAATACTACATATTTTTTAGACATTCCAATTAATTGCTTTTTAGTAGATTCTTTTTCATTTTGTGAATATCTAATTCACTATTCTCTACATGACATTTTTCTCACTTGCCTTTTTTTTTTTTTTAACTGCAATTTCATGTGGAAAACACACTGCTTGATTAAAGGACAAAAGTTCCATATACCAGGTACTAAGCTATGTGCCAGGAAATTAAGGGTGAGTAGAACATACTTCCTGCCTAAAGGAGTCTGGCAAACGAGACCTTGTTCTATATAATTAACTTAGGAGCAATGTGTTTCTTGCTGGAAGGGATCTTAGAAAAGATCTCATCCAATCCATTCATTACTAGATTTAAAAAGCTAAGAACTACAAAGATTAAGGGACAATTAAAAAACCATCAATTCAACACAAGAGCTTACATCTTGTGACTCTCTATGAAGGCTAATCTAAAACCTCTTTATTGCTTTTTTGGCTATAGATTTTCATTAAGACACAGCCAAAAAACTTTAAATGTCAGAACATTCCAAAAATAATTAATAGCTTGCAAGTATTTTTTATAACAATAATAAATTCTGGTTTCATTTGTGCCCTTGCTTTGATATAGTTGAAAATGTCTAATGGTATGATAAAATATGTGTTTATTAAAATATATAAAGTATGTATATTCTACATACTTTATATACATACATACATACATACATACTGTGTCTGTGTGTGTGTGTGTGTGTATACCATGGTATCTTCATAGGCCCCTACATCTTCCAAACTGTATCACAACTGAATTAGAATTAGGCATTAATGATATCCTACTACACTTTTATTTTATTCCATTTGTAAATTTACATGAACTTCAAGTCCATTTGTTATTCAAAGAAAGTAAGTATACATGTCAGGCACTGTTTGGGGCAGAAGGAAGACAAAGGATTAAGTCACAGACATGTCCTCATGGAGTTTTCTAGAGGGAAAAGCTGGTGGTGTAAGAAAAAATTACAGAATTCAGAGCTGTGATGTAATGATGTATGAACAAAGCTCTAGAAGAGAAAAACAACAGCTAAGGCACATTCCCAAGAGCATCAAGAAAAGCTAAGTTTGCAGAAAGGAATATTCCAGGTAACTCATTATGCAAAGGCTGAAGAGACGCCTGGATAAAAACAGGGATCCATGTTGTGCTAAAGTGAGGAAGCACAGGAAGGCTGTTGAGTATACAGTACAAAAGACCTGAAAGGGGCTGGGATCTGTGGTATTTCAGGGCTCCGAAGGCCACACTGTCTTCAAAGTTTGCAGGGGAGAAGGTAGACCTGCTGGAGCTGAGCCTTCAATTGTGCAGTTCATCATTTGCTCAGTGACTTAGGACCATTCCTGCCCAAAATGAATAACCCTACTCCAAGACTGTGACTTTTAAGCAGGTCAAATTCAATTCCATTCGATAAATATTTATTAAGAGCTTGCTATGAACAGGGAACTACAAAGCCGGGGAAAGAAAAATAGCTTTGCTAAAAACAGTGTATTAAGAGGGGGGAGGGGGGAGAAAGGGAAAATGAAATTTACCACAAGGTTAAAGTTTTTCTAGAAATACCTAGGCTGTACCTACAAGGAAAGCTGGTGGCTATACTACAAAAGAGTTTTCACAAATAAACCCAAGTTATGCTATGCAATGAAGGACATTTTGGGGCACTGACTGATAACTAAAAGAACTGGTTAACAAGGTTGCTCTTCTTTTGAGCCATAAAAGAAAAACAAAGAAAGAAAAATCTGGTTTAGAATTAGGCTGAAAATGCCATTAAAGATATTGACCCAAGGGGTTTTGGACTTTAAAAAAGAAATCTTTAAAAACTTGAAAATCACTAAAAGCAACTTTCTCATTGTGACACTGCAGTCTTAAAACATGGAAATGCAACCTGCTAAGGGCTACTTCTCAGTAGAGCAAGATGAAAGGATCAGACACTCTACAGCAGCACAAAACTGATGCTTACATTTAATTCTACTTTAAAAATGTTGAAGGGGAATCTGTGTTCATGTAGTCTATGTTGACTGAAATACATAAATTCATTGTTTAGAATATACATACTTTATATATTTTAATAAACACATATTTTATCATACCATTAGACATTTTCAACTATATCAAAGCAAGGGCACAAATAAAACCAGAATTTATTATTGCTATAAAAAATACTTGCAAGCTATTAATTATTTTTGGAATGTTCTGACATTTAAAGTTTTTTGGATGTGTCTTAATGAAAATCTATAGCCAAAAAAGCAATAAAGAGGTTTTAGATTAGCTAGCATACCTTGCAAATTATGTTGAAACCAGCTCTAAACCTAGAAAAGAAGTTTTACAAGAACAAATGGAAATGGAAAGCAACTATGTCTATACTGTGAATAAGTTTCAATCCAAAGCATACTTCAACTCATGGAACACCCAATGATACTGAACCAAGTCACTTAATCTCCAAACCAAGTATGTATGCTGTGTTTACATGTTTAGTGCTGGAGTCTGGACCCAGGGTGGCATTCAAGCTCAGCTAACATTCTACTACCACTAAGCTAAACTAATTCCCAAGAATCCATTCTCCTTCCCCTCCATCCCTCTCTCCTCCTCTCTCCTCTCTCTCTCTCTCTCTCTCCCTCTCTCCCTCCCTCCCTCCCATTTCCTCCCTCCTTACCTCTCCCCCTCCCTCTGTCTCATTGTATTTATGGTATTTTACTTACATTTCTCCCTTCCCTTTCCTCCCTGCAAACCCTCCCATATACCCATCTCCACTCTCCTTCAAATTCATATCCTCTTTCTTCATCAATTGTTACTGTATGTAAGCATGTATTTGTCTATACATACATATTCCTAAATATAATGTGTTGAGTCCATACAATGATACACATATGTATATTTTGGGGGCTGAGAGTTTGTCATGGATCAAGTCCCAATGGATACAGTCACAAAACACTCCCACACCTAAGACTCATTGCAGGAGAGAAGACAGAATCGGGGACTTTGCTGGGAGACTGTGTTTCCTAGTAACATGAAAGCTGTGTCTATAAAGTCTCAATAACATGATAAAAAGAAGAAAACAAGAAGAGTTAAGTCTTCTAAGAAAAAAAATACATATCAAATATCCACATAATTACCGAATAAGTCTCAGTTTGGTAGTACCAAATATAAATAGTAAACACCTTTTTGATTTACCTCCTGTCCCTCGGGAGCAAGTGAAGTACTCAGCACAATGCCCAAATGCCCAGTATTAATCCATCTCTCATCTCTTTCTAGTTCTTCTATATACTTTATATTATATATTATATTATATGGTTCTTCTCTATACTTTATATTCTATCACAACAAGGTAAAGTCTGTGGAGACATTTATAAAAGTCTGATAAGATAGTGGCCCTGGCTACTCTGATCAAAACCATGACATAATCTTTTCCTTTCTTTTTAAGAGTTCTTTCAGCTGGCAAAAAGCTTTCATCTATATGAAACCCTAAAAGAGTCTGGCGTGTTTCGTACAGGAGTAAGACTAAAGACAGACCAGTATTTTTGTCACCTTACATAGAATCTTGTAATTTATTCAAACCTAAGAGACTCTCGAGAAAAGAATCAGGCGATAAACTCACCTATCTTTGAACAGATAAAATACTAAGAACTACTGTAACTGTGGGTATGCAATACTTGGATTGAGTTTAACAATTGCTTAAATCTTAACATGCTAAGTGTGGCGATTTGAACAGGTATGGTCCCCACAGACTCATGTGTTTGAATGCTTGGCCCAATGGGAGTGGCACTACTAGGAGGTGTGGGGTTGTTGGAGTAGGTGTGGCCTTGTTATCAGAAGTGTGTCATTATGGAGTGAAGCTTTGAGGTCCCATATACTCAAGCAATGCCCAATGTGGAATATAGTTGCTTCTGCTGCCTGTAGAACTCTCAGACCCTTCTCCAACACCATGTCTGCTTGCATGCTGCCATGAAGATAATGGCCTGAACCTCTGAAACTCTAAGACAGCCCCAATTAAATGCTTTTCTTTATAAGAGTTGTCATGGTCATGGATACACTATCATCAAAACAGGATATATTTAAGATGCTCTTTTAATGTGAAGGAAGGGAACAGGCTTCCATTTATATTCATGTTATTTACCTACTTCATTGCTAGAAGACTGGTCTGTAATATACAACTTTAACATATGGCTTAAACATTGCAAATATCTTAAACTACTTGCCAAACTAACAGGAAATGTACACATTCAAGACGCCCCTGTATGTGCCTCATTTCCCTCTTGCCTACATGGAAATTATACCTCTCTGCCAAAGTCAGCCCTTCTAGTTCCATCTACACAGCTTTCCCCTTCCATATTATAATCTAGAATGCCTTCAGTTACTCCTTCTTCTTATACACATTATATCTTGTTTTATTTCTGTCTTGCTCATGCATGGACAGACAGACAGACACACAAAATTAATTTCAATCCTTACTAAATCCTCAAGCTATCACAACTTTCTTTTTCTTTTTCCTGTTGCTACATTTGTAGACCCACTAAATAATCTCCATATGGCTCCATCATAAGTGAAATTAATGTGCCAAAATCAACAACAGGCTCTGATCAGGAAACCCAACGACTTCCTAAGTTTTACCCTGTTTAGTTTCTCTACTTAAATTTAGCTTCATAAGAACTTGAAAGACTCTTCTCTGTTTGTGACCAGAATCAATACACAACTATTCTTTTTCTACCTTTCCATTCCCACCCTATGTCAAGTTTCCCTTTCTCTAAATAAACACCCCTCATACACCCAATAACTGGTTTTCTGCCTTTGTCTCTGACTCTAAGGCTCTGCATCAGAACACCTCTGCGGTGCTACAGCTTAAGAAGCTATGTCTTTGAACACATCTACCAAATACACATCCTGAACTACATACCCAGTTTTCTGACTGCAAAATCAATTTCTCTCTCATAGAGCACACTCAACACAAAACAGACACAGCAACCCTCAAGCTTGGCCTTTCCCTTCCTGTGCCCCATCTCATTTGGGGCTCCACTGCCTTCAGAGTCAACTAGGCTGAAAACCTCAAGACTCACTTTCACTGCACCTTCTCTTTCATTCTCCAACCCTCAAGGTTCTGAGAACAACAGCTTTTCTTCCAAATGCCTTCCACTATTGCAGCACGCTTGCTAACGCCCCCCCACACACACACCCTAGCAATTCTCTAGCAAAGTTCTTTATTAATTCTTACCACGTTGTTTTAATTCTCCCTTTCCCCATTACCCCAACCTTCAGTTAGTAGAGTAGTATATGGAAGACTAGCTTTGGTTTTTATTTCCCTGATCAGAAGAAGTGTTCAACAATTATACACCAAGGAAATAAACTGAATCCAAATTATTTGATGATATTGAGGTTTCTACCATCCTTTTCTGCTCTACTTTTCTTACTCAACAATCTCTCTTTATTCCCTTCCACAAAAAATACCTTCCACCACCCCCCCCAAGTTCAAACTATCTTCTAGAACACTTGGACAAGTACCCTTCATCAACTTCCTACCCCCAGCAAGAAGCAGTCACCTCCATCACATACTAGATACAGTATTAACATGATATTATAGCACCTATTTAATATATTGTGTGATGCAATTTTTTACAAATGGTATCTGACCATAGCTAGGATTTAGGGAAAAAAAATCAGTAAGGAAATTGGCAAAACATAAAACAACTTTTGAAAGAAAGAAAAATCTAAGTATTAAAATATTTTTAAGAGTTAAGAAAGGATTAACCAATCAAAGCTTCCATTATATGCCTGTTTTCTATCACTGGGATATGCCAAGTTAACTATTGGCAGATTACCTTTAAAACTTTCACTTTGGCAAACAAAGTTTATCCTAGGTGTCACTAGTAGTAAACTTTAGAATCATGCCAATTATGTCAGCACAAATTCAAAATCTAATTCAGTGATAAGCAAAACTGTTCCAACAGGTAGTGTGTTATTATACCCAATCAAGATTTAATAGGGCTCAGGATTCTGCTAATGACTAACTTTAAGAAAGAAAATTAAATACACGCATAATACAAATCAATATTATTCTCTTTATTGGGGTCTTGGGAAACCAACAGACAGAATTTACATCCAAAACCTTCTGGTCTGAAATACAGACCAGAAGTAGCTGTGATCCCAGCTACTCTGGAGGCTGAGGCAGGAGGACCATAATTTCAAAGCCTGTCTGGGCTACAAGAGTGAATTCAAAATTTGGGCAACTTAATATAATCTTGTCCAAAAAGAAAAATTAAAAAAAAAATAAGTCAAAAATAGCCTGAGCATGTGAATAAGTAGCCCAGCGGTGAATACGTAGCACACCTACTCAGTGTGGATTAAACACCCAGTACCACTCAGGGAAGGGGAATTGTATGTTAAAGCTTGTAGAATCTTTTTTCAGATGTATCAGGAATTTAACTTTTAAAAAGTAATACTATAGAAATATTATGTTAAAACATACTTAGATGTATAACCTATGCATCAATGATTGGGGAAATTATACACAGAGAGAATGAATTATTTCAAGTCTAAGTGATGTGCCATGGGTAAAAGGCAGGACATGCTACTTGGCATCATCACTTTTTAAGTGCTTTTAACACTTATGTGCCAATGTAAATTCAAATAAATGGTGAGGACTGCAAGGCAAAGGCATCGGCAGGTACTCAGCTTGCTTTGCTCTTTAGCATCAATTAATTATTTTCTGATTTCCTGAGCATCCATGTACACTCAGGGCATTTAGCGTCTATTAGAAGGAAAATGGTTTCTTCTGTTTCCATCACCTGGCTCAGACTTCGTGCAAACCACACTCAGGAACCCCACATTAATAAATTATGACTCCAACCACACAGATTAGCAACCATTTCCTTACCCTCACTTCAGCATTTCCAATAGGAGCACAATAATGCTGTTCCTAAAAGGTAGACTCCAGACAGAAAATGAGTGTCCAGAATGAAGTAGGTATCCTCTATTCTGCCTCCACTCTCCTTTGAGTCTCTACTCCAGTCCTTTTCATACCCCATGGCAATACCAACTAATATGTCCAGCTTTAATACTGCCCTCCTGATTTATAGACTAAGGATAGAGTTATGTCTTACCTCGTGCCCCTCAGTAGTAACCACTTACTAACACACAATAGAACCTCAGCAAGTGTTTAGAAAGTCATGCCTATAACAATTTTGGAACAAATTCCATACTTGATTATGTGTATTTAAACCTATGTGTACACTCAAGAATAGTTCTGTCAGGTTTATCAATGAAACACCCACTAACTAGGTGGTTTAGGGTCAGTCTCTTAGACTCACAGGAAGAACAAAGACCAGAAAACTGTAGAAATGAGATGCCTTGGGATCAAATGTTGGTCATTTTCTCAGTGCATGCACTATGTGAACTCTGTGTTACTGATTACAAAACATTACACATCTTACAAAGAACACAAGGAGCAATTGCTTTCTCCTATTCTTGGTGACCTTGGAAAGAGTGCCTGCCCTGGGAAAATAGAACAATAGTTGCAATTGAATTCTCAGTTGAGTATCTTAAGTTCTAGAGAGAAAAGAATTATAAAATTTACGAGGTATGTACTGTCCAGCCCAAAACTAATTCACTGTCCCCTCTAAAATGAATTATGTTACTTAGTAGTTACCTGAAAATAGCACTTTGAAGACCTCCTCAAGGGAAGAGGCTTTGCAAAGAAAACATACTTACACCTGACTTTTGCTTAACAAGCTACTAGACATGAAGGCATCTGTTCTGCTGGTCACAAAGTAAACTCATACTACTGTAGCTACTTTTCTAAAGCTAGGTGATATATCAAATGATAATAATTTTGTACTAGTAATGAAGTCCCTGAAAAATAGTCAGATAATGTTATTATGAGCCATTTCCTTCATCACTGTCAAAACTTGAGAAGACGAACCCATGTTGGAAAAGACTTCTTTCTACACTACAACCTTCAATACCATGTTGCCAATTAGGATTGGTAATTTTCAGTGCCTTTCTCTTACTGTGTGATCAGAGTAGAAATTAGCACACCAAACTATTATAACAAATGACATGAGTTTTCTCCAAAGCCCACAAATGCATTCACATTGTCATCTTTGAGAAATAATGAAGTTGAATACGGAAAGCCAGATTGCCGCACTTTTGCCAACATGGGCACCCACTTTCCACTAAGTAGAGACTTAGGGTAAGAGAGTTCCCTGTGTGTCAAACTCCTCAACTGTCCAAGCTAAGTTTAAACTCACCAAAGGGTTAATAAAATAAACTGAGGCTGGTGTTTAACTGTCAAATAACTATCCATTGACTATAATTCATGGAGAAGTAATTAGAAGTAGTTAATGTGTAGATAAACAACCAATCATAGAACAAAATTATGAATACCACTCTTTTTTTTACTATCTCACTGACTTGACAATAACTATGGCTCACCACTTCCTTATATAAATCTTTTTGATTTTATGTCCTAGTCCTCAATTTCAAATATATAAATACAGACCATTTTGAGGACTGATATGAACAAGGACCATCTCTTCAGTGAAATCTGACGCATTTGTTGCCTACTTATATAACAGACAGAAATGGAACAAACATGAATTTCTTCTTCTACCACTAACTAATGACTCAAGGAATAAGGATGACCTTCAAATGCATGCTCCATAGAAAAGTGGAAATGGCTCACATTGTGCTTGCCAAATACAAGCAGTTTTTCCAGCTGCATATTTTTCATTCTTAAGTGTCCAAGGCTAAAACCAAAGCCTGACCCCAAGCAGCAAGTTGCAATGTTCTGACATCATGACATCATTCTGTCTGGAGCACTTTAATATAACAATTTGGAAAAAAAAAAAAAAAAAAATTGGCAGAGGCTTAAATAGGTCACAGGGAAGTTCCAAACTAAGGCTATCCACCTGGTTAAAATATTCTGGTGCTCCATTTGATACCAGTGGTCATCCAATGACAGGCCCATGGTTTAGTTGCCTTATCCAGAGCCTCCATAAGGATACATGAAAATAAATCTAATAGTGTCACCTCCCAGGATTGTTTCTACTACTCTATGGCTTTTTTGTAGCCAATTTTATCTTTAGCAGCAAACCAAAGCAAAGGTAAATGCCACCCTATCATTTCAAACAAGCTTTGGCTCATCCTTACTTAATAAGGAGCAAACTTTTAATGTGTAAAATGCAACATAGTAGAACTGCTTCAAAATCATAAAGTATGAATTTGTACAAAGAAGTAAGTTATCACATTTGTCTTGCAAGCCTCCTTAGACAGCTAGCTTTACAGTAGGGCCCTGTGAGGGACTCACACTGCCATTTCAACTGGACATTTCTGAGAACCAACATCCAGTTTGGTTTTGTCTTGTGAAACTAGAGTTCATCCAAAAGCAACAAGCAGAAACCACAGATGCCTCTGACACTCTCAGCCACATACAACCTCCAACACACATTTTCCTTTCACAATAAACAATGCACACCCCCAAAAGGTTCCCTGTTTCAAAATGGAATGCAAGAAACCAGAGTGATGATGCCATGAACAGTAAAGAAAAAAAAAAAAAAAAAAAACCTTTCTTAATGATGATGAGTTGACACAGAAAAATGGAAACTCCTAAACACTTCTTCCTCCGCAAAGCACTGGTTCTTTCCCCAGTGGATATTTCAACATCGCAAATGTGGCTGTCCTAATGTGCTCCCTCTGAGACTTTTTGTTCACTTACTGCTTTTAGCCATACACCCACCCAAAGTAGCCAATGGTAAAAACTCTGGATATCTGAGTAATCATATCCAGGAACTCTGGACCTTAAGAAGCAAGACAAACGTTAAAAGAAAAAAAAAAAAAAAAAAGAAAAAAAAAAGGTCTTTGCTTTGAATCTAACTTTTCCAAACACAGAGTTGAAGAAAAATGGCCAACACAAATCCAAAGAGCCCTACCACAATGACGGTTCGTAACCATATGTATAAAGGGATGTGAAGTAACTGCCTCCAGGGTGAAGACAGCCATGTGCATGCACTGAACTCACCACTTTGTCCATGAGCTTCCAAGTCTTCTCCACAGTCCTGCGATCAGCTGCAGCTTGCTTGGGGGGTCCAACTGCATCCTGAATAGCATCAATGATCCCCAAAATTCGACCTTTGCGGGGGTTTCCTCCTCGACCACCAGGATTTCTGCCATTCATAGAATTTGCCATCTGGAATCCTAGTCCTTTTAGTAAGGTAGATTTTTAAAAAGAAGAAAAGTTAACTGGATATAAAAGTATTTTCCCAACAAGAAACTGAACCGAAGAGGTTCACTCTCTTACCCACTAATAATATTCTCTGCCACCGTGAGACAAAAGGGACGGTCCCATATTCAACTTTTTGGTAACCCGGTGTTAACAGCGTTCTCCAAGTTAGGAACTGTAACGCTAGGTTTGCTTTCACAAAAGTAGAAGTTAAGGATGCATCTACTCCTGACATTCCACACAGCTACAGCTTTGCCACCACCAACAAAACAACTTTTAACAGATAAGAAGTCAATGTTCCTCCCCCTTCTGCTGTAATCTAGATTCAAAATACCAGGGCTGCAACCCCTAAATTCATGTTAAGAGCCTCACTCAGAAGCCTCCTTCACGCTGTTAGATTTCGCCAAGTTATTACATAAATGCAAAGTGCTCCGCACACGCAGAGGGGGCACGTCTGTTGTCAACAAAGGCGGAGGACTTGGATTTCCCCCACGGCAAAACCAGCAGCCGCGGACACACAAGTAGTTCTTTAAAGCAATGCGGTGAGTAGTTTTTCCCTAGAGCCAAATAAACGAACCAACAAACAACCCTTTCTTAAAAAGCGGTGAGAACCCGGCAAGGGCGGGCACGCACAGAGGAGTTCACTTCTCGGGTGGCCCCTAGTCTGCCTACCCGGGATAGGAAGATCCAAAGCTTTGTTTCGGGACGCCCGTGTCCCTTCCCCGCTCGGGCCTCTCTCCTCCGCCACTCGAAGATCTGGGGAAGGGACCAGGAATGCAGCGAGGATAAAGTATCCCTAGCCCCAGAGCTGCCCCCGGAGTCCCACAGCCTGCCCGACCCCGCTCCAGTCGCACGCACCTCCCACCGGCTGCGACCAGTCTCAGTCCGCTGCCTCCCGGGCCTCGGGCCAGGCGGGGACTGCTCTTTAAATCCCCACTTGGCTCAGGCCCGCAGTGGCGACAGCAGCTGGAAGCCAGGGCTGTCCCCTCTCCCAGATGGCCCGCGCCCAGCTTCAGAGCTCCCGGGCCAGCAAGCAGCGCCCAAGCTCGGGGAGCCCGGCTCCCGGCTCCCTCCTCTCCTCAGGTCACCGCGGCCCTCCCGAGCCACGCGTGACCGCGGGTCCCACTACACACTCGCGCGCGCGCTGCCCTGGCCGGGGTGGCTCGGGCGGGGACTCTGTGGAATCGCCCTAAGAGAGAGCGCCCCGAGGAAGACGCCACCGAGATCTCAGGACACCGGGTCACGGGGACGCGGCAATTACCGTGCAGACAGCTCCACGCCCGCCCGGCCGTCCCGCGCCACTCTCGGGAGGCCGCCGCAGCGCCAGCCGGAGGAGGTAGACCACTCACTGGCCACCCCACCCCTGAGCCATCCCCGGAGACCAGGGCGCGGGGCGGGGCGAGGGCGGAGCCTCAGGCGGCCGGGCCAATCCTGAGAGCCTGATCGCTGCCAGACAGCGGGCGGATCCAATGGGCGGGACGAGACTCTCCTCCCGCGCTACCCCCAAGTCCACGTCCTCTACGGTACACAATGGCCCCAGAGGAAGGCCCGCTCGCCCGCGTCCCACTTGGAGAAGAGCTCGTAGGGAAATGGGCCTAGGGCAGCCTCGAACCAAAAGTGGAACAAGGAAAGGACTTGGAGAGAAGCGGCAAGCCTCCCGGGAGCTCACCAATGAGGGGTGCGCAGGTGGGCGTGAGCGCCCCGAGCGGGAGTCTAAGCCAACTGGGGCTAAAAGGCGGGACTTCCTGCCTCACTCACCTTCCTAGTCTTTGTTTCATAGCAACAGAGTACCCGCTGCCACAGCGGAGCTTCTCGGCTCTGGGCGGGTCCCAGGCTTAAGAAATTCATCTCCCTAGGGCTGCCAAACTCGGCTACCCAGGACAGCAGCCAAATAGGTCCAAGACCGGGTTTCTTGTTGGCTGTCAAATAAAGAGCAACCGTCCCCTAGCTTCTAAGACCAAGGGTAACTAACCCCCACACAGTGTAGGCGAAGAGTAAAACTCGATTGCCAACTAAAACTTCCTAAATTTCTGAAATGTTTCCCTTTTACTCTTAGTTCCAGAGGGATTCCAGATCAAACACCAGGCTGATGAGAAAGCAAAATAGTTGACAACTATGGCTAAATAGTCTCTGGAATCGTACCAAGACAGTAGAAGTCCCATACAATGGGGATTATTAATGTATCTTGCACCTTTTTCTGTTCTGTACAAGTTTCTCCATAAATCTCTGTAAAGAACTCAGCTGTTAGATTTTGTCTGAGTCACTTTCCCTCCCTGTAGATGTGTCTCCATTTTAATGACAACTTTGTATCTGCCATTCTCTCCCACTGTTTGTCTCTTTCTGGGATTCCGTCCTTGATGACCGTATAAAAGGAAACACGTCTGGTAGTGCTAAAAATGAAATGTCAGGACTCTGCTGTCAACATAATCATTCATTAAACAAATGCTTGTATTTCTCTCCATGGAGTTTAATTCCATACTGCTATTTGTTGCCGGTTTACATACTTGGTAACTGGGTTTCTCCCCCCCCCCCCCCGCACTTGATAGGACAGGCTACAACTCACACCTTGGGCTCCTGGACATGATACACACATTCACACACACACTTTTCTGTAATCAATTTTCCTGATAAACGTGTCTCAGTGGCTCTGAATCCCTAGTATTTTAGTGCAGTGATGATTACTGTGAAGGCTCTTGAGTTGTGACAGAATGCTCTCCTAAACTCTAGATAACTTCTATTTTCATTTAGTGGAAACAAGCAAATCGCGGCCCTTTAATCTGTCAAACAAAAAAGTGTGATTCAGGAAGTAATATTTTCTGTCATTATTTCAATAATAATAATAATAATAATAATAATAATAATAAAGTAGTTCCCTCTTTTACATATGTAGAGAGTACAGGCCTCTACATCTCCTTCACCAATTCATATCTCCCTTACTGCACAATAGAAGCTATAATTCCCAAGTGGAGACTATATAAAAGAAGACCTTTGTGGGTACATCCTCTATGGATGTAAAAAGTAACTTTAAAGACAATTCAAAAGAAAATGCAAATATGTGTAGAGGGCACTGCTGTCCAGAACTAGTTATACTTTAAATTACATGTGTTGCTTAACTTCATGTTTGGATAGATATAGAAGAGAATATGTGGTTTATTCCTTTAAAACTGCAGTTTGTAACTGAAGAGTATAACAATGACAAAATAGCTCTGATCCAATTGCAGAGAGGGAGAAGTGATGAGCAAAGGGGTCAAGACCAGGATGGGGAAACCCACAATAAAAGCTGACCTGAACAAGGGGGAGCTCATGGACACAACTGACAGCTAGGGAACCAGCATAGGACGGAACCAGGCCCCCTGAATGTGGATGTCAGTTAGGAGACCTGGGCAGTCTATGGGGCCTCTGGTAGTGTATCAATATTATCCCTAGTGCACAAATGGACATTGGGTGCCCATTCCCCAAAGAGGGATACTCTCTCAGCCTAGACACATGGGGGAGGGCCTAGGCCCTGCCCCCAAATAATGCAGCTGACTTTCATGATCCCCCCTGGAAGGTCTCACCCTTTCTATGGAGCACCAGAGAGATGGAATGGGGACCTGTGGGGAGCATGGGAGGATGGGAGGGAGAGGGAATTGGGATTGGTATATAAAATAAGATTGTTTCTAATTTAAATTTTAAAAGGGGGAAAAAGAAAATAGCTCTGTCTCTGTCTGTGGAGCAAAGTGTGTCATGTAGATACAAATGACTGACTGCATTATGCTTTGTTTCTCTACTCTGGTTAGAACCCAGGTATAAAACCATTTATCTCTCTGGAACTGCCAAACTCTTCTACCCAGAGCAACAACTGTACGTGCCTACCCCTGCCAGCAAGGAAGACACGACTCTAGGAAGATCTTCTTCATGCAGTTTTAATCAGGATCCTTGAAACATGTTTTTCTGACCTCGAGAGCCCGGGGGGGGGGGAGACACCCTTGCACAGGCTTAAATCCCCTTGCACTAACCAACCTCAGTGAGCTACGTGGACCCTGCAGATAGGCTACTCTAATGCAGAAGCAGACAGGCTGAACAAACTTAACCAAATAAGGGCTTGTTTATGCCAGAGAGCGCTCACCAACAGGAAGGTGGAAGGCGGAAGCCAGCGCCATCTTTAAGACGCGGCACTTGGCAGCTCTCTACAAACAACCAAACATGTCAGACACAGAGTTTCTAGTAGGCTGTCAAAAATAAGAAATAGTGATTATGTTAGTTGGGGGTTCTCTAAAGGGGCAATAGTGATGGAATATAATATATATGTGTATATTATAATATGAATATATATTAAAAGGGTGCTTTATTCGACTAACTCACATGATATGGTCAGGGTAGTCAAACAAATTCTGTCTCACAATGCAGAGGCTTAGAATACAAGGGCCAGATTCAGTAATCCCGATCCAGTACTAAAGGCCTACACAATTCCTAGAGAGCTGCTGGTAGTGGATCTATCTTTAGAAATGGAGGGTGCTAACACCAGAAAAGGAATGCTGCAGCAACAAAAGAGATGAACCCACCAGCAAAAATGAAGGCACACAGGAAAAAAATCCAAAGTTTCTTGCATCCTATACTTAGGGTGGCTCTTCCAACTTTGAATATTCTAGTCAAGAAAATGCCTCACAGAATGGACATGAGAGATGGCTCAGCAGTTAAGTGCACCTGTTCTTGCAGAGGATTTTGATTCCATTTTAAGCACCCTATGTTAGCTTTCAACTATCCATAACTGCAGTTCCAATATATCCAGTGCCTTCTTCTAAATTCTGTATTCACCAAGTATGCCAGTGGTACACATACACTCCTGCAACTAAACATTCACACACATAAAATAAATTGTTTTTTAAAATCCATCATAGGAGTGCCCAGTATCTTGCATTTTAGTTGGTCTCAGATACTATCAAGTTGGTTGACAACCAAGATTAGCCACCACTCATCAAGCTTCTAAACTGAAATAGAAGGCTCGCATACACATGCATGTCCTGTGCACTATATACACCCACACACATATATCGACATCTAGAAACTCTGTTTATCAAAACCACTCAAAGTATAACTAAGTTGTGACATAACATGGATCCTAGCTGAGGTCAAATCTGGACTTGGGGCTTAGTGAACTCTGGTTAGCTGGTATAATATCCGTCTTGTATTCTGTTAGCAGGATTTAATATGTATGGAAGAATTAAGACTTCTGTGGATAAACAGAAGCATGAAAATATTCCCCAATCGAAGATTGCATTAATAAATAAGGGTATAAGCATTGCCGTAATAGAGTTTGTGATATTTTTGTGTCTAAGCACTAATATTCCAAGCTGATAGAGTTGATAAGGAAACAGAATGCTCATATCTGCCAAAAGGCAGTCCCCAGGCCTATAAGTTTAAAATGAATGCAATGTCCCTGGGAACTTGAGAAACAGTGAAGTTCCTACATAAAAGGTCTTGCAAGTAGCAGGGTGGCCAACTAGTGAAAAAATACAGCCAAATTGGCTATTTTTGCTTGGTTTCCTATTGCTGACCCAAACCAACTTGGGGATGAAAGGGTTTGTTTGGTTTCCATGCCTAAACCAGAGTCCATCATTGATGGGAGCCAAGGCAGAGATCATGGAAGAATGCAGCTTACTGGTTTGTCTCATGGCTTGCCCAGTCTGCTTTCTCATACCACCAAGGACCACCTGGTGGCATCCCCTCCCCAGAGTGGGCTGGGCCCTCCCCCATCAATTATTTAACAAGAAAATGTTCCCTGCAGAATTGCTTGCAGTCTATCTAATGGGAGTAATCCCTCAATTAAGGTTCTCTCTTTCCAGATGACTTGAGCTTGTGTCAAGATGACGAAAAGAATCTAACCAGCACACTGGCCAAAAGTACATGCGAGGCCTCAAGCAAGTGGCACGGCACTTCACAAAGTTTACGGACACAGTGATAAACAGTTGAAATTTCAGCATGAATCATTTAGTATTAATACATGCCAATAGGTTTGGTGTCAACTGGGAAAAATGCAGATTATGTGACTGTCATTAAACATGGCTAAGGTTCTTTAAAGGGAAACAAATGACAACTGTCTAAGGAAAATATTACAGCACTTGTCCATTTTTTTTCTGTTTTCTTCATAATCAAAAATGATCCCTGTGACATTAGTCCTGACTTAAAAAATTAGATGTGAGTTTATGAAAAATGTCAACTGATTCAGTGGGATACTTAAGGGTACCATATAGGGAAAACATGACAATTCTATTTTACAAGATAGAGAATTTACTTAATTCACAATTCCATCAAGGTGCTCTTAATCAACCTGCAAACCTTCCAGGGCATATTTACAATGGGTTTTCTGACACAAAAACATAATACCATTTAAAAAAATGCTAATCTCCCAGAAAAAAAAGAGGGGATCACAACAAGAAATAAGAACCATATAACTTAGTTATGTTTCAGCTTAGCAAGCCATTGTTTGCTAAGAAGAGTACATTTTTATCCATTCTTTAACATATTAACAACTGACAGATCAGGATGCTAACTCATAGAGTAATCAAATATAGCCGACTCAGAGTCCTGATTTGGGCTTAATTAGAATACTTACTGAGCAACAAGGACAAAACACAACCTCACTTCTGAAACACAGAATCTAAAATAAAAAAATATGAGTAAACTGTTGTTCCACTATTTTCTCAAAGATTCACGTTTTCCTTATACAGTTCTAGTTCATGGCTTCTTGTCCTCAGAGTTACTTCATATTGAAAAATGAATAGAGATACTCCAGCCATTATCACAAATTTTCAAGCTAGGGATGAGACTGAGAGTCAGAGGAACAAACTGAACATCCATTAAATTCTTTTAAATGATCAAAGAGAATCTCAAAAATATTTGTCAAGGCCAGAGCTTAGCTGCAAAATAAATAAATAAATAAATAAATAAATAAATAAATAGGTGATGTGCCTTCTTCCCCTTGCTAAGCAATAAGGTCAATTAAAATATTAGGTTTTGTTTCTGCTTCTTACTTTAATACAATTCTGCATTCTTTCCTACTTTACTGTGCCCTCCACATTTCACTATGCAGTCCCCATGTCTCCATACAGAAGTGCATAAAAGTAATTCAACATCTCAACAGTTTAAATTGAGAAGTTATAAATCTGAAAAATTTTGCTTTAAGATTAACTCTGCAATCTTTATGCATTTTGATTTATAAGAACTTAATGCAATATTGAATTTTCACATTTAGTTAAATATATTAATTCTGAGTTCCTAAAGGCAAAGGGGATGTTGTAGAGGATCAGTTCATTCAGCTGCGCTGATCTGCAATTTTGCAAATTCGTCCATGATGACAAGACCATCAAGAATATAAGTGACAACTTCAAATTAGCAGGAGATTAATTCATAGTATGAAACAATTCTGCAAAAAATAGTCAATGTTAAACTCACATTAACATAAGCCAGTTAATAGTTATTTTCTACTCAAAAGACCAATTTAAGCACAGAAAGTCCTAGATGGATATGGAAATAAAAATAAGGAAATCCCCTCACAAATAGCTCTAGCCATGCTAGGAGGAATCGATTATATTTCAAAGCTAAGGAAAGTATCAACCAGGGGTTCCTCAGTTCTCATCCTCTGGGTATTAAAAAAAAAAAAAAATAAAAGTGCTTTTCCATTTAAAATCTTTTTATTATTATTTTGAGAGGTAAAATTCTTCTAGGCATCTATCTTTATTAATTGTGATTTGAAACGTATTTCATTTCTCAAAATGTTTTAATGTTATATGTGGGGGGGGTGAAGGGATGGGAGCCCATGAGGAAGGAAGCTTATGCATGCACCTGTAAATGTTTATTACAGTTAAGAACACATGTAAAGTGTGAGGGTAATGGCCCCCAGCTGAGGAACAATTTAGACTGGGAGAGAATGCATCTCAGGATGAAGCATCTCCTTCTGCCTGGCACCAAGGGTGTACAGTTTCCCAGAGACAGATGTAAAGGCAAGTACATATCTAGATGCCAGCTTTCAGCACTTGAGTCCTTTGAACCCGGAGAGTGTCAGGTTCAGTCTATAAGTACACTATGCTTGTCTCCTTTTGAAAGCCCTAGAAAAGGGTGAGGTTAAAGGGTAGACTGGTCTCTATCAGATTTACCACTAATGTAGTCATAGACTTGTGTTTTTGTCAGCCTTGTGCTTTTGCCATAGGTCCCAGAGTGCCTGCAGTACCCTCATCTAACTAGGCAAAGTCTTCACCCCCTGTGTCTTCCCCACTAGTGAATTTACAATGGTTAACACATAGTTGTTCTGGCCACTCCAAGAAAACCATTTATAAAAGAATTTGATTATGGAGAATCTAGGCTTGTTTTTATGAAACCACTAGAAATCCTCTTTCTCCCTCAGCTCCTTTAATATAAACTGGATTGACTCGGCAGGAAGTTTTCAGTGTAGTGTGATGTTGTTGAAAAGTGGACTCTTCTGCCCTTCCATCCCTTTCTTGCCAGATTGCTTGTGCAGGCATCAGAACATGAACCAAAAGCACCAAGCAGAGGACTCCTCCTGCCAAGTGTACATGCTTGGCTGTAGTCTAAAGCAAGGAGGGAAGCAATGCTGCCACTATCACTTGAAACTCACAGTCATCATTGTAGCCCACAAAAATCCAATAATCCTCTCTGGAACGTCCAATACATGCCAAGAACTATGTTAGACACCAAGAAATATAATGATGATTAAGCACCAGGTATTCACAAAGAGAAAGCAAGCACATACAAAGATGGTTTTAACTGAAGTGTTGAAAGCAGTGATTTCTTAGGAAAAGGTCACTATGATAAGCTTAGGAAAGGTAGCCAACAAAGATATGAAAAAAACTTAGTAAACCAAGACATATGAGATAAGCAGAATTGGGAAGTGTGGTAGACCAAGGTCTTATAATCCGAACACTTTGGAGAGCTAAAATAGGAGAATTTCAGTGAGCTTGAAGCTATGTAAGAGTCCCAAGGAAGCCTGAGATACAGAGTGAAACTGTGTTTAAAAATTTCAAGAGAGAGAATAGGATTGGCAGTTGATATCATAGCAGTGTTACTCTCTCATGAGCAGGGACAGAAAAATCATGTATGTACAGACTGCATGAACAGTTTAATTTCATAAGAAAGAACAAATGATAATCAACATCAAAAAGTGTCAAGCAGAGAGTAAATGGAATAAGCGTATATGACTAATTAAAGAATTTGGATTTATTTTCTTTTTGGTAGAAAAACCACTGCAAAGTTTTGAGCAAGAGGAGAGTATTTAGGAATAGAAGAGGCAGCTGAGATGACATGTCAAATGTATGCTTGAGATGACCAGGTTGAGGATGGAGTAGACACAAACAACAAGGCAAGTACAATTGTCCCTAGGGAGATATGCAACGGTAATGGCAAGAACCTGAGGTGGAGACTCCAAAGAGAAGCAGTGTGTTTCATAAGTATCAGAAATGTGGTTTCCCATCTTCTCTGCATAGGTAAATAACAAGTTCCCAAGCTCTGTGCCCAAGTTCCCAAGTCTGCTTTAATTGATGTAGGATATTTTTAAATCTCCCCTGGTGATCCTAGTTAGCAACAAAGGCTGAGAACCACTGATTAGTCCTTTGAGTAGCCTCTGCTAATTAAAGGAATATGTATGTACAGAATGTGGAGAAGGCAAGGACGCCTGCCAATTTTCTAGCTTTACTCACAGTGAAAGATGGCTTCGGAAACTAGCATGGAGGTGATAAGAGGACAGTCCATCTCCAGGAAAGGGGAAATGACTTTGCTTTTGAATGTGAGAACTTTAATGCATCTATGGAATAAGAAAGTGTGTTGTGCAAGGAGGAGCTAATGGGCCCCCAGACTGATAGATAGCTGGGAAACCAGCATTGTACCAACTCAGACCCCATGAACATAGGTCTCAATTAGAAGGCCTGGGCAGTCTAAGGGACCTCTGACAGTGAAGCCAGGTTGTATCCCTGGTGCACAAAAGGATTTTGGGAGCACGTTCCCCATGGAGGGATACTCCCTTAACCCAGAGGCACAAGGGAGAGAAGGGGAGCTGGGATCAATACGTAAAATAAGAAAATAAAATAAAATAAAAAAAGTAAGTGGTGTGTGTGTGTGTGTGTGTGTGTGTGTTTCTGTAAGGCTTCTGAGGTTTTTAATTTGACAGAATTGACAGATGAGTAGTAGTTGAAAGTGCTACATAGAACACAAGCTGTATCAAAGGGAAGTTGTATAGGATTAGAAGAGTATTAAGCATTCAGCTGCTCTCCAAGGATCAACATTAAGAAAAATGTAGAGGACAGAACAGAGAACTGTAAGAGAAAGAAAGTGCAGAGCATGCTGCATCAGAAAAGACTGGTGCTGTTATGAAGAAAGCAACAGCTCCAAATCCAGTAGAGGAAACAGTTGTTAGAAGACAGACTACAAAGACTCTGAAGAATGAGCAGCTGAGAGATCACTTGTGTCCTTAGAGGGAACACTGTTAACCCAAATGTAGGTTAGAAAGAATAATACCTAAATGGTAACTAGACCATAATTTAAAAAAAAAAAGACTAAATAAACATGAATAAAAGGATGTAGACAGTTTCTGCACACAGACATAGATCATGGTGACACCAAAGTTTTGGCAGGAAAGTTAAACATGAGTGCATGTGTTAAGAAATGTCAGAAGTGCCAACTCCTAGGGGAAGAACTATAGGTAACTAATGACTGCTGGTCATTATTGTAAATAATGGTTCTTCTCACTTGTTCATGCAGAGTGTTAAAATAAAGCAACTACTTCCAACAATATAAAGGATGATCAAAAAGCCACTGTGTTGATTTGTAGGCTTTGGTTTTAATGAAGTCACAAGTATGCTTTTAGAATAAAATTTTATGACTAGTAGGCAAGAAAGAATCAGAATTCATATGCATAATCTTTGCAAAATATAATCAAAGACTTCCTGCCTTTACTTCATTTAAATATAAAGAATGAATTCAGAAATAAAAGGAAGAATTTTTGGATGCCAGCCTTCCAGGAGGTGAGGAAAACAATGGGTTCCTTCTCTCTCTCTCTCTCTCTCTCTCTCTCTCTCTCTCTCTCTCTCTCTCTCTCTCTCTCTCACTCCTGCTTTCTTAAAGACTGCTTTTCAATTTTTCATTTTATTCTCATAATTACAAAGAGATTGCAACAGCAGATATAGAGTGAGGAAGAGGGAAAGGGGAGAGGGGGAGAGGGGAGGGGTGAGAAGGAAAGGTAAGGGGGAGGGGATAAAACAGGAGGGAAAATCTATCACCTGCTAAAGTTAGTTTTATAAAGCAACTTTAGAAAAGAGGTTTAAAATTCTTGGAGAAAATAGCCATTCTCTTAAATTCTTGAAAAAAATAACTTTTTCTTTCTAAATTGCAAAATGTCTTGGAGTTCTCCTTTTCAAGTGACAAATAAGCCAGCTACCTATGTACACATGCACTGCCAAAAATGCAGTGGGGCTGGGGGCGGGGGAGATAACCATTCCTTATCCAGAAAGTCCTTTCGTTCTTTTCTCTTCTCTTCACAC
Organism: Cricetiscus sungorus; assembly: GCA_030556225.1. Lineage (NCBI taxonomy): Eukaryota > Metazoa > Chordata > Mammalia > Rodentia > Cricetidae > Cricetiscus > Cricetiscus sungorus. The sequence continues at coordinate 29,619,467 of JANBXA010000651.1, read as the reverse complement.
AGTGTTCCATATTTGAGTTTTAAATCATAGGGCTGTTCTCCTACTTCATCAACATATACAAAGAACAGCTGGAGAGTTTTTACTTTGGGTCAGGTGTGAGGTAATTCTTGCATGAAATTAGATATTGCTTGGGACAACTAAAAATAACAGATATGCAGAATGGCACATTCAGCTTCTAAGCAAGACTCTTCTCTGAAACCCTTTGTAGAGAGCTTGTCATCTGCCTCTTCTGCTTTAAACCCACTAAAGGAAGTCTATTCTCCCACCTACGCACATTGAAAGTACATTACCACTCATTCATTTAAGAACTCATTCTTTTGTAGGAAGGAAATGTCATTGTGGAATTGCAATTAGATATATACCATGAAACTATTATTGATTAGAAAATGAGCAAGATTATTTTACATATGTGAAATTCTATTCTATAAATTAAATGCTGCAATGTTATTCAACATTTATATTCTGTAAGTGTATAATGTCTATTATGATATATAAAAGAAAGAAATGGCTACTTAACTTAGACAGAAGTAAGAGAACAAAAGAGCTGAATAACATTAATGGTATTTAAGGAAAGAAATATTAATGCACCAGTGGGGTTGAGGGTTAAGAGAAGGAGTGTGTATGTGAGACAGAACAAAGCCACAGGTGATGCATCATAAAGGATGTCAGCTCTATGCTAGAAAGATCACAATGAAACATCAAAATTCAACAGATTATAAAAGATTAATTGTAGAAAGTTTTCATTAAATAATTGGAAGCTTTTATCAATTCTATAATCAAAGGTAAATTTACAAGCAATTTTATATAATGAGACAGCATGTATTTTTAGCATGATAGAATATTTTTTTTAACTGAGAAGATAAATAGTAAGGCTTCTTGGAGGCTAGTTACTTGCTTCTATTTAACTGAGGGAAGGTATGGAGATATGAGTCAGAATGGCCCCCATTGGCTCATACATTTGAATGCTTAATCATCAGGGAATGGGATTTTTTGGTAGGATTACAAGGATTAGGAGGTGTGAAGTTGTTGGAGGAAATGTGTCAATGGAGTGCATTTTGAGTTTTCTAAATTCACACCAAATTTAGTCTCTGTCTTTTCCCTGTGGATCCAGATGTAGCACTCCGCTACTGCTCCAGCATCATGCCTGCCTGCCACCATACTACCCACTATTATACTAATGGACAGATCCTTGCCAAGCTGTAAGCAAGCCCCAGTTAAATATTTTCTTTTATAAGAGTTGCCTTGATCATAGTGTCTTCACGGCAATGGACAGTAACTAAGACAGAAGGCTTTCTGGAAAAGATGAGGGCATCACCACAGTAAGAGGACAATTTTTTCTCCCCTATCTTCAACACATCTCTTAGTACCTGAGCAATGGGCTATGGTAGGGTAGATTCCTGGCCAGATGATTGGCCTGTCTAGATGGATTAACTTTTAAGGGAAGAGAAAATATTATATATTGCTCTAATCTTTGGAACAGATCAGACTGCCATGTTTCTTCCCTGGACCAGAATAGTTTCCATTAGGGATTCATCTATCTTTAGAGCCTACTATAGCTATTGATATAATAATCAGTAGACAGAGAGAAAAGGTGTGAAATGCCAGCTTCTGGATACAACCATGGGGTTTCCTGCACAGGTTTACCTAGCAATAGCAGAAGATTATTTGAACAAAGCCAGTTCAGGAACCAAGTTTATTAAGCACATCTCTTACATCACTGCTGTAGGCTATCTGATCATTTAATCTTTTAAGTTAAACATATTTTGTGTATAAAGCTACTTAATGTCTTTTTAAATAACCTTATTAATTGCTTTGGCCATTAAAAATTTTGAAAATGATCAATTAAAACATGAACAAATGTACACACACACACACACACCCCAATCTAGTGATAAAGAGGATCATTTAGTGGACTACTCCACCTAACTCAAAGTGTGGCAAGTCTGCTCTAAAGAGTAGCCTAACCAGGGTCAAAGAACAGTTTTCACATCTACTGCCAGTCAGGTGGCCATGTAACTAATTCCTGGGACCGATGAAGAATGCCTCAAAAGTTTCCTTATCAAAGATTAACATTCAACAAAATAATACAAGGAGAATTTTTACTGAAACTTAGCAGGAATGCATGATTACGGAGAAGGCTGAAGGAGCATTTGAGAAAATGCTTAGACTTTGTGTAGGCTTGTGTTTTGAGTACACTTTGTAGCTTCTGATTTTTGCTGTTTTTAAGTAAACATTTTTATTCTTTGAAAGTATTGTACTTTTATTCAGTATGTATTGGTGATACCCATCCACCTCTACTTTCCTCCCACTCCCCAAGTGTCCCCATTCTATCTCCCTCTCAAATCTATGTCCTCCTTTTAGTTTTTGTGGTTGATAATACTTTGAGTCCAGTTAATGCTTCTCGTTAGCACATGGGTGAATGACCATACACTGGGTCATGGGTAACCTACCAGAAGCCACATTTCCAAATATGACCATTTGCTAATTGCCAATTGCCAGTCAATTGCCAATAACTCCTCCAATAGAAGTGAAGCCTTGAGGGTCATTATCCCATCTATATTAGAATTTTGACTAACTTGAGCTTGTTTAGGTATTATGCAGGCAACTCCACTTGCATTGAGCTGATGCATGCAACAGCCATGGCATGTCCATAAATTAGCATAACAACATATATCCATGGGAATAAACATAGATATTTAGACGATAGTTTGATAGCATGACAATTTAGCCACAATAGTAGATTTCCCCCATATGTTTCCCCATATGACTTATGATCTCTCCAGCCATTGACTTTGGACTAGGTTTATGTATCAGGTACAAAATCCCTCATACATAATCAGAAAATATTTGGTTACCTCCATAACTACTGTGGCATTATTGCATCAGTGGACACATCTTTCCCGAAAGTCGGTGTTTTAGAATGCAGAGCTCAACACTAACTAAGACCATTGATGATTTCTCCCCCAATAAGCTTCACAGAACCCTCTGGCCATATGGAAGCTAAAAAGTCAGGAGAGTTTCCTGGTAATTTAAAGGTTGATTTCTTTATGTTTTTATATATCCAAAGTGAGTAGTCTGCAGTAGGGGCTTACTATCTAATTATGGTAGGAATAAAATAGCAATGGCAATAGCCTATGTTGTTTTGAATAACTCTGAAGTCTCCTTGGCTACTAACTCATAGCATTTTATGCCTGATACTGATATTTTCATTTAATAACCCAAGAAGACTGAAAGAAGTATTGTCCACTCTTGCAGGGTTCTTCAGTCTAAACTTTCTATATCTATGTACCACTGATATATCATCTATGCCTGCCTGTTTGTCTATTTATCCATCCTTAGTTTCTAATTAATTTTTTTCTTCAGTTAGAAGATCATAGGTTTCCATACAGCTTAACAATACATACTGCATTTTGGGTATGTAGCTTCCTATTGGTAATGATTAACTTGATATGGACGCTTATCACTGTGGAAACTAAAATGTTTACTTAAAGTTTGACATATAATAATGGGTGCAATTCACTCCAAGAGGCCTCAGATTTTTATCGTAGAGTCCCATGTTAAAAATAGAAAGCATAATCATTAAAGAACAATGTGTAAAAATAAGCATTCAGCAAATGCTAGTTTTGACCAAATTGTGAAAAATTGAGGAAAGAAGGCTGACAGTGAGAAAAATGGTTTTATTTAGTACAAATGTAATAATAACCTAATATGCATTAAGAAAAAGGCTGGATCTGACTGGACTAGAAAGAATACAAACAGGAGGTGAAATACTTTGCAACCACAGCAGTAGAGAAAATGGGCTGTTCACTGGCTAAGATTAACATATCCATGACTTAACTTCATGAAAGTTCCCGAGATAAAGGCATTGGATATGCAGAAACTATCAGGACAGGAGCATTAAACTATCAGGAAATGAGCACTTCACAGAAGATAGCACAGGGTGTCGAAATGTTGCTATCTTTGTTTTTAAGGTTGTCTCAGAAAACAGGATTGTTTTCTCTCTGTTAATAAAATAGTAAATTAATTAAAAAATGAAATAGTTGGATGTATAAACCATGTTGTTCATTCTGATTCTAATGAAACGAACACTTGACAGTCTTTCGGAAGACAAAGGATTCATGTTTATTGTCTTTATTCACAAAAACAACAGCAATGCAAACAAAGTATCAGAATTTTCTGGGAGAAATTATTTTACAATAATAACAGCAATGTTTTTTATTAGTTGCAAGTGAGGGACACAGTAAGCATATGACAAGCACTTAGATCAATAATAATCTATTTAACAAGTAGGACCAAAGAAATAACAAAGAAGGTAAATGTGATAAAGCATTTTAGGAAGTAGAGACATGTTCCAAAAGATTTATTTTTAATTTCAAACTATGAACATGTCTCTACTCCTTCAAATGTTCCTTTCTTATTCCATCAAGCTGCCTTAATGATGAAAGCCTATTTCTGAAACTCATCTCAAATTCTTCATCCTCATTTCTCCTACTAACAGTCCAGACCAGTAGTCCCCCCAATCTTCCTAATGCTATGACTCTTTAATAAAGTTCCTCATGTTGTGGTAACTCCTAACTATAAAATTATTTTTGTTGCTACTTCACAATTGTAATTTTGCTATTGTTACAAATCATAATATAAATATCTGTGTTCACCAATGGTCTTAGTTGATCCCAAAAGGTCCTGTTCACATGTTGAGAACCACTGGCACAACTACTAAGATGCTGATTATTAACGATTAGTTTCCTAATTTAACTTCTTTCTCCCCCCACACTCCTCCAACAACATATAGGTAGCATAACAGCCAAAATATTCCTGATACAATGTAACTTAGCCTATATCACAAATTTCCAATGCACTTGACTTGTTATTTCACAATAAGAGTTCATATATTTTTTTTAAATTTTGTATATATTTATTATTTTTTCTTATTTTGCATATCTATCCCAGTTTCCTCTCCTTTCCTCCTTCTTTCCCATGTCCCCCACCTCCCCCCCACACATCCTGTTCCATCCCCCCATATGCTCTACAGGGAAGGTGATGCCTTCCAGGAGGGATCATCAAAATCTGTCAAATCATTTGGAGTAGGGTCTAGGTCCTCCTTCCTGCCTCTAGGTGAAGGGAGTATCCCTCCATGGGGAATGTGCTCCCAAAGTTCTTTTGTGAACCAGGGATACATTCTGGTTCCACTGTCAGAGGTCCCTTAGACTGCCCAGGCCTTTTAACTGAGACCCATGTTCAGGGGGTCTGAATCAGTACAATGCTGGTTTCCCAGCTATCAGTCTGGGACCCATTAGCCCCTCCTTGTTCAGGTCAGCTGCCTCTATGTGATTCTGCAGCCTGGTCTTGTCTTCCCTCTCTGCATCTGGATTCCAGTTTGGCTTAGTGTTTAGCTGTGGGTGTCTGCTTCTGTTTCTATCAGCTACTAGATGAGGGCTCCATGATGGTGGAAAAGTTAGTCATCAATCTCATTATCAGGGAAGGGCATTTGAGGTAGGCTTTCCACTGTTGCTCAGATTGTTAGTTGGGATCATCCTTACAGGTCTCTGGACATTTCTCTAGAGTCAGTTTTCTCTTCAGACCTATAATGGCTCCCTCTGTTATGGTATTTCTTTTCTTTCTTTTTTTCTCTCTTGCTTTTTTTTTTTTTTGGTCTCATCTATACATTTTTAATTTCTACAGCCTTCCACATGATCTGACATCTGTAGGGTTTCACAGCTCATCTCTGGCCCTTCCAACCTCTCACTCATGCTCTTTCATTCCTTTCTGAGGAATTTCCTTCCAGGTTCTTTACTCAGGAATCTCCTCTTATCTTCATCTTTTCAAAGCCTGATTCCTTCGATTCAGTTATCACATCAGATGTTGTCTATGTAGCATGTGTTTCTCAACATGTCCTGTCAAAATGGGCACACTCTCTCATTCTCTTAGACTGCTTTGTAAACTTTCTCTGTAAGAGACCTGAAAGGCATTCTCATCAGTTTCACTTGCTGTAAATTCTCCTGTCACAGCTAGATAACCAATGATGGATCAGAAAAACAGACAACATATCAATAATTGTAACTATGTTTCATTAAACTTTTAACTAGTAAGTTAGTATAATTTGGCAGTTCCTTCTCAATTGTATCGGGACCTTTTTAGCCTCTGTTGAGCAAAAACTGCTTCTGTAACATGCTTTTCTTCATTAGAATTCAAACCACATTGGGCCAGCAGCAACATTGCAAATCTCATTTATTAATTTATTATTTGATCCCAACACATAATGCCTGTAGAACAGAAGGAAATGCTCATTTCGTGAATGAATAAAAGAATGAAAAATGGTATGCAAGGAAGAATACCACTACCAAGGAAAGAATCAGAACATCATCTTTGAGTGCTTACTCACTTTTTCATAATTATAATAAAGATGAGAAAGGTATTACTATAAGCAGATTATTTGACTATTTGAAGGGTATCATTTATTCTTTCTGTGAAATTATACTACAAAATGACAAAAATACAAAAGGAAATTTAAATGATGCCACAGTACCCATTTTATACATTCTGTTCAGAGAGACTTACTCTGTATTAGGGGCATCTCTCTTTTGTCAGTTGATCTCTGAGATGAATTTTGATCATTACCTTTGGGATGGAATGGTGGGGTTGGGTGCTACTGGAATCAACAGGATAGACACTATGAACACTGATAAAAATTCTCCAGTGCACAAGGCAGGTCCTTATCAAAAGGAATAATTCCACAAAATAAGTAACATATTGTACAAACATAAAAATACTGAGTTAAAAATCATACCTTAGGCTTTTTCTATGTTAAAATGGTTATTTTACTGTTGCTGTTACAGGCCAATTCTCATGGAATTTCATGATGCTACTTAAACTGTAGCATCTTTTGAAAATATGTGAGAAAAGAAATTTGCATTTGTTCAAGGCTATAGCTTTGAATGAAATACAAAGCATTTCTATAACATTCATTGCATTGAGAGGATGGAAGATAAACCTGCACGCCACGTTTGTATTTCAAGAATGTGCAACTAATCTGCTAACCTCCTCAGAAGAGTCAAACCTCAGACTGCCTGTTCCTGGGCTTACATACAAGGTTAAATGCCTACCACGTTTCATGATGTCCATTGGCCAAATGACAACAATGACAGTAAATTTGAGCTGACAGTCTATGTCAGCAACAAAATAGGAAAGGAAGGAAGGAGCATTCCAAGGGCAAGAACAATACAGCAAATATCCTTTTCTATTTTCCATGTAAGCCAATGATTTTTTTTGTTTTACTGCAGATATTATCCATTGCTGAGTTAACTGGCCCTGGGCCACAATATCTATACAACTCAAGCTCAGTCCAATAATTGCTATAGCTTCTTGACATTTAATCCATAGTATAAGGCTTCAATTCATATTTGTTTTAGAACTCAATCAAATAAAAAAATTGCTTAAATATAGATATACTACTGAGGATTATATACAATAACTTTTATGATAATAAACTTTATACTTTCCTAATATGACAAGAGAAGAGATGTGTGTATCTCTCTGTGTTCATGTGTCTCTGTGTGTACATATGTATTTATGGATGTACCTATTTGTATTTATGAGTACATGCATGACTGCATGTGTATTGGGAGGTACAGAAGTCAAAGACTATGTTTGCACATATTTTAAAACATTTTTAATTCATTTTACACGTTTATGTGTGCGCCTGAGTGTATATATGAGCATCATGTACAGGCACAGTCCTTTGAGACCAGAAAATATCAGATCCCTGAAACTGCAATTACAGCCTTATGTGGCTACTGGTAACCAGTCCCAGGTCCTCCGCAAAAGCAGAATGTAGCTTTTAACTGCAGAGCCATCTCTCCTGTTCCCTATGTTTGCACATCTTGATGCTGTTCCTATAATTACATAAATAACGGAAGCTACACGTAAGCAAAATGAGTGATGAACTCTTCCTGAAACTGCATGAGCTGCACTTTCTATTTCTGTCTGTGACTATTCCTTCTGCCACCTTCCCTACATCCTGTTCTCTCATTCATATGCTATCCTTAACTTCTGCCTTTGGTTTCCATCATCTCATTTGGTGTTGTGTATTAAGATTTCATTAACTCAGATGATTTCAACTACCATGTTCCTGCAGCTGACTTTCAAGTCTTTACCTTTCACCAATTTTGTATTTTTATTATTATTATTATTTCTAGTAGATACAGACTAGGCCCTAAGTTGCATGTGTGAAAATCAGTTCAGAGCTTCTTCCTTTTATTTAGACTTTTTTCTTACTGATATTCTTCTCATTCATTGTATTGGATTATATAAAAGCATAGGGTACCTGGACCTTCCTTGTCTCTAATGTACAGTGCTGGTTACATCATAAAAGTCATTTTAAGCTCCAGGTACAAATGTTCAAAATTCCTGAAGTCCTACCTCCCTTCCTTACTACCAGCATATTTGTTTGTCTCATACCACAGATTCTGTCTCTGGATTGCATTTTCCACAAATATTCTCAGGGTCATTGATGCTCTTGTCTTTTACTTTTCAAATATTTTAAACTGGTTCATTTCTTTCCTGTTTCCCAGCAATCCTAGATTATAATACTTTCATGCTTACTCAGTGTCATGCCATGTATTTTATTAGGCTGAAGCCACTTTGACATAAATTACAACAACGTTCATGATGCTGTGACTTTTTCTAGCCCCTTTACATGGCTTCACAATTTTTTCCTCATACACATGGCTGTTATTCCATCTCTCCCACAGCTGACCTTTCTTCACTTTATAAAGTGTTGTGTTGGTGACAGTGATTGTTTTAGAAACACAAATCTGTTTCGGAACTTTTGCTAGTTTCTTCTGTTGCATTCCCACTTACTATATTCAGGACCCATCTTGAATCATTTTAGTGAATCACTCTCCCTAGAACTTGGCATTTTATCAATAAATACATTTATTTTATCAATAAACACATTTCCAAATCAACAAAAATTAACCAATATTATTTTGAAGTATGAATACACATGTAGCCAACCTTTCTTTGGTATAAGTTTGGCTCTGGGAAGTACTTTGGAACTTCTTTTATCCAGTCCTCTTGTAGAATTTCATATATAATCCAATTTTAGTCATGTGTGACAATCTAATTGTTCATTTTTCATTTAAACAGTATGACTACCTTATCAAGATTCTGAACAATGCCAAAGCCAACAGACATGATAACTTGGAAGGGAGAAATCTCACAGGGCCTGTGTCCCTAGACAAAGAACTACAGATAATTAGCCATAACTGAGAGAGAAAGCATTTGTCTTAATCAGAAATGAACATCCAATACCAAGTGGTCTGCCCTGAAAATAAATCAACACTAAATATACTCAGTCATTGGTGTGTGTGTGTGTGTGTGTGTGTGTGTGTGCATGCATGCATGCATGCATGTGTAATAATAAGGAAAAGAAGCTATGAATTAGAGAGGGAGTGGGTGCAGGGCAGGGGAAGGTTTGAAGGGGGAATAATATAATTGTATTTTAATCTTAAAATTTGTAATACAAAAGAAATGGCTTGTTTTTGTTGCACAAAATATGAGCGTGACAGTTCAAAATGATGTATTTTTTCTGACTGCTTGTTTTTGTTGGCTCATGAAGCATTAACACCTTAAAGCTTTTTTGTTTGCTTATTTTACTTTCTCACTTGGCTTAAAATGCCAAATAAGCATTTAGTGATCCATTCCTAGGTTTCTGGCAGCTTTTCATGTAGGTGGAGAGGGTCAGCTTTGAGGATAGCTTTCAACTATTATCACCCTCTGATAGCATGCCTTAGGTCCCTCATTGTCAAGGCTCTATGATCTGCTTTGTCAAACTTCCTGAACTAATGCTGCACTGTATGTTCCTTAGTTGTTCTGGTCTGATGATCGATGTCACAAGTCACTTTCCAAGTTTTATGACCATTTTGAACTTGAAAAGAAAAATCACTCAAGTTTTCATTTTGTTTAACATCATTTCCATAAATACAAAATAAACAGAGAATAATATATTATTAGCACATAACATAGCAAGAACTTTGCACTAGAGTTCTGTGTAACACAACCATTTTTAGTAAGAATTCTACTCATTAAGAATTCAGTCATGAAAGGGCAAATTTCAAGACAATGGTAAATTTGATAACTTTTGTATCATTCAAATACATTTATTTCTACATAGCCTTGTGTAGGGAGCCGTTACAAGTACCGCTGGGTAACTGTCAAAACCGTTGGTAGACAGGAGAGATGTGCATAGCTGGGTAACTGTCAAACCCTGGGTCCCTGCCTCTCCCGTGGCGTCATATGGGCCGATGAGCAGCAGCCAGTCAGGGGGTGACACGTCCAAGGCAGAGGCTGCTAGCCTATATAAGGGATGGGTTTTGTGTGTTTGGGGTCTCTCTTTCCTGTAAGCTTATGCTCTCCCTCTCAAGAGCATTAAAGCTTTACTGCAGAAGGATCCTGAGTGTGCCGCGTCGTTCTTGCTGGCGAGACAGTAGCGCGGGACAGCCTTGGTCTTCAAAACTAAATGTTTTCTGTTTTATTTTATGGCTTTTTTTCCCACGTTTTACTTACATTTTTAAAGAATCTCAATCTTAAATTATTCTTTTAAAAAGTCTGCCTCCTGTGTTTGATTTATGAATAATAACTCTGAGTATTTTTTTTCAACACACATTTCTGTTTTGGGAGATAACATGTAAATCACAAACAATTTAAAGACAGAATAAAGATGGGAGTTATATAAATTAATAAAAATGTTGTATGTATGACAACCACATTGGACAATTCTGTTTCTTCCCTTGATGGGACTTTCCTTGACGATGTTAAAACCAGACAGTCTGGACATTCACCTGGAACCACCTTGCTCCTGTATCTGTTGTCATGGTGATCAAACTTGAAGCAGTGAATTTTAAATAATGAGGTCAAAGATTGTTTTATCTGTTCCAAAATAAAATAAGCATGAAATGAAAATGTAATGAATGTTCAATTATAATAATATAATCTTATAATGCTGTGTATTTTAATAGGGACAAAGTAATATTTTTAAAAATGTACACATTGTATAGTATTTAAATCAGCTTAAGAATGTCTAACTCAATATTTTGGTATACTTAGTTCTATTTTTCTAAGGAAACATCATACTGATTTCCAAAGTGGCTGTATGAGTTTGCACTCCCACCAGGAGTGGAGGAGCGTTGCCCTTTCTCCACATCCTCTCCAGCATAAACTGTTTTTGGTGGGGTTTTTTGTTTGTTTGTTTGTTTTGCTTTGCTTTTTTAGCCATTCTGATAGGAGTAAGATGGTATCTCAGAGTTGTTTTGATTTGCATTTCCCTGATGGCTAAGGATGGTAAGCACTTTCTTAAGTGTCTTTCAGCCATTTTAGATTCCTCTATTGAGAATTCTCTACTCAGTTCTATACCCCACTTTTTAATTGGGTTATTTCATGTTTTGGTGATTAGCTTCATGATTTATTTGCATATTTTGGAAAGCAGCCATCTATCAGATGTGGGGTTGGTGAATATCTTTTCCTATTCTGTGGGCTGCCATTTTGTTTTGTTGACTGTGTCCTTTACCTTACAGAAGTTTCTCAGTTTCAGGAGGTCCCATTTATTAATTGTCGATCTCAGAGTCTGTGCTACTGGTGTTTAGGAAGTTTAGAAGTCTGTTTAGGAAGCAGACTTCTGTACCAATTTATTCAAGGGTACTTCTTTGTCTTCTAAGAGGTTCAGTGTGGCTAGATTTATGTTGAGGTCTTTGATCCATTTGGGAGGGGCTGGAGGGAGGAAATGGAGGAGAGATGTGATGCAACTCTATTTCAATTAAAACAAATTTTTCAGAGTGGAGAGATGAAACAACAATGGGGAGAGAATACTCTACTGAACAAACTTTAATATTAGTTTGAGATCCAATAATTAATTCTTTTTTATATAGGTAAGTGCACCAAGGTAGCAAAAGTTAAAAAAAAATCATTAGTCTAAACATTGATGGTCAGTAAAATCAAAATAATATTTTAGGTAACACGACAAATAAATAGCCCAGAGTCTGGTTTTGGGGCTCAAGCTTCAAGCTGAAGTTCAGAAAAGCAAAGCAGCCAGACATTAGCTCTTACCTCTACCTCAGCTCAGACCAAAGGGGCAATTCTCAATCTACTCCTCCATTACTGCTCCTCAGATTTACTCAGACTGTTATGCTCTCCTCAGTGTGGCTAGAGACTCCTGAGACTGACTACTGACGACCCTGCTTCTGTCTTTTAAACCTTCCTAGTGCTGGGATTAAAGGAGTGAGCTCTGTTACTCTTAGACTGATTCAATCTCATGTAGCTCTGGATGGCCTTGAACTCAGAGAGACCTGTCTACCTCTTAACCCTGAGTCCTGGGATTAAAGACGTGTACCACCACTGTCTGATGTCTATAGCTTGAGGTTGGCTTTGCTTTATGAATCCTCAGGCAAACATTAATAAACCATAAGTAATATATCACCACATTTTAGTAACAACTAAACTGTATTACTGAAACATTTCATCCCTTGATCATAACAGTAGTGATGATTATTTTTATTACTGTTGCCTTTTTATTTAGTGATATTTCATGATTTTTGAGTTTTGTTTTATGGAAATTTTAGAAGCTATATTTAGCACATATGTCTTTGATATGGCAGCTAACACCATTTGGACACTCCTTAGCATTTATTTAGCACTCAATGAGTATCATCAACTATTGGAGGTATTTGTAGATTCTCACATACTTCTTTAATTCTTATAACACCCCTATGGGGTAGGCACAATTATCCAAGATCAGTGGAACTGATGCTTATCAAAGTTTAGCAATCTGCCCAAGTCACAAAGCTAGTAATTAGCAGAACTTGGAGTTTAGCCCAGACTTTCTGATGGCAGAGCCCAGGCTTTCACTACTCCATAACATGGCCTCCCTAAATTGGCTTTCCTGACCGGGACTATCACAACATTTACTCCTAAAATTACTGACACGTGGTTAAAAAAATTGTGACATTTATATAAAAAACTGAAAGTGTGTCTTAGATAGGTCAATTAACTTGCAACAAATATCATAGCTTAAGTTGTATCTCAAGGTTTGTGCAAAGTCCAACGTCATGTTCTTCTCACCATCCTAGCCCAGCTGCCTTGCACCAAAGAAGGAATGCTCTTTACTTCTGGCTTTCCAGTTAAGCATCTAAGAGCCGTATGTGCCTGCTGAATCCAGAGAGGTGGCTAATGATACTCAAGAAACACTTCTTACATTTTACTTAATTCCATTAAGCAGGATTGAAACTGAAGTGCTGTGTGTTATCTGCTGGCTGTCACACTGCAGTGTAGTCTTAATGAGCTCTGTCCCTCTGACCTCTCAAGAAACATGCAAAGAGCACTTAATGAAAAAAAATTTTATAGTGAACTTAATTGTTAAATAAACTCAATTTTAAGCAAATTAAATTATTCCTCATTAGTTAATCCTTTAATTCAATATAAAGCAGCATTTCTAAGTCATAAAACACTGTCATTTCTGATGAAGAACTTTAAACATTATGGCTTTAAGATGTTTCTTCCTAGTTGCTTTCTTTCTTTAATTTTCTTTTACATTTGTTTAAAAATGTAAGCACTTAAATCATATGGCAAAATTCTTTTCATCTTTTGCCTTTTCTCCCTATGTTTCTCCACCAAGAAGTTGTGAAGTCAGATTTTGGTTTTTCTTTGGTGTGTGGATACACTGGGTGATTCACTGGCCATGGGATAGGCATGGATCAGGAGATCTTCATGTGAAGACCAGGAGTTAAAGATGAAGGGCTGAATTTGGAAGAAGATGAGATTAGCATCATACTTCCTGGCCTGGAAAAACAGTGTAAGACACAGACCTCTCCATAGCACAGGAAAATCAACCCAAAGTCTTACCATATGAAGTACTGCTACAGGCTAAGATCTACAGCCATACCGTTTGTGAAGCACTGACCTAGGATTAGGCTCCTCCATAGCCTAATAAGGTGAAAACCATAAAATAACCCTCTATGCCCTTCCTATACTCCCAAACCCACATTATAGGACCAGAGATTACTTCCTTATTTCCTTTAAATCTGAAACTCATCTTGGAACTTGGTAGGATAGTGTCTGGATTTCTGAGAATGGTCAAAGGAAACCACCTCTTTCCATCTTTTGCTTCTGGGATTGAGCCAGGTCATCTTTAGGCTCTGTTCTTCTCTTCCTGCCTTATTCTGCCTCCAGAATCTAAAGTTCCCCTAGAGACATGGTGATCAAACACTTTGCATCTCTGCTACCATATACTCATTCAGAAGCCTCTCTTCTCACAGATGTGGTTTGGGGCCAAATTTACAGAGTTATTAGACACTGCTTGCACTGTCTCCCAACCACAGTAATAAGGCTTGCTTTTGAGTGAAATCTGATCTGATGGATTGCCTGGAAACCACATCATCTTCACAGTTTTCAGTGTTCAATCAAGCAACATCTTCAAGCAGTATTGTCCTTCAGATTTTCAACCGTAGAATCTGTTCTTTTTCTCTTTTAAAATTATATTCATGATGGTTCTGTGAAATGCAGAACTGACTTGTTTGTTATAAATTCTTGTAATAAAACATGTAAAGCAAATATAAATATACAACTTTTTAAGATGGCATTTGGGGTTGGAGAGATGATGTTGCATTAAAAAATGCTTGTTGCTCTTCCAGCAGACATGGGTTCAGTTTCCAGGCCCTGTATACAAGCTCACAATTATCTCTAACTTCAGCTCCAGGACATCTGATAATCTTTTCTGATCTCAATTGGTATCTGTGTGCATATTCATAGACCCATAGGCATACACACAACCCAACTGAAGGAAAAATTTTTATAAAATATGGAATTGTAGACTAATTGATATAATATAATGCAAAATTGGATCTTAACAGGTTGAGTCCAAATCGTGGCAGGTGTGGGACAAACATGCCATGCAGACAAAACTCATGTGGGAAGTTCTATTGTGGGAAAGGGACCTTTTGTACCTGCATAGAGAGCCAGGGTACTGCTTGCCATTACCCCAAAGGGTGAGGCCGAAGTGTGCCTGGATGGTAATAATGTGTATCCTTTCTTTCTTGTTCACCATGCTGTGAGCATCTGGGCATACAATGAATTTTAACAATTTGAATGTGGCAAGTTCTACAAAAAACCAAACCTAAGACATATGGCACAACAAAACATTCTCATAAGATTCAAAACTACTACTAATCTCAATAAAATCTAGTAAACACTGACAAAAAACTATTTAAACATCAGGGTAAGTTTTCATCACGCTAAATCTCACTGACTTTCAAGAAACTTTTATAAACTTACTTTTAGTAGTAAGCATTATTTCTGCAAACAAAATATTCTACTGAAGGATAATTTTGCAGTATAATTGAGAAAATGTGGAAGATATTGAAAATAGACTTTTCTTATGCAGAAAGCATGTATGCTTTATCTTAACTTTAAAAGTAAATTTTTAGGTCTGCAAATGTGTCTTGGTAGTAGAGTGCTTGTCATAGCACATATATATGTACTGTAGACATACACACACACACACATATATATACATGTATTTGCACATATACATATATATGTTCACATATATAGTTAAACACAATATAAATATACAATTAACAGAATATGTATATCCTTTTAATTTAATAAAAACAAATAAATTGAAAGAATGTGGAAAATAGTGAAGTTTAATAAGAAAATATCAAACTATTCTCTACTGTTCTTAGGAAACAAGATACACCATTGACTTCAGTGGGTTTCTTTTTGTTTTTGTTTTGAAATAGTGCCCAAGCTTCCCCGAGAGTCTCTATGTAGCTAATGGCCACAAGTTTCTGATATTCCTGTCTTCACTTCTCCAGTGCCAGGATTGCAAACCTGTATGGCCATACCCAGTTATTTAGAGCTTGAGATTGAATCCAAAGTTCTCTGACCACTGAGCAAGAACTTTGGCACATGGTTATATGCCCATCCCACATCTAAGTATTATTTGAGGTAGTAATGGGTTCAGTTCATTACATTCGCTGATGTCAGGTAGTGGAATATAGGTGGTTGACTTAGGGAAGGGGGTGCTTCTTAGTGAGAGTAATTAAGCGTAGGAAGTAGATGTAGGGAAGTTTGCTTCTTAGTCAGAGAGCTTAAGCAGATACTAATACATTTTTGCTACTTTCTTCATCCTCTAAATTCTGCCTGGAGCACAGACACCATAACTAGAATTATGAGATCAATCTTGCACCTATGATGCTAAAATACTATGATATTACCTGGAAAATATGAGCCTGGAGAATTTCTAGTATCAGGAAGCTGCTGCATCAGTCTGGACTACAAGGCTCAAGGCAACCTGTTCTATAATAAGAATGAACCATCCATCTGACAAAGTTACTGGGGGCCATCTTCTCTGTTAACTGAAAGCATAACTGATTTAATATTATACTAAATTACAAACCTTTAGAAATAATGTTTAATTACTTGACTATTATTAATATCAGTTATAAAATGGATGACCAAATTGTATAGTGATAGAAAATTGAAATGCATAGAAATAGAAGAAAGATTTGCTGTTTGAACTATGTGATCTCCTAAGGTGTCTTCTAATGGGTTTGTTATAAATTATAACTTAGCATGTTTAAAATGTTTATAATTACCACCAAATCATGTTTTTAATTTACCAAAATAAGCTAATTATCAAATAGATGAAAATGAAACTCGAGTTTTTGTTAACTTTAAAGTAAATAGAATGTGAAAACGATTTGATCATGATGTGCAGGCACACAGAGAGCATTGACTTTCATATAATTGGGAAAATCTTTAACAAGCTAGACTAATCAATACTAATAAAGTAAGTTGGTCATTCCTGTGCTCTTTTCTCCTAATTTGCCAAACCCACCCAGAGGAATTCTAAGACCTTAGGAGATGAAAAGACAGAGTAAAAGAAACATAGGTGCTTGAATCACTGCATGGAGGGGGAGTTGTATGCAAAGCAAGGTTGTATGTATAGTGTGTGCATATGTGAGTGTGTGTGCAGTGTGTGTGTGTGTACATGTGTGTGTTTGTATATGTCTGCTTGTGTGTGTGTGTGCATGTCTTTCTGTGTGTACATGTGTGCACATGCATTTGAAGGCTGGAAGTTAACACTGGGTGTGTTCTTCTGGGAATGAAGTTCAGGTCAATAGGCTGGGTAGGAAGTATACTTATTTGCTGAGCCATCCCTTCCTTAGTCTTAGATTTTCAAGCTGGATGTGTCACTGAAGCTGGAGCTGCTTGGTTTGAAGAGACTGACAGACTATATAACTTCAGGGATTCTGTCCAGTACTGAAGCCCAATTACCTTCTGCCATGCCTGGATTTTATGTAGGTTCTTGGACTCCCAACTAGGATCTTCAAGCTTGAATGGCAAGCATGTTTACTGACTGAGCCATCTTTAACACCTTGGAGAAGAGCCATTACACGTGAAAAAACTTAGTAAGCCAGACTATTTCATGACTATACAACAAACTTTTCTGATGTTAACATATTAACTTCGTGAGTCCATTTGTTAACCAGTTGTATAAATGTTTTGTAATTTAGTAAAATTTAAATCATTGCATAAACTAGAAGTAGCATTCTTATTTTCTGTGAGCTGGCTATGAAATGATGATATTAGTATATTTTATAATTAAATTTCAAAAAATAAAATTTAATATCACCTTATTTCTTCTATATATTTGAAATTTAATTTATATGAAGTTCACTTACAAAACTCAATTAATTTTTGTGAATTGGAAACTTAATTATTGAAGCCAGAAGATATATTATGGAAGGTATTATATTTCAAGATTTTGTAAAAACTGAATGTTCGTAAAAGAAAATTAAAGATTAAAACTAATTAAAAGTAGAGATGTTCTTGTAATTGATGGTCCAGTAATTTTGCTGATGAACAATACTCTCATCCCTCATTTGGTAGTTTCTGGAATTATATTATCTGTGATTTTAGCTATGATATCTTGGCCAAACTTAATAGTTGTTCCTTTTATACAAATACTTAAAATTTCATTTTGAAGCTCTTTATTTCTCGTAATTTCTTTTTCAGCTCTGGAGATCAAAATGAAGGCATAGTACGTTTGAAGTGAACAGTCTATTATCAATCTACAATTCTATAACTATTTTTAAAAGAGTAAAGTGGGTATAGTTTAAAGTGTAAAAGTTGGGGTAATACCACAATTTTATTCCCTTCACTAATATTTAGTCAAAATGAGAAATGTGTTTTATATATTTAGAGTTTTGAATTGTCAAATATAGCTATAGTCAGGTCTTTTGACACTTAACCAGAAGTTCAGACTAGGGTTCTAAAGTTTGAAGAGTGAATTTGCCCCAGTAAACTACATTGTTAATCTTTTTCCCTCAAAAGGAGCTTGGTTTAATATATGGCATTCATGATGTCATGTGTGTATTATGCATCAAAGTGTACATAGCATGATTGTACATCTGTAGGTTAGGGCTTTCCTTCAAGGCTTCAATACTCCTAAAGAAGCATGCTATAATAGAAAAGGAAAAGGCAGATCTCTGCCTCCAAGCATCTTCAGACATAAAGGTATTTTGCCTTAGTAATTAATCTCTAAGATAAGATAATATGCTTGGTTTGGGCATTAGTTATTCTTCTGAGTTTAACTGCTCTGCGATGTTTAGAGTCAGTGATAAATATTATGTATGCCTACTCAGAGAAAGATTTGCAACCCATAGGGTTGCCATAGGAACTACACTCTATATTCATTAAATTAATCTCTGTAAGAAAAAGTTTTCTAACTTATTAGTGCAGTATATTATCACTAAATGCAATTTTAGAAGTAATAAAAAGCATAAAAATGTGTCACATATAATTCTTTTACCAAATGTACTGTTGATATTTTGAGATTTTTCTCTTTTAATGTCACAAATTTTTTTAGTTATGATACTGTTTGGAATATTTATGTATTTTTTCAAAACCATTTTTTGTTAAATGTATATTATATATTTTTTTTTATTAAAGCCATTAATTCAAGTAGAAACAGACACAAAAACACATACAGCATATAAGATAATATATTCTTTAAGTATCCTTTCACCATCTTATATGTTAATGTTCATGAAACCATCTGTGATAATGTGCATTTGTATATTTCTTCTGCAACTGTTCTTTATATTTTCTCCACACAAACACAAATAAAACTTCTCTGTTCACTGGCTTGGAATCCATCTCACTCATTGCCGTCCACCACATGGCTATATATGGTCAAGTTTTACTTAAGTGTTACTCATGGTTATGTGTCAGACTAACATCTAACATAACTGTATTTTTGAATAAATTATCCCTGTGATTATACCACATTTATATTGCTCTTTTAAAATTCATGTATCCTTCATTGTTCTGCCTCCTTCGGTTCCAGTTTGATACATTTACTTTCAAATATTTATGGGACAGTTTTACATGCCAGACAATATGCTAGACACTGTACTAGACAAGTTTATCTTTTCTTGTGTGTGTGTGTGTGTGTGTGTGTGTATGCATGTAAATGTGCTTGTGTGTATGCACATGAAGATGGGGGTCATCCTCAGATGTTGTTCTTCTGAAGTTGCTCATGATTTTTGGTCCCGTTGTTCTTCTGTTTTTTTTGTTTTTTGTTTTTTGTTTTTTTGTTTTGTTTTGTTTTGTTTTTGGAATAGTGTCTCACATTAAGAATGGAGCTCACCAACTAGGCTAACTCTCTATCCAGCTTCAGGGATTCTCTTGTCTCTGCCTTTCCAGTGCCTCAGAGGTTACAAAGCACAGCACCATGCCCAGCTTTTTACATGGGTACTGGGCCTAGAACTGAGGTCTCACACATGCCAGGCAAGCACTTCAATGATTAAGCTGTCTCCCTAGTTCCAGTACACAGTTTTCTAACAGTCAGAAATAACATCATGTTATAAGTGATTAGTGTTCTAAATCAAAGATAGAATGATGGGAAAGCGAAGACACTTCCCTCCTTTTCCTAAGCATTCAAATTCATTCTTGGGATTTGGGGTGTTGGTTAGTAGAAGAATTTGGACCTGTGTGTACACATGTAAGGCCTTGATCTCCATGTTCTGCATGCCATTCTGCACTCTCCAAAATAAGAATTGCTTGAGAACATGGCTAGCTTTGTATTACTATAATGAATTAGTTGAGGCAGCTTACATATAGAATGAAGCAGTTTAATTGGCTCATTCTTAAAGGTTTAAGTTTTTACATGTTTTCTGAAGAAGTAATCTTTCTTCACTTTATTTCATCATAGCATAATTATGTGAGGAAAAGCTTGTATTTCCTACCAGGAAATCAGCAGGGCAAGCAGAGCAGGTGGGAGGGGGCACACCAAGCTGTCAATCACAATGAAACTTTGGAGAAAGTTCATTTTCATACAAATCATCTCATTGTCATCATTGTGTTAGCCCAAAATATGACTACAAGGGAAGATTTATTTAGTGTAAGGAAAAGTCTCAAATATAATTTTGGGAACTCAGGTTAGGTTTAGAAATGAATCATTTTAAAACCTGGACAATTTAAGTTTTAAGAATAGAATACATAAGTTATAGGGAAAGTAATCTTTAAAGTGGGGTGATGTTGAGCAATATTAATCTAGAAATACTGCCTTATGTTCAGGTGACCCCAATGCATAGTGCTTGATAATCACACCACTTCCTGGGAATGTAAGAGGCTCATTGGTACCAGAAGACTTAGTCAGGCTGGCTAGAGGAACAGGCAATTCAGGATGAATCACAACACATGTCAGACCTTCCTGTGTGTAGAAACACTGTGGACAGGAAGTCCTGGAGGCAGGGTCCAGTCATGGTTAAGGAATACACACGTTGGTATTGAATATAGAGGATCTCATTGTGAGACAGAAAGGTACTAGAGCTCAGTGAATATAACATGGAATGATATCTAACAAGAAGAAACCAGTGAGAACTCTGCTTAAGAGTCTGAATTAACATGGAATATGAGAAAAGCTATAGCAAGGAACATAGGACATATCTCAGTCCCTGGACACAGTGTCCATTCTTGGATTGGGGATATTCTTTTATCCCTGGTGAAAGTATGTTTTCAATTACACTACACTTGTTTTACTTACCTGCACTCCTTCAAAACCAATTCACTCAAGATTTTAGTAACATTTTACATAAAATGCTTTGAAAAGTCAAATTCTTTGAACCAAGAGGGGATATTAAGTAGAAAGTGTTATCTAAGAAAATCAAAGGTCCACATACTTCCTGTTATATTGAATTAGAGTAGTGGAACAGCTGCCAGGGCAGATCCCAAATCTCTACGAGAGCTTGTGTCTCGCCTGAGAAGTGGCTGAGGAAAGGCCAGAGTCCATGCTCTGTTAACATTGGCTTGTGAGCATCATGGTAGGTGTTGACTTTGTGGACACATAACATACAAGAGCAGAAACGGGGTAAAGCTTACCAATTCTCCACAAGTTCCATTGTGGTAAACTCTGCTGAAGCTTTCCCCAAAAGTAACTTGCAGCGGCATGAGAAATTCCCACAGACAGTTCTTAGGAATCCAGTCCCTGACTCAAGAGTCCCAGATTGCTGGGCAACAGACAGAAGCCTGTGAGCAGAAATTATGACTCGTATGAGTCATCAAGAGGGAGAAACTTCCTCTGATCCAGTCTTCTCTGATTCTTAAACTTCTTGAAGCTGTTTCTTATTATTAAATTTGTAAAGACAAATTATTAAATGAACATAAA
Source organism: Cricetiscus sungorus (assembly GCA_030556225.1). Lineage (NCBI taxonomy): Eukaryota > Metazoa > Chordata > Mammalia > Rodentia > Cricetidae > Cricetiscus > Cricetiscus sungorus. The sequence continues at coordinate 29,597,740 of JANBXA010000651.1, read as the reverse complement.
GCATTCTCAACACAAAGCTTTTTCAAGGTACAGGTTAAGCATAAAAAATATGGACTATCCATCTATAATCATATTAGCTTTTCCAACTTCAAATGTCTAAATATATAAGTTTGAGGTTTGAGTTCAGAATTCCTAAGAAAAAAATCTTCCTTTGATATAGCATAGCATCTGATATCAGAGGGAGAAACTGTGTCCCCTTTTACATGTGATATCCCTTTTTAGAAGATTTATCTATTTTTAATATGTTTGTATGGATTTGTGTGTATTGATGTTTGCCTGGTCCCCACTGAGGGCAGAAGAGGCTGTGACCCTGGAACTAACATTACAGACGGGAGTGAGCTGCCAGTGGGGGCTGGGAACTGAACCTAGGTCCTCTGCAAAAAAAGCGCATACTCTTAACCTCTCAGTCAATAAAAAGAATTCATTGTACCCTTGCTCTCCTTCAAATTCATGACCTCTTTTTCTTTGTTAACACACACACACACACACACACACACACACACACACACACACACACACACACACTCCTGAGTATGTAAATACAACCTGCTCAATCTGTATAAGGTTACTCACGCATGTTTTCTGGGTTGATGCTCTTCCTCGGAGAAGACTTTTCACCTACTCTCAGCATGACCTAGTTGCCTGTAGTTCTTTCTATGAGCTTTCTCTCATTAGCATGTTTATTGGTGCCCTCCTTGCTCAGATCACATTTAGGAAGCCACATTGGTGAGATTTAATGGATGTGGCTCCTGTCATTTCTAGGGAACACAATCTCACAGCAAACTCTCTGATCCTCTGGATCTTACAATCTTTCCTTCCCCTTTTCCATAATGGTCCCTGAGCTTTAGATGCTGGAGTTGTTTTATAGATGAATCCTTTGGAACTGGACTCTACACATCTAATTTCGATTGGTTGTGGATTTCTGTAATGGTCTCTGTCTGTTGCAAAGAGAAGCGCCCTTGATAAGGGATGGAAACTACACTTATCAATGGCTACAAGGATAAATATTTGTGTTCATTTAGGTATAATGTTAGTTTAGTAAAGTAGCGGTTGTGGGTTTTCCTCCAAAATTTGTGGCTTCCTTAGTTCCAGGTACATGGTTAGTTTTACAGTACCACAGTACCAAGCATGACCCTCCCCCCATTTTATTTATTTATTTACTTATTTACTTACTTATTTATTTATGGTTCTTTTGACACAGGGTTTCTCTGTATTGCTTTGGAGCCTGTCCTGGAACTAGCTCTGGCCTTGAGAGATTGTAAGAGCCAGAGGATCAGAGAGTTTGCTGTGAGATTGTGTTCCCTAGAAATGACAGGAGCCACATCCATTAAATCTCACCAATGTAGCTTCCTAAATATGATCTGAGCAAGGAGGGCACCAATAAACCAGGCTGGCCTTGAGCTCACAGAGATCTGCCTGCTGTCTCTGCCTCCTGAGTGCTGGGATTAAAGGTGTGTACCATCAATGCCAGGCTAACATGATTTACCTTTTGTTGAGTGGGTATTAAGTGCAATTCTATAACTTTGGTTACTAAGAAGGTATGTGTGGTACTACTGCACCCTTGGGATTATCATGACATACTGGTCACTGCTGTGGTTCATAGGCAACTATTGGTTGCTTCTGTCCTTTGGAAGCTTGCAAAGAAACTTCTGATACCATGAAATCTAGTGCTCAGGAAGGAAGATTTTGGATCAGACTCAGCTGAGATTCTCTACTCCCTGAGTCTTAAGTGCATGGTGCCTTCAACAATGGTATTTACCTTCCACCTCTGGGATGTAAACCTGAGCAATTGCTATAACATGTCATAGGAGTCTTTTTGAAAATCCTGACCACCAACTCAATAGAGGGCTTCTCATTCTTGATGCTGGGGCTTTTGTAGATATGTGGATCTTGCAGGGGAGCATCATCAACCCAGATTGGAAATTTTCTTTCAAGATGTATATGTACACACAAAATTGCATGGATTATAGACATTTTAAAATAGATAGTTAATTCGTATGATCTATTTTGACTTTGTCAGATATTCTTACTGTTATTTTGCTTTCCTTTCTCCTTCTGTATTTATCTCCCCTATTCTCCATAATTAGAATCAACCACATTTGTTTTTTCTTTTTCCACTATAGATCACTTTATCCCACTATTACCCTCTAAATTACTCCCCTCATAATGGCTTTATTTTACTTTACTGGTTTGTGCAGTCATTCCAGGTTTTAGATTCATATTTAAAGATTTGGAATAGAGACCTCTGATTAGAGAGGACACATGTTGTTTGTCTCTCTAGGTCTCAGTACGACCTACTTTAGCTCCATCTATTTACCTGCAAAATTCATGATTTAATTTTCTCTGCAGTTAAGTATATTCCGTGGTGTACATGTATGTTCCACACATTCATTATCCATTTGCTGGTTGAAGAGCATTTAGGTTGTTTCCATTTACTGTCTATTGTGAATGGTCCTTTGGGAGTGTGTCAGAGAGGGATATAGCTGGATCATTATTTATTTTTTTTTCTTTTGTCTTTCTTCCTTCCCTCCTTTATTCCTCCCTTCCTTCCTTCCTTGCTTTCTTTCTTTCCTTTTATTTTTTTATTTTTTTATTTTTTGATTCTCCACACTGATTTCCAGAATGACTGGACCAGTTTGCAATCTCACCAACAGTGATTGAGGCTTCCCTTTTCTCCACTCCCTTTCCAGCATTTGTTGTCAGTTATTTTGTTGCTCTTTGACATTCTAATTAGAGTAAGATGAAATCTCAGTGTTGTTTTGATTTGCATTTTCCTAATTGCTACAGGTGGCAAACATTTTTCTTTTTTTTCTTTTCTTTTCTTTTTTTTTTTTTTTTTCTTTCTTTCTTTTTCTTTTCTTTTCTTTTTTTTTTTTTTTTTTTTTTTTTTTTTTTTAAGTTTACCTCCTAGGACTAAAGATCTTTCAAAGTCTGGTAGAACTTTGTTGTGAATCCTTCATCTCTGGATACATTTTTCAGTTGGGAGGATTTTTATTACTACTTCAATCTCCTCATTTGTTATGGGTCTGTTTTGTTTCTTGTCCCCTTCTTGATTTAATTCTTTGGTATCTATTGTAGTTTTCCTACATATCTCTGAGTCTGTTACTTTGGGACTTTTCTTTTTTTCATTTAGTTAGGCCAAGAATGTGTTGATCTTGTTAATCATTTTAAAGAGCCAGTGCTTAGATTTATTTCATATTTATATTGTTTTCTTTGATTCTATTTAATTAAATTCTGCTCTGGTTCTTATTATTTCTTGCTTTAGACAGGGATCAGATTTTTTCGGTTTGTTTTCCAATTTTTTGTGTTGTAACATTGCCACTTATTCCTGCTCTTTCTGAATGTTTAAAACAGAAACTTATGAAATCCTCTTGTGAAGAATAAATTTCTTCAATGTGTCCCAGAGGAAGATATTTTTAATGGTGCTTTAATTGCTGTTTAGTTCCAGAATATTTGGTGTCTTTCTTGATACCTTCTTTGAACCATGCATCATTCAGTAATGAGTTGTTTTATCCCCCTGAGTTTATGTATTTACTAGAGATGTGTTTGCTGCCAATTTTAAGTTGTATTTCATGGTGTTCAAATAGGATACATATGTCCCAGGATGTAGTCTATTTTAGAGTTGCTTCTGTGTGCTGCTGAGAATATGTGTTCTTTGGTGTTTGGGTGGAATATTCTGCTAGTATCTGTTAAGTCCATTTCATGCATGATATCATTTAATTCTATTGTCTCACTGCTTATCTTGTTGTTGTTGAGATGACCTGTTTATTGGAGAAACTGGGGTATTGAAATCCCATGCTTTTTGTGAGTTGATGTTAATCTGTATCAAATAACAATCTTAAAAGAGGCCCAAAGAAACAAAAACTGAGCTGAGAACAAGTGGAGCTGTCAAATGCCAGTGTAAAGTTGAATCAAAATCTCGTCACATTTAGGAAATGTCTTTAAATCTATGGGGTATTTGAATCATAGAACACTATGATTATACTATAAAATAATGCAAACTAAAATGAAGTAATATTTAAGATATACACAAGAAGTTAAACACATAGGCAGAGAGATGTGTTAGATTTTAGCCTTAGTGAGAGAACAAGTTCAAATTAGGAGAAAACATTTAGTTTGAGTCATGGTTTTAGCCATTTCAGACCTGGATGCTTGTCCCTATTTTTGGGGGGCTTCAGGTAGCATAGTCTATCATGGCAGAAGTATTATTCAGAAGGTAGTTTTTGACTTGGGGCAACAAGAAGAGAGACAGTGAGCAAGAGGCAGCAGTAAAGGTTTCACCACACCCACAAATGGCATGTTGTTAATGGGCTAACTTTCTTCCTCTAGGCTCTGCTTCCTGGAGGTGATGTTACCTACAGAGAGTCCAGATAACCACATATGTACTATAAAAACATCAATTTTGTTCATATGTATATGGCTTTTAGTAGAAAAGCAGATGATTCCAGTTTCTTTTTTGTGTGGTAGGGAAGAGAGAGCAAGCCTGCCTCTGGATGATGGTACTGCCACAGTATATAGGTGAAGGAGAAAGGCTGTTCATGTTCAGTTTTTTTCATCTTGACACTTTTATTTTAAATGTGTAATGCTGTATCTTTAAGTCTTAAATAAACATTGTGTGATAAATCTGGTGAGTGAGTACATATTTTAATAAAAATTTACTCTGGTAGCAAGAGACTGATGAGATATTAAATAAAGTAGATTAGATTGATTTGTCCATTGCCTGTATGCTAATATACAATGAATTTATAGAATTTACATGACCACACTGCTGTCTGGAGAGGTCATATATGAACTTCTTCATATCCTTTAAAGGAAAACATTTCTATAATTTTAAAATACATTGTTCAAGTTTTTCCATTTTGCTATGACATCATATGTTATAATCAGCTTCTATTTATTTTCTACTTTTCAGATTATTGAAAAATCAGATAACTTCAATTCATTTCTCTCCTGTACTGTCCAAACAGCTTCCCAGCGCAAACCCCAAGAAATATCTTCCATTGTCCAATCTGGCAAAATAAACTATAATGTATAATTTTAATTAGTTTGAGAAATGCAATGTTTATGGTTTCCCTAAAATATTTGATGACCTTAACAAAAGTTTCAGGAGACAAAGAAAACATTCAGTGACTTGTTTTTAATCTCTGGAAGAAAAACATAGTATTTTAAAGCCTTATCTATAGTCGTGTAGATCATTGTAGTATAATATTCTAAATAATTCCCAGAATATTCCTGACGATACATTGCAGAAATAGACCCTTCATAAAAGTGTAACAGAGTAGCCATTTCCTGGATTTATATCCTTAAGGTTATATTTCTCTTCCATTATTTAGTTGTCTTACTTCAGAGTCCACAAAAAGGAAATGGATTTTAACTAAGGAACTTTCATCTTATTTTAGATATTAAAAGCGGCAAAAAAATGTTTCATTTGAAACTTTACTTAAAATTAAAAAAGAAAGGAATGAAGAAAGAAAGAAAGAAAGAAAGAAAGAAAGAAAGAAAGAAAGCAAGAAAGAAAAGAAGAAAGAAAAAAGTTGTGGCCTCCAGTAAGTAAGTAAAACAGAAGTGAAGATTTGGCCAAAATGGTCTCTTTCTGCTCAGAAGTGTTTTCTGTTTTCAGAGTCCAGCCCTTTAAAATGTAACTAGCCCTTCCCCCACAACTTACAGCACACAGGAGAGTGGGCCCTGCCCCATGCCTGGGGCAAAGCATGCACTGAAGCTGACCTTGTTGTCAGGGGCATAAGTGCGCCATCCCTGAGCATGTGAGAGCAGGAGAGAGGTGCTTCCCCATCTTCCAGCCCTGCTTGTATTCCTCCTGCAGCAACCAAGAGAGAGGGCCCTGCATGTAGCCTGGACAAAGCAGTAGACCTGGCCTTGGTGATGTGAGTGAAGGGAACCTGGATCTGAGGGACGAAAAACAGGAGAACTGGGCCTGCTCCCTGCTCCCTGCTCCCTGCTCCCTGCTCCCTGCTCCCTGCTCCCTGCTCCCTGCTCCCTGCTCCCTGCTCCCTGCTCCCTGCTCCGCGCTGTAGTCTTCATTGGGTGAAGTAGCCAAGGCAGGGCAGGAGAGTTCATCCAGATAGTGATAGTGAGGGAAGCCCAGCAAGCTGACCAACCCCAATATCCACTGAATCTATGAATTGTTGGAACATGTGAAGGAAAGGAACCTACAGATTCAAAACAGCAGGATCTCCATGACACAGGACAATAACAGGATGTCCAAGGGGAGCCCCAGGGAGAGACCATCATCTGGGGTATAGCAGAAACCAGAAGCCTTGAGCCAGATCAATGAGTTGTTGCAAGGAGCACTCAAGAGTCCACCCCACCGCTTCCACAGCAAGATTCATTTTTTTTCTGTTGTTATTTTTTGTTTAGTTTAGTTTTGTTGCTTTGTTTTAGGTTTATTTTTATTTTATTTTATTTTTTTTTAGTTTGGTTTTGATTGGGAGAGGAGGGAGACCTTGCAAGGGCAGAGGGCAGATGGAAGGAGATGGAAGATAAGTATTTGGAATGCAAGGTATCAAATCCACAAAGAATCAATGAAAGTTAAAAATGTTTTGATTCCTTGAGCATTCTCAGCTCTCATTGGGCTTTTGCCACATTTTCTTGTGAGCAAAAAGCAACACATATAGTAAGAATAAGGAGAATCACCTAAGTAGCAGACTGATGATCACACTCTGAAAATAAAAACAACATAAGACACTACTTGCACTCCTGTGTGTGATACAGAGCAGCTCCATGTCTAGGTGGTTTTCCCAGTTTTTGTAAAATCAGATCTACTCTTAGGAAGATTTTTGTTTTTTTTTTTTTTTTTTTTAATTTTGGAACTTTAGCCAAGTTTTTGTAATTAGTTGTTTGAGAGTTTTGTACAACCTGTCTCAATTATTAAAAATGTTTACTTATGTGTAAGTATATGTGCATATGTGTCGGGGTAGGGAACATGCATGTATAGCTGTGTGCACATATGGAGATCAGAAGAGGACAGTGGATCCCCTGAAGCTGGTTGGATGAGAATTTGTGGATGCCTGGCTTGTTACCCAGTGCTGGGATCTGGTCTGGTCTTCCTGAGTGCTCTGCAAGTGCTCTCACTAATTGAACGATCTTTCCAATGTCTCTAGGAACTTTTAAAATTAGCTTCAAAAGTATTTCAAAAGAATTGAGGTTGGATAGACTCATACTTACAGTGTCTAAAATGAAATGCAGTGTGTTCTTTCACTCACTGCCCACAACTATTTACTATCTCTGTAAAAGATTCCACTCCTTACAGCAGTAAGCTAACCCCAACCACCTCTCATGTGTGACTGTCTTTTCTTTCATTAACCTTTTCTTATGTGTGCCAGTAATTTTAGTACCACACAAATTATTATTATTACATATGCCTTTTCCTTTTTCCTCTTCCTACCCCTTCCAGAATTTAATTTTAATTTTTTTTTTTTTTTTTTTTTTTTTTTTACTTTTTTAAACAATAGCTTTTCAAGGCAGGGTTTCTCTGTGTAACAATCCTGGCTGTCCTGGAACTCACTTTGTAAACCATGCTGGCCGTGAATTCACTGAGGTCCTCCTACCTCTGTCTCCCAAGTGCTGAAATTAAAGGAGTATGCCACCACCACCTGCCCTCTTAAAATTTTTTAAAGAAAAAACATCATTATGGTTTCTTTCTAAAGAGGTCAAGGCTCCAAGGCATTTACTTGTCTAATTTTTCTATGACCAAACTTCATTCTGCTTCTTTTATATACCTTAAATTATCAGGTTTTGTATACTCATCAATAGTTGATCCCTTTTCAAGAAGCAAACACAGCAGTAACCTAAGATCTACATATGGAAAAGTAGATTTACTATGTAAACCTAAGAAATATAAATATAAGAGACAATCTTTTCTACCCCAAATATTAGACATAAAGAAAAAAAAAAGCTACTAAGATTACCATCCCCTAAGATTTAATTTATATTCCTTTCCCCGCCCTGAAATTAAAGGGAAGACACAACATAACACAAGGATGAGTGTGGTTGTGCATGCCTGTAACTTCCGCAACGAATTCAGAGGACAGGGTTTTAAGTTTAAAGCCAGCTCTGAACTAATTTTTTTTTTTTTTTGACATCTTTTTAGCATATGCATCATGAAGGGGAAAGAGAACCCCGTGACTAATTTGTGTAAAAGTGTGTAGTGCCACTATTGCCCTGTGCAGGAAACAGCACAAGGGTGATTGAGGCAGGTGAACTGGTATGTATCCCGGCATCCCATGTGCTTCACATTCCAGGCAATTCCTTGGCAATTCCTACTCACTTCCTGTAGCTCCCCGGGTCATAGAGCTTTTCCTACATCTTTAGGTATGTGCCTTTTTTTTCCTGCCTAGTATGTGCTTTTTCCTCTCCTTTGCTACCAGTTTACAAATCATTTACATTGTTATTTTAAGTATTAGAGCCTCTTCCAGGATTTTCCTACATGCTCCACATTTTCCCCCTTTACACAGAATACTGAAGATGTTTATGCTCTTGTCTCAGAGGTCCTGCTTTCTCGAAGGACATTATTGTATCCTTAGAAATTCTCACCAAACCTTTAGATTTGGTGAATAGGTTAAATGATGAATCTACGAACATCAATGAAGAGGCAAATAGACACACTATTACAGTTTTTATAATCACTGTCTTTCAAAAACATATAACATCACATAAGTTTAGGTTGATCAGCACTTATCATATCATGTAGTATTTATTGTAAGGGAAACCATCTTTCTGTGCTTCTTCCTGCCATCTACTTTGTTAGGTAAACAACTCTCAACTTGCTCGAGAAGATTACAAAGGTGTTTCCAGAGTTGTTAGGCCATGGCAGCTCTTGTAAGCCAGATTTAGCCTCTGCCTTCTATAGGTCAAGTAAAGATACAGATAATGATGAAAATCAGGGGGAAAGGTCATTCAGTGTGACTACTTCGGGAAGAGAATAAAAGAGGTTCAGTGACACTCCAAATCCATCTTTATTGTCCTGACTTGCAGTTTGGGATTAATCAGAAGGCAAGAGGCTTGCTTATTTAAGCCATCCTAGTCATGATGTTCTTGCTGCCTTCAAGGTGGTTGATAAGTTGTCCAAACTTGGTGAAATGTCTTGCTAACAGACAGTCTTCCTCTATGGCTAGTGACAAGACCCCATACTTTTCCTTCACCTAGCACAATATTAATGAGGACATTTCAATTTCTTAGAGCCCATTGTTTTAATAGTCTGATAGCCCAAGGCAAGGGTGAAAACTGTCCCTTTCGATCATCTTCATTCCTCCTGTCAAGATTGTTAAAACAGAATTATACACTTATCTTTGACTTCTCCTGTTCTTTTTCTTAGAAGGGGGTGGCAATTTATATGATTGGTATCATAGTGAGAAGCTGACTAGCATCAGTCTACCTCTTTTTTTTCCCCAATGACAAATATCAATAAGTTCAAGGTTGTTGAACAGATGTGAACTTTTTCTTATGTGCCTGCTGTATGCAGCTGGAGGCAAGGCAGTTAATGGACTGTGTGTGCTGTACAGACACATCTCCCTCTCCAAATGTAAGTCCTAGTGTCTAGCCATGTGAAGAACACAGTCTCAGGAACAAGATGTTTTCTAATCTAACTTTATCAGCAGTCACTTTCAGTCACATCTTATTCTTCCACCTGTTGATCCTTTGATAAAGAATTTGTCTTTGTTGATTGAGGCTGATGTACTCAAAGCCAATCAAACTGGATAAGCCTTATGAATAAACATAATTACATATGGCAAACACAAAAGTATTCTCGCTCATCATATACCAGACCTGCAAAATAGGAAGTAGACAGCAAACAAGGTTACTGTCCTGAAATTGTAGAAGACATTTTCTAAAAATTGATAATTTGATACTACTGCTAAGAACTCCATTAAAAACTGGTAACTAGAAATCAGAGCTTATGACATTTAGAGGCAACTCTCCTCCATTACCTCTGGGTCACTGAAATCCTTTGACATTCCAGAGGTTATTCTCTTGTGGTTGACAAGATATAACCAAGACTTGATTATATCAACATGATGAGGCAGTTGGCTCCTGCATTTTATTATAATAGCTGGGTTTTACTGAGCTTTTCCTGTCTGTAACTTGCTTTCTGAAGCAACTTCTTCCCTTCCCCCAGGAAGGTAGACATTTATAAGTGACCAGGTGAGTGAAAATGACAGGGTCATAATTCTCCTTCCCAACAGGATATTTGCCTCATATATTTGATGTCGGGCAAAGGTAACAAATTTACAGTGGAGATGTACAGAGGAAGGGTCATGACAGAATTTAGTTAGTTAAGATTTCTTTACAATTTAAGTCTTCCTTCTGAAGAATGCAAATGTGTGACTCATATAGGGGAAATGCTCTGAGGAAGAAGACTATCTAGGGAATAGGCTGGGCTGAGGTTTCCTGGAAAAAAAAATGAGTGAGGAATAGCCAAGAGAAGCTTTACAAAAGAAAGCACTAAATGACTTCCATTAATTTTCCCTGGGAGTTGGGGTATGAGGGGAAGGAGCAGGGATTCGGGTAAGATGTAGGAGTGTCTGGGGGTGTGCTGATGAGTGGATTCCCATGGGGAAATACCTATTTTTGAACTTTTTCTTTAGATCCTGAGAATTCTCTATTTGTCATAGTTTTATATTTTTCTCTTCTTTTAGTTATCACTTTAATAAAGAAAAAATACATAGAACTGTATGTACAGAGTGATGGTGTTGGGGATGATGGATGAATGGGATGCTAAAGAAGGAGGAGCCAAGTCTATTCAGGGGGAGAAAGCAACTATCCATGAAGAAAGTGACCATCATCTCAGGGAAGGTGAAACCTTAGCTAATTTTATTTCTTCCCTTTATTCTAGACACAACTTCTCTATGAAGGGTGTACAGTATGATGCTTTCTGTTTGTCACATGGATTAAAGCATAGAAGTGAGGCAGAAAGTCTAGTGATCATTCAGGCCAAAGCAAAAATGTGGAAGTGTCAATTGAATATTGACTTAAGTGTATAGGTTTTAAAGACATCCACAAACAAGAAAACTTCCTTTACAATTGAGAGACAGATGATAATAAAACATGGGATTAGAATGGAGACCTGTAAAATACCTCAAATTGTACTGGTTCTAGATTTTTGCCTTTGAATTTGATTTTCAAGAGGCTAATGCCTGGTGTTAGCATCACAGTGTGTGGGATAGAAAGTTCGATATGGAAGCCAATCTTTTCTTCATAGTTTGTGTTGCATTATGCTCTACCTTATGGCTATTCTAAAATAGTCTCTATTAACTGTGATGTAAACCTCTCCTTGCCCCCAATCACCAACCAGCCCAAGAATAACAGCTTTTCAGTCAAGTGTGCCTGATGAGCTCCACGACCTGGCTTTCTCCTGCTGTGTCTCAGTCTTCCCCTGCCTACTTACTTTTATGATCTATTTAATAAGTCATAAAATTATACACTAAGTTACAAGGATGATGACTTGTAAGCTATAAGATGAGAGTAATGTCATCAGGAAGAAATCCTAAGTAGGACTATTGCTTTTTAAAACTTTCAGAGCTATCCATAAGTTCTGCTTCGGGGAGCTGGTTTAAACTTAATATAAAGAAATTAGCCCTGTAACAATTTATCTCTTTGGCAAGTTCATTTAGCCAGTAATTCAGAATGACTTGGGCTTCAGAAATGAACCCATGTTCATAGCCAATGTAGAAACATAATGGACAATGAAGTCATGTGACAAAAATCACCTGACCTGTCCAAATACATATTTTTAGAAAGTTCTAAAAATGGATCCTTCCCGTGGGATACATATGTTTTGTTCCTTTTTTTTTTCAGTGTGTATGTGAATGGATGTTCCCACTCCTGTGCACTTTATTTACAGGAAGGGGAAGAAACGGGAGGATTACTAAAGAGAACATGACTCTTTTTCCAGACAGCAGGTCCAACCATGAGAACTACCACGTCACTTGGCAAAGACCTCCCTTCAGTCCTTGGAGAGGATGACAAGGCAGGAAGACCTCACAGTTCCGGGGAAGCCTTATAAAGTTAGGAATATATGCTGAGAAACATTTTGTTTTCAGATGTTTTAGAAGGCTTTTAATCCCATCTGTTTCTAGAAACTTTTAATTCAATAATTTGGTATAGAGATTGAGGACCTAAATTTTTTCCTATTAAAACTGTGAAATCAGTTCCTTGTAATTTGCTGTGATTTAAATAATCATTGCAAATGTGTTGTCCCTCTACTTGTGCTTTTATCTAAAGGAAAAAAGACAAATCTTTTAAATATTAGCACTAATCAAAGATGTGATTTGAAATACTGGCTAAAACATAGGAGAAATCACAAACTTGAAAAAAATAAATATTCAAGATAAAATTTTAAAATAAATGTATTCAACTTATATTTTAAGTGAGCTATTTAGACTAATCTTCTCCACCCTACTCCCCCCCCCCCCCGCCCAGGAATCTCCCAGAAACATGGCTGAATTCTAAGTTCACTGTACCTTCAGAAGCTTCCAGTAACTGCTAGCCCTCCTCACTCATAATGAAATCCCGATTTCCAATAACCAGGAGCAGAATAAAGTCTCCATGGAGCAGAAAAAGAAAAACAAACAAACAAAAAAGAAATGTATCCTAAGGACAGTGAGTTGTTTAGAAGGGTAAATACAGGTAGGTAGGAAAACTGTGGCTGACATATGAATGCTGGGAAGATTGTAATGGCCGCCTGGAATGAATGTGAGCGGTGTGAAGCAGAGAAAAGCTGTGGAAGGCTCAAGATTTGCTAAGCACATATCCCATAACACCAACGCCTCTGGAAACATTAAAACACTTCTTAATGTCACTGAAAATTCAAGGTACTAAAATGGGCAGCTCTCTAAGAGATCTCTGTTTTCAAAATAAGGAACCAGGATATTTCAAATGTTTCTGGTAAAATAACAAGAACAATCCAAAGTCTTAGAAGGTCCCTTATCTCACATTCACATCCTAACTGCAGTTTTGTCCGCTTACAAAAGGTTTTGCTGTAAATGGCATAGAAACTGGTTGCAGCCTGACAATGTTAGGTTATATGACTCACACCTTTTACTGACATTAGTTATATGAAATAGTTAAGAAGGACACATGCTCACACACATTCACATTCGTACACACATACACATACACACACACACATACACACACACACACACACACACACACACACACACACACACAAGCTCTAGATACAGACAGGAGCCTGTAACTTCAGATAAGATTCCAAAAGACACACATACACACACACACACACACACACACACACACACACACACACACACGAGCTCTAGATACAGACAGGAGCCTGTAACTTCAGATAAGATTCCAAAAGACACACATACACACACACACACATACATAAGCTCTAGATACAGACAGGAGCCTGTAACTTCAGATAAGATTGCAAAAAAAAAGAAGCTTTAGTCTGGTGGTCCCTGACATAAACAAAATCAAAACTCGAAGGCATTTTCTAACAAGAAATCACAATTCAGAAATCACTTTCATGTAGCTGGCAGTTAAGCAAAAGAGTTGACCAAGCTTGTCCAGTTAAACCATATGAAATGAAACCAATGGCTCCACAGCTCATCCTTTGTAAGGAGTTTAAGAGCTCAAAGGAGAAAGGTTCAATAAGGAGATACTCTGGGACTGGCTAGAAGCTGGATGGAAATCTGATCAGTACAGTAAATATCAATAAAACCTAGTACGTACCAAGTTTCACGTGACTCTACTTAATTTCAGATGAACAGAAAAAAATACAGAATTTATTTTTAGGAGAAAAGTCAATGATATTAAATAATACTGACTTTACTTCTAGTGATAAAACAATTATTGGTATTTTTATGAGTGTTTTTTTCTCACAGTTATGATGAGTTAAAAATCTCTATCACTGTGTGTAAGGAATGATTGGGGTGACAGATCAGTTAGAAATGTAACCTACCTGCTTGCCCTAGGCAAGTAGAAGAAACCACAGGCCTGCCAGTGCCATTAGGACCTGAGGGTAAAGGACACCCATATTATGTCCACTCGAGGCCACTTGAACTGGTGGGAAGAAGAAACCATGAGCATTTGGCTGTCATTTGGGTGAGCAAACATATGATAGGGTATGGGGGTGGGGCAGGACAGTTCATGTCTTGTGGAAGAAGGCAGATCTGGAGAGACAAGGCAGTGAAGAATGAATGTGCTAATGTGGGAGGCCTTCTTGCTACCTGGGGCCAAGGAGATATCTGGAACTGGGCTGCTGCGAAGGGCCATGTCTGGGTCCATGACCCTGCCATAACTAAGGTCCATGTTGTTATCTGTGGCTTCTGTTACCACCAAAGACTATGTGGATGCTCAGGATCTTGGCCAAACCTGAGGCCATATTGGTATCTGAGGGCCATGCCTCTACTGGGGCCATACAGATATGAGTGCCCTGCATGTCCACCCAGGGCCATGGTGATTTCTTAGCCTGTAGCCTAAGGCCATGTCTGGGTTCGTCTAGGTCTGTGGCTCTACCACAAGCAGGGTCTGTGTTGATATCCATGGGGTCTTTTATCATCAAAGGCTGAGTAGATGCCAAAGATCTGGGTTGCCACCCAGGACCACAGTGGTGTCCACAGGCCTTGCTTCTTCTGGGCCTATGCCCATCTCAGAATCCTGCACTGTTACCCAGGGCCATAGTGAAATATGAGCACATGCTGATGCCAATGGCATGTCTCTGTCAGTGATACTGCTACAACCTGGGTCTGTGTTGATGTCTATGGTCAGTGTTGCCACCAAAGGCCACAAGCATGCCCAGATTCTGTGGTGCCACTGCAGCTATGTAAGGCTCCAAGGGACATGCCATTACTGGGGTCATGCCTACACTGCCACCCAGAGCTATGGTGATATCAGGGCCAAACTGCCTCCAAGGAACATATCTGGGTTCTTGGCCCTTCCTCATCCAGGGTCTCTGCCTCCTGTTACCATCAAAGGCTATGTAAATACCCAAGTTCTGGGTTGCCACCTGGGACCATGTTGGAACCCCAGCACCATGCTGCTGCTGGGTCCATGACTATCTGAGAGGCCTGAGCTGCCACCTGGGGCCATGTTGCCAAGTTGCTACTAATGACCATTTCTGGGCCCATGGTCTTGTTGAAGCTGGGGTCTATGTTAATGCCCAATGCCCGTATTATCACAGGGTCTCACACAAACCATATGTTGAACCATATGTTAAAGTATGAGGGCTGTGCTGAGCTGGTCCTGTCTGTCCCTCACTGACCTGGGGAAGAACTGGTTTCCCTTACAGGAGAGCCAACCCCTTCTCTTATGGGCCTTGGGAAAATGGACACCTATGACTCCAGCTAGGGAGCGTTGGTCTTGTCCCTCATAGGAGAACTGCCCCCACACTCACTTGTAGAACTGGCTGCACTTAGAAGAAGCTAATGCAATAATGAGAATGTGTTTTATTGGGAAAGCAAGTATATCTGTGGGCTCATGGGTAAGAAGGTTCAAAGGATTAATATAGAGGGGTAAAAGGAAATAGAAGGTAAAATAACTATTAGGGGATAAAGTGTCAGAGAAGTATTGCTGGATGTTCTAAAAAATGAAAGCATTATTTCCCATGTGCAGAAGGACAGACTGTTGTAGTTCATATTCTGTCCTTTTCTTTGATGATTAGAATCATGTAACAGTAAAAAGCCTGAATTAAATTAGGTTGATAGGATTTAAATCTTCATTTTTCTGCTTATGAGATATGTGCCCCCCTAAGCAAGCAATTTAGCTGCTCTACAGATGCACTTCCTTATCTATAACAAGGAACAATGATAATAGCATTGAAGTCACAGTTATGAGGACTGAAGGAGATAATATTGATAATATGCAATAAGTACTCAATAAATGTTAACTATTATTGCTTTGACCACCTATACAGAGAAAAGAATAAAACCAGGGTCAGAGATAACAGAAATTAAACTCATGTCAATTTATCTCTGCAAGCGCTTGTGAAATAGACACTAATCAGAATTTTTGCCTTTGGGTCTATTGAAGTACACAAAACCATCAAATCAAGGGACCTTCAAGAGTTTAAAGATTGGTTCTTTGGAAATGACACTTATTAGTGGTTGTAAGATCTTACTGTGTACTTAATTCAGCTTGAAGGGAATTAGGAAGATTGTCTCCAACAGTTGGTTCTTGGAGTTGTGTGTGGTATGACAATTAGAACTGATATTGAGAAATAAAAAGGATTATTGAGATCATAACAGGCTTTACATTCATTACATTATATAGCTGGTATTAAGAAAATTAACTCAGTGTAACAGTATTGTTCTTCATTCAATAGTTTTTGTTTAAAAATCTGGTAAAAATATATGGTTCCATAGTGAACGTCCTGACCATGCTGTTTTCTGTATTTCTGATGAAGTGACTGGAGTTCTTAGTGACACTGGTAGGAGCAGAGCTGTCTTTCTTCCTTCCTTTCTTTCTCCCTTTTTTCTTTCTTTCTTTCTTTCTTTCTTTCTTTCTTTCTTTCTTTCTTTCTTTCTTTCTTTTTCTTCCTTCCTTCCTTCCTTCCTTCCTTCCTTTCTTTAATATATATTAAATATATATTATATACTTATTATATACTTATATATATATATAATATATATACTTATTTTACATAACGATCCCAGTTCCCTCTTCCTCCCTTTTTCCTTCCCATGCTCCTGACTCCTCTCCCATCCCAGCCCCACCCCCACTCTACAGGGAGGGTGATGCCTTCCAGGAAGAGATGATCAAAATCTGTCAAGTCATTTGGTGTAAGGTCTAGGCCCTCCTTCCTGCCTCTAGGCGAAGGGAGTATCTCTCCATGGGGAATGTGCTCTCAAAGTCCTTTCGTACACCAGGGATACATCCTGGTTCATAGAGGGAGCCATTATAGGTTTGAAGAGAAAAATGATTCTAGAGAAATGTTCAGAGGCCTACAAGGATGATCCCAACTAACAATCAGAGCAACAGTAGAAAGCCTACCTTAAATGCCCTTCCCTGATAATGAGATTGGTAACTAACTTAAATGTCACCATAGAGCCCTCATATAGTAGCTGATGGAAACAGAAACAGATACCCACAGCTAAACACTGAGCTGAACTCCTGAATCCAGTTGCACAGAGGGAGGAGTGATAAGAAAATGGGGACAAGACCAGGCTACAGAAACCCACAGAGACAGCTGACCTGAACAAGGGGGAGCTAATGGACCCCCAGACTGATAGCTGGGAAACCAGCATTGGACTGACTCAGACTCCCGGAACGTGGGTCTCAGTTAGAACGTGGGCAGTGTAAGGGACCTCTGATAGTGGAACCAGGATGTATCCCTGGTGCATGAAAGGACTTTAGGAGCACATTCCCCATGGAGGGATACTCCCTATTTATTTATTTATTTATTTATTTATTTATTTGTTTGTTTGTTTGTTTGTTTGTTTGTTTATTTGAGGCAGTCTTTTGCTCTGTAGACCTGGCTATCCTGGAACTCACAACACTCCTCCTGCCTCTATCTCTCATGTGCTGCAATTGCAGGCACATGGGACCATCCATGCCTATAATCACTGAAAACTTAACATTTGAACCCATAGCTGTAGAGCTATGAAACCTCACTATGTTTTGCTTTTAGACTCTTCATAGACAGGCTGTCTGTAACTTACCATATCACATTATATTATTAATTAATCTTCTGTGACTTGATTCCTCAACTGATAAAATCATTTTATGTAGAATTATTAATATCCTAGGTAACTCTACCTTGTTTACCTTCTTGCAACTTAGGCAGTGATGAGTCATGGAGAAAACAAATAGTAAGTAAGGTCACTCACATAGAGACTGTCTGTGACTATGTATCCTCTCTGGATTAACACTTCAATTCTCTGGACTTGTTATCTATTGCCTAGCACAGTACACACATAATATGTGATTAAAGGAATTGTTAGGAATAAATCATATTATTTGAAAGGTTATAATTCAAACAGAATAAGCCCGGGCATTATCATGAAATCCTTGAAGCTAGACTTTGATACTTTCAGCCTCCATGCCTCATACTCTCTAGAGATATCTCTGTTCACTCAAATAAGTAAAATAGTGAAATAAGGTAGTTCAGACACCAGAGTTTTCCTCAGTTGCCCAGAAAGTGCTCCTGCCCACCAGGCTACCTTATGAAAGAGTACAAAAGTGGAAAACTCTACCCTCCCTTTTGATTCAAGGGGGTGTGACAGCATTTGAATAGGGGAAACCTGGAAATGTTTTTTCTTTTTTTAATTTCTATTTTTTTGAGGGGAGATATCTCTGGTTTTTAATTTCTAGAGACACTAGAAAGAAGGCATATACATATATACATATATATATGTATTTATTATTATTATTATTATTATTTTATTTTACATATCCATCCCAGTTTCCTCTCGCTCCAGCCCTCCCATGCCCCCTGATTTCTGAAACAGGAAGAATGTCACAGTGTATTAGATCTTCCTGGTCTTGGTAGTTCTCTTGCTTAAACATCAGAAGCAGAGTTCTGTGTTCCTGTGGAAGGGTCCCTTTGGAAAACCAGAATTCTTGGAAGTACAAGAAAGAGAAATGTGGCATGAGTACTCCCTTGCTGTTAGTGGCAGCAAGCAAAACTGCCTCCATTCTCCAAGGATTCATTAATTCACAGTCCGGCAACACAGTTCAGAAGGCAGGGTTTGGAATATTCTTTGGAATAAGGCTTCAACTCTGGCCTTAGTCCTTAATTTTCATGTGTTATAGATGGCTAAGTCTCTGTCCCTCTGAAGTTTAATTTCAACAACAACAAAAAATGCAGAGATAGTAATACTTAGGTCATGGGCAATAACAATGACTGAATGAGACCAAATCATACAGAAGTTGGATGGAGTCTAATGTAGCTAAACTTAATGTAGAAGAACAGGAACTTTACTGTTATATAGTATCTCATTAGAGTATCCTGGGTAGTATTTTTTTTGGGGGGGGGTATTGCATCTTCAGGATAGCTGAAGACAAGACTATATCCTGTACTTCAGAACACAGGGCTGGAAGAGATGGATTCTTGTGCACCCCTGTTTACTGCAGCATTTCTCACAATAGCTCAGAAACAGAAGCAGCCTAGATAGCCATCTAATGATGTGCATTTTAAGAATGTGGTATATGCAATTGTTTTATTTTTTTTATTCGTTTTTGTTTGTTTGTTTGTTTGTTTGTTTGTTTTGATATTAAAAGGAAATGTAATCAGGGCATTTGCAAGAAATGGGCCAGCCTGAGATCATTATAGTAACTGAAAATCTGGATTTAATTCTCTCTCTCTCTCTCTCTCTCTCTCTCTCTGTGTGTGTGTGTGTGTGTGTGTGTGTGTGTGTATGTGTGAGTGTTTGAGTATGTGTGTGAGTAGGTCATAAAAGCAGAGAGAAAATGAGGTCAGGGTATTAGGAGGGGAATAGAGATAAAGAATAAAGCTGGGAAAGGGAGAATGGGAGAAGACAGTAAGGAAGGAGGGTGAATAAGAGCAAATTTATATATATATGCACATATAGCACATATATATGTGCATATACACTTACATATATGAAAATGCCATAATGAAACTTATCTTTGAACGTGACATTTAAAAACAACAATAACAAGGTCAAGTTGGAAATATACGGTGTTGGACTAGCTAGTCATTCTTATACTGCCACAGTAGTTGATATGGGAGACTCAGTATGTGTTCCTCTCCAGGATTTTATCGGCTGCATCTTGTTGGGAAGTGTCTCTTTTGAACATCAGCCCAGGACTGAGGTCAATACAGGCAATAAGAAAGAGAATCCTCAAGAGTGCTGAAACTAGGTCTCTTCTCAACCCTTGGCAGCTGCAACTTCACAAGCTGGTTTGCACCAGGTTCCTGGCATCCACATTCCAGAGAGTCCTAACTCACATAGCGTTCTTTCATTATCTTCCAAATCTCAAAGGCATTCTAAGGATTTAGGGAACTCTCTACTTTAAATTGGAATGCCTAGATAAAAGCTCTCAGCTTCTTGTCTTCAACTTGAAATGTTTTGCATGCACTCCTCCCCCTCTACCCCCCCCCCACCTTTGTGACCCAAGAAATAGGAAACTAGGTACTCAAATCCCATGGCTGCACTAGTTAACTGTAGAAAAACATGAGAAGTCAATATGAAAGCTAGCATTGAAGACTAAATACAGTTATCAATACTTACTATGATGTAACTTTTGTGAATGTCAAGTATATGTTCAGGGTTGGGCAATCTTGTGACAAGCCATTTCCACATTTCTGGTTGAGTATATATGTAGATACCCAAATGGAATACAGATATAGAATATGAAATTATTACATAAGCATTTATATTACTTCATTTCACTCTTTGGCTCAAATAAAATGAAAAAACAAAAGCATGCTAGGACACTCAGCATGCTAACAAATATCCTGCTTCACTCGTTTCCTTCTTACCAATCTTCCTGGAAAATCAGAGGCATTTCTTCAGCCTATGCTTGTTGGAAAGCTTGCCCCAGGCTCCTGGACACGCCCAGTGGGTAATTTAACTTTGGAAGCTCAACAACCAGTCACACAAATCCTTCATTCTGGTTACAGAGCCAGTATCCCTCGATTGTATCTCTCCAAGTGCTGGCTTTGTCGACTTGTCCCATTTCTCTGATCAGAATTTTGCTAATTCTGAGGCTGGGGACTCTGCTCCTTACTTCCTGATATATACTGGAATCATTTGGGATTTGAGGAAGGGGTAAAATAAAGAAGATGTGTTCTAATTCAGATCCCACTCAAAGTGGCTCCCGGGACACCAAAGATCTCGGTTTTACTTTCTGGGCTGGATTGTGGCTGGGAAGTGGAATGACTCTGTCCAAAATGAAACAGAAGCAGAAATGGGCTGCCATACTTATAAATGAGGGCAGAGGGATTGTCCTCTGGCCAAAGCGCTCTCCTTTACAATCACGGAAGGAATCATTCAAGATAAATTTTAGCTAGAATCTGTGCTGCATATTCATGAATGACCAAACCAAATTTAAAGGCTTATTTGGCATTGGTGCTTCCTGCAAGGTTTTGGCAAAATGTCAGGATCTATGTACAAGTGTCTGATACAATGTAAATGTCTCTAGTTTTTGATAAAATGTCAGGATCTATGTACAAGTGTCTGATACAATGTAAATGTCTCTAAGGATAAAAGGATAAATGATAATCAGTAAATATGTGAAGAAACCCAATAAATCCTCAAAGGAAACCAGGGAAATTTCAAAAAGAATTTAACTAAGCATGAATACATTCTTCCAAGAGACAGAGGAAGGACTAAACACTTCTCCCATAAGAATTAGAATACACAGGAAAAAGTTTTGCATGAGACCACAATCAATCAATCAATAAATAAATGAAAATAAAATAAAAAAAACAAACAACAAAAACCAAAAACAAAACACCAAAATCAAAACCAACCAAACAAACAAAAAACCGTTGTAGCTATTATTTTTAGTTTTACCAGTTAAATATTAATAATTGAAAAGTTAGAATTCAAAAATTGATCTAAGATGTGTTAAACTCCCCAAAATTTCCATCTCTGATCTCACCTGGCAGGTTGGTCAAGATATAGGCACACTAAGTTGGCATTAAGTGTCTTTCAAGATATGAGGATATGTGGAGGGGGTGTGCACAAACAATTCTGTTTACACATGGGCTCCTTCTGCAAGACACCTTATAATGTACATTAAAATATTCCAGAATCCAAAAGTATCCCAAATGTGAAACACTCTGATCTCAAATATTTGAAGATAAAATGATGTTCAACCCAAAGTCTTAGAAAATCTGTTAAAGTATAGATTAGAGCAGTCAAAGGGAGAATTCTTCATATGTAACATCAATGTGTTGCTAATTCAGACCAAATCATATAGATTTAAGGAAAGGACATGATGGACCTCTGATTTCCAGGCCAGCCTGGTATACAGAATGAATTCCATGACAGGTAGGACTACACAGGGAAACCCTGTCTCGGGGGACAGAAATAAGGAAATGAGAACCATGGACAGAATAAGAAACTCTAGTGTGTGTTTAATGCAAGTCCTAGAAACAAAATTGGGAAAGGCGGTATTTGAAAATGAGTGTTGAGTATAAATTGCAACCTAGACATTTCACAGTGGAATTAGTGTTACAGTAACAGAAAAGGTCATAGAATTTAGCCAGACATTTGTCCACCCATTTCTATGGGAGAAGTCGCTAAGCAGTAAGCAGAACACAAATTGCAACTTCTTAGTCTAGAACAGGCTGGAGCGATTTTTCCCCCCACAGCTATCTCTTTAATCCTGTTTGTAAGCACCATCCTTACTTCATTATGTGGAATAAAATATTTCTTGCTCTATACACCTTCTTATTGTTTGATGCTGCTCTTGCTATCCCTTACCCCCGTAGGGAGAGGGCATCATAGTAAAACTGAATGCTCATGTGTTGGTTGCTCAGCACTAATATCAACTGCTGATAGAGACACTTGTGACAAGCTGTTGCAGTTTTCCACATTAACTACTCAAATACAGGTGCTTGTTTGTGCACACAGATAGGAAGTGCTGTGCTTAGCTGCATAACACTAGTCACACAAGATACGTTCTCCGTTCTCGTCTACAGACACCCCAGGCTATCAGATTCCTTTGGTAATTGTCCTTCCTGGAACAATCAACGGTTAAGAGGAATATGAAGTACAGACAGGAAGACACACCATAATGTATCAAATAGACAAATGGGAATCCTTGGCACATGGGATAGAAAGAAAGCTTTTGACAGGAAATGTTTGCATGTAGTTGTACAAAATCTGATGTAGACTGTTTATTATGGAAAACACAAAAAGATGAAATTCAGCGATACAGGGAGAAATGAAGTTATGAATTATGCAAAGCATCTAAGAGTTAAAAGAAGTTCCCCAGAAGCTCTTGTAATTAAAAAAAAAAAAAAAAGAGCGGCTTCGAGCTGAGGGTTTTCTTATTAAGGGAAAATGATCTTAAAAGGGGGAAGTAGGGGGAGGGGACTGCCCTCCAGGGACAGGAGCAGTAGGAGAGAGGAGAGGCAAAGAGATGGGGGAACAGAGAGAGAGAGAGAGAGAGAGAGAGAGAGAGAGAGAGAGAGAGAGAGAGAGACAGAGAGAGAGAGAGAGACAGACAGAGAGAGAGAGAGAGACAGAGAGAGAGAGAGGTGGGAGGTGGGCAGGGCCCTTTTATGAGGGAACACAGTGAGTGTGCACAGTTGGTGCTTAGTGGCAGCAGCTGAGGGTGTATCCTGTCAGAACTCCAAAGGCAGGTCGGTACAAATGCCTAAATACTAACAGCTCTGAGGAGTCCAAAGGTCCGATTAGCCATAAAGCCCTGTGAAAACATCAGAAAGTAGGATATAGTGTTACTTGTTAGAATAGTGAGGTGTCCAGACAGCTTCTACAGGCGTGTGTTCTGTGTAGTGCCTCATAAAACAATAATCAAAATGTACACATGCATGAGCAAAGCCCGGGGCTGGAGAGACCCTGCCCTGCCACCTGCCCTGTGTGTACATTCACAACAGTGTCACCTGAGTGGCCTGTCCTTTGTTTTGTAAGAAAACTGGAACACAGGCCCAGGTGATAACTCCATGAGGCTGTTTTATTTATTTACTGCTCATGGTGGTAACATTTGGAAGAGGTTATTCAATGATTAGACGGCTCAAATCCCTTTTCTGAGCTTCAGGGTGTGCCCAGCCACCCAGCAGCCTGCCTAACCCACTTGTCGATTTCCTACTCCTCTAACTCACATCCTGTTTTAGGACGTTTATAATATTTTAATTTAAGGAGAATACTGATTTAAAAAACATTACTATGTGATATTAAAATCGCATAATTCATATGAATGTGCTAATATTTAGCGGGGATTTTTTGCTCTACAAATAGAAACTTGTATAAGGTTCAGCTGGTGTGGAAGGTGTAGAATACACATGCCTACTTCAGTTCCTCTCCAACTCAATGTGAAATAGTGGTCCTGATGCAGCTCTGACTTATATCTGGCTGGTTGTTCTCACTTTATAGTAAAATGTCTTCTGTTTTCAGAAACATCACTGCTGATTTTCATGGTGTTCATGACTAAATTTACCCGTAAGTTTGGGGCCGTTTTTCATCTTCTGATCCATTTTTCTCCTTCCCTGCCAGCTTCTCTGCCCTTCCACTTCACTTCTGACTTACAAAGTTTCTATTCTTATGCCGGTCTGTTCCTGTCTACCCATACATCCACACTTTTGTGATAGTCACATACACATTCCTGGAAAACAGAGTTTAACCTTTGTCTTTATGTTATAAAAATAAGTCTGTATGCTATCTGTACTGCTTTGTCTCCTCCTTATCTCATTTATGAGCCTGTTTTATAAAACTCATCATATACACAGGAGGAACTTTACTTCCCACTCTAGAGACATATACGGTTTTCCAGCTTTTGGATAATGTTTCTTCAGCACACCTGTGGGAGTGCATTTTCTCTCAGTTGTGCACTTAGTGAAATCATATTGCTAGCTTAAAATCAGCAGCCATAGGACTGATGAAAAACACCAAATGCAGAGGACAGTTTTCACCTTCGCAGAATCAGTGGGTCAATATGTAGGTACCCATGCTTTTTCCTGAGTGTGTATGTGTGCATGCATGTACATGTTCATGTACATGCATGTGTGATTCTTCCTTTATATACTTCTAATACAGTGATTCTCAACCTGTGGGTTGAGACACCACAGGGCTCACATATCAAATATTCTGCATATCAGATATTTATATTACAATTCATCATATTAGCAAAATTACAATTATGAAGTAGCAATGAAATAATTTTATGGTTGGAGGTCACCACAACATGAGGAACTGTATTAAAGGATCGCAATCATTAGGGAGTTTGAGAATAATTGTTCTAATACTCTTCTATGATAAACCCCATATGTCTCCTTAATTACTGGTCATTATATTTCCAGTAGGCAAATGCCAGGAGTTGGATAGCTGGAATGAAGAGCTCGTATTTTATTAACTAAATGTTTTTCATGCTACATATTTTGACATGCATGTTTTTCATTTTAGCAGATGTTGTAGGATTCTGCTCTAGGATTTCTGCAGCAACATATGCATTTTTTTTCTAATTTATTGTGATCTCTTCTATTACTAAGCATCCTTTGTTGCTGAGTTGTTTCTCTGACTTTTTTGAAGACTAAGTATACACCCATGTGGTCATCAGGAACCATCAGGCCTGTCTTCCTGTGAACTGTCAATCTCTGTCATTTTCTTCTAAAGCTTCTAAGTCATTACGTTTCAGGTAACCACCTGCAGTTCTTTCTATGCTTCATGCTTCAGAGATGTCCTTTATTTTGTATCCATATTAAACACTGCATTTATGTATTTATTTATTTTATATGTGTGAGTATGTATGTGCTTTTGTGTATGTCTGGAGGTCAGAAGACAGCTGCCCGAGTTGATTATTTTCTGCTGCTCCCTCTTTTATGGTATCTCTTTTCTTTTCCTGATTCAATCTTCCTGTTCCCTCATGCCCACCTCTCCTCTCTTCTCTTAACTCCCTCTCCCCTCCCCCCATGCTTCCAATTTTCTTGAGATATCTTGTCCCTTTCCCCTTCTCCAGGGGATCATGTATGTCTTTCCTAGGGTCCTCCTTATTTCCTAGCATCTCTGGCAGTGTGGATTGTAGGCTGATAATCCTTTGCTCTCTGTCTAAAAACCATATATGAGTGAGTACATAGTGTGTTGTCTTTCTTTTTGTGACTGGGTTACCTCACTCTGGATGGTTTCTTCTAGTTCAATCTTTTGCATTTTTATAAACAGTAGTCACCTTGCTGTAATTCAATGCTGGTCACCTTAAATATTAAAAGGGATAGTTACTAAGACAAAACAAACAAACAAACAAACAAACAAAAAACCAAAAAAAATAAAACCCAAAAGGAAATAAGCAAAGTCTCTAGCACAGCCACTCTTCCAAGTAATCTGTGTAAATATTTATTGATGAAGTCAAAGTTAATAATCTCTTTAGCCACTGCAAAAATAAAATTCCTCATGAAATCTTATGCCAAAATTATTATAAATGTTACCTACCTATCCCTCCAACTCATGTAGGTATCCATATGAATTAAAAATTCAGTTTTGTTATGTATGGGATGCCACTTAAAAGCAAGGTGATTCAGCTGTACTGCTTTAAGATATGCTAAAGTAGCAAATAAAGAAACATACAAGGATATATTTTATTATATTTTTAGGAATTAAAAGTTCAGATTTAAAAATGAATTAGAACCAGATGAAGGAAATGGTGGTGAAAGAAATGATCCTTCTGAAGGGGACAATGTGAAGATGATGATAGACATGGTATTTCCTTTTACTGTTTAAAGGTATATAAAGTGAACAATAATTAGCAAATAAATATCAACAGTGCCCATAATTGAAAGCAATATTTTGGTAGCCACCCTTTTTTTTTTTTTTTGCATTGACATTAGACCAATGTATGAAGTGTTTGCATATTCCAATGGGAGGAAGTACTGCTCATTGAAGAGAGACCATATCTTTTACCTCATGACAGCTAATATGACCAAAAGTGCCAAAAATATTTTTTTTACTGCAAACTTACTAGTTGTTGCTAGAGGTTTTGTTGTCCTACCAGGTCCCACAACTGCATTACCTCAAATAAACACACTGATGCTATATTAATCATTAAACTCTTGGCTGGTGACTAGGGCACCTTATTGGGTAGCTCTGTCTTAATTATTAACCCATAACTGCTAATCTATGTATTTATACACGGCCTTATCTTACCAGAGAATGCCTGGTGTATTCTTTCTTATGGGTCCTTTCATGGCGAACTGTTTTGCAGTCTTCTTCTGCCTACCTTTCCCAGAATTCTCCTCGTCTCCTGGTCCCACCTATCTTCCTGCCTCATTGCCAAAAAGTGTTTTATTCATCAACCAATAAGAGAAACATGTATATAGGACATCCTCCATCAACCATTTTTAAATCTAAATAATGATATCAATGATTGAGGGTTACAGGTAGAAATGTAATGTAGTTTCAAATATGTTTAATAAATATTTGTGGAATATTTAAGATGATATCAATGACTGAGGGTTACTGGTAAAGATGTAATATACTTTCAAATATGTTTGATAAATGTTTGTGGAATATTTAGGAGTGCAATCACTCTATAGTTTTGTCTCAATTTTTAGATTAATAATAATAATTAGAGTTTAGATTTATTGCTTGGAAATATTTCAAGATATTTTTATGTAAGGTAAATTTCCTTATTCACAATAATCTTCAGATAGAGGATATATTTTTTCCAGAATTGAGGAATGAAACAACTAGATAATATTAAGTAAAAGTCACATAAAGCACACACCTTTGATCCCAGCACTCTGGAGGCAGAGGCAGGCGGATCTCTGTCATCTAGGTTTTTAAATAACGTAGGAATGGGTTGAAACTTCTATGGTCACTAGAGTAAATATTAAACAATTCAATTCAAATTCTTTGAAAAATTTATAATTAGTGTTTCTGTGAAGTTAGTGTAATTATTCTGTGAAGTTAGTATAATAAAATAGTCAATATTTTATTATTTTCATTAGCATTCAACACATGCTATATTCAAAAGCACTAAAAAAGCAACAAGGAAATCACTGTAAAATATAACTTAGAAAAATTTGCTATTTGAAGCAATTTTAATACCAGATTTGGGTAATAAATGCATTCTTAACTTAAAAGGCTAAAGCCTTTTAAAAAAACACCAAAGCAAAAATAAAAGGGACAATGCTCCTAATTACAAATTTGATTAAAATTTTCGAAACATTTGAGTTCCTCATGACCCCAAGAAGAAATGCATTTATAGCATGTGTTTGCTGTGTGTACTACGTACTACATAACAAACAGAACCATGTGTACAGTTTATTTAAAACCACAATCTTTTGAGAGGGTAGAGATCTATACAGGAGACTTTATGAAAGCCATGTGTTGTATATATAAATCATATTCACACATTCTCTCACATGATCTATGATCTGTGAATATATAGTAGTTTAATGATGCTGCAGAGCTTGCTTATTTGAAGCTTTGGGCCATTGCCTTTACTAAATGATGGACAAGAGATTGCTGGATTTAAGATATTCTTCTAGAAATAAGTGAGGGAGAAGAAGGAGAAGGAGGAAAAAAAGGAAAGGAAGGGGAGAGAAGGGAAGGAGGAGAGGAGGTGGGGAAGTGGAGGGAGGGATGGAGAGAGAAGGAGGGAGGGAAGAAGAGAGACTTTTTATAAGAAAGTGTTTGTGAGTTCTCTTGATCCGGAAGGTGATCTCACCTGGGAACTGAGAGAAGCATGAATCAGAAGATACTGAAGTTGGAAAGGCTGCTATGATTTCACACTATTTGTAGGCAGTTGCACATCTTGAGTCAAAGACTGTTAGCATGGTGGAAGCATGGGTTTTCACCAGCTTATCCACTGTGGCCAAAGCAGCTGTGTGCCCAGCCCTGGCAGACAGGTATGCTTGTTGGTGCTGCATTATGTCATCACAGACTTTTTGTGACAAAGAAGATTATATATATATGAAGCTTTATCGAATACTGTCATTGACATAGACTTACTAGAACATAAACTCACATATAGATGAATCTGGATCAAAGAAGTAATAAAGAAGTCAGGAATAAAGCTGAGATGGAGCAAATTAAAACAGGAGGAAGTAAGAGAAAACAAAGAAGCTGTAAGAAGGCCCCAGGCAGACCCAGCTTTATGAGCACCAAGGTTCCCAGTTGTTACTATAATGGGTCATGTTGATCATGGGAAAACAACATTACTTGACAAACTTTGAAAGACTCAAGTGGTGGCAATGGAAGTTGGAGGCATCACTCAGTACATATGTGCCTTTCTTGTCTCTGCCTTCTGGAGAAAAGATAACCTTTCTTGATACTCCTGGACATGCTGCCTTCTCAGCAATGAGAACGAGAGATGCCCAGGTCACTGACATTGTTGTGTTGGTTGTACCTGCAGATGATGGGGTGATGAAGCAAACTGTAGAGTCTATTCAGCATGCCCAAAAGGCACAATTTCCTATTGTTCTTGAAATAAATAAATGCTACAAAACAGATTCTGATCCTGAAAAAGTGAAGAAAGAGCTTCTGGCTTATGATGTGGTATGTGAAGATTACAGTGGCATTGTTCAAGCAGTGCATGTCTCTGCACTTAAGGGAGATAATCTAACTGCTTTGGCAGAAGAAACAATTGCTCTCTCAGAAATGTTGGAACTGAAAGCAGATCCCACAGGTCCAGTGGAAGGAACAGTAATAAAGTCTTTCATCAGCAAAGAAAGAGGTCCTGTTACAACAGCTATAATTCAAAGAGGAACACTAAGAAAAGGCTCAATTGTAGTTGCTGGGAAGTGTTGGGCAAAAGTTTCACTAATGTTTGATGAAAATGGAAAAACTCTTAATGAGTCCTATCCCAGCATGCCAGTGGGAATCATAGGCTGGAGAGACCTCCCTTCTGTCGGAGATGAAATTCTTGGAGTAGAATCTGAGCCAAGGTCCAGAGAAGTTGTTGACCAGAGGAAGACTGAGAAGAAAGAGGAAAAAAGGCAAAGATGACTTGGAAATAATGGAAGAACAGAGAAAAGAGCACCAGGAAGCAGACCGGTAAGCCCACTAGAAGTACGGCAGTGTGCACTGGAAGAAGAGGTCATACCTTGAAAGAAAAGAACAAAGACCCTTAAAGCCCACAGAAAAGGCAGAAAGGGACTCAAATGTATTTCCTATAATTATTAAAGGTGACGTTGATGGGTCTGTGGAGGCCATCTTGAACCTTCTGGATACCTATGATGTTTCTCACGAATGTGAACTAGAATTAGTACATTTTGGACTGGGTGACATTAGTGAAAATGACATCAACTTTGCTGAGATGTTTGATGATGGGATTTATGGATTTTATGTGGATGCAGGCAAGGCTATCCAGCAATCAGCTGCACAAAAGGGAGTTAAGATTAAACTTCACAAAATCATCTACCATCTTATTGAAGATTTGCAGGAGGAATTAACCAGCAGATTGCCCCACAGGCTGGAGGAATATCCAATAGATCAGGCTTGCATACTAGCTATCTTCTCTGTAACAGAAGGAAAGAGAAAAGTTCCTGTGGCTGGCTGCAGAGTTCAAAAGGGACAGTTAGAAAAACAGAAGTTTAAATTAATCTAAAATGGGCAAGTTATTTGCAGGGGCTCATTGACCTCACTGAAACACCATAAAGATGATGTTTCAGTCATCAAAACAGGAATGGACTGTGGTATTATTTTAGATGAAGAAAAAGTAGAATTTAAAGTGGGAGATGAAGTTGTTTGTTATGAGGAAAATGAAGTTCCAGCTAAGACTTCTTGGGATCCAGGATTTTAAAAATACAATAAAAATGATACATGTAAGAAAAAGAAAAGAAAGTGTTTGTGTTTTATGTTTTAAATTGAAATTTTAACTTATGATAATACATTAATAAGTAGTGTATTTTTGTTATTTGCATTCCTTCCTTTATCCCTCCTCCTACTTTTTCACCATACCCCCCTCTTGAATCATGGCCCCTTCTTTCTTTATTATTGTTACAGATATAAACTTATATGTGTAAGTGTACAGCCTACTGAGTCCATTTAGTGTCCCTCATATGTACATGTGTTTAATGCTGACCACTTGGGATTGGATAACCTGCCATGGAGAACATCACTGAAGAAAACTGTTTCTCCCTTTCTTAGTAACTGTTGATTGCCTGCCACTTTTTATTTTGAGGTAAGTCCTCAAGAAATTCCATCAACCATGTTAAAGTGTCAGTTGACATAATCATTATGTAGTTCTTGTACATTCAACCACATTGCTAAGGTACTCTGGGTGTAGCATTCCTCTCATGTCTAGAAGAACTTAGCTTGTAGTTGACATACTGGTCCCCTGACTATTGTAATCTATAACATTTACAATGTACCCCTTATACCTGGGGCGGTACATTGATGAAGAGGTAATGGAAAAATGGTAAGAGCCAGAGAAAGTGTTTTCATGAAGAACATGGGTCCTTGGTGATCATGAGATAGACTGAGCACACAAAGGTTCTGAGATGCCTGTATACTTTACCTGTCTTATTCACAGCATTTTGTAACAGGAATACTAACTTGGTTAAGCAGTTCTTGGTATCTACAGACATCAGAAGCCTATGTCTTCCACAATCCTTGAAAAATTCTTACTTCAATTCAATTTCAGGTGCTCTGTGTTTTGCAATATTTCATAATTTGTGTAAACTGAGTAGGTACTTTTATTTTTTGGATCAGCCTTTTAAAGTCCTTGCTGCTACTATTGTTATTTTCCTGCTATTAATAGTCTCAGATACACAATTTCTAGTTAGTTATTAATTCTTTAATGCCAAAAGTACATTTCATTTGTTCCTTCATTCCAAGAAGAAAAGGATATGAGGTAAAATGGTATTACAAGTAGAACTTCATTAAATATACGATTAGACATATTTGCTTGGGCGTAAAACTAATTAAGCCATTCTAATAATTACTGTTGGGTGATTCTTGGAAGAAAAGTAATAAAGGAACATGATTAGCTACCCTGGTTCCCTGTTTTGACTTTCACTAAATTTCCATGGCCTTTGATCAGAAAGTGTCCTTGAATTAAAATTAAGTTCTTGATAAAATAAAGATGTTTACTTTGATATCAGTATCTTTGCACAATAAAAATTGGGGCCAATAAACAATAATGAATGTAGAAAATAATTAATTAAACTGTAGATAGACAATTTCTTGTTAGTAGTATTTGTGAATAAACAGTTCAAAAGTATATATGGGAGATTTTTTTCTAACCTAAGAATTTAATGGAATAAAATAGGGCTCAATTTACTTTTTTGCAAAATTATCTTATGTAAAATAACTTGAAATCTTACTGAATTTATACTTAGTAAGTCATTGTGTCTACCATTGTTCTCACTGATGTTATGCCTGAGATAATTAAGTTTTAAGGAAGAGAGGTATCATTGGCCTGTGGGTAGGTTACCACACCATGGCAGGGAGTATATAATGGATTAAGATTCTCACAACCTGAACGGAAGTAAAAAAGCAAAGGAGACAGAGTCCCATCCTCCTCCTAAGTAGCTGCCCTAGTTGTCTAACTTTTTTCCACTAAATACTCTGTCACCTTCTAGTAGAACCATTTATAGACAGACATGCAATTAGCATGCGATCCAGTGGGTAACAATTCTAACCTTCGGTAGTCATAAACTAAAATAAAACATAAATTCTGTCTTTAATCTCCTCCCTACTACTTCCCAAATCCCCCATGTCTCCTAGTCCTGCCTATCTTGCTTTCCTATTGGCCAACACTGCTTTATTCATTAACCAATCCGATAAACATATTTACAAAATGACATCTCCCATCATCTTCTCTTTCTTGTCTAAAATACAAAGAAGGGTTTTAACTTTAGCATAGCAAAATATATCACACAACAGTTATCAAATAAGAATCACAGTTAACAATATTTAGTCCATTAACATTTACTAAGATTTAAAGAAAATATTTTAACATCTATCCTATCTTTGTGAGTCTAAAGTCTTATATGTAACTTACCTATAATCTTAACTAAGAAAAACTATAACAAGATGGAGGACAGAGAGAGCAGAATGCAGGCCTCTCTCTCCAGTAAGAAGAGACTATGTGGAAATATTTAGATTAATAAAAATGTGATGGGAGATGCTATTCTGTAAATATGTTTCTCATACTGGTTAATGAATAAAGCACTGTGGCCAATGGAAAATCAAGATAGGCGGGGCTAGGAGACAAGGAGGAAAGAGGAAGTATTTAGAAGGAGTCAAGATGGAGAGCCGAAGGAGAGCAGATGCTGGCCTGTCGCTCTCCCATAAGATGACCATGTGGAAAGACTTAGATAAGTAGAAATGGGTTAATAATTAAGACAGAGCTAGCTGATAAGGAATTAGGAACTGGCCAACAGTATTTATATCAAATACAGAGTCTCAGTGTGTTATTGGGGGCTGGCGTGGTGGCAGGAACAGACCTGTGGCAGGCGGGCTGGCGGAAAACATATACGATACAGAAATGGGTTAATATTTAAGACAGAGCTAGCCAATAAGAAATGCTTATACAGGCCACCAGAATTATATCTAAAAAATAAAATTAAAAAATTGTTTATGTGTATGACTGTTTTGCCTACATGTGCATGTCTACATGGTTCTCACATGCTCGCAGTTCCTGTAGAAGTAAGAAGAGGATGTTGGATCTCCTGGATTCAGGAAGACAACAAAAGAGAGAGTTCTGTGTGGTTGCAGAAATTGCCCTGAGAAAGTAGAAAATGGCTTAGTTATAAAGTGCAATGGGAAGGCCAAGAAAGAAGGATCCCTGGAGCTTGCTAGCCAGCCAGTCTGTCCAAATCACTGACCCAGTTTCAGTGAGAGACCCTGTCTGAAAATAAAAGACAGCCAGCAACAGATCAGGACATTGGACTTTAACCTCAGGTCTCTACAGGAGCATGTATATATCTGCACATACATGCACAGACATACAAATATAAATATTAAAAACAAACAAAACAAAACAAAAACATAAATTCTGCAGAACTATCTCTTATTTATGTAAATTTGAAGGGTAAGATTTGAAAAGGCACAATATTCAATAAGAACTTGGGCCTCAACAAAACTATTTTTTAATATAAATATTTTCATTTACTTTTAGATTTGACAAGCTGTCTTGAATGTTTTATCCCTCATTATCACTTATTATCAGAAACAGTTTAATTAAGGATAAAGACAGATGAAGAAAAGAACATCAGTTTTATTATTACTAATATTAATTGTTGAATACTGAGTTTTATAGTCATTTTAATGTCAGATAAGTAACCGCAGCATTCTAGAACTAGTCAAACTTTTCCAACAATGCATAGACAGTGGTAGTAATCAGCGGTCTTTTCTCTACAAAAGTGGACAGAAGGATGGGCCATTTCATTTCTTATTTCTTCTCACAAAGATTATTTAATTTTATTCAGTCATATTCAGTTTATGATTTATGGGATATCACTGTGACATTTCCATGAGTGTACACACTCTTCTTTGCTTCTGTTCACCTTTGCCAGTGGCATTTCTTACTTTCCCTTTCTCCCTGACACCAAATGATGCAGCATTTCTGGTTACCCAAACAGCAAAGATGAGAATATAGGTTAAAGTCCATGTTTCATGTTAACTGATAACTGTTCATCTTGAATGAGATGTAAGTAGTTAGGAATATTATTGATCTAAATATCATCACCTTTGATCACCAGGTATGTGCAACATCATTTATAGCAGTAATTTAAAAAATATAAATCCAACCCAAGAGCTTCTGTGCTTGGTTATGAAAACAGAATAGTGCAAAGTATGTTTTCAAAGTATGATTGGGTAACTTGGTAGAGACAGATCTGAAATTGCTGGTAAATTCTTTCATTCTCTTTCTCTCCTCCCTCTCTTGATGCTTTGTTGCATAGAATCAGCCTCAGCAGCACATGACCCAGTAGTACTCCTGGGTGCCACATAGTACTCAGAGCCCACCCTACCACTAGTCATCTTCCCTTACAAGTCTATGATTTTAGGATTACACTGAGGGCAATTCTTGGGGTAGAACACATAAATAAGAATTTAGAAGCTAAATTCGAGTACTACCAGGTCAAATCAACTATTAACTTGCTTTTATTTCTAACCTTTGCTGTATGTTCTAATCATTCACTTGTTTGCTTTTTGAATATTATGAACAAAAATTGTGTAATCACGTTTTTTATTCCATATCATGTATTATCATATGTCCTTGTAGAAATCATCCTCTTTTATTTATTTCCCTCTTTTCTTTCATAGTCTATCTTATCTCTTCTAATTAACTCAATGGGTTTGACTTATTTTACTCAATGTAAGTGGAACTTTCTAGAAAATTTTGCTTTTTATGTAAATGAGTTTGTTTATTAGATGATAAATCTCATCCATTTATCTTTTTCTGTCCTGTTTTATAAGTACATGTTGCTAGGCACCATGAGCTATTTTTATAACACTGAATCCACTCCAGCATTTACAGATCAGAACATTTTGGATTCAAATCCAAATTGGCTTCTCTTTGGGTCTACATTCCAGCATAACAATCATGGAGGTTTTATCCACTGCTGTTCCTATGAGGAAAAAACTCATTCTGTTTTAGCCTTGGTCCCTTGTAATTTTTAACTTCTCCCCTGTAAGCATTTAGATCTGCAGTTTTCTGAAACTATGAAACATGAATGTAGCTCACGGTCCATTGCGGCCTGTTAAACTTTTGCATTTCCTTCCCTTCAACTTGTCATTTTCTACACCACTAAGCCTCCCACTAATTTCCAACTGCCAGTCCTTTTCCTTACTACTAACAAGTGTTTGTTCAAACAAACAAGCAAAAAAATGATTCTCCCATTCTTTTCTAATTTGTTCATTTTTACTATTTCTCAAACATATACATGTCTCCTTATTTATGAGATAGGACTTACTTTATAGTCTCGTTTCCTTTATTTGCCTTGTAATCCCGTCTTTCTTACACCCTTACACCTTCAAATAGTAGTTCTTTCTACAAACAGGATCTTTTTCGTTGGCAAACATACTACCCAGACATTGTTTTTGTAGAGGAAATGCTATACTCACCATGACAGGTTTGCTTTTTGGCATCCAACTTTGTATTTCTGCCATGTAGTTACTTCTCATTTAGTTTACCTAATAATTCTTTCTCTAAGGACAAAACTTGACTTGTTGTATCCAGCTTTATATCTATTCAGTCCTAACTTCTGGTGTTCTTATAGCTGTAATGACTTTAACAGTCCTTAGCATAAAATAGGGTTAATATTTTATACTTGTTCAAAGAATGCACAGATAAATATCAACAGGAATTTGGATTTTGCTCAATGCTGAAGAGAATAAAAAATTGATGTCAGGGCCAGAGAGATGGCTCACAGGGTAAAAGTTCTTCAGCAAAGCCTGATGGTCTGAGCACGATTCCCCAGAATCCACACAGTAGAAGGAGAGAAATGACCCTTGTAAGTTGTCACCTCACTTCTGCATGCATCTTGGCATGTGTCACTACCCACCCCACAGAAAAGAGTAAATAAAATGTCCTAGAAATAATTAAAATTTAAAGAATATTTAAAATAATTAAACTTGAATGGATAAGGATATTGAACTTTAAGTAAAGTTTTTAAACAAATGTCAGTTTTTTTTTTGAAGAATTTTCACAATTTTTATCCAGGTAAAATAATGTATGTTCAGTCACTGGGTACAGAGACTTTTAAAGTCAAACGAAAGACTCTGCAATATGCTTGTACATTGGACAGTCCATTATTTTCTTAAACAAAACAAAACATTAAAACTTCCGGGCTTTGATTTTCCTTTAGAATTTAGTTTGATTTATGAACCTTCTAATTTTTATTTGGCATTTTTTTTTTCCTGGAATGAAAAAACTATCTAATAGTCAGCTATGAAGTGTCATGTAACCTAGCCAGGACAGCCTCCCCCCCGTGTCTTGGAATACTTAAAATCAATTAATATTCAATCATCTCTTCTGAGGTCATTGTAAATGTTGGGTACCCACAGTCTCCTTGCTGAGACTTATCTGACCTTGAAATAGCAAATGTCACAAGGAAAGCACAAATCTGACATATTGAAGCTAAAGGGAAGAGGTTAAGAAAGGAGGGGAAGAAAAATGGAGAAAAGCAAGGTTAAGACTATAAGATTCTGTTTACTTTCTTACATGACTTCTATGGTATTGACAATTTCATATCAAAATTTGGTAATTTTTGAGGTCAGATTTGATGTGTCTAGATACTAAACAGGCAATAAACTGTATGTGAAGAGAACTGTGGATGCAGCATAGTGATTGTGTGGTAGGCATGCATGTTGAGGGGCCCTCAGTTCTGCAAAAGAAGTAAAAGAGAAAAGAAAATTGGTGTGCCTTAAAGCTGTACACACATGCAGCTCAGTGCTTGGTACCTCTCATTCTTTGGCTTTCTCAGCAGCACCCGGTGAGAACATCCACCCTTCATGTTTTATCTGCCCTTGGGACTGTGCTATTTGTCACTAAGGGAAATGGCTTGGATTAACAAATCCCCTAAGGTTTTATTTCTGTTGATATCGGTCATTGTGTTAGGAATACTGACGTTTGACAGAGGACCTTATAAAGAGCTAGCAGTTCTCAAGAATGATCCTATGGAATATAGCTTAAGTGGCAGCCTTGCTGGTAAGGATTGGCAGGGATTGATTGATTTGGGCTGAATAAGTCTTCCTAGTATCCATCCAATCAAACGAAGTAGCCCTGAGGAGAATCAAAGAGGCTGCTTCCTTCCTGGAGCACAGCCGTTTTTTCATGTGGGGGAGGGTGAGATCTGGAATCAGATAGCTCTCTGTCAAATTCTGAACAGTTGGCTTCCTCTTCACAGCATGTGGGTATGTGTGTGTGTGGCTTTATTTAATAATCTCTAATTATGCTTCTGCTGAGTGCTATCTGCAGAAAATCTTTTGGACTAGTTATTCTCTGTGAAACTCATTCAGTAAAGCATCTCCTAATTTTCAATTTAACATGAATTAATTTATATTATATACACAATTTAAATATATATGTTTTAACTGATACCACTGAGAGTCAATAAATACTGCATCATGTCATTGCAAAAGTCAATGTCATTTATATACCTTGACTTTCTGAAATGAAAGCAAAGTAATATGAACAAGGTAAGTATTTGTTTAAAAATGACTAAAGGACCATCATGTATAAGTATGAGAAAGCTATTAATATATAACATATACGGGATTTTGGCATCATGGGATTATCTGTAATTTAAGTGGAACAAATAGACTAGGCTAAGGTAAGCCATGTGAGTTCTAGTGGTCTTTCATAGTCTGTGTCCTGGTTGCTTGGCCCTGACAATTCACTTCTATAGACTTCAGCTTTTCCAAGTACTATTAAAGCAGAGACTGGCTTGAATGTAACTCAGTATTAAACACTGAAGAAGGACTAAAGAGATTCCTATAGAGCACTACGGGTTTTCATTCTTAAGCAGTCTCCAGTTGCCTCAAGTTGCTGGTGTCATGGCTGAAGTTCTTCTTGTTCACTTTTCACCCACTGCCTCTACCTGGAGATCATGTCCGGCTTTTCCAGCTGAGACTCGAAAGCTGTAAGTCAAGAAAGGCAAGGCTTTGGGTTTGTGAGTGTCCTTATCATTTCAGCATCTAGTTCTGGCATCCTCAGGCCTGCTCACAGCAGCTGACTGGACATGGTGTGCACTTTGAATGAGAGACTTCTGCAGTATGGGAGGTCATGTCAGGAAGTCAGACATATGCTTGGTCTGTCCTCATGTGCCACTAAATTAAAAAAAATAATCTCACAGACTGCATGGAACTCCCTTCTTTTCCTACTCACATTCTGCAAGTTCCTGAATGGCACTTTAGGAATGCGGTTAACATTGAAAACACATGACATCATGCTAACGAATATGTTCATTATTGCCATAATATGTCTTTTGACTTTAAAAGCAGCAGTGTGCCTCTGGACATGGCTGCCATCTCTCAAAGCACAGATCGTGCAGTACCTGCCAGATTGTTGGCACCAGGCTGTAGCCACTGTTGACAAAATTCAGTCCTTAGCCAGAAAATAACAGCCTTCAATGAAGGTTTACAAATTCGAGTCTGACAGTAAATCTATTACCAAAGCCACCTGTAATTCAATGCAAAGAAACCTTCCAAGTTGAAGTATGACTTCAGCAGAGCCACAGAGTATCATAGGCTCTTTCCCTTTTCTGAGAGAGAGAGAGAGAGAGAGAGAGAGAGAGAGAGAGAGAGAGAGAGAGAGAGAGAGAGAGAGAGAGAGAGAACAACAAAAAATAATTTTATTCCCAGCTTTCCTTTGTTGTGAAAGAAGGAAGGCACATACTCATTTCAATTTCAGAATTATTTGTGAAACCTGTGAATTAATGATGTAAGTCCTAATGTTTCAGGTGCTATTTTAGTAATGGAGGACTGAACAGATTCTGTGGGTATACTAACATGTCTTATGAAGATCTGTGAAAGTCAGACAACCTAACAAATGGCATCACTATGAGCAGTGGCTGTGGAATAAGATCATGCTGAAGGTACAGGGGGCCCTGGGAAGACAAATGGTTTTGTGCTTTTGACTGAAATGTGATTTGCTTTCTTTCCCCACTTTGTAAAAACCAAGCATCACTTCCTCTTTTTAAGATCTCTCAAATCTGCTTTTGCCCCCCAAAGTGACTATGTTCTCCTACTTCTTTTCCTATGTTCCTCTCAGACTCAACATGTGTTGATAAAATTCAACTTAACTGACTCCTTGTTTTTGGGCGGACAACTATTAGAAGATTACTTTTCTCAATATACTGTGATATGCTATCATGTATGATAGATACACTAGAACATTTCTTATTACTATGATTTGAACTTTTGCTCTCCCTTCCCCCAAAGCACACATCTTTAATACACTACAATTAATGAAAATGGACGTTGTGAGAGAATTTCTGCCTCTTTCTTTCTCTCTTCATGCCTTTGCCATGTGAGAATGCAGTGTTCCTTCCCTCCAGAACATTGCAAAAACACCCTCCCCAGATGCAGAGATTTGACCTTGGAACTCTCATTCCTGGGAGCTGTACGAAAGTGACCTTCTATTTCTCACTTGTTAGTCAGGATCAGATATCTTGTCACAGCAGCACAGGAATGACCCAACACATTCCCTCTGTTTAATATCCCTAGAAAAGTACTCTTGGCTGTTGATTGTCCCATGAATATTATAGAACCCTTCATGATTCCAGCCTCTTAGTGTTGAACATTTTGTTACAGATGATAAGCAGCTCAAAGTTTAAGTGTTAAAATTCTCTAGCATTTGACCCTTGTTTCACATGCATTTGACCAATGACTTTTAATAGTGTTTCCTCACAGGGCGCTAATTGGAACACTAATCAAAAAGACCTTGTTCAGAGGGTGGGGCTATTCTTGTGGTCTAATTATTAATTTGCTATCTCCTTGGCAAATTGACATCAAAGAGCCCCCCAAAAATTGCTTTGGTTTATTGGTTTTGTTTTTTTGTATTTGTTTTCCCAGGATTTTTTTCATAGCTCTTCTGAGCTGCTTGTTGAGGGTATACATCTATGAGCAGATCTCTTAGTTAATTAACCATGCCACCCTGATCTACTCTACTACATGTGTTAACTAAAGAAAGAGTACACAAATGGAAGGACTTCTTGATCACAAATAGGAAACAAAATAAACAACAAAAACAAACAAGTCACCTGACTCAAGCCACTTTGTCTCCATAAGTCTATTTATCTATTTCAAGCATTGCTGTCACAGAGAGAATGGGTCTTTTTATTACTTGAACAGGACCATGAGCTTTCACATGTGAGCTTCCAGAAGGTCAGCATGCACCATACTTCTGTGCAAAGTAGCTTCCTTCACATAGGGCTCCTTGTGCTGGAGCCAGGAAACCTGCTTTTAAGGACTCTAGGGGACTGTGAGCCTTTTCTGCTGGATCAAGCTCCCAGTATCAGTTTCACTGTTTCTGGCCTTGGCAAAACCTGGAACAGACTGCGGGCTGGAGTGTGCTGGCATGCTGGAACAGAGCTGCCATCTGTTAGGATTCTACACTTCTTTGGGTCCCTCCCCTTACCAGCATGCCTTTCACTAAAGTTATGAAAAATGTGGAATATGGATAATTTTATCTTTAATGGCACTAATCAGTCTTTTCAAGGGAAATTATATCATAGACTATCAGTAATGTTAACTTGTTATTGCAAAGGAATGAAGAAAATCATTGACATTAGATACTAAAGCCACAGCTAATTAACGAGTTAGTTCCTTAATGAATGGATTTAAAAAAGAGAAAGCTTAGGTATTATGAAGATTCCTTTGAGAAGGCAGGCATCTCCACTGTTCACCGTTCAGGCCTTTCTTGTTAGGCATTTTGGCTTCACATTGGAATATTCTGAAAGTACTTAATTTATACACATTACGAGAACTATTTCCTTCTAATTAGGACTACACTACCTTGCACAGAAGCAGGAAAGCAATAGGTCCATTGAAAGGACAATCACTGTCCTTTATACTACCCAAAACAATCTTCAAAACCTAAAAACAGATCCTTGAGAAAAGATGTATTCACATTATTGTAATAATTATATTTCTGCTACTGGTGACACAAATGTAAGTGCTACTCTCCCATGTGTTTTCCTAGAACTCTTCGATGCAGTGTAAATAACTAACTGTAACAGAAGTTACCACAAGAGTGAGGGAGGCTGAGATAGTGCAGGTGGGATATG
Source organism: Cricetiscus sungorus (assembly GCA_030556225.1). Lineage (NCBI taxonomy): Eukaryota > Metazoa > Chordata > Mammalia > Rodentia > Cricetidae > Cricetiscus > Cricetiscus sungorus. The sequence continues at coordinate 29,556,432 of JANBXA010000651.1, read as the reverse complement.
GAGCAAGTAAGTGTACCCTGAGACCTGAAGCTGTTCACAGGAGTCTCTAGCACAGTCAGCATACATTTGAACAGCATTCATAGGCTGCTTCATTGAGCTGCTAGACAAAGACTTAGTAACTGGCCTAACACACTGCAAGGGGATGAGTCTGGGGCTCAATTGGAAACAAATGTAGAATCCATGAGAACAGCCTGCTACGCTATCATCTGCTCTCTTACTCATGGTTTCAGGGCTATTACAAAGAATGCTTGGTGGCCACAAAAACAAACAAACAAACAAACAAAAACCAACCAATCAACAACAAAAGACAAAACAAAACAAAATGACAACAACTAAAATTAAAAGATGATGAAAATTCTGAAGATAGTAAAAGTTGTAATTTTCCATCCCTCATGGAATGAAGAAGGGAAATGAAAAAAATCATATTGAAATCCCCTCACTATTCTAACCATTCCTTAGTAATTTGAAGTAAGAGTTTACAATTTTTTTTCTTTAGCCCTGAAGGTAACTACCAACTGGAAATGCAAATATGGCCCATCCCTTCAATTCTTCTACCTGCTAATGTGTGTGCAAGAATTTATTAACACTGCACTTTTGTCTAATGACACGGTGCTCGAAACACATTTACTCTACTTTCTTCTACTCTGGCCACCACTGATTTTATTTTATTTAATTTTTCTAATTTCCTGTCTGTCTATGGAAGATGAAAGAGGATTAATCAATTGTATAGGGGGCATTTCTAAAGGGTCAGATTTGAGGACAGTATACACAGAACTCAAGGAGATGATTTAGTAGAATTGAAAAAATTAAACAAACAAAAACTGTGGTAAATCTAGGCTATAAGAGAAAGTAAAAAGCATATCTTCTACCACAAGTATATTTTTTCCCCTTCCAAAGCCTGGAGGATCATTAGTCTCAGGGAGGTAATGACCAGTAACCAGGATTGGTTTGGACCCTTAAGAACTGACAAAGTGTATTATTGTGCCTCTTCTCAAACATCAAAAGTTTTACAGCTAAAACTACTGAAAAAAAGATGTTACAAGAGTAAAACATAGAAATTTATGGAATGTAAGCTTCATGTGACATATGGCCTTCAATACAGACATGAAGATAGGTATACAGAAAAATGACAAGAGAAAAAAAAAGAGCAGGATCTAGTTAGTGGTAATAAACTGGGAGAAACCTAGCAAGGCTTGTTTGTTTCAATTCTTTTTGGTTGCTCCAGTTAGCCTTCCTTTTGCATACTGTGGGATACTCATCACACAGAATTTTTAGGAGAGACAAGAGAGTTAAGACTAGGAGAAGTTTTTCTTAGGTTTGCTTCAGGGGAGAAATGTCCAAGAGGAATCTTCATTTCTAGTTCATAAATCCCTTTTCAATATCTTCAGGTAGGCTGTGTGTGTGTGTGTGTGTGTGTGTGTGTGTGTGTGTGTGTGTGTCTGTGTGTGTGTGTGTGTGTGCTGTTTATACCTGTATCTATCATCTATCTACCAGGTATTTTGTACCTATTCTCTCTCTCTCTCTCTCTCTCTCTCTCTCTCTCTCTCTCTCATCTATCTACCATCTATCATCTATCAATTATTTATCTATCAATAATCTATGTATCTTGTCTATCTATTTATCTACATATATCTGTGTGTATATGGGGTACACTTATCATGTGTATGCTTGTAGAAGCCTGAGGTGGGTGTTTGATGTCTTCTTCTACCATTCTCTACCTTATTTGTAGAGACACGATTTCTTATTAAATCTATAACTTACCATTTTGGCCATGATGAATAGCCAACAAGCTCTGAATGTCCATCTATCTCTTTCTCTCAGAGATGGGGTTATTAATAACAGCCACAACACCCTGCTTTTTCAGTGACACCGGGGATATGAATTCATTTCTTCATGTTTAAGCAGCTAGCACTTTATCCAAGGAGACATTTTCCAGGCCTCTACATCTATAGTTTTTATCACACTAAAATGTTCAGTATGTTAAGGTGCAATGTTTTGGGATCATGCTTCCTTTAGTCCCTTAATATTAAATTAGAAGAAAGGTTCAACAACAGGCTAAAATAATGATAGCCAGCAGAATAAACACTGCTTCACGACGCACATGACAGATACCTGTTCTGCTGAGAAACTTAATTGAAGGGCTCAAGTATGATGAAATATCCTGAAAATGTGTTAAGGAAGTAACACAGTCACTGATGAATAATCACTAAAATCTAGATTCCTTATTGTCTTTATCAAATCACACCACACACACACACACACACACACACACACACACACACACACACACACGTATTATATATATGTATATAGTTGTTTCATTCAACTCTCTCAAGAGTCAAAAGCTTCACCATTTTTGAAAGTTTTTGGTCAGCCTGGCATCTCAAGAAATACAAAAATTTAGGTTTCTATAAAATTCATTGAATTTATTCTGATGATGAATTTTAAGCATGCCATGTTGCCCCCAATAAGCGTGGATGGGTTTTTCAAATCATTTCGCTATTTTAGTTAGTTGTTATATAATATACAGTTTACAGTATAGTTGACAGAGTTCTTTCCAGAATTTGGAGACTCTATATTAAAGAACTGCAACTTTTATTATTCTTTGTCCTTTCCTGAAAATGCTGTTAACTTCAACTCTGAGAAGCCAACACCCTCTTCGGGCCTCTGTCCACTCATAAACATACATATTTTGCCACACGTGTGCATACTTTTGTAAAAAGATACACATGTACATAAACACATAAATCAAATCGTAGAGAGATTTTCCTCTCCATTAATCCCAAATTTTTCTCCTTCATTCTTTAGCATTGAAAGGGATAGATGATCTTCAATAAGTTCAGTTCCTCTGAAATTTATTGATGTTCCAGTATGACTTTATAAGGGGCATTTCATAAACCACATGATCAACAAACTTCCTTTTCCTTGGTCCTTTCCTTATGAATTTTCTTCCTTTCTTTTCCTTACTTTTCATACTTTCTATATTTATTTCCATGTTTAAAAATAATGGCTATTAATTGTCATTTAAAAATATGTGATTAATAGTTATAGAGAGGGAGGAATGATGAACAAAGGGGTCAAGACCATGATGGGAAAACCCACAGAAACAGCTGACCTGAGCAAGTAGGAACTCATGGACCTCAGTCTGACAGCTGGGGAACTAACATAGGACAAAACTAGGCTGCCTGAATGTGGGTGTCAGCTAGGAGGACTAGGCAGTATAGGGGGTTCTGGCAGCAGAACCAGGATGTATCCCTAGTGTACTAACAGACTTTGGGAGCCCATTCCCCATGGAGGGACACACTCTCTCAGCCCAGATACATGGGGAGGGCCTACCCCCTGTCTCAAATGACTTGACAGATTTTGATGACTTCTCAAGGAAGTACTCACCTTCCCTGGGGAATAGTGGAGGGGGGGGGAGTGTTGATGGGAGGCATGGGAGAATGGGAGGGAGAGGAAACTGGGATTGATATGTAAAATAAATTATGTAATAAAAGAATTTAAAATAAAAAATGTGATTAAAGTAAAACCATAGAGATAAGAAGTCCAAAGTGAAAATTCTCCCATGCAATCTGACTCACAAGTTTTCATCCCCTTTGTCATTCTGAAGTTTTTGTAGTTTTTCTTTTATTCTTTAATAGTCTGTGGATGTGTGCACATGAAATATTTTAAGTTTGCTCTTCAACTCTATTTTAGTAAAGCAATTAAGATTGACTTAGTAATGTAATATTTTAATAAAGGAAGGAAATTTGGAGGATTAATTATGTAACAGCAAATATATTAATAATGAGCCCAAAATATGACAAGACCTTTAATTTAATATAAAAAGTTATTTTTAACAAGTTATTTCAACACGGACCATCAAGACAGATTTGCAGAACCCAAGCTGGTATCAAACAGCAGCTGATATTCAATCCCTTATTTTCCTGGAAACAAGGATGATTGAAACAAATATATCAATCAAATACTGTCAGAGGGGTCTTAACTGTGGTATCAAAATGCTTCTAAAACACATAATCATGTATATAATACAATACAGGAATGACAGACAGAATTTTGTTTCTCAAAAATCTCAGAAGTTTAAGAAGAATTAATATTAGTAAGATATCTTGGTTTTGGTATTTGTAAACTAAGCAAATGGGAGGAAGTGGAGAAGGAAAGGGTGGAGGGCAAGTAAGAAGGCAAAGAAGGGGAGAAGGAAGGTGAGTCACTATTACTTTTACATGTTTTGAAATTAAGAAAATTTGGTTTGGGAAACCCACTTTCACCATTTCTTCTCTGGTGATATTTGAAGGTGGTCAGCAAATCTTACCTTAAAACAAAACTGATCCTGCCTAAAAGTACTAAAAAGTGTTTTACAAACTGCTAAATGTTAGAGTGTTGTTATTTTGAAATGGAAATTTTATTAAGACTTTTCATAAGTTTCAATCAGAGTAACATGGCCATGGCATGCCTGTGGTACTAAATTCGACTTGTAACATCCTTGGGCACATCCAGGAACCGTGTTCTTCAAGGTGTTTGTGCTCAGAGGGGAATATTTTTATGATAATATTTTTTAATTTAAATTTGTAACGAGATTGTTTTACATGTCAATCCCAGTTCTCTCATCTTCCCCTTATCCCCAGTTCCCCTCCCAACCTCCATCCCATCCTCTTTCTGCTCCACAGGGATTTAATTAGTACAGATTATCTCTGTGTAACGTAAGTGACCCAAGTTCCCATAGCCTTGAAATTATAAACTATTGAGGCTAAATTTTTAGTCTGCAACATTCTTTAACAATGTTTCTATGTAAAACAAAATCTGGAGAATCATGAGCTAGAGTTTGAATGAAAAAAGTTTTAGAGGGTGTATTGTATTAGAATTAATTTCTCTCTCTCAAGAGTATGTTCAGAGTGATCACTTCATTCATTATACAATAAAAGATAATTACTGCTGTATATTTACTGTTCATTTGTAAACATTAATCTTACAATCATTCCTTTCTCCTGAGTTATGGGATGCATTTCTGTATGACAAGTGTTCATGGATATTTTGTTGTGCCATGGGTCATTCTTCACAAAAGTAGGATGATCTTTACCAACTAGCAAGACAGATGATTATTCTGGAAGCTTGGGAATCCATCTATTTACATACAAATAACAGATTACTTTTCCAAAATCCTTCACAGATCACTTCAAGAGATATAGTGACCTCAGACATGTGCAGTTGAAGTTTTGTGTCAGATACTTATTTTTGTTCAAGTGGCTGAAACTTGTTTGTAGTGTGCATCAGTCAGTTCTCTACAGTAATAGATATGCTAGAACAAATATAATAAAAAGAAGGGTTTTTTTTTTAAGGAAGGCTAACATGATCAGAGGCTGGATAAGTCAACAATAACTGCATAGAAGATGTAGTTACGAGAAAAGCAGTAGCAACTGTTCAGCCCAACAGGCTAGATGCCTAGGATCAAGGAGGTCCAAATCATGAAGGCCCAACTGAGTTGAAGGCCCTACAAACACCTTTGAGAACCTCTGGAGTTAGTCAACATTCACAGGCTACAGAAGCAGGCATCTAATGGTCATAGTGGTTACAACAGCAAAAATGCACTTACTCAAGGAGAATTGAACTTGCACACATGGATGTGTTTGTTTTTGTACTTTTTGTCCCATCTGAACTTCCAGTTCAAGTGAAGGGAAGTTTCTGCCCACATGTGGGGTAGACCTTTTCTCATGGTTCCCTGACCTCCCCAGCCAATCATCTCAGAAACACCCCCCAAGACACAGAGAACTGTTTCACTTATTTTTGGGGTTTTTTTCAAGGCAGTCAACTTGCCAACTGTGATTAATCATCACTGTGTCTTGACACCCCAGACTTTGTACTTGAGAATCTCATTCTCTTCCTTATTATATCACCTCCATTGGGAAGAATGCCCTGTTTTAATAGGGTACAATAGTCCTGCAGTAGAGTGACTAAAGTTTGAGCTTTGCAATTAAGTTATCTGAGTTCAGATTATTGCTTTAATACATGCTGTTGGATGGTGGATTCCTTATTTTGACATTTACTGTTGTGGGATTAAAGATGTGTCACATTTTTTTATACTGTGGAGCATTTGTTTAATGTTGAAAAGATGTGTTGCATTCTTTTATGTTGCATTTGTTTACTTCTGTAAAGCTGTGTTACTTTGCCTGTCTAAAACTCCTGATTGGTCTATTAAAGACCTGAATGGCCAATAACTAGGCAGGAGAGAGAAGTAGGTGGAGCTGGCATGCAGAGAGAATAAATAGGAACAGAAGAGAGAAAAGGGGGAGCAAGAAAAGATCGATGGAGAGAGGATGTCAGAGGCCAGCCACCCAGCCACACAACCAGCCATGGAGTAAGAAGTAAAGTAAGATATATAGAATAGAGAAAGATAAAAGCCCAGAGGCAAAAAGTAGATGGTATAATTTAAGAAAAGATGACTAGAAACAAGCCAAGCTAACACTGGGCATTCATAAGCAAGAGTAAGACTCCATGTATTTATTTGGGAGCTGGATGATGGGCCTACAAAGAATAAAAAGTGAAAGAAACAAACACAGCTACTCTTTACATTTGAATTCCATTATTTATGAGAAATGGTATAATTACAAGATTCATCTCATGGCTTCGGTTTTGGGTTAAAATGAAATTAACTTGCCTTAAGCACTTAATGTGAGTTGGAGATTCACCCAGTTAACTGAAGTTTTCACAGAGAAGATAAAGTGAGAGGCACAGGGTATTGAATTGTTCTTAGCAGATTATTGCTGGAAGGTACAAAAATGTCCTTTCTTACTGTTTTTGCATCAAGCCAGTATTTTATAGAACCTAAAATATCCTCAGTATGGCTCAATAGACAAAGTTTATTCTTGGCATTTCATTTCTTAGCTCTCAGAGGCCATGTCTCATGCATCCAGCTTTCCTTATCTCTGCTTTATGCATGTTTACAGACATGGCAGTTTATCTCTGCACATCCTTCCTCTTTAGGACAGAAGAGGATATTTGAAGCTGATAGTCAAGGTCTTAGCTTCTAATCTCAGGAAATACAACTTCCTACTGGTGTTAACTGACCCAGGAATGCCCTTATTTCCATGGTAGGGTCTCTGCTCTTTACCCAAAGCTTCCAGCTCCTCTGAGATAAGGAAGATTCATCCCTTTTGTTCTGAATTAGTTCTGGAGTTACTTTTAGCACACGGGGTATACTGTCAAAAGCAAAATGGCATACAAGGCACATCACAAACTTATCAGGTGTGGATTTTAACTGAATTTAAACTTTGTTTTTCTAGCAACGAAGTCTGCACCATTGCCTGTAGCAACCCTATTCCTGATGTACAGAAAATTATTTCATTGCTGCCTGCTGGACAAGAACTTCTTTATCCTTTCACATTCTTGCCAGATGCAATGGATTTGGGTTTCCAAAATTAGATTCCAAGTTTCTGTTTGTTTATGCCTCCTCCTTTGTTTCATCATTCAACTTCCTGGGACTGCAAAGTTTGTGGTAATTTTTTTGTTTCTTCCTGTAAAATACTTGGTAAGTCCCCTTTTATTTTGGCACAAGAATCCTCTAAAGGAATACTCCTTGACAGGATGAGATGAACACGTCTAATTTTTTTATTTAAGGAGACAGATTTTAAAGGTAAGAACAATGAAGTAACTAATTAGTACAAAGTATTTTCTCATCAACATGTTTATTTCACTTTTCTACCCAGGACTGAGCCATTATTGCATTAAGGGAAAATTGAACTAATTTTCATATTTAATTTGTCTTTTTACCAGAGAGTTCTTAGGCTTCTCCTTGATTTTGTACAAAAGCTTGACATTAATTTTTTTTTTTTTTAAGATGGGCTTTTGTCTGTTTATTTTTTCATATAAAAGTTACGTGCCTGTAATGTCTGTAGGAAGATGCCACTGTCTTAAGTAGTTCTAGTAAAATAAAAAAATATAATTGAGGCAATATGACTTGTTCTCTTGAGAATCTTGCACACATCCTTAGATGTGCTCAGCTATCCTTAAAATAACTCTCCTTAACTCTACATGAACACCATTTCTTTATAAGTCCCAACTTTTCATTACAAAATTCACACCATATATTCATGTGTGCACATATATAACTGCATCCAAGCCCCTCTTTTCAGACATTTTACGAATAGACACTTTTGATTTATGAATTTCTGTTCTCTGGAGCATGCCTGTGGAGATAACTAAAGGTAATTTCTGACTTCTAATTAAGGTATTATAATGGCAGTCATAATTTTGGAAATATAATCATAGCTTTGTAAAATATAGTTAGCTTTTTTCCTACTTTCTAAACATTAAGTCCACTTCAGACGTAATCACAATATAATTATAATATATAATATATTATTATATAATATAATATACATAATATGTATAATATAATTATAATATATAATATGTAATATAACAAATATATAAATTAACCAGTGTTGTGAAAGCCAAGAACTATTCTTACAAAAGATAAAATTTTTAAAGGGATCTGAATAAACTCAGTCTATTAAAAACACTTTTTTATTATGATATGGAATTATTCATTATTATCAATTTAAACTTGGACACTAAATTAATCATAAGTGAATCATTGTATAGCACCTACCCCAACAATTTTAATAGCATTGTGAAAACTCAATAAATAAAAAATAAGCTATATCTATCTGAAAAACATAATTTGACATATGTATGTGAGTGAATCCAAAACAACTGTGACAATGACCATATCCATCACCCTCAGAGATTCCTTAAGGTCTTTTTTAGTCCCTCACTCCCACAGCAATATATTCCCATCCTCAGCCAACCTCAATTTGTTTCCAGCATTTATAGAGTATTTTCCATTTCCCAACATTAAATATAAATGAAATCTGGTGGCATATCCCCTTCCTGTGGGGCTACATTCAATCAGGAAACTGCTTTTAAATTCAAATAC